>JALMQS010000074.1:7026621-7733987 GCA_024734495.1 Forficula auricularia | reverse complement strand
AACCCTACCGGATATATATATATATATATAAACATTGTTAGTTTAATATAATAAGATATAATAAGATATATCGAGATCTCTCCAAAAATGAATTCGTTTTATTTTAATATCTTAATGTGACACCTACCAAATATTTTTTATCTAATAATTTACAATATTTTCCTTTTAAAATATGTATTTAATTATTTAACAAGCTGCCTTCCGGCTCTTTGGCGGGAAGCTTTAACATAACGTTGCAGAATCTCTATGGCAATAAATTATTTAATAGGTAAACCATATGGCCAAGAAGTCAATTACAGGAATACTCGTCCCTGATTGGAGCATGTTTTTGCATTTTTGAAAATTTCGAAAAAAGTTTTATTCGCTATTAATCATTATTAAAACCACTTTTCAAACTCAAAAATCGCATATAAAAACACTTTGAATAAATGTTTGTACTTTTTCTAAAAAGCATGTAAAAAAGCAAAATTTGAATCTGGTCCATTTTTTAAGAAGTTATCAGCAAAAAACCGAAATTCGATATCTTTTAAGCCGGTGATTAAAAAAATTTCAAAATTTACCAGGAAGAGTTTTTTGATGGATACTAAAAAATGTCAAAAAATGAAGGAAATCAAAAATTGAAATTTTTCAAACCGTCCGATTTGGCGTGGAATGCCCCATATTTATCACTAAAAAAATGCTCAATTTTTTCGTAACTTTTAATTGAAATCGTAAATAAAAAACAGAGTTTTATTCTTTAATGTGCCGAACGTTTCGTCATTTTATTTTTGACTTTTTCAGCGGCTGACTATAACTCAATTGTCCGATGCTGTTGAATTATATAGTGAGTTATACTAGTATAGTGAGCCTCTGAAGAAGTCCAAAATAATAAATTTTAATTATGGATGTGATTAATGAAAAAAACTTTTCATAACCTTTTTTAGATGATATAAAATATATTTTTAAACTTATTGAAAATAAATATAATTATTAAAGTTGTTGTAGGGAAATAAGGATAATAGCTTATGCAAATATTTTTTATTTTTTGCCAACGCTTAGTCAACTTTGTTGACTTTTTCAGGGCTCAAATAAATTAACTTCCTTGCATATTTGTCATTTTATCAATATTCCTTTCTACTGTTTAAAAAATTCAGCAATGATCAATTTGCTCTTGATGGCAAAAATAAATAAAATAAAATGTTTGTTATTTAAAATAGTATAATTATTGAATCCAGTCTTGTGTATAACAATGTTCAAAGAGCCATTGCTCTGAATAAATAAAATTAAATATTTATTGATATTTAAAATGTAAGATATACAAAGAATTATTCTTTCTTCCGTTGTTGACGACTTTGCAACAACAACGACACTTAATCACACGAAACGATAAATAAATAATAATCCAAAGATAAAAACAGAGCACTTTTTCTTCACTTAACCATCTTTTATCTATGTCTTTTATCTTTTATCTTTTATCTATGATCTTGCCACTATGATTATTAAAACGTCTTCATTACTCTCTTCCTTTCGACTCGAGAGCACAAAGTCTTTCTCGAGACACTAGGCTCCCGAAACATAACCGCGCCAAATTTAATATTGAGAAAATGACAAAGTTAATTTATTTGAGCCCTGAGGAAGTTAACAAAGTTGACGAAACGTTGGCAAAAAATAAAAATTATTTGCATAAGCTATTGTCCTTATTTCCCTACAGCAATTTTATTAATTTAATTGATGGACACAAATAATCAAAATAATAAATATAATAAAATATTTGGTTAACGACTCTGAGCTACCCAAAGAATATAATTCCCGACCCAAAGGTTAAAATCCACTGGAGTAAATTAAAATAATTCTATCTCAGAGGGTCACATTTCTGGAAGTTAATTGTAAATCAAAGAAGAGATGTCCAATTTGTCAGCTCTAATTAGCTGAGTGGGTGTCCGATTGAGCCAAGGCGATGGCTAAAAGACAGCGTGGTTCGCTGGCGTTCTTATATCAACCGCTTACTTTAATATTTTATCAAGCTTAGACAATGAAGTGACAGGATTAAATTACATTTGAAACACTCTAGCAGGATTAAATCACTTCAAATTCTGATGAATTACCCCCTGCGGGGACGGCAACCCGCTCTAACATCTTACTATATATTATTTCAAAGTAAAAGAAGAAGAAGAGGATATAAAGAAGAGTCTCGAGTGGTTAAAATCCAACACCCTCAAACCGGAAAACTTTAATGGGGGAAATGCATTGAAATTAAATGGCAAGTAAAAGAAAGAAGAAAGAGAAAAAAAAATAGATTGTCTCTTTTGGTGTCGAATTCCCCTCTTTTTGACAAAGGCCTAATGGACATTTTTACCAATCAACAATGAAGAAGAGGGTGAGAGAGGCATTAAATGTGTATTAAATTATATAAACCCCCACCACTTTTAGCGAAATAATAAACTACATATATATATATCATATTAATAAATCTATCAGAAAATTTTATCAAGTGTAATTTTTTGTTGTATAACTGAAATAAATATTTAATAAGCCAGGGTGATGCATTATCCTGACCTACATATTATATCAAAAATCAATAATAATAAAAAAACAAATTTTAATTTTTAAATCTTATCTTATCTTCTCTATATTAAACGAGCAATTTTTGTATTTGTATAGAATCGGTTTCTCGAAAACGGCTCTAACGATTTCGCAAAAAATGTACTTATCAAGTCTCATGAGTTATTAGTTGTGTATAAATTTTAATCAGATTGAAATAAAGGAAGGGGTGTAAATTAGTCGCAGACCCTTGAAATTTGAAACTTAAGCTATCTAGGGGCTACAAGAAGTACCACAAGATTTTGGCTAAAATGGAAGTACCGGAAATTGATGCTTACGTACGTAAAAATGTACCCCCGACGTTTCGCAATCATAAATTTCAGAGCTACGAAATTCGAAACTTAAGCTCGATATAGGCTAGAAGGGGTCCAGAAAATTTTTGCTTGAAATCAGAACACCGGAAGTTGAAATTTACATGAAATATTTTTCGTTTTTTTTTTATTTTCTCAAAAACCGCACTATCGATTTTTTTTAATTGGTGTACTTATCAAGTGCCATGAGTTATTAAGTTATTTAGAGGCAAAAAAGTTACCGAGCATCGCTCGGTGTTCCAGGCACTAGATATTATAGTAATAGTGACACAGGTGAAATGTACCGTTTAAAAACACTGTGTGCTTTGGTCATATTTACAATCTTTCAAATCCTAGTCATTATTCTAGTGTCCCGATTGATTCGATAAAAATCAAAGTCAATTAAGAGATACAAGTAAGCCTGTATGCTATAAGAAGAATCTGGCCAAAAATATCGTTTTATTTGCTTATTACATTCTCACTAATGACTGTAAATTGGGTTAAAAGTCATTAATAAATAAAATAATAATTTTTTTATTCTTTATCCTTAAAAAACATGACAAAATAATCATACTAAAACATATTTTTCATTGCACAAAAATAGCACAATGAATTTTAGTATTTACATAGATTAAAAAATGTGCAATAGTTGAGTTCATTGCAAACTATTTTTTCTATCAAAATATCTAAACATATTAATAGTGTAAAAAATAGAATCTACTTGAGAAAGAAAGATTGAATTTTTCTCAAAATCAACATGTGATATATAATCATTAAATTTTACAAACATGAATTTAGGTCAATTGTCAAAGATTTTAATAGATATGTTTATATTGCATATAGGAACTAGACTAGTTGCCCGGAAAGCTTACTAGTGCTTGGGTTCGACTCCCGAGGGGACAAGACCCTCCTACATGCAATATAAACATTACAATATACCCACGGGTATACCCAAATAATGAAATCGCAAAAGGACAAATTAGTACATAAGGGTCGAAATAATATTTTATTCATTTTTTTAGCTTTTATAAAAATTTTTACTTAAATGTAAATTATTAATTAAACAAATTCGATAATAAATTCATTTAAAATAAAGATTAGTCTATATATAAATTAAACGAGTCATAGTCAGTTTAGTACAATTTTTATCAAAATAAAATAAATATATATAAATTATTTAGCAAATTTCACATAAAAAATAAATTCAAGTTTAAGTTTACATAGAAAGCGAGAATTAATGTATGCTTTGAATGAATCTTTAAGAATTATCTAATAATCCTTTTAATTTCAGAGAAAAAATAATAACAATTTATAATTTTAATTTTAATAAAAAAAATCAATACTTGAAAATGGGCAGGCGGATGGGAGAAAGAGGAATTTGTGAAAGAGAGACAAAAACAAAGGATTCGAGAGAGGCATTCTACGCTAGACATTCTCCACTGAGAGCTCGCTAAAATCATCAATTTTTCTACACTATATCTTTCCACACTGAGCATCCTAACATTCTCTACTGAGAACTCTCTGAACCTATGCTATCACTATATTTTTCTAAATATCTCTATACAGCCTCCTGAAATATCATTCTAACCAGAGACCATTCCATTCATATATATATGTCCGAGGCGCTCACTATATATATATTAATTGGAGCCAACTTGCTACCAGAAGAGAAGCAAACGGGATAATTGGAACCTTTCAACACCGAACCTACCAGACGCCGAGAATTCCATTCGGGTGCACCTAAATATCAAAAGATTGGTGCCTGAAGTACAAATCGGAGTCAAGGCAGCGGAAGGAAGAGTTATCCTATACCTTTGGTCCACGAGGAATGTAATATATTCACATACCATTTTCTTAAACCATCCATTTTATACTGTTCACTTCAAGTACTGATAAAGAAAAATAAATTCACATAGTCAAAATTTAAATAATTCTCTAAAAAAACTTTATTATTGTTGAAAACCCACACATCCATCCTTTTTGTTTTATTTGCATTTTTTTATTATTTAAATTCATTTTATTAATTAAATTCAGTAAAGTAGCTTGTTTTAACTTCCATCATTTCAGATATAAGCATTGAGTGACTACCCTGAGTAACACCCGCCGCCATTCAAGAAACTAGTATCTAAGCAAACCCTCGCTATAAGAGCAAACCCACGTCACCTCACATCCAAGCCTCATATCCATAATCTAAATCACCCATCCATCATCACTCGACCCACTGCAACATATCTATTAAAATCTTTGATAAATGACCTAAATTCATGTTCGTCATATTATTATTGTTGTATACCTTTTGTTCTCAAGTGCAATATATTATTTATGGAAAGATTTTATTTAAATTAATGAGACCATAAGACATATATTTGATTTTTAGGAATAGTACTCCTCCGGTCGCATGAAATTATAAATCAAAAAATTGATTTAATGGAATTTCGTTTTCAGTCTTTTGAAACCGACCTTTCCGGTGATCTTTTCCTCTTCTTCAGAGTTTAAAAGTGCTAATGAAAGAAATATGAAATGATCACCATTTCGTCATTTCTATCAGTATTGTTTTTGGTGTTCTAACTACCTAATACTTTAAAATATCAGAAGAATTTAATTAGACAAGTCTTATAATAAATAAATTCAGTGATCCTTTTAAACTCTGAAGAATAAATTCCCTAAAATGTTGGTTTTTTAAAAATTGAAAATAATAATTCTAAAATTCTTTTTTTTTTTGGAAAATGGTTTTCTTTTCATTATCCTAGGCTGCTCCTTCACCAAATTTATTATAATTCATCAAAACTATATTTTTTATAAAAAAATTATTATTTTCAGAAACAAAACAAATTTGTTGGCAGTAAATACAGTGATTCCATAATTAAACAGATGACTTGTAGAATGTCCCATAGGCCTTAAAGAGAAACCTGGAATTCAATCCTTAACTATGCATAGTCACAATCAACAACCCTGAGAGCCCCATAATGGCGGATTAACTAATCCAACAAGATTAAACTGATGTGTAGGTAAACTGTTGCTCTCTATTATCTTGTTTTTGGCTACATATGAAGGTACTCTAAATATCATAACATAAACAAATATTTCATTAGATATAATAGAGTACAGTTTAATAAGTTAAATATAAAAGCTATGAAGAACTTGTTAACATTAAGTACATTTAGGCTTGCGGTATAAAAGAATGCTTTAAAAAATCATTAAAGCTGACTTTGAGCAGTGGAGGGTCCATGACTCCAGATGAGGAGGTTCAAAGAATCCCAAGCATTGTGAAGAAAATTATTAGATTTCACGTTTTTTAACTTTTATAACATCTAGATGAAAAATCCAGAAAATCAGAAAAAAACATTGAACGCTAGCTAATATGGATAGCACTAAAAACAGTTGCAGCTAGTGAGTTGAAATTCGGTATAAAAATTTGAATTGAGAAACTGTATCCCTAAAATAAGTTTTAACTTTTTAGACCAAAGTATTACCAAACGAAAATTGCCATATCACTCAAACTCCACAGATCATCATTTTTATCATGCAGAATCCAGAATTTTTCCGGGGGAGTGATATTTTTTTTATTGAAAAGAGTTAAATAAAATTTAAAAAATATTTTAGTTTAAATTTTCGTAGATTTAGATTTATTATCTGTTAAAGAATTTCGAGCCGGGGGTTGCGGTTGGTGAGTCTCCCTGAGTAGGTCACTGCTATAAGATGATAGTTCGACTATCCTCTTAAATCCAATTTCTGATTGGCTTTTTATATTTTAATAAATAAAATTCTATAGAATTATTGAACATCTCATTCATCAAACTCGTCTCAAATCGGCCCATGTAAATTATAGCCGGAAATTAGTCGTGTCTTTCCGGAGTAAAAGAGCATTTACTTATTTTATATACTTATCCTATATATTTTTCCTAGGAAACTAAAAGGGTCATCTCTGTTTTATTAAACAACAAATCTCGCCCCTATTTCTTACTAACTTGTCTAAATAAAAATTCACGTGTGATTTGTTATGTCGGACTTCCTACATGGAGTCCTCGGCTATATAAACGACGCATTTGGATCTGGTCCAGGAAAAACAATTCAGGTTGACATGCAGGCACAGATGAAGGGAACAGAAGAAAGGGCTTTCCTCCACTCAATTCTTCAAAGGGTTGACGGGATTGCATTCTCTTAAATTATCAATTTCGACAATGGAAATATATAGACTGTAATATTACCAGCTATAATTTATTTAGAAGAATTTCAAAAGAAAAAGCTAAAAATAATATTACGTTTGAGGATCAAAATTTATGTATAAACAACATATAAAAAAGGGTGAAAACTTTTATAAAGCTCTATTCAAATTTTAGTGATTTGGTAATTTTTATCAGTAAATGATTCGAGCTAGAAAGTTTATGCTAAATTTCAGTTCATTACAATTTTTAACCGACTTCAAAAAAGAAGGAGGTTATCAAACTGATTTTTTTTTGTATCTATGTTACCTGATATCTTCGCCAATTGTAAACCTCTTTTGGTCATTTTTTTTACATTGGGTTCAGTCTAGTTTCCGATTGCTCCCGTTTTTTTTTCATTGGTATTGGACGTTTTTTGTTGTTTGATCAGGAATAACTTCTTTGTTTATGAACCGATTTTTATGATTCCTTCTGCGTTTGGATCAGAATACCTCCAAGATAGTCAAGATTTCTAAGTATTTATTTATTTTATGTATGTTCAGCGAGAACTTTTTGCCATGTGAACCGATTTCGATGATTCTTTCTTTTATTGAAAAGGAGGTACCTTAGGAGTGGTGTTATATTAATTTGGTCAAGTTCTGATGATATATTCAATGATGAATTAACGTAAATCTCTAATTCCTATTACCAAATAATCGAAATTATAATAAATAAAATCTTTTATAAAAAAATCTTAAAACATTCATTTAAAACCCGCAAACGTTTCGAGATAATTTCTCTATTTATGAATTGAATTTTATTATCATTTTCTGATTCATTCGCCAGACGCTTTCTCTTACGAGATGCATGCAAGGATTATATCAAATCACTATTAATAACATCACTAATAAGAGAAAAATACATCACTAATAAGAGAAAAATAAAAATAATTTTTATAAAAAAATAAAACCGACTTCAAAAAAATTAAATGCAACAAATAAAATAATAATAACTCAAAAATAAAAATAAAAAGCACTAAAAGGTATAAAATAATTATCTAATTTAGTTACAACTAAACGACGAAATATTTACATGAAATCACTTTTTAAGTCGGTGCTAAACAAACTATACCTATAAGTGAGCTTACCCGACAAACGTTCTAATCTATATTTTTGGCACCGACTTCAAAAAGTGATTTCATGTTAATATTTCGTCGTTTAGTTGTAACTAAATTAGATAATTATTTTATACCTTTTAGTGTATTTTATTTGATTTTTGAATTCTTATTATTTTATTTGTTGAAATTTATTTTTTTGAAGTCGGTTTTATTTTTTTTATTTTTTTTTATAAAAATTATTTCTAGAACTTCTTAAATAACGATTTTAATTCTCCGATTTTTTTGCTTTTTTTTCCATTTGAAATTCTGGAGCTAGAAAGCCTAAATTCTAATAAGTTCTTCATTTTTGAAAAAATAGCTATTTGGCATCAAAAGGAACTCTGGATAAAGGCATGACAGAACTACCCCCAATCATGTCAAGCTCGTTTCGAATACGGAATTGACTTAGAGTTCCAGGGATCTAATATCAACTACTATTTATTAAGGGGGTTCGTGACTGTTTATCATTTTTATAAGAAAATTCTCAAATTTTTACCATCGAATCATTGGTGCATTAATTATTCCCGAAATTTGAAGTTGATCATCTGTCCCATTACCGAGAAATAAATTATTGAAAATTGTCCTTTTCACATGGAAGTAAATGGACCGAGCTTTTAAAAGGGCTTTCAATAGATTTGACAGTTTAGTTAATTAGTTGTTCATGAATGTAAAAATAAAAAGTAATTTGCACCCAACATAATATAAAAAAAGCACTAGTGTATAATTTCTTGAAATCTTTTTTGTGTTAAATAAATGTTTTTATAATGAGAAAAAAATTTATCTCAATATTCTTTTTTAATTATATTATCAAAAAAAAAGATTTTTATTTGAAATTAACCTCATTATTGACAATTTTTTATTAAAAAATTTAGTTGGCAGAAGCTGTCACTATGCAGAAATAGAAAAGATTTTTCGTAGATCAACTAGATAGATAAGCTGTCCCGAACCTCCTTAAGAAGTCAAGTGAATTATATTTTATGACTTCTAAATACAGTTAGATGAAAAATTTGGATTTATTTTCAGATTAATCCCTTCGTGAGAAAATTAGAAAATTAATTAAAGTTTCCTATTAGAAAAACATTTCAAAGCATTCGACTGTTAATAAATACATAAAAAATCAATTAAGTTTGATCAAATTGCATAGTTTGGGAAGTGTCTTGTTTTGCTGAACTTTTTCATGGTCGAACGACTCCAGATCCTAATCAATCTGTCTGTGCGTTTGTAAGTTCGTTAGAGAGTGGTAAAAGAAATTTCGCCTTTACCTCAATAAGCCGACCATTGTTAGTCGAATGGAGAGTTACGAATTTAATTTCCTATAATTTCCAAAATACTTGAGATACAAATCGTCGCATTAGAGTGTAAACCTGCTAAATCAATTTCTTATCGCATATGACATACTAATACCCTTCGAAATAAAAAGAGATGCAGCATCGTCCAAGTAAAACGGCTACTTAAAATTACGATTGTAAGCTTTAGAAAAAAATGTCTCAAATAGTTTCTTTCCATAACAACAATATTAAATTTTGTTTGTTTTTTCTCTGCCTTGTAAAATTTCCTTGTTGTGAGTTAGCAGGTTTACACTCTAAGGCCACGATATACGTTCTTATTTTTTTGTTGATAAGAAGAAAATGAAAGAATTTAAAAGTTTACTTAATTTTAAGTTAAACCACTTGTGAACGCCGATAGGTACAGAAATCCCCTAAAAATGGCTACTTTGGACAAGTAAACTGTGCTATGCCTGGTGAAATTTTTTCTGGAAAATGTTTCGGGACGAGGGCTCAAATTAAAAGATTAGGTAAGAAAATAATTTGTACAAAATTTGAGATCGGTAGGACATCGCGAAGAGGTGGCGCATCTCATTTGAAAATTTGAAATTTTTAGAATTTCGCGCTATTCAGTTACTATATTTTGTTATACGTCGTTAAATTGAAACAAAGAATATGAACATCGATGAGCATGAAATTACTAATCATTATCTTCTGGAATTCCGCCCCTACCTTCTCCATTCAATCATTATTATACTCATAAAGTGAATGAAAAATCGGTTGTCTGTAAAGTCGGTTTACTGACGATAGTTGAACGTGACAACGTCATAAGAAAATACTGATGGAATGGTATTTTCTTATGACGTTGTCACGTTCAACTATCGTCAGTAAACCGACTTTACAGACAACCGATTTTTTATTTATTTATTAAACCAATGTTTTTTACACAATTCAAAGATTAAGAATTAATTAAGTTATAAAACAAATAAAAAAATTTAAATATATATTATAGAAATACCAAAAATATAGTTTTTAAATCAGGTACGATTGTAAGAAAAAGTTGAAACGATTAATTATATTTAATATCCTTGAAAATGGGTTAACTTGTTAAAAAATATTCTTTTCGATTTACTTTTGTCTACATAACTCTTTTTGTTATATAGTGTAATCTTATTTTAAAATAATATTTTGAAATACTTTTAATTAGTAATACTATATGGTTTTCCATTGGGAGATTATTTAAAATATGGTTATTTAATGAAGAGAAAATATTCGAGTGTGATTCATTAAAGTCCATCATTAAAGAATTAGTCAAATATATTTCATTGTATTTTTTTTTCATAAATTTTCCTCCACTGTCATTTAACGCCTCTCTAATAATTGATTCGGCTTTCCTACACACACTTTTAATAAAAAACAAAAAATATATAAAGAAAATCAAACTTGTTTTTTATCACTGTTAATAATAAAAAGAACTGTCTTAAAGATGGATACTATTAACATACGTTCAGATGGGAAGAGAAGGTTTTGTGCCCTTCACACGATGGCGGCTGGAGGGGAAATGCCTGTCTTGACTGGAGACACCCCCACTCCTGCTTTTCTAGCCTAGCTGTTCCTCCTTAGCTCCTTGCTCGTTCCGCGCTCTCGCTTGCACTTCAAGCCTTAAATGGAACGCCTCAGATGAGTCATGTTTTTTCGAGAGTGCAGCCGGCTTCATCGAATTATAAGACGTTGTCACGTCAAAAAAATCAAGTGAATTCAATATTCTGCCTACCTCTTAGGGGTACATAGAGAAACAGATCTATTTGAGTAATATAAAAGTAAATTAATAAAAATACGATTATTGTCTCAAAATAAATTTTATTTAACCAAATATGGAGTTTTACAAATCCACTGCCAATGTTGATTTCCTACTATCGGAGTATTTTTTCTATATTCTGAAACAATTTGCATGATAAATTGTTTCTCATCTTCGCTTCTTGAAAGTATTTTATTGTAGACTTCCAAGAGTTTCACTCCTCGTTCAGCGATGTCATTTACAACTTGAAGTTTTCCTACAATTTCCAGTCCAATTTGGAAACTGCTATCATCTTCCCATTCAAGAGGATCTTTTTGTAAAAAATCCACTGGAATGGAAAATCTTTCAAAAAATCCTCTTGTATTTTGTGAAATGAAATTCTCTATGCCCTATCTATACTAACTGGGACCCGTTTTATTTTTTAACGGAACATTAAAAGCCAATAAGAAAAGTGAATTAAAATTTCACATATAAAGATTTTATAGTGAAATTAAAAGCTGAATTCAGTTTGATTAAAATCAGAGCAGGCATACGTGATATTTCTTCTTGACTTTTAATAAGACATTTTCGCAGGACTTGACGCGCTGATTTTACCAAAACTTTTTTCAGTTTCAAGATATTGATATTTTTGATTTAAAAAAAACTAATAAATTATTTTTTTTGTATCTATTTGTTGTGTGATAGAAATAATATAATATAAATATTAGTGAGTGAGCAAGTATACAGGGTGATTCATGGTCGATGGTAGGTTAGACGTTTATGGAAAACGGAACGCAGGATTTTTCTGAAAATTTAGGACCTTACATTTTCTTACCTGTTCTATCGATCTAAAATATTTTCACCATTGGGACGTTTCCGCTTCCATCGAAAATTCCTAGCAACTTTATTTGCTTATATGGAATACCTGTATATTGACATTTTTAGAACTGCCTTTTTATTATAATACTTTTTTTGTTAAAATTGTTCTATAGTTATCTCTATCGGTTTTCGAGATAAAATATAATTTGTGTTAAATATGGTCCAAAACATGGCCCTAATTAAACTTAAATAAATTAGTTCTCTCAATTCATGAAAAGCTGATATTTTGGTGGTAGTTTAAACAGACCCGAAGTATTTAATTTACATCGAGAAATCGACTCCATATCATACAGGGCGTGCTAAAATTACTATAAAGGGGCGGTTCTAAAAACGTGTTAATATACATGGTGTTCCATTAAAAAAAAAATAAAGTTGCTACGACTTTTCGATGGAAGCTGAAACGTTGCAATGCTGAAAATATTTCAGATCGATAGAACAGGTAAGAAAATGTAAGGTGATAAATTTTCAGAAAAATCCTGCGTTCTCTTTTACCATAAACGTCCAACCTACCATCAAACATGAATCATCCTCTGTATATAATAAAGAACACGACATTTTTGTTATTTTAAAATACAAGGTGTTAGACTAAACTAAATAAAAAGAAGATTTAACACCTATGCATAAATTAAGATTGACTTTTACATTTCTGAAAAAGGGACAGAAAATCACAGGTCCTTTCGGAATTGAAAGGTAAACTGTCTTGAGAGATTCGAAGATGTAGGAGGACAATAAGCAAAGTGGCTTTAGACAAGTTAAATGACAGGAAAGCGGTGTTGTATCTCATAAAATCGGGTGTTTGTCGTAAAATAAGCCTAGCTAGATTAGTGAGTTTCATTCTGTCAGATTTAAATGTACAGATTTTATTTAGAACTAGACATAATAGTAAATCCTTCATGAAACCATAATGCACTTAAGTACTTTGACTCCTTTTTCATGCTAAAAATATCTACCTCACTATAAATTCATATTTTTGCATTTTTTAATTAAAAATTGAAGCAATAGAATATTCAATAAATCCAAAAATAAATATTTGCATATTTTAATATTACTATAATAGACTTGGGATTTTAATAGCAGTTATAATGTACAATAAATTACAGTCATGGTTCTATAAGAACACGCATGTTAGATTCTCTATTAAAATTTAAATTATATACCATATCTAGAATTTTTTGGAAATTAATTTTTAGAATACTACACATTATATAAATATTAAAGATGTTATCGGGAAATAAGGACTATATTTTTATACAGATAATTTATATTTTGTTGCCAACGTTTCATCAACTTTGTTGACTTCTTAGGGCTCAAATAGTTATTTTCTGCATATTTGTCATTTTTAAAATTATTCTCTTCTCATCAGATTGATGTTAATAACTTGCCTCGTTATTATTGTTGTTGTAAAATGTTGAGTATTGCTGAAAATATGATATCTGGATGGTAGGTATGTAGTAAAAAACTTTTATGTAGTTTACTACATACCTACCATCCGTATCATATTTTTTCCGAAATACCTCAACATTCTACAACAACAATAATACATACAAACGGAAACTTTGGCTACAAGATCACTGTGGACCCTTCCACGAGTATCCATTAACTTATTGCCTTGTTATGTTTACTAAGAAATAATTATTATAAAAATGACAAATATGCAGGAAAGATAATTATTTGAGCTCTGAAGAAGTCAACAAAGTTGATGAAACGTTGTACAATAAAATATAAATTGTCTCGATGAAAAAATATAGTCCTTATTTCCCTATAACAAATTTAATAATTTAATCGATGGACATAACAAATCAAAATAATTATATAAATATGTTATATAGTAAAACAACAAAAAAATCATTTGCTAAATTTTTATTTAGATTATAGGGTAAAAGTTGTGTTTGAATAAGGATTCTTGTATTTTGCTCTTGAAAATCTAATGTCTCCTGTGTAGAATGAAATTTCTATTTTATAAGATTGTTAATTTGAGGAATATAGTTTTTTGTTACCAATGTAGAAATTTCACTACCAAGGTATGTCAGCGAATTATCAAATTTATTAAAGTAATATTTTAAGGTAGGTAATTTATATTTTAACTCTATATATAATATCAGTGGGGTAAATAGCTCCAATCTATATATATAAAAAGCCATTGTTCAGATAGTACCCGTGGCGCAGCAATGAGAACATGTGGAGAAAAAGCAACTAATATTCAATGACAGTTGTTAGATTTGTCAAATTTTTCAAATAAAACATCTCTATTCTCTATATTATATCTATAATATCTCTATATATTAATATATTCCTCTATATAGCTTAGAATATTAGATTTACGACGTGTCTCATTTGAAATTTTAGTAGACAAATTTATTAATTTTAAATTAAATATTTATATTAATATATATTTAATTTTTTGAAATAATTCATACCGCGAAAATTAGTTTTTTTTTTTGAATTTAAAAAAAAATATAAATTCTTGAAATTTTAGTAGACAAATTAATTTTCAAAATATATATATATATATTATATATATATATTATAATTTATAATTTAAGTTTTAATGAGATGATTTCATGGGATAATGAGATTAATTCTTAATTTATTACTGCGCTGTCATATTTGAAATTTTAAAATAGGTTTCTAAACTGATCGGGAACTTCGAGAGAATATGATTGCATGCTCTAATAAAGTATTTATAAAGCATTTACTGATATTTTTTCATCTTTCTTTGATCAATATTCATTAATCAAAAAAATTTTTTCAAAACATATAATTACGGGACACGCTAGATCAGCCGCGCCATGGGCACGCTGAGCACTTTGCTACGGTTGTCAAACATAAAAACCATCCGAGCTAAAACTATTCTTTAAATCAACAACCAAGAATATCTCATTGGATCGTTTATGTCCAAACAAATCAAAAAGAAAACTATCTGTGCAAAGTCACCACGATTAAGTCGGATTCTTCTTCTTTGCATTCATTTGTTTAAACTTCTCTCCTGCTGGCAGAGTTAAAGTTTGGATTCTCAAGAGAGTTTGCTGGTTAAATAATGAACTCGGCGTCTAATCGGTAATATTTAAAAAGAGGAGTAATCCTAAATTCCGAAAGCTTATGTGAAAACAACATGTCATGTTTTTCCCATCCTCTCTCTACCACCTTATTTGAAACATTCCAACCCTCGGGATGATCCAACTTACAAATTTTTGTATAAATCATGGAGTACCTACTTCAAATATCGATTTCATTAACATCTCACATTTTATAAAACAAGGAAATTACACCATACCTTAAAATATATTATTTATATTTGATACGTTTGGTGATTGAAGCATTAAATTTACTCAAATTTTTCACTTTTTTTTGGGGGGGGGGGATTTTCAGGTAAAAACTTAAATTTTAATCAAGAACTATAGAAGTCAATCGATTTTAAATTTAAACATACAGCCAAACCATATCATTTAAAAAGAAATTTGTGATTCAAAACTCGAAAGTGAATGGTGACACAAGTCCCGAATATTGAAAGATCATTTTTCCGATAGAATAGTAATTTTAGTAGAAACATTCCGGGAGGTCGTTTCTACTAAATCCAATTTGTTATTAATTGTTTTTATTGCATATCAGTAGTCATCCATAAATTACTTGACAAGAATTTCAAGATTTTTAGACCCCACCCCTTAACCCATGTGTCACATTATGTCATATTTTCATTGAACCCCTATGTATTGTGACGTCACACTTTCGCTTTTATACTCTATAATTTAATAATTGTAGAATTTTTTTATAAATTTAACTCAACATTTTGTAAGCAAATATATCTTCAATGAATGAATCATAATAATCATATGTTTGTCTGCTAAACAATGTTTCTTAAATTTCTACAAATTATTTTACTAACATTTTCAGATTGAATAATAAAAACCTGAAATCTAAAAAATATATTTGAAAATTAAATTTATGGAACGAAGAAAAGATTATTTTTATTTATAGACAAAAGGATCAGCCGGGTCTCGAACCCGGGATCTTTTGCATGTGTACTGCAATGCTTTGTCATAAAAGCTTTAGCTTTACCCGGCTGATCCTTTTGTCTATAATAAAAATAATATTTCTTCGTTCCATAAATTTATTTATTGATTGCTCCTACACGGCCTCATTGTGGTCGCGCCCGGATGAAGAAAAGTATTCCCACCTTTGGGGTCGCGATCGATTGGGAGGGCGCTGGGATATTTGAAAATTTATAAAAAATTTTAATTTGAGTTTGGAAAACATCACAATTTTTAAGATCCCCGGGTCCCCTTGTCACATTTCGTCACAAATCTGAGTTGCCTCCACCCCCCTTAATGTGTGACGTAATTTTTGGACGGCCTCTCAGATGAATTGTATTCACCCCTTGGAAATCAAACCCAAAATGCGAGTCGCGCCTCATATTGAGAGTTCCCTACTTTATATTTTTCAAAATACCTGATTTTTCAAATCCATTCCTATTTGTCGGTAATAAGGAGGTAATAAGTGAATTCGATAAATTTTTTCATAATCTTAAGTTAAGCCACTTCTGAATGAAGACAGGTACAAAAATGGTCAATTTAGGTCTCTTCTACTTAGTAATTTTAAAGTGAATTAAATTTAAAAAAACATATTTCTTAATTTTCCCTTAAAGGATTACTTCAAAATTCTCGATGAAATAAATATGTTTTATTTCCTACTCCACGAAAAATTCGACAACACCCAAAATAATCATTCCATTTTCGGATAAAATGCATACATATAACTTATCAATTTCTAAGTTTTTATGCTGTTTAGTTTATGAGCTGATCTATAAGACAAACAGATAAAAAGATGCGATCAGTTTTAGTTTTAAATTGAACCATAAAAAGTAATTCAGGCCAGTGGTTGCCGTTCGAAATGAATTTAGTAAAAGTCCGCTTCGTGATACTAATTTTTATTACAATTCTACTAGAATCGACAAAATGAACTCTTCATAAAAGAAAAATTATTCTAGCATTATTTTGGCTTTACCATACAGGGTATGGTCAAGTATTATAATCGTGCATGAAAAAAGTGTTTTTTTCCTTCTTTTTTTCAAAATATCTAAAAAACGCCTGAAATTATTTCGATTATTTAATTAAGATTATTTAAATTAAGCGAAACCAGGACATTTCTTTCTACAAAAAAGCTCAAATAAGTGAAACATCAAAAAAATTATATTTTTCAAGATAATAATTGTTTTGTCAAAATGTCTTTTAATTAGTTAGTCTGTGCGTTACCAAATTTTTGTGGACGAGCTAGCTCAAAAACCAGTGTGAATATCGAAACCAAATTTCACACGTAGTTTTGGTCCATTGAGATTAAGAGCTGATTAGATTTTGGTGCATATCGACCCAAAATTAAGGGGGTCGAGGGGGGGGGGTTAAAAATTGAAATATCTAGGTCGTTTAAGCAAACTCAACCAAATTTTGTATACATAATCAGTGGACCCCCAGAAGTCTAAAAATGCAAAATCTAACGGCCCAAAATGGGGGTGGAGCGGAGGGTCAAAAAATGAAAATCTTGGCAATTTACCAAACTCAACCAAATTTTGTATACATAATCAGTGGGTCCCCAGAAGTCTAAAAATGCAAAAACTAACCGCCCGAAATGGGGGGGTGGGCGGAGGGTCAAAAAATGAAAATCTTGGCCTTTTACCAAACTCAACCAAATTTTGTATACATAATCAGTGGGTCCCCAGAAGTCTAAAAATGCAAAAACTAACCGCCCGAAATGGGGGGGTGGGCGGAGGGTCAAAAAATGAAAATCTTTGCCATTTACCAAACTCAACCAAATTTTGTATACAAAATCAGTGGGTCCCCAGGAGTCTAAAAAATGCAAAACTAACCCCCCTACATGATTATAAATAATTTTATTAAATATTAAATATATGTGAGGGGCCAGGTTGTATGGTAAAGTCAAGTGGATGGCCGCATCAGAACACGTCAGTTTATTTAGGTTTATTGTTAATTTATGTGCGAAATTAACAAGTGAGAAAGTCCATAACGTTATTTTTAGTCGTCGCATTCGTCGTCGCCGAGAAATATATAAATTTTGTAAAAATAAATTATAGAATGAGATAAAATTAAACCTAATGGAATGTCACTTGATGGAGCAGACGTCATTTTTCCACTAAAGATCACGTTTACGTCTCATTGAAGAAAGAGAAAGTCGAACACTGACGGACAATCCAATTCATTCAGGATCGCGTTTCAAGTCGAAATTGCTTCGTGAAGATTTATTTATTTATTATCCGTCATGGTGAATAAATTTTCAGGTTGAGGTGATGTTTATATATGCATTGGGTAAATTATTTATTTGACTTTAAGAAAAATCATGTATTTTTAGAATTACGTGAAAGACAATTTCATTCAGTAGGTCAGTTACTATTATGTGAATAAACAATGACTAATGAGACACTTATTTTGTTCTGAAAAGTTGAATTTGAATATTTTAATTGGGGGAATTTTATCATTTTGAAGAAATTTTTCTTACCTTAAGCAACATATAATTTTTTATTACAGGTAAAGATTAATTTAATAAAAATATTTTTTTTTAATCTACATTCTGGACCTAATTTCAAAAGCCTTTTTTATGATATTGAAATGTGCAACTCTTATAAGACTAGAAAGAATAAATAACCTTTGGCAACATGAAAAGAAGAAAATGATATTTTAGGGGTTGAGTTGGAGTCAAAGATACTGAAGATGTGGGTCTTGGGTCTTGAAAACAGAATGTTGTAAATCGCACGAAAGACAGTAGTAGCAGGAAGCAAGTTTAAATCTCCAGAAGTCATAGGGATAAGCCAAATGCCAAATAATATAAAAATATTGTAATATCATAGACTTATTGTGGGCATGTACCCAAATATGTTTTTCGTTTTTTTAGAGTTATGTTTAAAATGTAAATGTAGATCCTATTAGTGTCACTACAATGTCTGTATATCTGTCAGTCTGTCAAGAGGATATTAAGATTTCTTAAAATGAATAGCATAAAAACTTGAAATTTAAAATTTATACTTATACTAGGAATAAAGATTTATTTATTTATTTATTTATACTTAATAATTTTCTCTCAAATTAAAAAATTATATTCTAGTTTTAATCGAATGATTATATTAAATAGGGTTGTATTTTATGTGGGGTTAAAAATAAATTATTTTTTTTTATCACGGATTGTGGGTAAACACTGTAAATATCTTTTTAAGTAGAGTTCGATTTAATTCTTTTAATTTTTATCGATTTAAAATCCCGGTATGAGAAAGCTTTCAAGGGACTGTTTCAAATGATTTTTATGATTGTTTGACGGAATTGGGAAGATTAATGATGGAATTGAAATAATTATCGAAAAAGAGGTTTTTTATTTAATTAGTTTTTTCCTCTTATTAAAAACAAGGACTAAAATGATGATCAAGGACAGTCGATGGTGGAGAAGTAATCTCCGAAGTCGAAGCTAAAATACAATGTATACATTAATTCATGTAAAATAATTGGTTTAGAAACGGGATTGATTAATTGGAAGGATAAATCGGAGATCCTGAGAGGATCAAGATGGCAAAGAGGTTTTTTTATTTAATTAATTTTTTCCTTTTATTAAAAACAAGGACTATAAAGATAACCGCAAGGTCAAGAAGATCAAGGACAGTCGATAGTGGAGAAGTAATCTCCGAAGTCGAATCTTCAAAATTCAATGTATATTTATTTTATGTAAATCAATTGTTTTTTTGTTTTTTTAATGTTTAGGAACGGTTAAACATAAATTATGAAATTATTCCACATATTTAGTCATTCCATTCTCATAACGAATAAGAAAGAATTTGATATTTCATGTATTTTGGTAATTATAAAGTACAGAACCCTCGGTATGAAATACGACTAGCACTTGGCCGGCTTATTTTTTAATTTCTTTCTTTAAAAAATCATAAGTTTTTAAATAATAATATTATTCCACATATTTAATCATTCCCTTCTCATAACAAATAAGAAAGAATTTGATATTTTATATATTTTGGGAATTATAAAGTACAGAACCATTGGTATGCAATACGACTCGCATTTGGCGTGGTTAATTTTTAATTACTTTTTAAAAAAAAATCATAAGTTTTTAAATAATAATGTAAGCTAAAAGGTTTTCGCAAAATATTTTTGAATTCTATGGTCAAATTGGGTAAATTTGTACGATACTACAATATAATAATCTAAATTATAATTACGTATTTTAAAAGAATTAATTTTAGTAAAAATTTGCCTTTTATCTTGCAGCGTTTATGTTAAAATTACACTGAATCGATTATTTATTGTTTCACTGAATCCGTATTTGCGTGCATATAAGTAAATTCTATTAGCTTTCCTTAATCTCGGTATTAGAAAGCTTTCAGAGGACTATTTAAGTGATTTTTATGATTGTTTAGGAACGGTTAAACATAAATTATGAAATTATTCCACATATTTAGTCATTTCCTTCTCATAACAAATAAGAAAGAATTTAAATTTAAAGTTTTTAAATAGTAATGTAGGCTAATAACCAAAGGTTTCTTAAAATATTGTTGAGTTCTGTGGTCAAATTGGGAAATTTGTACGACATTACTATATATTAATCTAAATTATTACTACGTATTTTAAAAGAATTAATTTTAGTAAAAATTTGCCTTTTATCGTGTAGCGTTTATGTTAAAACTACACTGAATCGATTATTTATTGAATTGAAAGTTTTTGTGCAGAGGGTTGCAGAATTTTTATATATTGAAGGAGACAATAAAAGAGTATGTCTTTTGCTGTGAATTATACATTTATAACGATCGTTATAAATAAATAAAATTTATAATTCAGCGGAAGACACACTCTTTTATTGTCTCCTTCGATTATTTATTGTTTCACAAATCCGTATTTGCGTGCATATAAGCGAATTTTATTAATTACCTATCGAATTTTCTATCGAAACCACACTTTTTATTGTTTATTAAGTTCTCTATTTTTTTCTCTTTTATGCTTTTAATAATCATGACTATATACTAAGGAACAAAATTCCTTTGACAATTAACTAAATTTGTTATTTAAACGAAAGAAAAAATTACGAATTGACTGGTGTCTTTAATAAAGCTCTGCTCAAGTATTTTAAATTAGGGGCGCGATTTCTTTAAGTAACTTGAAGTAGGTAAATAAATATTTGAGTTTTGATGGCCTGCTAAATTACATTTCAACTCAGGCAAAAGAGCTAACCTCGGGCAATGTGGATTGAAAAGAGTGCGCAGCGCCTCTTTTTTCGTCTATTGACTTTTTAGCGGCCGAATTCCGTTAAATTGAAAAATCCAATGAAAAGAAAATCACCTCTCAGATGTAATCTATTTTCATCGGCTTACTTTTCACTATTCTTTACGCACTTCTAAGACTTTATTATTATTTGATCTTCAGCTTGAATAAAGAAACGGAGAATCCAAAAGAAAAGAATCAACGAGATGTGCAAAATGGAACAGTTTAACCGTTGATTCTTATTAAAATATTTTAGATTTTTTTTAATAAATGAAAAATAATTATAATAAGTTAAAAGGGAAGAATTTAAATTATAGACTACTTGAACTATTTATATTTTTTAAATGAATTTTTTTTAATTCACCTTTAACGGAAAATTGTCTATTGTTGGGTGTCACTTTTTTTGCATGAGGTAACTTTAATTTATAATTTTTTCAAAATTTCTCATAAACGATTTTAGTAATTTCGGAAAAAATTGGCTACTATGTTTATAATAAATTGTATATTTTTTATCAACAGCGTAAAAATGATTTTTCACGAGATAATAATTGAATATGCAATTTCGAAAAGGGCACATCTCGCATATTTATCATCTAAAAGCTTCCCTGCACCTACTATGCTCAAAAAAGGCACAATTATGGTATTAATTTTACTTCCCCCAAAATTTAATTCAAAAATAAATTTTATACTATGTACCTACATTAGAAAATAATTAGTTTTTTTTTTCCTGAACATTTTCAATTTTCAGATATATGCCCTTTCGAAATTGCATATTCAATTTCATATCTTAGATAAGATAGGTAATTCATATTTCTATTTTACGTTGGTGATCATAAGAAGTCCTATTAGTCTTGAGTAAAATTCAAGTTTTTCAGTGAATTTGAGAGATTTTGAAAAAAATAAAAATATAGTAAAATAAAGGACTTAGCTTAAAAATGTTATTTTTTCACTTTTTATTTACAGGCTCTGGCATATATTATGCCCTATGTCATTTTAAATAATTTAAATATTTTTATATAAACTATTTTTGTATATAGTTTATCTGTGATGAGGTTCTAATATCTATTGTCCCGAAAACTCGCCACTCGATAACCCGCTAGTCCGGATAACTCAGGCACACCCTGGCAAGGCGAAAAAACCCTTTTTCATATAGTTATGTCTGTATGCCTTCATAAAATACGTACTTTTCATTTGTTTAAGAAAATTTGGACAGTTTATTCTCTGTTGTATTCTCAAACAAACAATACATAAAAGTACAGTACTGTATTTTCTGAGGAAACACTCGTACTTATTCTTTTTTAACCCTATTCCCGATAACCCGGTATTTTCACAAATTCGGCCACTTCTTCGCTCTACATTAGGCCGAGTTTCCAGGACTAATGTATTTGATCTAGACATGAATGGGTGTTAGAAACAAAAATATGCAATTGTTTAGAAATCCGGTCTTCACTCATAGAGTTCGTTTAAATTTTATACTGAACCCTGAAAATTGCAAAAAATTATAATTTATATCAGAAGTAGCTGAAATAATTTTTGCAAGTGGCATTATGATTAATTTGACATGATTACTGGATCATCAATCAATATAGTAGTCAACTCTAAAGGTGGATTGTGGGTGTTTGGATGTTTCAGGCGTAGGATTCCTACCTATTACTATTGCTACTACCACTACCAATCAATCAATCACTGGTACCTGCAGCAACTAAGCCGAAAATTAGTCGCCTAGTTCTCATTAGGTGGTCCGTCCGTGGTCGACTTGAACCCACGCAGCCTCCGTCCTGGATCCCCAACAGAAATAGAATTCCCCAAACAGAAGCAGATGCTGAAGCGCGAGGGAATAATAGCAAACGAGTGATGATTCAATTAGGAGAAAATTCAATTTGTCAAATTAAATCTTAGTTTAGCAATGAAAAAAGAATTCTTTGGAAACAATGACAAATTGGGGCAAAAGTTAGGTGGGGATTTGCTTTTTAACCTTCGTCGTTGATTGGTTGGTTTTCTTTTTGTTCTAAAAATAATACCGGGTTAATTTAATGAAAGAGCTCTAATGGATGCGGCACAATGACTAACGAAACACTCTATTGTCTATTCCATAAATGCAGGGGAATTTTCGATCTCGGATTCTTTTTTTAATGCCATCACCAAATCCAAATCCAGAAGCCGAATAAATGCTTTCTATTCCGAATCCCTCCAGGCTTCATATATAAATTAAATTTTTTATATATAAAAAGCCAAGTCCTCACACACTCAAAAAGTGTCCTAGTAAGAACCTGATTCACGTGCTTAGGGTTGTGTAGAGAGGATGAAACATTACAAGACAATTTACTAAGATCATAACACTTGACTGGGTCGCCAAAATAATAATTATGTATAATAAGATTCTAAAAAACATTTGAACCAGTTGTTAAATAGCTTGAATTTTTTTAAATCATCGTTTTTTATCTGTCTTCCAAGCTATTTTTTATAGCAAACAAAATAATTTTTCAAAACTACTTCCACAAATAAGGAGAAATCAAGATTGTCCTATATATAATCTTACTTATATATCTAATGGATAAACAAAAACTTTTCAATTAAATAAACAGGGTGTTTTTAAATTGATACAAAATATTATAAAGGGTGATTTTTCAGCAAATATCAAGGGAGGTTTTTAATTTAATTTTTTTTTAAAACCCCTTTCCCTCCAAGTTACAGTCATCTAAAGTTGGGGAAAAAATTGTTTTTATTTAATACTAGCTGTGAGGCCGCCTTCGGCGGGCCCCTTATATAGGGGGCTTTGCCCCCTGGACTTCCGCTTTGTAACTTGTTTATTGAAGTTTTATTAGTACTGTTATTCTATAATAAAGTCTTGAATAGATATATTTGAAGATTCTATTTTACTGGCCCAAATGTATATTGTTCTATTATGATTGTTGCTAAATTTGCTGGGGGGGGGGTGCAAAATATAAATTTCTCTTAGCCCGGCCCTGTTTATACCTTTAACTTATATGTATACTATATACCTCTACATGTATATTGTTCTATTATGATTGTTGCTAAATTAGCTGGGGGGGGGGCGCAAAATATAAATTTTCTCTTAGCCCGGCCCTGTTTATACCTTTAACTTATATGTATACTATATACCTCTACATGTATATTGTTCTATTATGATTGTTCTACAATTTGCTGGGGGGGCGCAAAAATATAAATTTTCTTAGCCCGGCCCTGTTTATACCTTTAACTTATATGTATACTATATACCTCTACATGTATATTGTTCTTATTATGATTGTTGCTAAATTTGCTGGGGGGGGGGGGGGGTGCAAAAATATAAATTTTCTTAACCCGGCCCTGTTTATACCTTTAACTTATATGTATACTATATACCTCTACATGCATATTGTTCTCATTATGATTGTTGCTAAATTTGTTGGGGGGGGGCGCAAAATATAAATTTTCTCTTAGCTCCGGCCCTGTTTATACCTTTAACTTATATGTATACTATATACTCTCTACATGTATATTGTTCTATTATGATTGTTGCTAAATTTGTTGGGGGGGGGGGCGCAAAAATATTTCATGCTTGTAGTAAAATTTTCTCTTAGCCCGGCCCTGTTTATACCTTTTAACTTATATGTATACTATATTGCTATACATTTATAATGTGTGTCATTTTTATGAGTAATCTCTCATAAATATTTTCAAACTTTAAAAAAAGAAAATGAAAAAAAAAAATGCCAACTTCCTTTGTGAAGAGGGGTTCTTTGTTTGTCGGCCTGACCATTTTAACCTTTTTCATTGTTTCATGACCCTTTTAGAGCTTTGAATAAAAATTTATGGCCTTTAAATAAAATTGAAAAATGAAATTAATTTTAAATTGATGAAACTATATCATCATCATCCTATAGACTGTGATAAATATGTGTTCAAAATTTCATCTCAATCGGATAAACTGGTGTCGAAGTTCATTGAACCAACCAACCAACGAACACAGATTGATTTTTATATATATAGATATTAACTATGGAAAAATTTAGATGAATGAAATTTGTCAGATAACTGATTCTAATAAAATGGCAGTTTTTGCAACCCTAAAATGTTATATAACAAAGGGATGAAAAAAATGTCTACTTGATTTTTTTTTAACAAATAATAACCAATCATCTGAGAATTTATGTGAAAAGGGTTTGAGTATCAGTTATCAGCCAAATTTGATTCTTCTAAATTTTTCCATAGTGAATATATGAAATAAAAATAGTCCCCTCCCCCTATCTTTAGAGGGCTGAAACTTGGAGGGAAAGGGTTTTGAAAAAAAAGTTATATGCAACACCTCCCTTAATATTTGGTGAAAAATCACCCTTTAAAATATTTCCCATCAATTTAAAAACATCCTGTATTATATATAATTTGTTTGTTAGAGATTAGAGATTCGAAGGTGTGACCTTCATCATCAGTTTTATTAATTAGAAATATACTGTTCTGTTATTTCTTATGGGTTCAAATACCCGATTGGATGTAGCTAAATTCGTTTTACTCTAATAGTAAGCTAGACAGCTGGTCACTCAACAAAACAATTATAAAAAAATAAACTAGGTAGGTATTTATTAGTATAAAAAAATTGGAATAATTTTTTTTTCATTAATTGCATACTTTGACTATTCTATATACCGTTACTTTGATTACTTTGGATAAACAATTTTTTTTTTAATGGGTGAGGAAATTTTGTTTATTTCAAATTTCAAAAATCCCTTTGTTAGCGGTTATTCATGTCATTATAGGAATGCACTGTCAAAATTTCAGCCCTTTAGGTCCAGCAGTTGATCTGTGCGTTGTCTGTCACTATGTCACAGAACTGTTTTATATATTGGGCTAAAATTTAAAAAAAAATTTAATTTGCATGAATTTGTAACAGAATGGAATTCAAGTAGCGTAAACTATATCTCTCTGGGTGTGTCGCTAATATGTAAAATAAATATTAAAAAGAAAATACATTTTAAAATTAATTTACCTTTGGTAAACTGCACTCTATTGTACACGTTGTCTCGGGAATCAAGAACAGCAGCTGAAAAAAAAACCGAACAAATTAAAATCTCGTCAGAACCCTTTCCATATTTTCATTACTGAATGTCTAAAATTAAACGCAAATTACACTAAAATTTTATACACAAAAATGGTTATTCAATATTTAAAAAAAAAGTAAATATTGTATAATAACTTAATTAGAATAAAAATTATATTCAATGAGCTAAAATTCAGTATACAAGTTTTGAGTGATAATCACTATTCCTTTATGTCAAGTTTCAATTTTTTTACTTTACATACAGGGTATGATGGTCAAGCGAGGGGTGAACCGCGACTTAATATGCTGTACACCTACTTCCACTTGTACTTCCAAATATTTCCAAGTATTCAAATATTTCCAAGTAATTCCAAATATTTCCAAGTACTTCCAAATATTTCCAAGCACTTCCAGATATTTCCAAGTACTTTCAAATATTTCCAAGTAATTCCAAATATTTCCAAGTACTTCCAAATATTTCAAGCACTTCCAAATATTTCCAAGTACTTTCAAATATTCCCAAGTACTTTCAAATATTTCCAAGTACTTCTAAAATACTTCCAAAGAGGCGTACACCTACTTCCAATCGCGGATCACCCCTCGTGGTCATGTATTCACGCTTAGAAAAACTGTTTTTTTTTGCTTCGTTTTTTCAAAATATCTCAAAAAAGGCTGAAACTATTTTGATTATAAAAATTGGTCGAAACCATGGCATTTCGGTCTATAAAAAAGCCTAAATAAGTGAACATCGAAAAAAATTATATTTTTTAAGATATCAATTATTTTGTCAAAACGTCTGTTAGTACGTTGCCAATTTTTTTTAATTGGATTAATATTTTAGAAAGGGTCGAATTATGTTAGGGTCAAAAATAAAAATAAAATAATTTTTACTATCGGATGTGAAATACTCCGGTTTTATTTTGGCTTTAAAATTCAAAAGTCACTCCATCAAAAAAGTTGAGCTTTTTTCAGACACTGATTTTTCTTTTATTAAGTCCTACTCGAATGCTATAGTCATGATTACTTAAGAACGGACGCTCATAGAAAGTTTGTACTATCGTCAAAATGTCGTAACTCCATTGCAAAGAACTGATTAGATTTTAGGCTTTCTACCGAGGGGTGAACCGCGACCTAAAATCGTGTACACCTACTTCCACTTCCACTTTCATTTCCAAGTAGAAGACATAGATTATCTAATGAATTCCAAAGTAATTCCAAAGACGGTGTACACCTAATTCCAATAGCGTTTTACCCTTCGCTTTCTACATTAGAAGTTCAAGTTGAAAAATGCAGAAAATCAGAAAAATCAAATCTCTTAAAAAATAACATTTAACTTATTTTATAGAAAATATTTTCATTTTATCTAATTTCTGAATATATAATAAATGATCATCTAATGAATATGTTTTGAAATCAATGTTTAATTCGACCAAAGAAGGAATTAAGAATTTATTTTGTGAAAAAGCTAAGGGTAGAACAATATTTTCAAACTATCTAGGTATTGAAGAATCAAAGAAACTGCAAGGATTAAAAAGACAAGTCCTGACAAGACCTGACAAGTTTTAGTAAAATGGGAATATTTGTCAATTTCTGTTATTCTATAAATTCTCGCTTTTGGACTAGAATGAGATTCTTTACATATAAGAAGGGTAAAGAAATAATCAAATACACTGGCTAGATTTGTGACAAAATGTAGCGTATAAATTTATTAGAGTGACGTCACACTACAGGGGGAGGGATCTAAAAATCTTGAAATTCGTGTGACGTAATTTATGGAAGACCTCTTTCTTACTTTTTGTTTTATTTACCTTGTTTTTATTTTTATAAAAATATTGAAGAGAGAGTAAAAAAAGAAACAGCAAGTTACTGAGATTTATTAGATTTTACCAAATCCCTGAAAAGTCTATTTTATTACCTTAACAATATTATATTGAGATATTTTTTGTTTTTATTATTTCCAAATATTGTGTTAAAAAAGGTTTTTTCGAATAATATAATTAGTGTTATTTGGAGTCGGATCGGCTGTTACCTTTATGATTTATTAGGAATGTCTTCTATGAATATTAAATAAAATTATGCAGCCAAAGTTTAATTTGAGTAGGGTAAAAAAAGAAAGTTAGAACAGTAATTAAGTAAGTATAAATTCAACCCACCTCTCAACTAAAAACTAAAGCTTCTTATTTTTTAATCACTCTATCATTTGCGTAATCAGATCTCAAAGAATTTTTTTCTCTCAAATGAGAAATTTATTCAATTAACTTGACATATCGCCGAGATTAGAATGAAAACAAAACTAAGCCTCCAATTCAAAATCCTAATCCATTGTCTTTTGATAACGCCTCCAGGATTAAACGAGAACATATCTACAGGCCTTAACAAGAAACTTAAACGATTCGTTTGAATTAAAACAACACATTCTATTTATTACATTTTTATTTGACTCTTTTAAGATGAAATTAAGTTAATGATCTAGAAAATTATTTTCTGATTTAGATTCCAAAATGGAAAATTAATCAAAATTGGTGAAAAAGAGAATCTTATTTCAAGATCTTTTCAACTTAAGTGATAAAAGAAAATTTTAAAAATTTTAAAATATAAAATTCTAGGTAGGTTTCAGAAAAATAAAAGGCAAGATACTTGTTAGCTTGACTGTATATATATTTCGGGGCACGTGCCTATCTTCAGGAGTTCAGAAAACTATTTTTGTGAAACCTACCTAGAATTTTATATTTGTAAATTTTTTGTTCTATATATGTTTCACCAAGAACTTACACCATTCTCCCTTAACAAAATTAACTGATAAGAATCACAGAAAACAAAGAGGTTGTCCTCTGCTTGATGCAAATAAACATACACACATATATATATCGAGATGATATATCTGTATATATATTATTTATTTGTTTGAGACTATAGTTTCGGAGACTTGGTCTTCATCATCAGTCTTTCTTCAATTATAAATGTTTTTCATGGAGTCAATATCATATGGATATTGAAAACTTGTGTGTTCCTTCATCATCTAGCCGACCACCAGTGATGAAGGAACACCAAGTTTATATCCATATGATATTGACTCCATGAAAAACATTTATAATTGAAGAAAGACTGATGATGAAGACCAAGTCTTCGAAACTATAGTCTCAAACAAATAAATAATATATATACAGATATATCATCTCGATATATATATGTGTGTATGTTTATTTGCATCAAGCAGAGGACAACCTCTTTGTTTCTCTTTGTGAATCAACAACTCTGCTACTCTCGGCAAAACAAAAACTTTTCAATTAAATGATAAGAATCAGTTTTAAAATTTGAAAAAATAATAAAAAATAAATGAATTGTCGAATTTCGAAAAAAATTCCATTCTTCCAAAATTCTACTTGGGGGAAAATAGGTTTTCAGACTATAAATTCATTCTAAAAGTATTGGAATAAAAATATACTAATTGATATCATTAGATAATTTTGATTGTATGATAGAAATATTGTCTTTTCCACTACACTAGAAATAGAACCCAAGTGCCAAAAACACTATCAGAACATTTGACTATTCTTTGAGACAAATTAGGTGTAACAAACAGAGCTAAAAGTTAGATTTAATAGAATTAAAGTTATAGAAATCTCAATAGTAAAATTTTACCCCTTAAGGGCGGCAACCCATTTGACATTCATTCTGATAATATCTGAAGAAATTCTTATTTCTGAATTAATTTGTTCTATTAAGCTTATTTATTCTTGAGTGAAAAATTGTATTTTTTTTTCAAGTATTGTAATCGTGCATGAAAAAAGGTTTTTTTTTGCTTATTTTTTTCGAAATATCTCAAAAACGGTTGAAACTCACAAAGAGAAACAAAGAAGTTGTCCTCTGCTTGATGCAAATAAACATACACACATATATATCGAGATGATATATCTGTTTATATATATATATATATATATATATATATATATATATATATATATATATATATATATATTATTTATTTGTTTGACTCTCTATCATCTCGATATATATGTGTGTATGTTTATTTGCATCAAGCAGAGGACAACCTCTTTGTTTCTCTTTGTGAATCAACAACTCTGCTACTCTCGGCAAAACAAAAACTTTTCACGGATGAAACTATTTTGATTAAAAAAATTGGGCAAAACCATGGCAATTCGGTCTACAAAAAGCCCTAATAAGTTAACATCGAAAAAATTATATTTTTCGGGATAATTATTTACTCAAAATGTCAATTACTAGTAATTTTAATAATTAACCCGAAGATTTGAGTATCTTTTTTTGAAAAATTGATGATTTTTTTTCAAAAATACAACTCACGGTATAAACCAAATATATCAAGAAAGAATCTAATTTTAAAAAATCTAAGATTTTAGTAGAAATATTTTTGCATTGCATATCAGAGGGCTTCATCCCCTCAGGAGTTGAACCCGAGTACTAACACGCTTGCCGGACTTGTTAGTGCGACCCTCGAGACAGGGGATGAAGCCCTCTGATATGCAATGTTAAAATATTTATATTTTTACCCTAAAATTTAAATTCTTTCTTAACATAATTTTATTTACTCAAGTATGTAATTTTGTTTATTTGCACTCTTTAGATATTTGAGGTGCTTTTTTTTACTAATTTTCCTAGTAATTGTCATTTAGTAAAAACCTATAAAATACAGTCCATATCATTCATTCGTACCAGTTATCCTAAAATATTACCCGTGTATAAATAAATTACCCCTTACAAAATTTATGCAACTCTGTAAATTATAGTAAATTGACGCATTTGACAAAACAAAATTGAATGTTTATATGAGCCGGAAGTGGTCTAGGCGAGTTATAGGTATAATTAAACACCCTCGTAAATATAGCTAGTCACTCAAATCATAGATCTATTGCACTAGGAAGACTTCATGCTTTGAAAATGATAAATTACAAAATGCGTCGAGTTTAATAATTTATAATAATTTAATTTAAAAGAGATCGCGTCTTAAATTATTACCTATAATAAGCATCTCATTAGAGCAAAATTATTGAAAATTCCTGTCGAACGTCCAATTTGCTAAAGGCTCGCTAATGAGCATTCCTTGTGGCCTCTTATTTAGAAACGCAGAAAAAAAATGACGACGATTTAAATTACTAATATTTTTATATTCCATTTCATTCATTTGCGTTCGAACCAAAAAAGGATTTTAATATGAAAATTAGTTAGCCGTGTAGTATAATAATATTTTCGAAATGATAATGGAATAAGCCAACGAATCGCTTTTTTTACTTAATTTTTTCTGTCTGATCATAATTTCTGACTCAAGAATATAAGAGGTAAACATGCAGTTGAAAAGATGGAATATCTTATTCAATTTTTTGTTAATTTTTTTATTTCTTTTTCAATATGAAAAGGACGTTTAATTCAATAAAAGATCAATCATACAGTTGAGAGAGTTTTTATAAAATTGAAAAAGAAATAAAAGCTCTGAGCTAGGTTTTGATTTGAATAGAAAATAAAAATTATTAATTTCTATTTGCATATAGTTTTTTTGAGACATTTTTTTATGAGAGAGAAATTGTAAAATGTATAAAGTTTTAATTACATTATACACAAGTTAAAGTATATGAAAAGGAAACTTCGAAATGTGGTGCTATAGAAAAATGTTAAATGGGTGGGTATAATTATTGTACAAATGAGAGAGTTTCTTAATAAAATAGAGAAAGAGAACATTTAAAAAATAAATATATGAATGTTAATCAAAGCCGGATCTAGGTCTTTTGTCAGGGGGGAGGGCTTATAATAAACAACCATGTGGTTTTATAGCGTCAAGAATAAAAAATTTAAATTTTAACACAATTGTTTTATAATATTATATTAGAAAACAATTTCCTCTACCAAATTGCGCCCCTTTTTGAAATTTGCCCCAGTACACGTGCCCTCCTGCCCCCGCCCTCCTAGATTCGGTCCTGATGTTAATAAAAAAATAAAATAAAATGAAACGTTCTGATGTGGCCATCCACTTGACTTTACCATACAACTTGGCCCCTCACTTGTATTTAATAAAATTATTTATAATCATGTAGGTGGGTTAGTTTTTACATTTTTAGACTTCTGGGGGCCCACTGATTATGTATACAAAATTTGGTTGAATTTGGTTCATAGACCAATATTTTCATTTTTTCCCCCCCCCCCCATACACACACTTTGGGTGGTTAGTTTTCGTATTTTTAATCTTCTGGGGACCCACTGATAAATTTGGTTGAGTTTGGTACAAGGGCCTAGATTTTTATTTCCTGAACCTATAAACCCCCTAACCCTATACAAAATTGTGTTGAGTTGCTCAACTGGCCTAGATTTTTAATTTTTAACCCCCACTGCCCTTAATTTTGTGTCGATATGCACCAAAATCTAATCACCTTTTAATCTCAATGCACCAAAACTACGTGTGAATTTGGTTTTGATATATACACTAGTTTTTGAGCTAGCTCGTCCACAAAAGTTTGATAATGCACAGACTAATAACGAGACTAACAGACATTTTGACAAAACAGCTATTATCTCGAAAAATAAAAATTTTTTCGATGTTCACTTATTATGGCTTTTTGGTAGACCGAAATGCCATGGATTCGCTCAATTTTTTTAATCAAAATAGTTTCAGTAGTTTTAGAGATATTCCCAAAAAAAGAAGCAAAAAAATACTTTTTTCATACACGATTACAATACTTGTCCATACCCTGTATGGTATAGTAAAAATAAAGTGGAAAGAATAAGCAATTTTAAAATATAATAATGTAATAAAAAATTTCAGTATCATTCGAGTGAATATAAAAGCTTTAATTCAAGATAATAGTTATTTTATTTTTATTAAATCTTTTTAAAATTATTATTTATACATAGATTGGTGTTGTTATTATCCATGTTGAAAATTTGGTTATGTGGCTGATTACTTTAATTAAATTTTTAAAATTTTGCTAAATTTCGCAGCAAATTTTTCTGATTTCTTCAGGCAATTTTTAAGTTTCATCTCCTCGTAATAAGTAATATAATATAGTTCATTAGAATTTTTTAATTGTGATCGACATATATGGTCTAATGAACTATATTACTTATTACAAGGAGGTTAAGCTTAAAAATTGCCTAAGGAAGTAGAATAACAATACTTCCTCATTATATTCTATAGAATACGAGCTGCTCCAGGCGTACCTTCTGCACGCCCTCTAGAGCTCGGCACCTCGGGCAGGCAGCCCTGGCGGGCGGCGTCTCGGCATGTGATTATTAGGTCTCCAAAATTCATTAAAAAAAAGCTCCAAATATTTAGATATTTGCAAATAAATAACTCTAAGTTTTCTAAAGAGTAAATGTATAAAAAAAGCTAAAAATTTCTATATTTTGCCCCCCCCCCCCTTCGCCCCCATACAGTCAATTTTGATAGTTGATTTTTACAGGAATAGTTTCTTGAAGTAATAAAGAATAACTCTACAAAATTTGATCAAGATAGAAGAGAGTTTTAATTTTTGCCCCCACTCACATTTTGGATAGTTGCGAGTCGAATTTCAAAAAATCCTGAAATTACTTTTTAGATATTTTAATTTAGTATTTTTATAAGTAAAAAGCAAGTAGATATTTTATCGTCCTTAAGAGATATCGCATAATCAGTGAAAACATATTGCAAAGATATTTTGCCTCTTTTGACCATTTTAGGGGTCGAATTTCAAAAAATCCTGAAATCACTTTTTAGATATTTTAATTTAGTATTTTTATAAGTAAAAACGAAGTAGATATTTTATCGTCCTTAAGAGATATCGCATAATCAGTGAAAATACACTTTGCCCCCTTTGACTCCCTTAGGGGTCGAATTTCGAAAAATCCTTTCTTAGTGAGCCCCTATGTCATAGATGTAATATCCTCTCCAAATTTCATGTTTCTATGTCCAGTGGTTCTGGCTGTTTTGATGATGAGTGAGTGAGTGTTTCTGGCAAAGAATTTTATATATAAATATATAGATGTGAAAGCAATATACTGGGAAACGTAGCAAAGCAACATTTTAAAAATTTAACTTCCAATTTCTTTGAAGTTCCCAATAATCAACTACATAAGAAAAATTATTTATAGAATCCTTAAGAATTATTTTACTTTTTTATAAGATTATTAAATTTCTCTATAAGGAAATAAGGAACCAATATTCTCATATTCAGATGGGTTTTTTTCTGAAAAGACTAACCATAAAATAGGAATATTACGATAATATTTTCGAAAAATCATAAATTTAATCTGGATCAAGAAGGGTTTCAATCAAAATTCCAGTTGATTGTTTTCCTAGTTTAATTCGCCTATCTTTCTTTTCGAATTGGAGACAATATATTATAGGAATAGATTCTATCGTAACCTACCCTCTCTAGAAAGCAAGACGGAAAGAAGATGCATTTGGAAACGGAAAAAGCCTTTAAGGAGCGGCCAACTCTTAATTTAAAGAAAAACTTAAAAGCACCCCACTTGGAAATAAATTTCAAATTTATCTAAAGTAAATTTGGAAAAAAGAAAAACGAGATCTATGTCTTTCCCTTTTGCTCGTTGAATTATTAGACAAGATAATAAATTTATTGGAGTATGAAATAGAAACTTTCCATAGTCTTTAATAGAGCAGAAATACGTATTTAAATTATCTTAAAATAAAATTTATGACAGTTTACTTACTCTGAAAAAATTAAACATTTGTATAGACATTTTCAAATTTCCTAATAAGCCTAAAAATTAACTACTATAAATAGATAGTAATTAATAAAGTAAAGGGAGTGTAGTTTCACAGTGAATGAAATAAAACTCTGAGGTTTATACAAACTCAATATAACATTATTTCAGATTATTAGTTCATCAGGAGTTTACAGATTAAAAACTACACTCCCTTTACTTTATTAATTAATATCATGTTTCACCTAAAACCTACACCACTTTCCCTAAATAAAATAGATAGATAGTGTCCAAACTTTTGTCTTTTTTTTCATAATGATATTGATACAAGAAGAAGTTGCACAAAGAAAGTACAACCTCTGTAGTCCGCGGTGGACCCTTGTATCGTGAAGAAAAGAAGAGATTTAGGGACTGGATAGAAGACGAAGGTATCTGTGGATGCCGGTCTTGAAAGATTGAAGGTTATAAGTTGCTGGAAAGACGGTCGGGGGAAGAGAGTTTCAGTCCCTAGATGTCATAGGAATAAATAAATTGGTTTGTTGAATCGTGTAGAAAATCGTGTATTTCGCGCGAATGAAGCCTTTGGTGGGATTATCGATTTTATCTCGTCAGAACAAAAGCCATAGTAATATCTATAAAAAAGAGAAAGGGCGGAGACAGATCTACGATGGGCTAGGGAGTCGAGAGTGTCAGTTAATGCAGGATCGCCTATCAGTCTGATAGCCCGCCTCTGAATTGCATCTAAGGTATTAAGAGAATGTTAGGAGGCCCCTCTACACAAATGCGAGCAATATTCAAGACAGGGGCGAATTTGAGCCTTGTATAATATAAGGAGTTGAGTGGGTTGAGTGGTCTTAACATAGTATTATGCTATAATTAAAAATTAATTATATTTTACTTATCATTTTAGGGTTCCGGAGGTGTACAACTATAACTTGATTCTATCTCCCTTCATCGTCATTAGATTAGACTGAAACTACAATATACCCGACCAATACTCGCTTGACTCACCTAAGGATTCGCCCAAAAGATTGATTTGCGGATAGCTTGCAATTTGCCGATTTCCAGAACCCCTTTGTTGAATCTGATAATAATAAGATAAGCAATTTTGAATTATAAAATTGTGGTCAAATTCAAAGTGTCAAATCAGTTTATTTGTATTGCATTTCTCCTCATAACTATTAGCGAGTGTATCTCTTTCCCACTGATTTTCTATTTACCAGATCTTGAGCACATTAATTTTCTTCTAACACTCTCTTCTCTTTGGTAACACAAGACCTTTAGGTGCTACGTCTTCTCGGGGTGCTTCTTTTTGCGTTGTTGGAATTAAAAAATTTCCAAAACTATAAATGCAAAAATATGAAATGGTACTTACGTATTAACGCCACCGCAGCTACAAATAAAATTTTAAACTACAAATTTAAACTGAAATTGAGTTTATGGACTGTGATGTCTCAAATTGTCTCAAGTGAGCGCCAGTGGGCGTTAACAATTTTCACTTTTAGAACTTTTCATTGGTTCGGTTCTATTCATCATCTCGGCTCATTTAGATAAAAAAATGGGTTCCCGAACAAACTTTGGAAGGTTCGGTTAAGATATATTCAGTTCGGCTCGGTTCGGCTCGTATAACTTCATTACGGGTTGGTTTTTAGGAGATTAGGTTGGCGTTAGCAACGACTTTTACATATTCAAATTTTTGGGGGTATTTTCTAATTATTTTTTAATTAATATTCATTTTCTAAAAGAATCCATCGTCAGTAGCGGCGCTTAAAAACCGCCAAATCTGTAGCTGCGGTGGCGTTAATACGAAAGTACCTATGAAAGTTTTGCTTGGGAGTGTTTAGCAAATTAAATTGTTTAATAGCTTAAGCATAATGATTTAAGCCTAAATCAATAAAACCCTCTCTTCTTAAGAAAGTATAGGCTCTAATTATAGAAAATTAATTAACTTCTCCATAATAGACTTAGTAACGTAAAATTATTAGAGTAGAACACATCGGTGTAGACGAAATTCCGTGACAATACAATAATTGAAAACAGTAGCCTTGATAGATTGACAGGATTGGCAAAATGCCAGGCCCTCAGGTTTAAAGGGCCCTGGAAATGAAGGCTTATAAATAATTTAAGTTTCGTTTACATTTTAATTTATAATTAGCTATTTATTTGCATCAAGCAAAGAACACCCTCTTTGACTTACTCATAAAATAGTTTTAGTTATTTAGATAGGTACCTAGTAAATGAATGTATTTGTTAAAAAATATTGTAAAAGTTCATATTATAAATAAATACCAAAAAAAATCGTGCTTAATAAAAACACATAAACTTTGAATAATTGTTATTTTAATACTTTTCTAAATTATAAAGTTATAATTGAAATATAAGCTCATACAAAATCAACTAACAGTATTTTGAGAAGTTAGTGGTACCCCTTAAAAAATCTAATTACTTTTATAATAAAACTAGCTTAGTTTTTTTGAGGCCCATGTTAGAAATTCGCCAGGGGCACCACAGTGTATTGTTACCCCATCTGATGTAAATCTGAAGGACGATTAGCCTCTAATGATCTGAAACTACAAAAGAGCAATAACCCCTTAAAATCCTAACTAATTCGCAATATTTTAGAAACAAGTCACTTATTAGAGACCTGACTAATATTCCGGGAAGACAATTACTATTTTTATTACCATAAACGAAAAATGTATAAATCTAAAGAAGTTTCTCAAATCTGCTGAATAATAATCCCACATTAGCTAAATTTACTCATTACAGGGTAAGGTAAGAAAAGGCATAATAAGGAAGCTATTAGGAAAAGAATTTGGAAAAGGAATGACAGAATTGGCCCCGAGCATGTCAGGCTCGTTTCAAAAATGGAATAATATCTTAGAGTTCCGGGCAAACGTGATTGATTATAAACTGAACTATGTTATTTTTATGCTTTGCTGCCTATTTTTGTTCGAAATACCTTAAGGCTATTCAAATGATATAATTAATCATAAGTAGCTTTAAAAATAATAATTTAATCAAGTGAAATAAGAAAAATGAATTTTTAACCTCATTTTCATGTAGGTACTTACTTATGGAGTAATAAATTGCAAATACACTGAATAAAGAAATGTTTTGTTATTAATCATTAATTCTAAAATCATAATTCTAGATCACCCAAAGCCCAACATTTTCGTTAGCTATAATTTTTTGTTTATTACTAACATTTTATCTTTCAAGTTTTTCCTAATACTAAATTTGATTAAAGTTCTAAGCGTTGTATCTTTTTTTTAGAAAAATAAATATGATAGAAGTTTTTTTTTAAAGACGGACTGATATATTAATATTCAGGATTGGATGAAGGCAGTCCGGAAATAAACAAGAGACTTACTTTCAACATATATTATTTGTTAGAAGTGGTCTCTTGTTTCTTTTCGTTCAATCCTGAGATAGAAAAATAAATTCTTAAAGATAAGAGTAAATAAATATTATATTTAATATTGATTTACTATGAGTTAAGGATTCTTGGTCACTTGTTTCACATTAAATTTAAGAATCCTTAACTCATAGTAAATCAATATTAAATATAATATTTATTTACTCTTATCTTTATTAAAGATGTTTCACCTTGCACCAACACCACAATCTCTACTAATTATAAATAAATGCTTTATTAAAACAATAAAAACTATCCACAAAGAGAAACAAAGAGGTTGTCCTCTGCTTGATGCAAATAAACATACACACATATATATGATCTCGATATATATGTGTGTATGTTTATTTGCATCAAGCAGAGGACAACCTCTTTGTTTCTCTTTGTGAATCAACAATTCTGCTACTCTCGGCAAAACAAAAACTTTTCAATTAAATAAAAACTATTACTATGGGAGTCCCTCATCGCCAGGCGAACCCGAAGTATTGAATTTAGTCAAAATTTCTAATTTTTTCTTTGTTTATTTCTATTTGCAGTCTAATCATGAATAAAATTTATTTAAAAAATTATTTTTACTATCTCTCATGGGGTTTGTGTATCTCACTGTATTTGGTTTACAATACCCACGTGATACAATAAGAGAAGCTCATATAAAGTTCGTTCTGGTAGTATATTTGTTGTATTTCTATTGAGAAGTAAAGATTAGTAATTTGGGGCTTTAGCTTTAAACCTCACAGATTCAAAAAAATATTGAAAATCAAAATATAATCGCATTGATGAAAAATATGTTCTTTCGTTAATGAAGTGTCATATCTTATTAAAGTTAATATAAATAAGTTGACTCTGTGCCATTTTTCTAAATCAAACTCCTTGCAGATAAAATAATCCGATCATCTTATTTCTATTTGTCGTTGAGGTAAAGTTACCGACAGGTACAAAAATCAATGGAATATTTGAGTCCTTTCACACCGATATTTTAAAGGCATTCATTGGATATCTTTCATTTCGATTATATAATAATTTTGTATTTGTGAAGTATAATTTAAACTACAACTTGTTGGCCCTGGATCTTGTCCTCCAAAATCAAACTTCCTGAGGTACCACTTTGATGGGCCATACGAGTGGGTTGAAATAATGTAAGATTGCATTTATCAGTAGCTCGGCGCTTTGCAGTGTTAAAATTTTTTTTTATGATAATGATGAGAGAAGGAGTTACACCAAAAAGGTGCAACCCTTAAAGGTCTGAGTTGGCCCTTCCATCGGGAAAAGAAGAAATAATTTTATGAGTTGGGCGGGGGTCGAAGGTATCTGTGGATACGGGTCTTAAATAGTTGAAGCTTTTAAGTCGCGGGAAAGATGGTGGCAGGGAGCGAGTTCCAGTCTCTGGAGGTCATAGGGACAAAAGAGTTGGCGAAAGCGTTTGTTCGACAAAAATATTTACATTGTCTCAGATTAGGGAATAGATGAAAACTAACATATAACTTAAAAATTCCACGTCTGTATCTTATTTAGCAAAATGGTCTGACAGATGGACAGACACACGGACAGTCAGATACTGTATAGACAATAATAGGGTCCAGTTTTAATTTTGAAAGGAACGGATAGAATCTCATCTCTCTGAGCTAATTACGAGTCCAGACCTGTTTCAGTTTATTAAAGAATAATTTCTTAATTTCAGTAATTCTAGGAATGCAAGTTGTAACGTGCACTAGCAAAAGGATGCTCATTAAACTCTTATCACTTATTTTTAATAATCATTATTTTTTCATCAGGTTTTTTGCTTCATTTTCGGAAAAGTTGTATAATTACGAAATTTTAAGATAAATTTTACGAAATGTTTTCATACACAAGTTTCGGTAAAATCTGTTCACATTCCACAGGCTCATCGGAATTAAAACACTGAGGGCCAGTTGTATGTCTGTTTGTTAAGTCTTTGTTAAGTTGACAAACGGTCAAACCCTTATATTCACCATGTGCCCGGCCGGATGGCCAATCAGATGACACGCATTTTCATCTGATTGGCCGTCTGGCCGGGCACTTGGTGAATACTAAGGATTGACCTTTGGTTAACTTAACAAAGACTTTACTCACCGACATACAACTGGCCCTGAGTGTCTAATACCTAACTAAGGTACATAATTCATTTACCAAACACACTTTTTGTTTGTGCCTCTCTTATAGCTTAAAAATAATTACAAATTTTCTTCATTTTCTGGACACTTGCTTTTTCCGGCATATACGATTTAATTCTATCGCAGCAATAGAAGTTTGATTTTAAAATTAGAGAGCTGAAAATCCTTACCAAAATTCAATCCACCAAGGGCAAAATGAGCGAAATGAATATATGAATATCATAAACATCTAGATTGGCAAGTAATAATAATATAATATATATTTTATTATAGGTAGCTTTTATCAGAGTAGAAGAATCTCTTAAAAACATTTTCATAATTGGCAACACGCATATTAATTTATATATGGAAATTTAAAAATCTCCATTAGGGTTTATAAACCTGAAAATTATTTTACTATTTTTTTTTTCATCTCAACTAATAGGTATATATTAATACTACTATTAGATGTTCTTTTAAGGATTTGTTTAGTATTTAATTCTTAGTATAAGCAAAAATTTAAATTCAAATTAAAAATCAATTTATATTATTATTATTTTATTTTATTTTTTTACCCATTATATTTCTCGTGTGGAAAATGATTCGCAATAATTTCCGTAAGATAATCACCTGCTAGAGGTTTTCGACACGCCTACTTTTAAGCCTCAGGGTAAATGTTTAGATGCCGAGATCTAATGGAAATATCATAATCATTAAAATCATCGAAATCCAAGAGGGAGACTCTTTAGTTTTTGATTTTCGAAATGGACCTAGTGTATTTTGGCGTCACTTGTGCGTACCACGTGACATTCACTTGCATTAAATGCAATTTAAAATTAATATAAAAAATATTTTAACCAAACAAATAATATAAGCACTTATGGTAAACCCTCGATTTAAGGGATATCGAATTTTAACGGAGAAAATCTTTGATTTTGTTAAGGGAGAATGGTGTGTGTAGCTTCTTGGTGAAATATAAAGTAAAGAAAATTTTTAAAAAAATTTAAAAATATAAAATTCTAGGTAGATTTCACAAAAATAAAAGACAAGATGCTTGTTAGCTGTTATATATTATTTTACAATTGGTACGATCCCATCTTCAGAAGTTCACAGAGAAAACTTTCTCCTGACGATGGGCTCGTACCCAGAAATATACAGGGTGTTCCAGGAGGAATAGTAAATGTTTTGGAAGATGGTAGTATAGACGAATTGTAATAAAAAATTCCATATAACATGTGTCCAATTTTTATTGAGCACAGAGATACAGCAGAGTTCAATGCATTTTCGTTTCGTGTGTTGGTACACCGGTTGCTATGGGTTACTTTGGGGGTATTTATCGAATGTCAGCAGTAGAGTGTTGATTTTCAAGTTGTAAAGTTGTGCTTTACTTTACATTGAAATTTTCATTTTGATTTGTTGGCCAAGTCCACTGTACTGTAGCGTGTAAACATGCCGCACGTATTTACACATCAGTATGCCAATATGGTATTTGTGTATGGGTTTTGTAATGGAAACGCTGCTGCTGCTTGAAAAGAATACGGTATACGATTTACTAATCGCAGACTACCAGATTCAAGAGTGTTTACTCGTGTGTTCAATACACTATGTAACACTGGTACAGTGCCCAGCAGCCATATTGCATCTTATATACTAACACCTGTATCTCTCTACTCAATAAAAATTGGACACATGTTATATGGCATTTTTATTTGCAATTCGTCTATACTACCACCTGCTAAAATATTTACTATTCCTCCTGAAACACCCTGTATATTACACCTAACAAGCATAGTCATTGTCTTTTATTTTTGTGAAACCTACCTAAAACTTTCTTCACTTTATAGAAAATCTTCGGTTGAAATCTTATTTATGAAAATTAATCTTCAAATAATTTCACTGCTTGTAATTACAGACATAAATAAATAAATAAATAAATATTTATTACTCGACCTGCTTAGAGGCACAAGTCCTCAGTGGCTAGGTCAACAAAATATCAATACAAATTAACTACAGAAATTAAAAACATCAATATGTATATGATTATAAATTATATGTAAATAATTATAATTTAAGTGTAAATTCGAAAAAATGTATTTATTTCTAAGTCAAAGTATTTATTCAGTGTCAAAACTAATGAGACTTCAGCCATTCATATTTAGCTTAGCGGCCACTACTTGGGCAAATTACTAGTTAGTTTTCTCAAGGTTTTAATGTAAGACTAAAATTGTAGGAAAAAGCAAAAAAATGTTGTGAATTATGGAGATGTGAAAAAAATTTGACTTCAAAGAGTTTGAGCTAGAAAACTTATTAAAAACCATAGTTCACACGTAGAGGCATTTCTCATCGAAATTAATCTATTATATCGAGGTTTTGCTGAAATATTAAAAAATATAGAAAGTAGGGAATAGTTTTAAAGATTCCTGCGAATTTTGGTACTTTCTAAATTTAACTTATTCTTTACATAAAGATGGAAATTACTATAGATTCAAGTTACGTATTATTATAATTATTGAAAACTTTATCAAGACTGAGTAATGATTATGCTCTCCAAAAATATTGCTGTTTTGACAATTTTTCTTAAGGAACGGTTTGAACTAGAAAACCGAAACTTGATACAAAGGTGGATATTATTATTATAAATTTCACCTCATTAGATTCAGCCGTTCAAAAAGCTATATAATTTTTTTTTCAGTATTCGTGAATTTTAATTTCTGAAATTGTGAAACTAAATAACTCAAAAATTAATCAATTTTTCCTTTTAGAAAGACAAACATTTTAGCACCATAACAATCTTTTTACGATCTTATAATCTTGAGTTAAAGGAGACAATAAAAGAGTATGTCTTCTGCTGGAAAAATAAATTTTTAAATTTATATATAACGAAACTATACAGGGTGTTTCAGGAGGAATAGTAAATATTTTTGGAAGTGGTAGTATAGACGAATTGCAATAAAAAATGCCATATAACATGTGTCCAATTTTTATTAAGTACAGAGATACAGCTGTTAGTATATGTAGCAATATGACTGCTGGGCACTGTACCAGTGGCACGCAGTGTATTGAACACACGAGTAAACACTCTTTAATCTGGTAGTCTGCGGTTAGAAAATCGTATGCCGTATTCTCTACAAGCAGCAGTTAAGCTACGTTAATATTACAAAACCCATAAACAAATACCATATCAGCATACTCAGCATGTGTAATACGTGCGGCATGTTTACATGCTACAGTACAGTGGACTTGGCCAACAAATCACAATGAAAACTTCAATGTAAACTAAGGCACTAATTCACAACTTGAACATCAACTCTACTGCTGACATTCGATAAATACGCCTATAGCAACATTTATTAACCGCTTTACCAACATAGAAACAAAAATCCATTGAACTCAGCTGTATCTCTATAGTCAATAAAAATTGGACACATGTTATATGGCATTTTTTATTGCAATTCGTCTATACTACCACCTCCTAAAATATTTCCTATTCCTCCTGAAACTCCCTGTATATAAATTTTAATTTTCCTCATTAATATATCAAAGAATAATTGATACGTCAACGAGGATTATTTTGACCGCGCTGATTTGAAAAAAGGATATTTTTATCTCGCGAGACTACTGCGGATTACGCTATTGGAGTCTGCGGAGTATTAAGTCTGGACCAAGAGAGTATGTAGTCCCTGTATATACTATATCCACCCTTCATCAGTCTATTACAAATGATACACAGGAATTGATGTCAATAGACTGATGAAGGGGACAAAACCCTCGAAACTCTAGTCTCGTTATAAATAAATTTGAAAATTTATTTTTACAACAAAAGACACACTCTTTTATTGACTCATTTAATTTATAAAAATTATGCTACTCTCTGCAAAAAGAAACTTTCAATTTAATCTTGAGTTAAATGAATCAGATAAACGGTCATATAGAAAGATCTGAGATTTATAATTTTTTAGTTATTATGATAATCTGATAACAAACATATTGACCAATGATTTATCATTTGCCATCTAGAAAATACAAAACAGTGAATGAAAGTAAAATTGATTTCACTAGTAGGTATAAGAAGCAATTAAAAAAAGTAAATTTCCCGAGAGACCATTCCAATATTTCACTTATTGTTATAAGAGAAAGTAATAAAATCGGCCGATAGGTAGAACAAAATTTGTGATAATGAATTTCCGAGATAAAGTAGGAGAGAAAGTTGGCCGCTTGCGTTTTGATACTCGGATAAAAAATGAAACAAATTGAAAATAAATGACCGTCGAGATTAGATGCGATGGCGGGTGAAATATTCTTTTGCCGACATCAAACTGATAATTTTAAGTAAAATTTATGTTTCAATTCTATTTTAAATATAGTTTATCTCTCTCTACACTTTGCCTTTTGCGGTTTTCCATTTGCGCCGTATCTTTTTAATTTTTTTTCCTCCTTAAACGTGTTCGGTTAAATTGTATTTATGTCAATGCCAGGCCAAATCTTATTTCCGATAAAATCTATCTAACATTAAAAAGCATTTATAAATATTTTCGGAAAAATTAAAATAATTAAATAAAATTAAAGTTAATAGAAATATTTACTTTTTATTAAAGCAAACTAAAATAGTTAAACCAGAACGAGTTATCCAACTCCAGTTAAACTACTACCAGCTATATCAGATAACAAGTATGTGAAAACACCTTAAGTTAGAGCCAAACATGGCAGCAATCGGATATAAATTTTAATTCTAATGTAACCTTTCGTCAAGTTTAACCGGAAGTAGACAAAGTGGGCTTGAACGCGGCTCGCGTTAATACTTTTAAATTTATGATATTTTGCTAAAAATATTTTTTTTAAATTAACATAATTTATTCCACAAAGTAGATCGAATGTTATTACTGTTTTAAGTAGAATGTGAAATATTGGAATAACATCTTCGAGTCCGGACTTATTGAAGTTTTCTAATTCCATTATTGTAAATTCAACTTTCAATTTATGAATTCTAGATAGAATTAAGCGATAGCTTTAAACAAAACTTCATATTTGTTTCGTGGTCTCAGGTGAAAAAGTGTCCGAAAATAAATTGACCTGATCACTATAATTCGAAAAAAACTGTATGAGATATGAAATTAAAGCCTTAAGATCTTAAGATTGTTCCAAGGTATGTCATTTTGTTGTTATTTTTGAGAGTTGTTGTGTGATGAGAAATTGTCATTGTATATAAATTGTGTAATGATTGAAATGTTTTAGGCTGATGAAGGCATATTTGTAAATGTCGAAACGTTCTTGGGTAATAGTAAAATAAAATAAAGAAAAAATAAAAGGTAAAAATGTGTTTTTTTGTCAAAAAAGAATAAAACCAACACCCATTTAAAAGAGAATTTGTATTCTCAAGAAGTTTGGTTTTATATAGATATATATATAATTAAAAATTAAACTTGAAATATATTAAATCGCTTTGAGTTTAATTTATAAAAAAAATTTTACAATTATTAAATTATAGGGAATGAAAGTGAAAGTGTGACGTCACAATACAGGGAGGCTCAATGAAAATGTGAAAGGGGGAGGCTGAAAATTTTGAAATTCGTGTGATGTAATTTATTAAGGCCCCTAAGGGCTAAATTTTTCTAGCCTCGAAATTAAAAAAAAATAAAGTTTTCTGGTATGTGAGGTCATTTCTAGAGTGCTTTAAGCAGATTTAGGATATATTTTTTAAAATTTGATTATATTTAATATTACTATGTGAGGAAGCATCAAATTAGTCTATTTCAGGTTACTTATGTATTTTTTTGATATCAGAAACAACTTATTTTAAAATTTTTATTATATATCATTCGTACTAATGTAATAAATAGAAAATGAAAACTATTTTGATATCTCAAGTATTTATTATATCTAAATTTATGAAAATTGTTATGGAGGACCTTTATTTCGACTGCCGAGGTATTAAGTGTATTTTACTTAGATTCATATAACTTAATTTTATAAAAATGAATCAATTATTAAGCTAAATCCTTTTAGAATTCTCTAATTTTGAAGAGATCTTTGTCTTTTACTTAATTATCATTCATTTTCTTTGAACATTAATCCTTATTACTAGTTGAGATTTACGAGACAGCTGAATCTTCACCAGGAAACGAACCCCCCCTTTTATAATCGATTAAGATTTATTTACGAATACGTTTCACAAATGCAACAAGTAGCCTTTGCACGATAAATGGTTTCAATCGAATAACATTTTACTTTCAATTTCTTCTTAAAGAAAGAAGAAAAATATAATAGAAACGCACGTAAAGCTACTTAGGTTCCCAAACCTTATAAATATAAGTTAATAGAGTAAAGGGTGTGTAGTTTCACAGTGAATGAAATAAAACTCAAAGAGGTTTATACAAACTCAATATATTTCGGATTATTAGTCCATCATCAGGAGTTTACAAGTTAATACTAATAATAATTGAACGAGTGGTCGCCATTCTTGACATTCAAATCATGGTTACCAATATAACGAAATATAACATTCAAATCTTACATACCAACCTAACACAAGAAAAACACCAATGAAAATTTAAAATTTAAAAAATTGTTTTACAAAGATTTTTCTTTTTTAATTATAAAATATATAAATGTAAATATAAGAAATCTAAGTAAATATGAATATTAATATAAATAAAAATTACAAGTATAAATATAAAGTCTTTTTAGAATTAAATTAGAAAATAAAATTACAAATTTAAGTCATAGATACAAAATTAATTATAAATATCAATTTACAAATAAGCCTAAATAACATATAGAGATGAAGAATTAAGATAAAACATAATAGGGATAAATTAGATGAGATAAATTACAATATACAACAATTTTTGTGGTTATCTCATATATCAAAATGTCATTTATTTTAGAAGACTGAAGGCGCGTGATTTGAATTTAATTTTGATTGTAATTTGGGAAATAGTATATATTTGAGAGAGACTGAGGTTAAGTTTTTACTTTATCCAATGCAAAGCATGGGTAAAGTATTGCAATCGCTCTCGGGGCAAGCGTGGCTTCAAAGGGTCCTCAGGTAAAGACTACGGAACCCATGGACTAAATTAAAGTCACAAATTGTAGTATTCAATTAGGTTGAATTTTAGCACGTGACGGTTTTGCCAAAAATTACATGGGGTCTCGTCGAGAGGCCAAAAAGTGCCATTTTTTCATTTAGTGCGTGCGGATGTATGTATGTATGTATGTATGGATGGATGTATGTTATCGTTTTTTTGGCCCACGATTTTTTCCACACCGTTGCACCGATTGAAATGAAATTGAAAACCTAGCATTCTTTGAACAAAATGAAGCGCTGATTAGATTTTTGGTACATATCGACCCACAAACATTAGTACTTTATTTCAGTACTTTTTTAGTTTTTTCTAAATATCTTGAAAATGACTTAACCAATTTTGATGAAATTTAATATCCTAATTAAGTACCTTGGGGGACCACAAAAAAGGATAAATAAAGTTTTTAGTAAAATTATATTTTAAAGTACTTTACTCTAGAGTAAGAGAGTACTTTTTTAATTTTTTTAATTCTTTAAAATTTATTCATTTGAACCTTTTAATATAGCTCATTTAGCCTTGCTTAAATAAGAATGGATAGGCTTCTCTCTGTGAAATGCTAAAAATTTGGGAGGAAATTTTATAAGTAACCATAGCAACTGCGTTGTTTTCTTATCCCTTACCTTTGCAGAAGACATAGAGGAACCGACTTTAAACCAAAAATAGCGATTGATTCTCATCAAATACTTGAGGAATAACCATTCTATATTGGATTTTTGACGTTTCGGTTTTTATTGGTGACCATTGCTGAGGACATAGATGAATCGACTTTAAACCAAAAATAGCGATTGATTCTCATCTAATACTTGAGGAATAACCATTCTATATTGATTTTTGACGTTTCGGTATTTATTGGTAACCATTGCTGAAGACATAGAGAAATCGACTTTAAACTAAAAATAGCGATTGATTCTCATCAAATACTTGAGGAATAACCATTCTATATTGGATTTTTGACGTTTCGGTTTTTATTGGTAACCATTGCTGAAGACATAGAGGAATCGACTTTAAACCAAAAATAGCGATTGATTCTCATCTAGTACTTGAGGAATAACCATTCTATATTGGATTTTTGACGTTTCGGTTTTTATTGGTCACCATTTCTGAAGACATAGAGGAATCGACTTTAAACCAAAAATAGCGATTGAGTCTCATCAAATACTTGAGGAATAACCATTCTATATTGGATTTTTGACGTTTCGGTTTTTATTGGTAACCATTGCTGAAGACATAGAGGTATCGACTTTAAACCAAAAATAGCGATTGATTCTCATCTAGTACTTGAGGAATAACCATTCTATATTGGATTTTTGACGTTTCGGTTTTTATTGGTAACCATTGCTGAAGACATGGAGGAATCGACTTAAAATCAAAAATAGCCATCGATTCTCATCTAATACTTGAGGAATAACAATTCTACATTAGGTTTTTGACGTTTCGATTATTATTGGTAACCATGTGCTGAAGACATGGAGGAATCGACTTAAAATCAAAAATAACGATCGATTCTTATCTAATACTAGAGGAATAACCTTATTGCATTCCATTTTTGATGTTTTGACTATGAATGGCAACCTCTACTGAAAACGTGGAAGAATAGACTTAAAATCAAAAAGACTAAAATCTTTTTTGGTAAACAACTCATGCTTGAGTTGTTTGCCATAAAAGAATTTAGTCTTTTTGATTTTAAGTCTATTCTTCCACGTTTTCAGTAGAGGTTGCCATTAATAGTCAAAACATCAAAAATGGAATGCAATAAGGTTATTCCTCTAGTATTAGATAAGAATCGATCGTTATTTTTGATTTTAAGTCGATTCCTCCATGCCTTCAGCAATGGTTACCAATAATAATCGAAACGTCAAAAACCTAATGTAGAATTGTTATTCCTCAAGTATTAGATGAGAATCGATAATGCTACTTTTGATTTTAAGTCGATTTCTCCATGTCTTCAGCAATGGTTATCAATAAAAACCGAAACCTCAAAATCCAATATAAAATGGTTATTCCTCAAGTACTAGATGAGAATCAATCGCTATTTTTGGTTTAAAGTCGATACCTCTATGTCTTCAGCAATGGTTACCAATTAAAACCGAAACGTCAAAATCCAATATAGAATGGTTATTCCTCAAGTATTTGATGAGACTCAATCGCTATTTTTGGTTTAAAGTCGATTCCTCTATGTCTTCAGAAATGGTGACCAATAAAAACCGAAACGTCAAAAATCCAACGTAGAATGGTTATTCCTCAACTATTAAATGAGAATTATTTTTGAATTAATGTCAATATGAACTACAAATTGCAAGTGAAATGTGATTAATAATAAAGGAACAAACATATTAATATTTCAAATGAATTTGGATAAAGTTTAGCAACGATCCGTTGCAGTTTATTTTTAATTTTTGTTAATTAGTAGATCTATTATTGTGGAATTTCTAATGTCCTGCTGGTTATTGAGAATTTTATCTTTTTCAATTATAGCTTTCTTAATTTCGGTTGATTCTAACAGGTCTAGTTTTCGGCTTTTAGAGGCGAAGTGTAGTGGTATAGGATTTTGGGGTGAAGGTGAGTGATTGTTTTCAATAAGGTGGTCTGCGAAGGCGGAGGTTGGATCACTCTGTATGGTGTCTGATTGCAACTTTCTTAACGAACTCAAATGTTCTTTATACCGGGTTTTGAAAGTTCTGCCCGTCTGACCAATATAAAACGAGTCGCAGTCTTGACATTCAAGTTTATAAACACCAGATTTCTCCTTTGGGTCAATTTTATCAAGTTTATTATTAACTAATATAGATGACAGGTTAAAGTTGTTATATAGTGCTGGGGTGATACCCTGTTTGTGTAAGAAAGTGACTATTGGTCTATTAAATTGATCAGAGATGAAGGGAAGTTTTCTATAAATTTTGTCTGTTTACAGATTATCTAAATTCCATTAATACAAAAATTCAATTCTCTACTGAAATAGGCTATAAAACTATCCCATTCTTGGATCTTAAAATATCAATAGAAAATAATAAGATTCAATATGCAATTTATAGAAAACCTAGCTTCACAGATATTATTATTAGTATTAACTTGTAAACTCCTGATGATGGACTAATAACTGAAATATATTGAGTTTGTATAAACCTCTTTGAGTTTTATTTCATTCACTGTGAAACTACACACCCTTTACTCTATTAACTAACATCATGTTTCACCTAAAACCTACACCACTTTCCATAAGTAAAACTTATAAATATAAATATGTGTATAAAAAAATGGCTCAAAGATGGGCCTCCTATTATCATCTTGCCACCTTGGAATGTAATTCAGAATTAAGTAATGATAAAATTGTCTAACTCACTCGATTTTAGGCCCATATATTGTAGATTTATTTATTTTTTCTAAATTAGAAGTTGCGAATGTATAAGAAATATTTTTTAATCAATTTTTAGCTTTCCAGCTAAAAGAGTGAGCGCTCTCCATTATTATATTTCTAAATTTCCCACGAGAAACAAACTTATGTAACTTATCCGTCCTATAAAAGTAAAATTACGTTCAATCAATTAAATGCTATGATATGTGAGCTTGGTATGATAACTCAAAAAGGGAAGATCATTGAAAGTACGTTCTGGTGCGGAAATATTATTATTTCCAGATCAAAAAGTTACTATTATATATTTTGAGCATTTTAGATTCAGAACTTTCAGATGAAAAATACAGAAAAATCAGAAAAGAAAATCGATACCTTAAAGAGAGCTTCTTGATTGGTTGCTACAATATAAGCTGAAATTTGGCACAGAAGTTTTTATTAATTAGTGGCATCTTCGCTCTGAATTGCTGTTTTCTAGCTTAAAATCTTCGTAGACGAAAAACTGATAAACCACCGTGAAATGCGAAGTACATACTGAGTATAGAATAGTTTTCAATACACCAATACCTAAAATAGAATATGCAACCTGGTTTGTTATATTTTAATTTAGATTTATTCGGAGTTAGCGATAAAAGGTTTATTTCCGAAAATTCAGGAAAAGAGTTCAATATCAAAGGAAATGGGGTTTCTAGGTGAATTACTCAGTCAATTCTGAACAGAGAACGCAATAATAAAAACCAGAATGAATGGTCATCTTAAACATAAATGGAAATATTTTCTTACATCATCGGGATAAAAGTGAAATTATCAAATCACACTTTCGAGAAAGTTTAATAAAAATTTTTTCATAGAATAAAAACAAATATTGAGGGTACGTGACTTTTTTGAGTTTCATTGCCTTAGATTTCATTCTCAGAAGAGATCAATATTAATTTTTTCAAGATTCCTTATGCTCCTCTGAAATTTTAATAATTTGATGAAACTAGGCAAAAACTGAAGCTTATTAATACAATCTTTGGACCAAGTTTCAGCTCAATTTCTCCCCATTTTACAATTCTATTTTAAGTTTTAGAGCTATCAAGTCCAAAATATAATCTGTATTTTTTATTTTGGAAAATAAAAAAAAATAGTATAATTTTCTACGATATTCTGTTTTTTAATTTTTTTCCTGGCTTCTGACCTAAACCATTTAGTCAATTAGTTTACTTATATATTTTCTTTCCCTAATTTAAGAATATGTACACTTGAAATACTTATTGGATTTAACTAATTATCATATAATTTAAAAAAATTATAAAAGAAAAATTGTAAATAAATGTTTCATTTCAATTTTTAGAACTACTGAGGATGGTCGACCAGTGGTGACCGAAACTGTATAATTATCAATTAAATAATTCTAATAGTTATTAAAATTATTGTTTTATTATATTTGTGACAAAACCAACCCTTCAATTTAATGAAAAAATTTACATCAAGTCACTTAAGTTCTGGAAGAAATATAAGTCAGATATTCAGGACGGAGGGCTGAAAAAGCATGCTGGAAAATGATTTTCTTTCCGAAAATAATAAGATAGATTGACTTAGATCTAGTGGATTTTTAGAAGACAAGTGTTCCGGCTCTCTACACTTGAAACATCTTGAAAATATAATACCAATACTCAGTCATGACGATATAAATAGTTGTTCGATATGTTCGATTTCATGTCCCTCCAGTGATGTGGAAATTTCGAAAAAAATAATCTCTTTCGAAATTTAAAAAATTCATTTGTTTTTATTTATTTTAATTTTACCTAAAAATGTACATATTCAAAAATTTCTTTAAGCATTATTTTAATTTATGTAAAAAATAAAGAGTTTTTGAATTTGTCAAAACATTTTAAAAATTTTAAATTTCTAGAGGCTCTGCTTTCGTTAACTTGATTCGGCCTTTAAATAGTATAAAGTTAATAAATGATATAAACAGATCTTCTGGCGACGTTGGAATTTTGAAAATCCCAATTTTTTTAAAAAATTCAAAAAACCCAATTGCATTTTTTCATAATATACAATATATGACAATACAATGAAAGTTTCAATCAGTCGTTTGCTAAATTTTACATTCGATTTCCTATAAATTGAAAACCTAATATTTTTAGCTGTGTGTGTTTCCCTTTTATCCTTAAGGTTAAATATTGCCGGGAATGCAAGTTTGGCACTTGGGTTCTACTTCCTTCTTCGAACACGAAATAAAACATATTGTCGCCTTAAAGAGTAAACCTGTTAAATCCATTTTTTGTCTTATATGACATATTAATACCAATCGAAAGAAAAAGAGATGCAGCATCGTCCAAGTAAAACTGCTACTAAAATTACTATATTAAGTTGTAGCAAAAAATGTCTAAAATAGTTTCTTTCCATAACAACAATATTAAACTTTCTTTGTTTTTTGTCTGCCCTTTAAAATTCCCTTGTTGTGAGTTAGCAGGTTTACACTCTAAGGCAACGATATCTAATATCTGTGATTGGGCCTTTAAATTCCTTTTCTTATTGTTTTATTTAAAAAATTATTGATTATCCGTTTTTGGCTTTTATTTATTCGGATACGAAGAAATGAGTTATAAGTAAAATGTTTTGAACTAATTTCCGGCTAACATAATTTAAAGAAAACGTAGTTAAAATTTGTAAACACTGTGATGTTTATTGATTCTAAAGTGTTTTTATAAAAGTACCAAGACACTTTTATTTACATTTTAAACAAAGTTAAAGCGTTTTTGGACGAGATGCAAAATAAAAATAAAACCGATTAGCTGCGTCAACTTGACCCGTTTGTGGTGTTCCCCTGTTCACAGAAGCCGGTCCTCGTCATCTTCGATGCTGCTCTAGGCGTCTTCAGGACTGCTCAGTTTCGGGGCCCTGGGATGGCAGAGGGGGGCAGCCCCCCGGGGCGAGGCTCCGCCCCCCCTACCCGAGCCATCGTTATAAAACCAACAACACTCTTCTTTATCATCAACGTTATCATATCTAGTCCGCAACTTATGCTTGCAAGCACGCCAAAGTAAGTGACAAAATTCAACTAAACATAAATAAATAATCATTGTCTAGGTCAGTGAAATTCAAGACATTCCAAGGGGTATGTAAAGCTCTTTACATATATCATGAATAAATAGAGTTACAGAAAAGATCGAACTTGTATTGTTTTTACTTTACCTAAGTGGTTTTTTTTTGCTTCTTTTTTTTCGAAATATCTCAAAAACAGCTGATACTAGTTTGATTTAAAAATTGGGCGAAACTATAGCATTTCGGTCTACAAAAAGATTCTAATAAGTGAACATCGAAAAAATTATATTTTTCGAGATAATAACTTGTTTTGTCAAAATGTCTGTTAGTCTGTTAGTTAGTACATTGAGATTAAGAGCTTATTAGATTTTGGTGCATATCGACACAAAATTAAGGGGGGAGGAGGGGTTAAAATGTAACTAAAAAAACAAGAAAAATGAAATATACTATAAAATGAACCTATAATAACGAAAATATTATTTTTTCTGGTGCCAAAATTAGGGGGGGGGGGGCGGTCAAAAAATAAAAATCTAGCCCATTTGAATAAACTCAAGCAAATTTTCTATACATAATCAGTAAGCCCCAGAACACTAAAAATGCAAAAACAAAATGGGCGCGGGAGGGGGGATGAAAATCTCTGCCCAAACTCAACCAGAAGTGTATGTTAATGTCAAGTGGATGGCCACATCAGAACGTGTCAATTTATTTATTTCTAATGATCCCTACTCTACTCAACAATGAAATTTTTCTATTGTAATCGAAAGGTGCCTCTAATAATTACCAGGGCCATTTGAGCTGCTTGTTTGTTTCAAATAATATAAATATACAGTCGGATTATCTATTTAATACAGAGCTTCTTAAACTTTTTTTCATTCATGACCCCTTTTTGTCATTGAGATTTTTTCGCGACCCCAGATATTAAATTTAAAGTAAAATATAAAAATACATATTTTCCCATGGATAATTTATTTTTTTATAAAAAATATACATGTGAAAATAAGTATGGTAAAGAAAATTTTGAAAAACTTTAAATTTAAAATATAAAATACTAGGTAAGTTTTAGAAAAATAAAAGATCAGATAGATGCTTGGGTTGTCGTGCTAAACAAGTATCTGATCTTTTTTATTTTTATGAAACCTATCCAGTACTTTATATTTTAAATTTTAAAAATTTTCTTTACTTTATTTAAAATGTTTCACCAAGAACCCACACCATTCTCCCCTAACAAAAAAGAAGTAGTTTCAAGTATTTCAAAATTCATTAAAGAAAAGCACGTTTTAATGAGACGGGTGGTTTGTTTTTTGCTGCATAACAAATTAAATTTTGGTGCAATATTTCACTGCTTAGAATTAGAACACTGCTGGCCGGAAAGCATCTTTAGTTTTTCAGCGGTGAATAATATTTGGATTTAATAAAAAAGCGTTAAAGCTGAAAAAGTCGTTTCACATAAGTACCTCTCTCTATGTGCTGTTGAAAGGCAGAAAAACATTTAATGGCATTTCAGAAATTTGAAGAAATTCAGTTCTAGCTCCGAACCAGAATTCAGACAAATATTTTTTTAGAGACTAATTTTTTAAATTTGTAGTCCCTCGACAGCTCAGCAAATTTCTTTTGGACTTTATATGCCAGGTGATTAATCTATTTAATGTCAATCAAACATGGTTTACAGAAATTGTAAAATATTAAAGATAAATGTAAAATTATTGCGTAATAAGTAGGTTATAATGAAAGGCAGTCCATAAATTATTTAAATACATTTATGATATAATGTTGGAAAATATTGTAATATTGTTGCTATCACTGAAAGGAGAGACAAATGGGTACCGAGTTATACTCACCCATCAATAACTATTCAATACCCTGAAGAAGGAGAGAAAAAAATCTCCGAAACGTCGGAAATTGAGTAAAATTTAAATAGCTTATCGACTGTCTTTCATTATAACCTACTTATTTTGCTTACCAGTCCGTCTTTCTGAGAAAATAAATTAAATTAAATTACGAGTAATTGTTCTTTAAATTCATGTATCTGAATTAAATTTTCGCGACCACATTTGGGGTCGCGACCCATAGTTTAAGAAACGCTGATTTAGTAGATTGATTCTTCTTTTTAGCATTTGAAATTGTTAATCTAATGATTTAGATTTCTATAGAAATGCATGAGTGTACATTCCAGATATCGATAATTTGGATGTCATAAGGGTTGTATTCACCCCTTCGAGAATTAAATTTTATATTTTTAAAAATTTTAGGATGGATTTTCGAATCCCTGCTATGGCTAAGGCGATAGTAATTTATTTGTTAGATTAAAAAAATAATGTCAAAATAATAAAAACAAATTTTAGTCTTAAAATAATAATGATTAATGTTTTTAAAGTAAATATATATCACACAGTGAAGCTAAAAATAAGTAATTCACTTTTTTAGAATTATAAAAAAAAATCAAAATCAAAATGATATTGACAACGACGCGTCTTGAACTTGAGATGTCGGCGTCGCCCACACAATTAATTAAGCAGCGAGCTCTACCCTCTCGTACAATCATCCCTTGATGAAAAATCGAGGGGTTAACCGTGACCTAAAATCGTGTACACCTACTTCCACTTCCACTTTCATTTCCAAGTAGAAGACAATAGATGACAATAGATTATCTAATAAATTCCAAAATAATTCCAAAGGCGGAGTACACCTAATTCCAATCGCGGTTCAACCCTTGTGAAAAATCATTAAAAATTGGCTTTAAGAATACCACCAAAAGCAAATGGCAATATATGTAATTTTAATTGGGATTTTTTATTCAAATTTTAGTTAAAATATGATCATATTGAATTCAAACATGTCCATTATTACAATTTAAACTTTTAGATTGATATTTTATTTTTAATTCAAGACATTTTGTTGTTGAATTGATATATTTATTAGTTGATGATTGTCAAGCGTAGTAATTAAAAAAACATGTCTCTGTTATTTTAGAATCAATTCGACGATTTATTTAAAATCTGCCAAAAATTCTATTGATTAGAATTCTGATTCAGATTTTAATGTAATTCCTGAATAAATTTTTATGAACTGATAAAAAATTCCATCAGAGATGCAGTTTTCATCCAATACATGAATGGAATATATATATGAGTTCCAAATTTTTATTAGTAAGAAGTCAAAGAACTTAGGAAGAGGCAACTCCCAATGAAAACCAGGCGGTTTTGCTCCATTCAGACTCATATCGGGCGTTAAAGTAAACATAAAATATAATCCAAGTTTCTTATACCAGAAGCTTCTCAAAGATAATTTTCTTTCTTTAGAATCTTAATTTATTATTTTTGTTTTATCTAGGTGTCTTATTATTCTTCTCCCTGTTGAATGGAAGCAAAGCAAATGCTTTGCTTCCATGACTGGGAGGTTTTTTTATGGAGTGAGCTTGTTACTTCACGTCCAACCCCTTTTAGTCGCCTTTTACGACAAGCAGAGGATACTATGGACCTATTCTACCCCCGCTCCATCGGGGTCTCAGACTGCAATAGTTTTTTTACAATTTAAATGAAGTTATCATGGTAAAAAATATTCTAATAAGTATTTTCCTTATTATAATTTTTTAAAGATTCCTCTATAATTTATAAGGAGCACTTAAAAAAATGTTTCACTCCTCTCTTGACAAATTGATTAGGGAACTAAATAGATGTACATGTTACTGCCACTTGAACTTGTTCTCAAGTGATACACCGAGCATACGATTATTTAATAAAAGCCAGGCAGGCCCTTCCGCCTTACTCCAAGGAGACCAAAAGTTTCTCATTTGACACACGAAGACAGACATTACTTGGAAAATCACTAAATAAAGAATATCGTAGAATATAAGAACTTTTTTGAACAAACCTCATTGCACTCTTTAATACAATCTTTATAACATTAACAAATATCAAAGTTAAAAGCATTGACGCTTTTAATCATATGCTTTTAGTCATCAGAGTAATAAGTATAATTTTAGAGCACTAAATAAAAATTTATTTTCAGCTTTTTAGTTCATTTTGAAATGAATATTTTCCGGTTAGTTGACTTTTACACTATTAGGTCCGTAGGAGTCCTAAAGATTATCTGTCTAAAATTTGGGCCAAATTTTAATTTTACACTGATACTCATTAGGACTGTATTTTAATGCAAAAATTAACTAATCGAAATATAATTATTCTTGTAAATTGTAAAGATAAAAACGTATAAAATAAAAATATATTAATTCTTGTAATGAATGAGTCAAAATTGGAAATAAAATAAAATCGAGAGCTACCATACGCAAGAAATACTAATTTATTTTTCAAAACATCTGTGAGTTCCTGAGTTCCATAAGTTCGTGATCTCGGTAGTTACCAAATTTTAATTACACGATAGCTCCAAAACCAATAAAAATAGTAAAATAAAATTTAATATCTATAATTACTTAATTATAGTGGGATCAAAAGTTGGTTAGCTTTTTCTTGAAATCCACTTGATGTTTTCGCTTGAGTTGTGTTAAAAAATCAATGTCTCTTAAAATATCATTTTTACACTGTTTACTTTTTACTAAAACAAAATTTTTTATAGCCCTCACCATCTTAAAGTAGCTTTTTCATATCAAAATAGTTATGAGTGCTGCATTTTGAGATATTTTGAATAAATGGCACAAACATAAATTTTATCGAAAGATAATTTTCGGCTAAAACTACTTATTAAAAATATGCAATCTAGGTAGTTTTAGGCCAAACTTCTCTGTCTATAAACAATACACCAAATCTAAAACATTGATTTTGTCTGTACGATTACAATTACATGTCTATTTCTTTTATTGAACTATTATTTTTGTAGCTTATGGAGGTACAAAATTTTCACATGATTACTAAACTATATTCATTAATCAGAATGGGCTTTAGAACATTTTATTTAATAAATTAACAATAATCAAGCTAGCATCGAGAATTTAATTATTATCTCTGGATGCCACTCGTTGATCAAATTAGAAACCGTCAGATACAAATATGTCAACAAATTTCCTTTGTAATTGAATATGACTGCATTGTATTTTGGCAAATAGTATAGGGATAAAAACACAAAAAATGTAATCAATATTTAACCTATAATAGATTTCGCTGATTTCTTGTTAATACTAATATGATTTTCAGTTTATTTATTCCATCTATTATAATTATTTAGTGGAAGACGATATCATATATTTAAAGAAACGGTTCCCAAAGGTACAATGAAATTCAGAAACATTATCTGAGATGGGTAACCGTCTACCCGAACATCTGCATCCCAACGGAATTTATTCGAACAGGTTAAATGATTATAATTTAGCGAATTATGTAAATAGTTTTTCACACATTTCCATAGCGAAAATGATCTTTCGAAACTTGCATTGCGAATCAGTAAAGTTAAAAGTATTTTTAGCATAATCTTCACGATAGAAAATGTAGATTATAGTCCTTCAATTATGGTTGCATACATTTCAGGATTCGATAATTTTTCTTCTCGAATACACATAATACTTTGTTACTCGCGATGTTACTTAGTCTTTAAATACTTATGATGTGTTTTTGCTAAACAAAGATCAAATTGATAGAGTTTTTCTTTAGAAGACGGACTGGTATATATATGCAATTGGATGTTGTTGAAAGCAGTCCACGGTGGTTGTAAAAATAAGACTATAGAGGTTTTATTATTTTACATTTATTTGTTAAACCGACGTTTCGGAGATTTATTCTCTCCTTCTTCAGGGTTTTCATTGACTTTTTTGTTACCCTGAAGAAGGAGAGAATAAATCTCCGAAACGTCGGTTTAACAAATAAATGTAAAATAATAAAACCTCTATAGTCTTATTTTTTTACAACCACCGTGGACTGCTTTCATCAACATCCAATTACAAAGATCAAATTTACTAAATAGTTTAGAAATTACGATCGAGTATATTGATACTTCATTTTTATTAAAATTGATTTGCATCAAGCAGAAAACAAAGCTCATTAATTTCTCTTTATGAATCAATTCTACTACTCTCAGCAAAACAAAATATTTTCTACACTTCTGTCCATTTATTGTAAAAATAAAAATAAAATAAAAACTAATTGATGAAGATAATGGATGAAAGAGAAGTTAATTTTTATTACCTAATGAGTAATTTGACAGTTTAGTTTTTTGAAAATTAATATTTTAATTTTTCTATAAATTCTCAATCAAGTTGATAAGGGTCCCCCTTTGTATCAATGTCGATTTTGAGAGAAGCTTAAAAAAGTAATATTTGACAATTCCTCCAGTCCGTCTTCCCAGTTTCATATATTCTTCACCTTCAGTCTTTCAAGACCCGCATCCACAAATACCTTCAAATTCGACCTAATCCCTGAAAGTTCTTCTTCTTTTTACGATATAGGGTTCCACCGCCGATTAGAGAGGTTATAGCTTTTTGGTTCAACTTCATCTTGAATCAATTTCATTCAATGACGTAGCCAGAAAATTTTCAATGGGGGGATGGATACTTAGTGTGATTTTTTTTATTAAAACAAATAGGTACTTCAAGAAATTAAAAAAGAACATAATTATTAACATATAAAATATATCACCCCTATTTTGCAAAAAGGGGCTAACTATCATTTTATGCAAAAATGAGTTAAGTGCGCGAAATATTAAAATAATAGTCCACCATGATATGTGTAAAGAGGACAAGTCTACGGATTATATTTACAGAGATACCATGGTGCTATGTACACTTTATCTAATAAATATATTTCGTATAAAAAGATCCAACTGCCACTTGAATCTTTTTTGTTAACCTATGAAGAAAGATTTTATATTCAAAATTGGGCTATCTACCACTTAGCTCCTTTTTGCATTGAAGATTCAATTTTAAAAGTTTAGTTGACTAATTTTAGTTTATATTATTTAATTAGTTTGCCATATAGGCGACTGTTGGTCAGTGGTTAGAGTGTCGGTCCGCTGACATGAAATACGCTGGTTCGAGACTGAGTCTCGGCAGATCAGATATTTGCAGTCGCCCCTTCTTGGAAAGCAATGGCAACCCATCAAGAATATAATTGCCTAGTAACTTCTCCAAACTACCTGTTCGGAACCGGCGTTAAAAAGTAGATCCCGTATATCTGTGTAAAAACAGCTAAGCATAGTCAGCACAGATATATGTGGAGAGGAGCTAAACATCAGGGAGACCTGATATGGCACTTAAAGAAGAAGTTTGCCATAAGAAACGGTTTGTCGTTGCCGTTACTCTTACCATGAGCCCTGCCCTTGGGGGGTGGGGTTATAATCCCCCCCCCCGTGACTATCCCCCTGATTTCATTACAAAATAAATAAATACAATTTTTCTCTTTTTGCAGCGTGGTGTCCCTGCCGCTGGCGCCAACGCCCGGGACGTTAGCGGCGTTAACCAGTACTACCACCTCATTGTTGGCTCTTTACACAACGAACTACTCGAGCCTGGATGCAGCCTCTTCGGGGAACTACACGAGTCTCGATGCCGCCTCTACACTCTCGACTTCTGCGGGGGCGGTCAACTCTTCGGGGTCGGGTGCGGGGGGTGGGGGTGGGGGTGGCGGGGGTGGCGTTCCCGCCTTTCCCTCGTATATTCGCACCACTACGATGGTCCTCTGTGCGCTTATCTTAAGCGTAGGCATTGTGGGCAACCTAATGGTGCCCCTTGTAATCCTCCGCTCACGAGATATGCGAAACTCCACCAATATATTTCTAGTGAATTTATCCATTGCTGATTTGATGGTGTTACTTGTCTGCATGCCAACTGTACTAGTCGAGGTCAACAGTAAGCCGGAGCAATGGGTGCTTGGCCTCGAGATGTGTAAGTAGTCAATTTTCTATTTTCATTAATCTTTTCAATTATTGCATGCAATAATTTGTTTCCCAGCGAAAATTAACTTTTTCTACTCTATTTTAAAATAGAAAATAATCTCATGTGGACCTGAAAAATAAAAAAAACTCACAGCTTGATTGCTCCCCAAGCCTACAGTCACAAATTTAAAATTTTGTATATCTAATTTAGAGCCGTATTTTATATCCTTCTCACTATTAAAAATATTATCTATATCACTTACTATATATTATGTCCAGTGCAGGATTTACGTATAAACTACACAAGCTATAGCTTTTAGGGCCCCCACTTTCTTAGGAGCCTAAAAAAATTGTCCGAGTGAGCAATTGTCATATATACTTAAATATGCTGCAGCATTATTTGTCCCATTTTAGTTTAATATAATTCCTTAATGGTTATAACATGTTTCAAGAGATTAGATAATAAGACTTTGTAAATTGTGCCTTTTAAAAGAACTTTTGTTTCTTTTTACCAGAGTTTACATTTTTAAGTTTCTTATTAAAAATGATTTTAAGTTAAAGATTTATTATTTCACTATCTATACACTTCTTAATTGTATTTCAGTTTAACCATCTAGGTATCCGAAAATTATATTTGGCACTGACATATAATATCTGGACTTATAAAGGGCCCCATATCTCAAATAGCTTAGAGCCTTATCAGGTCTAAATCCGGCCCTGATTATGTTATGTTGATAAACCAATGTTATTTAATAATTACTACACTAAGAATTTATTTATTTTTATTTATACTGTTAAAATATATTTTCTTATGATTTTTATTTGGAGTGCAGTGAGGTAAAAAAGTTTGGCTGGTCTTGGCCGAAATTTGCCACTGTATTTTGTAAGTGAGTTAACTATCTTGAGTGAAGAAAACTTTGGACCGTGTCATGAAAAACTAGTAACGACACAGATTTCTCTTCTCGAATTTACTTGGGTTAAATGACTTAAGTTTCAAAAATAATTATGTAGTATGTAGGCACTAGGTAATTTAAATATTTTCTTTTCTTATGGTGTCTAATTTCTCTCCCCTTTCATTATCTTCTTTTATAACTAGATATTATATCCAAACAGCCTTAATGTATCCCGGGTATGCACTCATTAAAAAATTACAATTTAATGGATTTAAGCTTATTATTTATTGACATCTTCTTCTATAATAATATTTTCTAGTTAAATGGACCTATAATTTACAAAAACAAATGATGATGGTCGTTTAAAGGGCGTGAACCTACTTTTATTTTATCAACCTCATTTGGATACAAACAAAAAAGAGAGAAAAAATCTAAATGTTAACTAATTTGTATTAGTATAATAAAATCTAAAATATTTTTAATTAATAAGTAAATATAATTTTAAAACTGGTTTTGTAACATTTTATCACCGGTTTCGAAATAAAAAGGGTGAACACAAAATAATACGATAAAAAATTGATTAGATAAATGGAGCACTGAGAGTTAGAACCATCTATCTTCACTAGAGTATTCCGCTTAAACATCGTTAAGTTCTAGCATAAGATAAAAAGACTTCTGTGATCTCTAAACAGCAGCCCTTTTAAAATTTTTTACAAAAATTTTTAGCGTCTATTTTTACAGTCTAGGAATTCGCCTAGGCACTCCAAAGAAAGAATGAAGAGATGCTCAATATTCTATGATAAAGATCTTGATAATGTCTATCAATATAAAGTCCGTTTCAGGTTTCCCAGGTTCAATTTCTGTTTGAGTTATTTATATTGAATACTGAGGATGTATCTTCTGGATGCGACAGTGAAAGCTGTAAAGTTTCTGTCTTAATCTGTATTTTCTATGTGAGTAATTGAGTTACTTTGGTTTCTTTCGAAAAGTGTCACAAGACTTGCAATAAATACATTCGTGATTAGTGTTTTGTAATTTTTCCTTTCTTTTAAATGTTATATGATCTTAATGGGGTGATATAACACTTATAAGTAAAGGTTGACTGAAAAAAATTATCTATGCTTTGAAATTATTTTTTATGCATAAACATGCCCGTAGAAGCTCAAGCTTTTTATTTTATAGTAGTTTATTTTTGGGCAAGTACCCTTCTTTTGAATTATCATAATCATGAAAGAAAAGTACATATGTGATCGTTTACAGCTAGCCTCAATGGAAATACATCGTATTTTCCTAATACTACAGTGTCGGTTATAATAATAAGGCAACAGGTTTATTGTTTTAAAAGTCAAAGTTTCGTTTTGTTCTTGCCACCTTCAGAACCTTATTATATTAAATGAAATGAAAATACTTTTCTGCTTTTAATTTCTTAAGCACTGAAGATGTCCAAAATAAGACTAACTGTTAGCTTTCAAAATAAACTTAATTTCTTTTTAAACAACAGCCCTTAAAAATTATTTCAGGCAAGCAGCTAAAACTTTTCCGTGAGAGTTAATATTTTTTAGAGAAGGGTGATACTCAGACGTGGGTGGTATTTGAATTCACTCATTTTTACACTAAAATTTTTGTAAAATGTAAAAATTAATTTATATTATTTTATGAAAATTTTTCTTAATTTATTGCTAATGAGAATGTTGGAATAATTCATTTTTTTTAATGTATGTCATCTATATAAAGTGAAGACGGTGTTGGTTTATAGTGAAACATTATAAAAATTATATAAGGTTGTAGTTGGTGGTGTTTCACAAAGAGGAAAAATAAAATAATTAGATTTTTTAATGGGCTAACAACCCGAAATATATGTATATTGAAAAATTAAAAAAATATATATAATAATTTTATTTTTCCTCTTTGTGAAACACCACCAACTCCAACCTTAAATAATATTTATATAAATAAAATGAATTAAAAAAAAATAGATGGGTTTAAATTGAGAATAGCTAAAAGTTGAATTATTTGAACATTCTTCTAAATAAATTAAAAATAATTTGAATAAAAATAAAGTAAATATTATATTTTACAAAAAATTTTCTAAAAGTGAAATAAAAGAGTTTAAAAGCAACATTTATTTTTTCTCTACGGATATAATTATTTATTATTAGTTAAGGACTATAGGAATAGGACAGGATAGCTTTCTACCGAAAGAAATGACAGAAATATGTCATAGGACTTTTAACTAGCCTACTTAGTTATTAGGAGTTCCTTATATAAGAACCGAATTAGCTATGTCAACTTTAAAAGTCTTTTTTTTTAAACCAAAAGAGATTTTTGGTTTAACCAATTAGTTGCCCAAGTCATGCTATTATATTTTTAATAATAATAATAAAGTCCAAATACCTGCAAACGTACTTAATTAATTAAATAATATAGATATGCTATAGACTTTAATAATAATAATATTTTAAGAGTTAAAATATCAATTTATATATACTTATATGCATAATGCATATCTTTAAAAATATTATTTTATATATTTATATATCTTTAGAGATTCTAATTTTCTGATTAAATTCAGCGTTCTTATTTATATCTCATGATGACAGTTTTATTTCACCAAATTCCAAAACATGCAATCAAAATAAAAAAAAAACGAAAAAATAAAAAAATAACACGAACTAGCAATGGGCTCATTTGAATGATGTTAAAATATTTGTTTTAAACCGAAAGGGAATCAATACGAAATAGAGCGAGAGAAAGATGAGCGTATTTATTTTAAAAACTATGAGGAATTCCCCACTGGCCACTATATTCTCTATAATTTATTCGATTTAAAATATTTCATTTAAGTTAAATAAAATAAAAAAATAGAGAGATTTATGAAAGCAGGATTTTTTGTAAGTTCAAAATGAACAAGACCACACACAAGGAAAAATGAATGAATGTGTTTTATATTTACAAAAGTGAAAATTTTTGATGATCTTTTGTTTTGTGTTATTAGAGGTGTGATGTAAATTAATGCCACTTTATACATAAAATTAATTAATTAGAATACTATTAAGCAGGTTTCACAAATAAAAAAAAAATATTTATGGGAAACACTAAATATAAAGGTATTTGAGGGACGAGACCATTTTCAGGAGTTAACATTGATTGATATGTCAATCATTGTCATTCAATGTAAGCTCATGAAAATGGGCTTGTCGCCCGAAATGTACTAGTATATATTGAGTCTTGCTCATATGGGGCCGTCCATAAATTACGTCACACATTAAGGAGTGAAGGGGTATCTCAGATTTGTGACAAAATGTAGGGCATAAAAGTGATAGTGTGACGTCACAATACCCCCTGACTGAAAATGTGACAGAATGTGACACAGGGTGGGGGGTCTAAAAATCTTGAAATTCGTGTGAGGTAATTTATGGACGGCCCCTAAACAATATTTCTTTTATTTGTTAAACTTAGCTAGTAGTCTAATTTTAATTTGATTAAATGTGTTTCACCATGAACCACCACAATGATCTCCCTGAATTATACATGTATAGTTTGTACTATAGAATACTATTAGGCAGGTTTCACAAATAAAAAAATATTATTTATGTACAAGACTCAATATATACGTATTTCGGGCGTCGAGTCCATCTTCATTGATTAATATGTCAATCATTTTAATTCAATGAGAGCTCATGAAAAAGAGCGTGTCACCCGAAATATATATTGAGTCTTGCTTATAGAAAATATTTCTTTTATTTATGAAACTTAAATAGTAGACTAATTTTAATTTCATTAAATATGTTTCACCTCGAACTAATACAATGCTCCCTTAATTTTGTACATGTATATGTACTATAGAACAAGTTAAGAAGATTTTCTAAAAAAGCTTTATAGAAGGACTTAGTCTTAAAGACAACATAATATTCAAAGACTTTTATGTGATTGTTAAGAATAGTTAACTCTGACCTAGCACCTTCGGAAAGATTTACAACTTTTATGGAAAACATCCCAGAGAATCCAGGTTAAAAACCACACGGAAATGCATCAGTAAATTTATGAGTGTTAGCAATTTTTGTCGGTAAATTATTCAAGCTCTAGAGAAATGAAACTTGATATAATAAGCAATTTATCAATATAAAATGTTTCAAATTTCGGCTTAATGGCTACAACCGTTGTAGATTCGATTTTTTTCCTCTAAAATTTTTTGCATTTTTCATGACGAACCTCTTAAAACCCAAAATTTAATGAGTTTTTCGAAGTTAAAATTTCCTATATATTTTAGCAAAAGAAGAAATTGTTTAAAACCTTGGGTTTTCGATATAACGTAGTTATCAGAATCCAAAGAGTAATGGAAGAAAAATCATGTTTGAAAAGCTTTTTAATTTTCTAATATTTCTAAGCAAATATGAATGAATTTGAAAAGATTTTCTAGCCAAGAGAAGCAGAGTTGTCGAATTTCAAGAAGAATTAATGAAAATGTTCTCTGTTTGATTGGTATAACAGATAACATCCTAATTGATTTTTAACCGACTTCAAAAAAGGAGGAGGTTCTCTATTCGATTGAATTTTTTTTTTTTTTTTTTTTTTTTTTTTTTTTTTTGTGCCTATGTTACCTCATATCTCCGCCAATTGTCAACCGATTTTGAAAATTTTTTTTGCATTGGGTCCAGTCTAGCTTCCGATTGGTCCCATTTTTTTTTCGATTTTTTTTCATAGGTATTAGACCTTTTTTATTAGGTTTGTTTAGGTTTGTTTAGACCTAACCTATTTGTTTATGAACCGATTTCGATGGTTCTTTTTTTATCCGAAAGGGGTGTCTTAGGGATGGTGTCATATTAATTTGGTCAAGTTCTGATGATATAATCACTATTAATAACATCACTAAAAGAGAAAAATAAAAATTTTTAAGAAAAAAATAAAAACCGACTTCAAAAAATTAAGTGCAACAAATATAAAAATACACTAAAAGGTATAAAATAATTATTATCTTATTTAGTTACAACTAAACGACGAAATATTAACACGAAATTACTTTTTGAAGTTGGTGCCAAACATATACCTTTATGAATCGCACTCGACGGATCTTACTTAGTACGTTTGGCGGGTACGCTCGCTTATAGGTATAGTTTGTTTGGCACCGACTTTAAAAGTAATTTCGTGTTAATATTTCGTCGTTTAGTTGTAACTAAATAAGATAATAATTATTTTATACCTTTTAGTGTATTTTTATATTTGTTGCACTTAATTTTTGAAGTCGGTTTTTATTTTTTCTTAAAAATTTTTATCTTTTGAAAAATGGGTGAATTCGATGGATATTCCGTTTTCAAATTCTGGGGTTTCTTATGTTCAAATTAAAATCTTCTAGTCTTATTTGCATAATAACACTTCGAATAAACAGCAAGTAAGTATTATCCTAACTCGGATACTCAAGTATTGCAACCCTTGGGAAAGTTCTTCTGACTCTTAAGAACAAATCGCCTGGACTGTCCAAGAAGCTGGTCCATTAGCTATTTATTTACCAAAAGGCTCAATATAATTTATTTCACTTTAGAAAATTGAATTATTTATAAATCCATTAGAGCACTTACTAAGAATATAATTCCCTTTGTATTAAGCACCTATAGAGTGCGTGATTCAAAAATGCAAACATAAACAAAGTCATGGTCATGTAACCTTCATCTTGCATGTCGAGTAATGATTTTATTTTGACTTTTATATAAAAAAAAATATTCTGGTATGTTTAATGTACACCACGTGACTTGCACTCACTTCGCATTAACAACAAATAAACGAGGAAATATTAATAAAATAAATAAAAATAGTAAAATTAAATTTACTGGGAGAAAAAAAATCAACTGTCTGCTATCTGAGCTCATGGCATGTAGTTTTTAAAATTAATTAAACCAAATCATATTCTTATTTTTTCTCAGAGACATTTAATTGATAGACATCTTAGAACGTGTGTTTCTTGATAAATACAGAAAATGTTAAAAAAAGTGCTAGTATCATTTTTCAAAAATAAAAAATAAAAATAAAAGTACTCTAAGTAAAGGCTTCCAGAAATACAATTGGTCAAAATTCTTAGAGTTGTTTTTTAGAAAATGATGAAAAATATAAAAACATGGAAAGTGAAGATGTACTTCCAGTTTGCTGATTTTAACCAAAAACTTGTCATAATATCTTGAACCGATAGCTAAACGAATTTTCACAGACAGACAGACCGACAGACAAATAAATGACTATTTAGTTAAACTCTAGGGACTATAAAACGGAAAAATTTTTATAGAAATTTGCAAATTATGGTATCTAAAAAGACTATCCAATATTTTGACTTAAAAAATTGCGTTTCTGGCTATACCATTTCAGTAAATGAACGTAAAAATAAAAGAATAAAAAACGTTCTTCCATTAAAATCAGTGTAGGTATAAAATTAAAATATTTGCCTACTGAATGGATACGATTAGTGAAACAGTATATTTGCCTACTTTTCTGCTTTTTTTTATCGTTCAAAAGATAAAAGGCTCTTTAATAAATTTCTCAAGTGAAAAAGCATTTAAACTAGTAAATTTTCTAGCCTTTAATTAAAGAATCCATAAAATCTAATTTCTAATTAAAAGCAAAACTCAATTTAAAGGTAACAATATTAAATCCTTACAAAGAAAAAAGACGTTAATTTGCACCTTTGAAATTGTGTTTACTTAAAACATTAATTGAAAATAGATTTTCTAATTTATTTATGCAAGTAATTTAGCAACTTACTATAAACATATCAATCAAGATTTTTGTGGAGAAAAATATCATGAATAAAATAATAAAAATAGTAATAACAAAATGTTTTCATGATATAAAGCATTTTAGACGATTTTTACTTTCCATTATCTATTATATATATTAATCTTACCTATATTAGATATTTTACTAGTATTAAACTAGTATTAAAATAGTATTAAACTAGTATTAAACTATAAATTTCTTTAACTTAAATAAAATATGATCATTTGTTGAAAAGAACACCAAGTTTTTTCTTAAACAATAAATAATTTGTATTTAGGCCGTTTAAGATATTCTACACCCTCTATTTTTTTTATCAATCATTAGAGCCATTTTAATAATGAAATTTTGAAAAACCAAAAATAGAATTAGAATAATGTTCTCTAAAAAATAAATTTAAAAATTGGAGACGTCGCTTTCTTATCTTTTACTCAAAACTTGTAAATTCAAGATTTCATACATATATAAAATCAGAAAATTGATTATAAATACCCACATACTACAAACATAGACTTGAGTATTTTTAAAGATAGTGTTGTATTTAATAATTATTAAAAAAAAACTTAAAAGTTAAGAATGCTTACCGGACACTCCACTTGTTGACATCCTCCCTGAAGAGATGCACCTCCTTGACCCCAAGGAAACCATCTAAAAAAAAAATATACCATAAGTTTTTTGTTTTAGTAAAAAATCAAATAGATACAAAATAATATAAGCATTTCTGAAATTTAATTTTTCAATTGAGTGGTTTCTGATTCAATAAGTAAGCTATCGAATAAACCAATAAATTGAGCCTATTTTGAGTTTTCTAGGAAACATCCAGACTAACAAACAATTTTGGAAATAATTATTTTTGTACTTTAGAATGAATAAGAAAAAATCATCCAATAAAAACATTACATCCAAAATCTCTAAAAAATGCTCGAAATGGTTTCATAAATCGCATTAAAGAAAAGTTTCGCCGTTAGTGACGGGTTAATTTCAACCACCTTTTTATATACCTTATTGTTATTATTTATTACAATTTTAAATGTAGAGATGGAAGATAACACTTTATAATTAGACCTAGCGTTGTTTTAATTATATTTACAGATTAATAATTAACATTTAATACAATTAATGTAATTTTTAAAATAAATATTTTATAGCAAAATTAAATATTCACGCATCTAGCTATTTTCACAATTTCTTAAACTTAGTGAAAACATTCCATTATGAAAAATCAAATTTAAATTTTTAAGCCTCCCCTTTAATTCCCTTTTCATTATTTAGATACCGATAAGTCAAAGTAAAAATTAAACAATTTATTTTGATTATATATTCTATTCTTAAAAAAATTAGCATTAGAGCAGCGAACTATTTTTTCTTTCGCGCTACTAGCAACTGTCGAGGGCGACGCCCCTAGCGATCGCCAGGATCGACAACCCGCCTAACTCGACTTTGGATAAATAGTTTAAACTAGTTATGTTATGAATAATTTAATAAGCAAAAACTTTACGTATAGTTTATATATATTTGTATTTATATTCTGAACTATTTTACATTAGATTATAGACGGTGTATAATGTATGTGCGGGATCTTCAATATAGCTATTGGAAAAAATTTTCATGATTTGGATGTGCATTTTTATTTTTAATCTTAAGCATTCAAAAGCTAAATATACATAATTATATATTGTATTTATTATTTATATTTAAATATTAATTCAAAATATAATTTCCCTTCTTCTCTAGGACAGTTTACCATATTGTGGCCAGAATTTTCAAATTCACTTTCAAAAAAATGTACAGGTTTTGAATTAAAAATATCGTTATGTGGTTTTGCACTTCGGTTAAATTTTGAAATTTTTTCTAAGAATAGAATGCTCCAGAGACCTAATATAAACATAATTAAACTTTTAATATTGGTTTTAATTATTAGAACGTAGGTTTGTTATTAATAGGAGATAAGTCCAAATCATGTAATACTATTATTATAATAACCACGCCGGAATGTGTTTATTCTATGCATAAATTTGACTATAATATCTGAATAAATAGAACGGAATTTTAGCCTGCCACGTGTATCAGTATTTATTTGCTTGACGTGTATTTTCTAATTAAACATTTCACTCATTAAAACTTGTAACCGCTCAATTCAGAGAGCACTTTTAACTTTAATATCAGTTGAAATAGTTTTCTTTGGCCTTTTTTTAAGTTGTTAATTAATTTCAATATTATATAAGTTGGCTTGCTGATAGTTGATTCGAAAACCGTCTGGCTTTATTAAGCAGACATATATATACCACCCACGTGCTAGAAATTTTGTAAATCAAAAATAGGTGTATTTTTTAAATGCATTCAAATTTTATACTATATACTATACTTACATTGACTCATTTGAAATAACAAAATATTTTTCGTCCATATTTTATTGAAGTAAATAATAATGATTTTTTTGATTTCTCATTTGAAAAGTTAACAATGTTGGTCTAAAAAAGTAGGGTGGATGATGGTATTTTAACGTGGTAGTACACAAACCATATATTTGTCTAAAGAGATATTAATTGAAAAGATTTTGTTTTGTTGAGAATAGCAGAGATGTTTATTCATAAAGAGAAAGCAATGAGGTTCTCCTCTGCTTGATGCAAATAAACATATAAATATATACCTATACCAAATATAATTATATAATTTATTATCGTTTATCTAGATAGCTTGCTATAACAACAAAACGAATTTTCTATATCCAATATCGAAATTGATCACATGAGAAATAACAGATAAAATATTTTTAATTGAAAAGACCGATAATGAAGACCAAATCTTCGAAACTATAGTTTAAACAAATATATATATAATTAAGTAATGAAGAGGGATTCAGCCAATGGGTAGCCTCTGCTGAATAAAAAACTCCCAATTATAGAAAACGTTTCGGCTTTAATTAAATAATGCCATCATCAGTTCCTAAGAGAGTATTAGCGACACAATTAATTTTATATATAATTTTATTTTATAATAATTGTGTCGCTAATACTCTCTTAGGAACTGATGATGGCATTATTTAATTAAAGCCGAAACGTTTTCTATAATTGGGAGTTTTTTATTCAGCAGAGGCTACCCATTGGCTGAATCCTCTCCATTACTTAATTATATAGATATACAGCCATCAAAATTGTATCAAATATATATCTTAATATATATAAATCTCGTGTCACAATGTATGTTCTCAATGGACTCCTAAACCACTGAACCGATTATAATAAAATTCGCACACCATGTGCAGTTCGATCCAACTTGAGAAATAGGATAGTTTAAATCTCAAATTATAGTCGCAATTTTAATTTATTGCTAATTATTTGTCTGTTATTATTTGACAGTCATTTGACTCCAAATGATTCTAACAGATGTCGATACCTTTCGACTGGGTTGAGTAAGTAATCAATAGATGGCGCTGCTATGGTAAATCTACGAACGTGTCATATAAGCTACATTTTAACAGCATAATTACCACGTGTTGTTGACGCTATAAAATTAATTAAATTTATTTTGTAGTGAACGAAATACCGTATAATTCAATTATTTCCACTTTTTAAATTTTTGGTGTTAGCATAGCCGGCCACGTGTTACTTAGACTGAAGTGTAAATTGCATTCATATTATAATGAAGATAATACAGTTAAATTAATCCTGTTTTTTACTTATTTGTGCTTCATTGATCAAAACTTTATAATTTAATAATTATTTGAATCATGAATGGCTCAGTCAACGGGCGATTTTGGCAGCCAAAAACGTTGATGTTGACGAAATTAACTTCCAGATACAACAGTTGTTACCAGGCGATCTGATGTCTTTTAAATCAATCGATACTGTTGTTGATGAAAATGAAAGTATAAATTTTCCGATTGAATTTTTAAATTCATTAGATATCCCTTGAATGCCACCACATAATCTTCGATTAAAGATTGGTTCCCCTATTATTCTCCTCCGTAATTTGAATCCACCTCAATTATGTAACGGTACGCGTTTGGTCATCAAAAAGATCACCGGAAACATTCTTGAAGCAACCATTTTGGCTGGGAAGTTTAAAGGAAAAATGGTCCTGCTGCCACGTATTCCGATGATACCATCAGATTCTACCATACCCTTCAAAAGGCTACAGTTTCCAATTCGTTTAGCTTTCGCCATGTCTATAAATAAATCTCAAGGTCAAACAATGTCCATTTGTGGTTTAGATTTGGAAAATACATGTTTTTCTCATGGGCAACTATATGTTGCGTGTTCACGTGTTGGGAAACCGTCGAATCTATTTGTGTTAGCTAAAGACAGGTTAACCAAAAACATTGTGCACCGATTGGTGTTAAATTAAATTGAAATTGAAAGTATTTATAATTCAAAAAATAGATATCAATGTTTAAAAGTTTAAGACTGTCTGCCTTGCCTACCTCATTTATGAGTTTAAGCGTCACATGTTATTTACTGTATTATACTGTAATATACTTATTTGTTATAAAATTAAATGGAAATAATAAATCTGATAAATTTTTATTTTGTATTGATTTCTGCTTAATATCAAGTGTAAGAACATTTTAATTAATTGTGTTCAACGTACTTCCCCTTCAAATCTCAATCCAGTGAATTTGTATACCAACATCAACATTTTCGTCTTTGTTCGTAAATAATTTCATTGTACTAAAGGGTTATAGTAGTAGAAAGTCAAATAAGGAGATCACCATATTTTTTTACAAATACTATCTGTGTGAAAAAGCATAGTGGACTCCGTGACTGATGTTCTCTTATCGTTCCTCTTAGATTGTTTACTATAATGTAATATAACAAAAACTTTAGCCACAGCAACGCGTGGCCGGGTCAGCTATATATATATAAAAAAAAAAAAAAAAAAAAACAATTTACATAAAAGGTAATCAATTTTGGACACCTCATACTTTCATTCCGAGACGCCGCCCGCCAGGGCAACCTGCTCGGAGGGCCTAGCTGGGACAGGCGTGCCGGAGGCACGCCGGGTACAGCTAGTATATATATATATACTATACATATTTATATTTGGTATATATAGGTATATGTATATTTTTATTTACATCAAGCAGAAGATAACTTCGTTGATTTCTCTTTATAATATAGATATTAACTAATCTACATATTAAGAAAAATAAATTTTTAATTTCAATCAAAAATTAATTATTTACTTGTCTCGAAATAGCCATTAGAATCCAATAAATCTGTATTTGAAGGGTAGGGACGCTTTTTTACTATTACAGCTTTCCTCCAACAATGAATGATTTTTGGGGTTGTTTTTAATCAATCCAAAATTAGAAACTAAATTTTAATTAATTAAACATTTAATTACAGACAATATAGACTATATTGCATTTACTACGAAAAATAAATTGGTTACATTTGAAAAGCAATTTATTTTCCTTTTGACCAATTTCATGCGAATGGTGGAGAAGTGGGGGTGGAGGGTTTCTGGAAATCTTCAGTTTAGACAATGAATTTTCAGAAATCGATTTCAAATCCAATTTTACGGTTTGAATTTCAATTTGAAATTCGAATTTAATTAATTGAAGAGCTAAGTGGATGAACAGGTTAAGCAACATATTTTTAAAATTGAGATTTTCACTGGAAGATCTTAAGCATTTCTTTGTTCATAATATGTTGTTTTGTGGTTTTGATAAATCTTCAAAAAAGGATGTTTTTAGAAAATGAAGATGTTATTTAGAGATAAACTTTAAGTTTTTCAAGTATTATTTATTGGAAATTAAACTATTCATTCACTAAACTCTTCAATTCATTATTGCACAATACTACTGAAAAGGTTCATAGTTCGTTCATAGATGTAAAGATCAATAGGGTCCCGTTTAACTTCGAAAGGAACCCTAATAAAAAACACGATTTCATTTGATAATCTATACCTACATAAAAAATTGTAGGTGTTATAGAAAGACATGAATTGATTAAATCCTTCCCGTGTTCTTAGATAAATGAAATTTTTTGAAAATTTCTGGACATAATGGGGAATAGTCCCCTACATTTTAGAAAAATCTAAAATCTTAAAAAAAAATTTAAGGGGCAAAATTGTGGGCTTTATTTAACGATGTACATGGCTAAATGATGCACTTTTAATCACCGTAAAAAGTTGAAATTTAATGTTCTTAAAGAAGGTTCTCTCATAAATCTCTCATTTCTATAAAAATCGCAAATTTTATATATTTTTGTCCAATTTATGGGCAGAAATTTGATAAAGGGGCATAAAATAAGCATGAGTTAATGAAGAACTTACTGTCAACGAAGAAACTTTTTTTAAGGTGTAATCAATCTCATCCTGAGACGCTGCCCGCCAGGCACGATTGTTTCGGAAATCTTAAAATCTAGTTCCAGATTCAAAATTTAAAATAAGCACTTTTATTTTTCAAAAACTTCACAGTAGATTTTCAGATTTCTTATTTTAGAGAAAAAAAATTATCAGACCAAATTGTTGTGTGTTTTCCAGTATCTACTTATAAATTTCAATGTTTTAAGGAATTTTATAGCTTTATATTAGGGCACGGGTTGGACATGCTTGGTTTAAATCGAATGGAATTAAAGAAGGAAATGAGGAATGATAATTTATTTTTTAAAAAGGTCACTGATATAATAATCCTTGACTATCCATTATTTATTGACATGTAAGAACTTGCAAAGATCCAAAAAACAAGTCCTGACATGTTTTAGTCCAGAAGAGAAATTATCAATTAATTGTGATTGTTCTAGAAAATCCCAATTCCTTGTCTCCTTGTACTAGAATGATAACTATTAGAATTGCTTAGTGTCGTAGCATATAAATTTCTGAAATAATAAATATTTTAGAAAATGAAAATATGAGAAGAAGATGTGTTTTAAAATATTCGAAACTTTATTATTATTATTATTATCATTATTTTTATCTTATATATAGTTGAACTTATAATTTTGCTTTTAGTGAATTTTATTCTTGAAAAAAGCTTCACGTATTGTACAAATGTACATTCATATTTCGAAAAAGGCAATAAATATATATCTAAATATAAATTTCACGCATTGCATTGCTACGGCCCGCGGACCCCGGGTAATTGAATTAATTAATTGGAGGAAATGGTAAAAACTTTTTCAACTTATTTTCAAATCAAATGCGTGTTTTTAAAATTTTTTATTTTTATTATATATTTCTTCTGTATTCTCAGCTACCTTTTACATAATTGATAGAAAACGCCCGCAATCTAAATAAAAAAAAATATTTTTTTAACGAGTCCCATACATCTCGGAGTTAATTTGTCTTTGTGACTGGTTTTGTTGCTCTTCTTTTTCTAGACACACCTTTTTCGTTCGCGTCTCTGTGTTTTTTTCGTTGTCTTTTTGTTTAGGTTAAAGTCATTGATTTAATTTACATTCATCCAATTCATTTGTTCGTCGTTCAATTCAAATAAAAGTAGAAAATCCAGCTTCCATAGAAGTCCGATCATTTGCATGGAGACTAAAAGAATGAATTCGTCTCACAATACATTTGCATGATTGTTTGTCAAACATACAATGGCGTTTAAGATTTCTATCCGGAATCGTATTAGTCGGTCCAGCAATTGAAAAACACTAAACGAATTTATTAGAATATTGATTTATTGTGTTGAGAGATGAATATCTAAATTTAAATGATACATAGAAATGTTTATTATGTTAGTCTAATAATAAACAAGCTCTGACAATCCTATTAATATCTGAAGCGAAAAATATCCCACTTGTTGCTCTATCGATATTATAAATGTTATTTATTGGATAAAATTCTTTTCTCAAATCACATGCTAGAGCAGCGGCCTCCAACCTGAATATGTGGGTGAGCTACTTTCGAAGCTAAAATCATCCGGTGATCTACTCGTTAAAAAAATTTACTTATTGCTTATACAAATTTACCAAGGGTGGGGTATAAAGATCTCCCACATTTTGAAGAGGTATAAAAAATGAAAAAATTTAACTAGAAAAAAATGTTTTTGAAAAGAACATAAAATATATATTTTTTTTAATGTGTTTATACATTATATCAGACAAAAAAGAGAGGGGGTCAAAAATGAAAATTCTAGCCCTTTCGACCAAACTCAACCAAATTTTGTATACATATTATGTTGGCCCCCAAAAAGGCTAGAAATGCAAAAACTAACCACCCGAAATGTGCGGAGGGTCAAAAATGAAAATTCTAGCCCTTTCGACCAAACTCAACGAAATTTTGTGCTAGAATTTTCATTTTTGACCCTCCCGCAATTTCGGGTAGTTAGTTTTTGCATTTCTAGCCTTCTGGGGGTCCACAGAATATGTATACAAAAATTGGTTGAGTTTGGTCGAAAGGGCTAGTATTTTCATTTTTGACCTCCCCCTCCCTCCCCCACCTTTTTTCTCTGATATAATGTTTCAAACAAATTAAAAAAAAAAGTATTTTATATTCTTTTCAAAAATATATTCAGTTTTTTTCTAGTTGAATTTTTTCATTTTTTATAATGTGGGAGATCTTTAAGCCCCCCCCCCTGTACAATTTTATTTATATGTACAACCAAAAAAGTCAAAGAAATCTTTCAAAATATTTAAAATTATCTATATCTATCTATTATTATTATAATCGGCTTGTGGGACGACGTCGACGGGATTTTTTTAATTTTAAAACCCACTAGTAGTATAATAATTAGAAAATCTAAATGATTATTTTAAAACTAACTTTACGGAGGCCGGCGTAAAATAAAATAAAACAAAATTAATAAATAATAGTCTATTTATCTTAATTCACGGTGGTGCTGAGGATTCTTATACCTAGGTGTTATTATAAATAAAAGGCTTATTTTTCAACAGTTTTTTAATTTTAAATCGTTGTTTTTTTAATTTATCCAAATATTTCGAAAATTTTTACAATATTCCTTTTTCAGTGAACCTCACTCAAAAAATCCTCAGTTTTCAAAAATTTGAACACAGGGCCACAGAAACATTTAATTATGGCATTTTTAATTTGCCTTCAAAAAACTCTACCAATAACAATTCTAAATTTATTTTTGATGATATAACATGCAAGTCAATTAGCACATTAAAATTGTTATTAGTAGAGTTTTTCGAGGGGAGAATTAAAAATGAGGAAAGTAAATGTCTCTGTGGCCTTGTGTTCGAATTTTGAAGAATGAGCAAATGTGGTGATTTTGGGTGAGATCCACTGAAAAAGGAATTTTGTCAAAATTTCCAAAATATTTGGATAAATTAAAAAAAGATCATTTAAATTAAAAAACTGCTGAAAAATAAGCCTTTTATTTAGCACCTATAGCTTATTTAATCTAAAATTTTAAACATAGGTAGCAAATAAAAATATAATAATTTTAACAATACCAGCAGTCCCCTCTTCTCCCCTTGTAATAATCTAGCCTACACTATTTATATATAAAATTTTATTTAATAGGGATCTTTTATACTTACTAACTTTCTGAAAGCTAAAGTCTTGTCATGAAATAGAGACAAATGAACGCGGAACGTTAAACCAGTCTAAGGATTAATTCTTCTAAAATGATCATGATGGACGATGAGAGCCGAAAATACCGCAATATGACATCTATTTCGAGTCTAAAGCTAATGTGACCTCCAGATAAGTATAAACTAGGAGTTACAACAATAAACTATTAATCTTAGTTTTTGGACTGCATTACCCCAGGCTCAACTTTAAAGAATTATTCAGACCTAACAGTTTACTTTATAAATAGTTTCATCCTGCTTATTCTTGGATGATATAATTTTTTATCTCTGATCTTACAGCGATAAAAGACGTTGTACGTTGATTTCTTCTCTGCAACTCTGCGGTTTTCTATTGGGACATGAGAAGGGGCAGTTTGAAATCAGAGTGACAAGTCGGTGTCAGAAGCAATTTCGAATTGGCATGTTGCCCCCTCATCTTTTTTCTTTGGACGACAAGTTGAGAATAGGGAAATATATGTGACCCGAATAAAAAGATCAACCACCAAAAAAAGACTTAACATCTCACTGACTGACACCTATCTCAAAAAACTTAAATTTTTTGAAAAATCATGAAAATTATTTAGAAATTTATAGATTCCTCTCCTCCAAAGAGAATTTGAAATGATTCGTCCATATTAATAAGTTATTTTATTTTTCCATTACAAGGACTTCTTTTGGAAAAAGTACTTTCTAATCAGGACCTTCAGTTCAGTCGTTGGATTTTTGGGACTCAGATCGAGGTTGTGCGTTCAAATTTCTAAGAAAATTTTAGAGATACCAGAACCAGACGGGATTGGAAGGCGTAAATTCTCGGATACAAGGTAGAAGGTCTATCCCAGGGGTCTTCAAACTGCACTGGGTGCACCGCGTAGAAGTTTCAGGTACACCGCGATGATGTGGTTACTTTACTAAAAAATATGTTACATCTTCAAAATAAATAAATAAAAAAAGCTATATAATTAAAAATCATTAGAATCTAATCTAATGATTAGATAATTAAGCGGTATTACAGGTATTATGTAAATTGTAATTATACTGAAGGTGTTATTTTCTACATTTTAAAAGATGTGCACTTCGGAACTTTTTCTAAAAATTTGGTGCACTGAACGTGAAAAGGTTTGAAGACCCCTTAGTCTAACCAATTGAGATACAAGTCTCTGAACTCAAACCAAATTTTTTTCCATAACTAATTCCTTCAGATCTGTTGAATCAACTTCTTTGGATCGGTTTCACTTTTCTTTATTCATTTTGATAAACCAGTTTTCTTATCTGTATTACCTTCAAAGGTTTTTCCGTTTAGAGATATTTAAATTTGGCATTCTATCAAAATAAAAATATTCTTTAGGCTTTTCTTGGATATTAAAATTAATTGTACGTAACTAGTCGTTTGCTCATTATAGATTTTTCACAGCGATATTTCTATATAGAGTCAAAAGAGGATCATTTTAAAACTTTGGCAAGAATTCTCCATTTTTATGGCCAATTTTTATGTTTAAGAGGAAATGGAGAGAGTGGAAGCCGCCAAAGATACAAAACGCGTCTTTAATGAGATTTTATTGGAGTTGGTTAATTTAGAATTACATCTAAACGCTTAAGGTTTTTTTTAAGAAATAATTGTAATTATGAAATTTGCCTTCGAATAAAAATACTGGTTGCAATTAGCAAAAATTCCGTGGCTTTTTACTTATTAAAAAAAATGTTTAATTAACAAATGTCATTTTCTATCTAAAATCTATATTAAATATAAAGAAAAAAATCTTTCATGTCTATACAAGTATTCTTGGACTTAATTCTTTACTTAGAAAATATTAAATCTTTTCAACTTTGACTAAATAAATTTTTTAGATAATTCATTTATATTTACACTTAGAGAGGCTAGAGTAATTAATTCATTCAAAATTTTTTAATTTCTTTTTTTATTTGTGTTCTGAAATGTCTGAAATGGAAATAAAAATCATTTTTAGAAATCTTTTTTTGGGGGTTTCAGTTTTTATGGTGTTTTTTTTTTTATGAATATTGTTAGAGTTCGTGGCTGTGATGAAACTGTACTAGAGGAAGGAGGAGGTATCAGCCAAAAATGGAATCACTGGGTTCAATAAAACACCTTTAATAAGACGTTTCGGCCTGAATTTTATTCGCCCATCTTCAGTCAATTAGGAGTTATACACAAAATGCAGTACACATATGTGATCGAACCAAGCCTTGTCAAAAATAAAAAAATTTTTAGCTTCATGTGAATTTATAACGTGCCTGGGCCCAAAAGTTTCAGAAAAAAATAAAGAAATAAAAAAATTAAAAAAAATAATAATTTTTTTTTATTTTTGACAAGGCTTGGTTCGATCACATATGTGTACCGCATTTTGTGTATAACTCCTAATTGACTGAAGATGGCCAAATAAAATTCAGGCTGAAACGTCTTATTAAAGGTGTTTTATTGAACCCAGTGATTCCATCTTTGTCTGATACCTCCTCTTTCCTCTAGTACAGTTTTTTTTTTTTATCTAAGGTCTTTAGTAGCTATATTATCAAGAATTTAAAGGACAAAAATCAAAGATCTTATTAGATAAGTATGTTTTGTTTCATGTCAGAAGAGTTCGACCCTTCACTCACTCGTTTTTAATTATAATATTCAATTGAAAAAAAATTTCAGGGAGAATGGTGTAAGTAGGTAGCTTCGAGGTGAAACATATTTAATAAATGTTTCATTAATCGCATCCATACTTAAAATTCTTTAATTGAAATCGTAGGGAGTTGGATGAGAATTAAATTATAATCAGAGTTTTATCATTTAATATGCCACAGGTTACTCTGTTTATAATTTAATTTTTATCCAACTCCCTAAGATTTCAATTAAAGATATTTAATCAAATGAAAAAATATAAATTTTTCATTTTATTTCAATTGTAAATTGATATGTTTTATTAAAACCAGATGCGAAGCCCGCCTTCGGCGGGCATTTTCCTAGCTTTACCCCTTTCCGGCGGGTCTCTTGCTAGCCTCCTCTAATCCCCATCCATCCCACTGACCCCCTAGCCTTCCCCTTAGACCCACCTCCGATCATCAATCACTCCGTCAACCCTATACATGTCCGAAGCCGAGTAGAAGATTAAAATTTGTAGACCTTCACGCATTTTGGTTTGTTCAGAAAAATACCAAGCCTTTTGTATGTAAGGTCCCGAAATAAAAAATTTCACATTTGGGTTGAAGAATTAAATTTTGAAAAAAATGAAAAAGAGCCGTTTCCAAATTAAAAAAAAATACAAATTTATATAAGTATATAAATAAATACCGTATATATACAATTTTTGCTCGTTTGAATAATTATTTCAATTAACAAAAAACCCATCAAAAATAATTCAGCCGAAGATGAGACTGTGACAGATCGAATTGTCAACCTAACCCGTGTGTGAATTTCATCAAAATCGTTAGAGCCGTTTTCAAAATGGAAAAATATACAATAAAATAAAAACTTATACAAATAAATATATATATAAACAAACAATTTTTGCTCATTTAATAAGAGTAGATAGATATTTTAATTAAAGGTTAACTGTCACAATGCGCCATTGTGTGGCTAGCTTCATACTTGCAAAATATATATTTTAAATTTTAGTTTTTGAGGAAAAATAAAATTAAAATTTATTATTTTTGATTAATTTTATTTTAATTATATTTTATTTAAAATTTATCAATGGAAATATTTAAAAAAAATAAAAGCTTTGAAGTTAGACTCATACCTAAGTCTAATAGCTGCTAACTCCATCTTGTAACAAACAACCACATACATGTTTAAGCGTATTATATATAGTATAGATAGATATAGATATCATAAAATATTGAGCCCATTTATAAAGAGCTCGTGAATTAAGAAGTCTATTCTATATCCCTGTTTAAGACCAAAATAGATGGAATTTGATTAAAGAGAATAACACAATAATATTCAATAAATGAATATCTATACGTAAAGGAACTAAGTTTACAAATTACCTTAATTAGAAGGAACTCACTATCTAATATCTCTGACGTTTGCAAAAAGTTGAAAAAAATATATTTTTCATGTAAATATAGGGACATATTTAATAAGAAGGACACATGGTTGCTCTATTAGATTTAATTGGAACAAATGAATATTCAAACTCACAAAGTAATAAAAATATAACTTGAATTAATTCTATTAAATGTTCCGTATAAATGATAATTTAATGTTTTTTCTTTTTTTGAAGATTATTTAACATTAATAAAACACTAGAAACTTTGTAAATGTATATAATTTATTATACAACGGTTCAATTCATTCCATCCTTTTCTGTTTTTTGGTGCTATGATCTCAGCGATAACACATTTAAAGCCCGACAAATCCGCGATAGCCTAATAAATTTTAGAAAGAGCTCATTATTCAAGAATCAATTAATATACAACGAAGACATTTACTATTATTATTATTGTGTTTACAATAAAAGAACAGTTTAAAAATCTATCGGAATTTCTAAAAATCTGATGAATATAAGCTTCCTTAGCTGGAATTCTCACTCACACACAAACCGAACTATAAAAGGAAAAGAATGTGCAAACGGAATGACAGAACTGGCCCCGAGCGTGTCAAGCTCGTTTCTAAGATGGGATTGTCATAGAGTTCCGGGCAAACGTTAATTATGGACTGAATTATGTTATGTTGTTTATGAAATTCTTTGAAGATGTATACCATCAAGGGTATACGAAGTTGCGGATTTAGGGTCGACAGCAACCTAGGCCACCTCAGAATGGCTCCATTTTTGTTTTATAGGAGTAATTATTTTATAATCAAACATCTAATTGTGTCTAAAGTCCTGCCTATACACCTATATTATTTGCATTATCATAAGAGTGACTACGACAGTTCATTATGTCCAGATCATTTTTTAAGCGTTTAAACAGCATTCTCAATATTTTTAGCTTTATGACCAGTATTTGGTATAAATCATAATCAATCATTTTCAAAGCGTATAAGGGTTTTAGGAGTTGGGAGTAAATAACTAATAGATTTCAGGAACCAAGTTATTTAGGTAGAGCTGATCATAGAAAAAATATTCATAAGCCAAGATTCTTGAAAAATATCGGTTTACATTCATTTGTAGGATCTGGCGTTGATTTATGGAATAGTCTGTCTGTTATTATAGCCCTCTGCCCCCTATGATTAAATCAATTATAAATTTTGTCAAGTCCTAATGTCCTAGATTTGTGCAAAATTTTATTTATTTCTCACAAGCAGAGATTGCCTTAAGTAGATAGAGGTCATACCTTCATTGTTAAGGTTTTGACCAGGTTTCCTTAACAACTTATGACAAATGTCGGGATGGCTAAAGCGTCGTTTGCTCCTGGTATCGGGTTTTTGCGCGAAATTATTTAAATCACGTTTTGTCTTTTGATGGAAATCTATGGTTATGTTATTTCTTAATGAGCATACATTTCTATTTTTTTCTTTTTCTTGTTTATTAATTGTTAATTTCTTTTAATTGATTTGTATTTATGCATATTAATTTCTGAAGTTAATTTGTATTGATGTTTTGTTGACCTAGCCACCAAGGACTTGTGCCTCTAAGCAGGTCGAGAAATAAAGATTTATTTATTTATTTATTTATTTAAAAAGAGAAACAAAGAGGTTATTCTCTGCTTGAAGCAAATATACATTATTTTTTGTTTGAGGCTATAGTTTCGAAGGCTTGGCCTTCATCATCAGTCTTTTTTTAATTATAAATATTATTTTTCATGGGATATTGAAAATTTTTGTTCTTACTCAGCCGAGAAGACAGTTAGACATGTATACATATATTTTATTTGAGGGGTGAACTGCGACCGTGTACACCTACTTCCACTTCCACTTTCATTTCCAAATAGATAACAATAGATGAAGGGGCATTAGGTATCTAATGAATTCAAAAATAATTTCACATAATTCCAAAGACATGTACACCTAATTCCAATCGTGGTTCACCCCTCAATTTGATATATATGTGTGTATGTTTATTTGCATCAAGCAGAGGACAACCTCTTTGTTTCTCTCTATGATTCAACAACTCTGCTACTCTCAGCAAAATAAAAACCTTTCAATTAAATCAAGGGTAGATTCTACAATGATACCAAAATACTTGAACTTCAGTAAAAATTTCAGTAGAAATTTGTTGTAATATTTTATCACAAATCAATTTTCTTAAGAAACTTTTTGTATAACAATTTAATAATTATTTATTTTTGGTTAACATTTTAATAATTATTATAAATACTTTACTGAAATTTTTTCATACATTCACAGGAAAACTAATTCAAATCGATTTTTAAATTTTAATAGTTTTTTAAATTTTGCAGCCTCTATAAAATCTTCAGGCCAAAAAAATTTTGTCGTCTTTAAAATTTTGGGGCCCGAGGCCCGGAGTCCCAAGCGATTTTTGTGTATATGGATGAATGGAACTGAACTGTATATTAAATTTGGAAGCAGGCACTTAAGCCTTTTATTTAAATTATTTTCGAATATATATTCTTATTCTATTTTAAGTGTGATTTAAATAAATGTCTACTTTGAATAGAGATTTTTAGGATAAACATTTCTTCGGCTCAAAATACATAAATGCATTGTCGGTATAAAAAGAAGCAGATCAATATTTTAAAGAAAGGAATCCCCGGTGCCCTGTCAGAACTGGAAATGGCACGTTGAGAGGGATTTTAATGGATTTACTAGACTGCTGATAGTCATTTACAACGCTGCAACATCCACACATTGCTCTCTCGGGGTCTGAGGGACCAAGATACAAACCCCACCCCACCTCATACTCGTTTCATTTTTCATTTTTTACATCACTCGGGGAATATGAATTGACACCTTAAGCTGCTTTGCTACGTAACAAAAGAAAGCATTCTAAGACGATTGCTTGTGGTTACTACATTTTTTCTGCACAAACCAACCTATAAAATTATACTTAAGAAGTCCAAACAAGTGCAGTAAATTATGATTAGAGATGTCTTGGTACGAAGAGATAAAAAATTCTGGCGCGTTCTATAAACAAGCCAGAATTTTTGTTTATGCCTCATTTATAATAACTAAACATTATTGAAGGAGACAATAAAGAGTGTGTCTTCTGCTGGAATTATAAATTTTTAATTTATTTATAAGGAGAGTAAGTTTCGAGAGCTTTGCTACTCTTCGTCAGTCTATTACAATTACTTACATACATTAATTCCTGTGAATCAACTGTAATAGACTGATGAAGAGGCCAAAGCTCTCGAAATTATAGTCTCGTTATAAATAAATTAAAAATTTATAATTCCAGTAGAAGACACACTCTTTTATTGTCTCTTTCAACATATAAAAATTCTGCTACTCTCGGCAAAAAGAAACTTTCAATTTAACTAAACATTAATTTGAAATCATTCAAAGTATAATTAAAAGTGAATACTTCAATAATTTTGAAATGTGATCCTACACAATGTCGAAGATTAAATGAGTCAATAGAATTACAAATGAAAAGGTTCTGAATGGGATTAGAATAAATAGAGCGTAGTGGTAAAATTTGAGTAAGAGATGAACTTGATAATAGGGCACACCTTATTTATGTCTCGGGAGATTGCTTTGGGATATTTTAGACTAGAAGGTGAGAAAGGAGCTCAGAGGAAGATCTATATAGAATAAAACATTTAGCCATATAATTAAGGATATGCGATTATTATTCCTTTTTTCAATTGAGAATTTTAAAATTAGTTGTTTTAACTATAAAGTAACTATGAAAATTTCGCCCGAAACGTTTTGATTTTTTGTTAAATTTTTTGAGAATTTTATGTATTTAATTTATGTAAAGAGAGAAGATACCTGTATACTATATCTATATATTATATTGTGATAGGTGTGGAAAAATAATAATAATAATTTTATAAGCAATTTCTTGCTCTGAAGATGATCTTAAACTAATTTTCGCCACTTTAGCAAGGACTTAAAGAAAAATGAAAAAATAAATTAAGTTGCAGGTGTTTTTTTTTTAATTTTTTTAATCGTTTATAAATGAAAAATAAACAGCTATTATTTTTTTTTAAACATATTTGTCAAGCGGGTTGCAGCCTCCAGGGGTCCCTGACCTACGAGATATAGAACGATGCTACATAGTTAGCATTTCGTTCGCTCATTCTTCTCGTTAAATAATTAAAGAATGAAAATCTTGGAATGAAAGGAGAATATGGAGATAGTTGGTTGAGTTAAACCAGTCTTTTGGGTTGTATACTCCGATTATTTTTCTTTTTTTGTATTGAATTCTTTTAATATTTAAGGAATTTGGTGTTGGTACTTGGTGAAACATTTTTTAAAATTATAGGATAAAAATACTTGTTAGGTTTCACATTAGGATATAAAAAAATAAAACGGATTTATTTTCGGAGAATCTTTAATCTCGACTATATATTTCGGGTGACTAACCCATCTTCAGGAGAAACAGCAAGTATGGTAACTGATATAATTATTGGATAAAAAGTTACCTTCTGTTTCTCCTGAAGATGGGTTAGTCACCCGAAATATATATATATCGAGATTAAATATTCTCCAAAAATAACTTCGTTTTATTTTTTTATATCTTAATGTGAAATCTACCAAGTATTTTTTATTCAATAATTGAATTCTTTTACTGCTCATATATGAGGCAAACTGCCTCAGAGCATTGTATAAATTTAAATAAATAAAATAAATATAGATGATGATGAATTAAAATTAAATTAGGGAAAAAATACATAAATCTCAGGAAGTAAATGAGTAGTTGCACAATAAAAATTACAGACAACAAATAATATGCTTCTTAATGAATAGCCTTTTGAGTTACTTTTGAGCTCTAGAGATCATAAAGCGCCTATTTTCGGTGAAAACCTGAACTCAACTTTAAAAGCGTATACTTTTGATAGTAATCAAAAATTGAAAGTTAAAATTTATTATACTTGAAATAAGAAAATTTCATAGAGAAATGTGCAAGTTTTGTACTATAGTTTACTCAATAAAAATAAGAAAAAAAAAGATGAAAAATTATTTTTCGCCTCTCATTAAATTCTTGTAAAAACTTTAACTCAATTTTATACTCTAAATATACTGTCTGGTAAATCGATCAAATAAATAATGATAATTGATTAAAATTACTCTTTTATTTAGTTTATGTGACAAAAAACCCTTTAAATTATAAAATTTAATTAAATAATATATTAAAAAAAATTATAACTACATTAGGATTTTTTTATAATGATATTGATACAAGAAGAAGTTGCACCAAAAAGATACAACCCCTGTAGTCCGCGGGGGACTCTTGGATCTGTGGATGCGGGTCTTGAAAGATTGAAGGTTATAATTTTCTGAGAAGACAGTCGGATAAAATAGTAAAATATTAAATAAAGAGAAGAAACGTTTGTTTGTTTTTCCATTCCCTCAAATGATTTAATATTTATTTTGTTGATTTGAGTAAAAATTTCTCTATTATTTCTTTCATTTGCCTAAGTGGAATGGCACAGCCAGTTAGTTAAATAATAAAACTTTTATGGAAAAAATTACTAAGAGGAAATAATTTTTATTACATGGAAATAATAAAATTGTACCAGGGTCAGAACTAAGGGACAAGCTCAAGAATATATAGATTAATAAAACCTTAACATATTTAAAGTTTAATAAAATTATTTAACAGCTCACTTCTTTAATCAGGTTTCGAATTCTTTAAATTATTTGGAATGTTTATATTTTAATTTAAGGGATAATTTTTTTTCTCAAATGCTGTTTATTTTGTGATGTATTCCTATTGACTTGTTCAGACTCAAAACTATAAAATATAATCTGGCAATTGTAGTTTTAAAAAATGACTTAAATTTGTAAGAGAAAATTAAAGAGAGTGTTCTCAGCTTGATGCATATAAAAAGACACATATATAAAGGATTTATTAAAAAAATAAATGTACGTAACGAGTAAAAACCCAGAGTGGAAATCTCATGTGCCGCCCCCACCAAAAAAAAAAAAATTTATCAGACAATAGATATATAATCAATTTGAATCCAAATTTCATTTAATATTATTTTTAGATTCCAATATTTTTATATATTAATATATTAGTATCTAAATTTACGCCATTATAAATAAAAAAATTCTGATTTAAAAAAATAAAATATAAGTATACAAAAAGCTTTAGAGAAATGAAATTTTAGATTTAAGACGGGCTTTGGCTAGAAAGAATAGATCATGTTTTTTGTTTTGATTGATCTACTGGAATTATCTCTTTACTCCTGGCATTTTTTTTTGATTTTTCGGGAGCCAATTTTAAGAGCAAAAATTAAGAAAATTTTCCAAAGATGAGGTAAGTGAAAATCACCTGCTACAGACCATGTTTTTTTTGTTTTTGTTTTTTTGTTTAAGGTAGTTCTTTCACAAATGCAAAAATTCAAGAAGTCTTTGAAACTTGGAATATAAGTCAGTAAAAGCATAATATACATACTGTTAAAATTTGAAGACTATTTACCACACCAAACATGAAATAATTGCAATTAAAAATGACATTTTTAACATAGGGATAGGGAAAGGGTGGGGATATGATCATTATTTTATTTTTTTTCATTGAAGGACTTTCACCATCTTGATGAAAAACTAATATTTGCTAGAAAAATATATTCGGAGTAACTTAAAAAAAAAATTGAAATTATTTACCACGTAGTTTTGATAAAAAAAAAAAAAAAAAAAAACATATTTGGGTGGTTATTTTTAGTGGAGGGGATATAAGCACAATGGCTTGGAAACGATCCGGCTAGTATGTGTGTATCCATATAAAGATTTTGTAGTGTGAGTGGACAGTCACGTTAAAAAAACATAACCTAAAATTTTAGTTCCGTTCATATTTATAGAGTGGTTACGAGGCTAAAACTTTTTGTGTGGATTGTCGCGAAAGAACCTCCTTAACACAAAATTATTATTATATTAAAAAATTGTTTATTTCCTTGTTTGTTATTAAAAAAATTAATATTAATTTAGATTTTACCCGCGACTCACTTGGTTTAGAAAATTTTAAATAAATTAGTGAAGAAATTTATGGGAAGAATTTAAATTATATTCATTAGCAGAACTCGACTCCTGACGCCCAATAAAAAGTGTATAAAGTTATACGCCTCAATTAAATTGATGATTAAGTCTGAAATCTGTTCGCTGTTCATACCAAGTGCTAACAGTTTAATCCATCAACACTCAAATATTAATCAGTAAGTCTAAAAGATAAGCTTTGGTGTTTAAGATAATTTAATATTAAATATTCTATACAAGATTTAAAATATATTAGCGTGCTATAGTGTCTCATCATATGGCTTTCAATTTTACCAAATTTAACAAACTTGCTTTAAAATAAAATAATCCAAATTATTAAAAGTAAATTTATTTAATAATATATTTGTTTATTATACAGAGATTTAAAGAGTATTTGTTTATGTTATTATTGAAAATCGCAGATCATCTAAAGCAGGGGTGTCCAACCTTTTGGATTAATCGGGTCACATTTGAAGAAGAAAAATTTTCTCGGGCCGCAGATAAAATATATCTAATGCCGAGGGGTGAACCGCGATCTAATATGCTATACACCTACTTCCACTTGTACTTCCAAATATTTCCAAGTATAGTACTTCCAAAAAGTTCGAAGTATTCCAAATATTTCCAAGTAATTTCAAATATTTCCAAGTAATTTCAAATATTTCCAACGTACTTCCAAATATTTCCCATCATACTTTCAAATATTCCCAAGTACTTTCAAATATTCCCAAGTACTTTCAAATATTTGCACTTCCAAATATTTCTAAGTACTTCCAAATATTTCCAAGTACTTCCAAAATACTTCCAAAGAGGTGTACACCTAATTCCGATCGCGGATCACCCCTCGACTAATACTATTAATAGTTGTTAATCAAAAAGATAGTTAATTCTGTAGAATAATGATATCCACCATAACAAAGAATATATTATGTAGATATGAGGTGTTTTTTATTTTTGGAATCATTAAATTATCCAAAAGAATTTAAAAATTATATTTAAATGTTTACCTTGTCTATCATGAAGGTTTGAACAATTCTCAAAAAAGCAGTTGTCAAAAGAAATACACAAAACGCGACACCCATAAAACACAAATATTAAGCACTTGACCCGCTGGGTGTTCGACTCGAAATGAAATAAATGCATTTCAATGCAACAAACAGAGCAAAGCGAAAAGAATCCCGTTACTTGATTAGATATCAGGAAGGAAAATAAATCCAAATAAAATAAAATCATATTCAAGAAATGCCCAATTGATTTGAGATTTTTTTCAAAAATCTAGCGTGTGCGTCAAGTGATTTTCACTTAACTTTTCATAATTAATTAGAAATCAAAATTTTAGAGGAATAAACTTTTAGATAAATATTTAATAAATAAAATAACAAATATTCATCTAATTGTAATAAATTCCAACACAAATTATACAAAATCAAATACAGTTTTAGAGGAAAACGATTATTTCCAATTTAAAATTGATTAATTTTTAAGCTGAAAGGTAGGTATAGTTTATAAAACAAAAACATGTGTTTTTGATCAATCTAGAAAATTAAAAAATAAAACTTTTTAAGAAAAGCTGTTTTGGGAAAAATACAAAAATCTAAAAATAAAGTAAAGAGTAACATACTTCCTGTCTGTAGCCACTACAGACAAACCATTAAATTGTATAACGTTTTTTAGCCCCTCAAGTTAAAAAAAAGGGTATTGTATTCTTCATATTAGACTTCAAAAAATTATCATTAAATTAATTTTATTGGATGACTTAAAAAGCTGAATTCCAAAACAATACATATTTTATTAATGTTTGAATTAATGTATCGTATTATTAGTAATATTAATAATAATCATTCTATTTAGTATAATGCTTAGAGCTCCTTTCTTTTCCAATGCGGTTAAATTTTTTTCTTTAAGCCTTTCCTTTTATGGCAGAGTGGCATTCGACACTTCCTACAATAAAGTTACAATAGAAGAGCATCAATCAATCACTCCAATAGACATCTTGGCGATTTAAATATGTTATTCAATTAATTAGCATCTGTAAAAGGAATGGCGATGATTTCTTCAAAGGTTTAATATGGAAACGGGTAGCACGAATGCAAAGAAATCTACACTTAAAAAGACATAAGCTAAAGGAGATTTGCTTAGTTTAGAATGTAAATCGAATAATTAGTAACAGTTACTTTTAATTTTAGGAACGAAATAAATAATAGAAATCATATGTAGAGCCGCCGAAAGTAAATAGACCCGCCTGTAACCCAATTATCAAGGGTACGAATTAAATTTTTTTCAAAAATGGACATGGGTAGTTTTTTTTAGACATATCTGAAACGTGGATAAAAATCATTTGTAAACATGGTTTTGTATGTTTAAGTTATCTCTCTTTGTGTCTTGATTTTTATAATCCACAATATCCCAAAAATAGAAAGTTTTTTCTGAGCTATATCTCCAAATAGAAAACTAAATGGATTTTGGGATAGTTAGAATTAGGATTTCGGGTTGAAAAATACAGAAAATTAGAATAAAAAAAATGAATCTTTTTTCGGGGAGTTATTGAAGGACACTAAATAATGAGCAGAAAAATCAAAAAAAAAAAATTATGTATTATTAAGTTGCATCATTTTGCCAAGTTTCAGCTTTCTAGCTTAACCGATTGCTGGCATTCAATAAAATTTGCTGGGTATGCGCTATTTTCACTTTTTGCTTCAATATAAAATTTCCCAGGAGTTTTTTGGTAGTTTTGTTGCTCAGAAACTGCACAACTGAAATGGATAATTCTTTCTCAATTAGAAAATACATTATTTGTTTACTAATGAGATATTGATTTATTATACTCACTTGAAAAGAGAAAAAGTCAGATTGAAGTTTTTGAGCGTTTTTTTATTTCATACGATAGTACGTATAAATTAATTAGACAGTGATTATAGTATGTATGGTTAAGACCTGATTCATTCAATAAAGTGAACAAAAGAAAGTTAAAAAATTATTTAACACATTCACTGAATTGAAATTTCGCAAAGAAATATATAATTGAAATATAATTCAATATTTTTAAAATTTGAGAAGTTTTTATCCAGATACCTTAATCTTTTAAAGGCCAAGTTTTTAGAGATTTTGAGATGCAGCCTTCCAAGGTCTAGCCTCCAGCAGATAGTACTTTATAACTTTTAAGATTAATTACATTAAAAACAATTTTTTGTCCTAAATTATCAGTCAATTAATTAATTAAAATTAAATTAAAAATAGTATATCATAAACAATTTATAATTAAAAAAATCGATATATTTCGAGGGTAGATAGCTAATCTTCATCGTTTAATAACATGTCCAAAGGATATAAATATTATATTACTATAAAATATAAATTGATTCTATTTTTTTTAATTTTAGTAAATTGATTTGGCAATAATTAATAATTCAACCCAAAAAAATTATTCTTAAATATAATTAAATTCTTAAGTTAGAAACGCCCTACTATTGGAATATGTTTATCGGCATGAAAGTCAGCAGTTGGGTGGAGGGGAAAAGAGGGCGCACATGCACCCCCCCCTCTTCTCCTGGGATCAAATAAAAAATTCTCTAATAGCCCTAACTTCCGGCCTGGTTTCACTAAACTATGTTTAATGTACCGTATTTGTATTTAAGCAGTACCTACTGTATTAGAGTATTCTTCTTGTGAAAAAACTCAAAAAATTAAATTTTTAAATAAAAATTTGATAATGTAATTATTTTTCTCCAAGCTTTGTCCCCACCGTAGAGATTTTCTTAGGACGCCCCTCTTAAGCCGAGTCTTCTAATTTCAAAATCATAGATTTAAATTTCGAATTTGAATCCTATTTTGTAAAAATATTAGCTTTTAAAGTTAAAGCAAAATCAGAGCCTAAAAAGTGTCCCAAACTCTTAAAAATTAAAATTAAAAAACAATAAATCTCAGAAACTTAAATTAGTTATTTCGCCAAGGCTTTCAGATTAACCAACCGAGGATAACATACACCCTTACTTTCGATATTTACTCTTTTTTTTCTAAAACAACTTTATCAATGTTTTTTTACATTTTCAGTACTTATCAAGAATCACTTGTTTTAAAATCCTATGACTGGGAGAAAAGATTTAGTTAACCGAGTATTCTCCAATTCAGAACATTGAAACTTATATAGGGTATGGTCAAGTATTCTAATCGTCCATGAAAAAAGTATGTTTTTTTTCATTTTTCAAAATAACTCAAAATCTGGTGAAAATATTTTGATAAAAAAAAAAAATTGATTAATACCATGGCCTTTTCGTCTACAAAAAAGCCCTAAAGTGAACATCGAAGAAGTTATATTTTACGAGAAAATAACTATTTTGAGAAAGTGTCTGTTAATTAGTACGAGCTTCGAGGGCTGGCGGGCGGCGTCTCGGTCCAAAAATTGTATCCTCTTAAAAAACCACACTCCAAATATATACCTGTAAACTCCCGAAAATACATAGTCTCTTAAAAATTTCGCCTCATTTTCGTCCTGACACAGCTACAGAAATGAGGCTCTAGATATGAATCTGGAAGTATTTTTTTCTTCTATAATCTACAGCATTGTGATATTTTTTGTGTGGAAATAGATTTATTTTAATAAGTGGGATCGTGTGAGGAGGAAAATTATATTATATCATTTTTTTTAAATTTGGGATCGATAATCGATATAAGGCTCCAAATATTTAAAAGAGATCAGGTGTTGATTGTATGACAGGCTGCTCCATCCAGTGTTGCCATGAGAAACTCATATGGGCATGCGTGTCTTAAGTCGTTCAATTTCGTAAAAATCAAAAAATAAGAATAACAAAATTTAGATTTTTAAAAATTATAAAAAAGTGGCAAATTATTAAAAAATAAACAAATGATATATAAAATATAAATCAAATAAGATGTGATTAATTTCTTCTTCTGTGCGCAAAGAAAAGCGAATTGGATATTTAATTTTTGAGTGGTGAAGGGGGGGGAATAATTATCAATATATTTAATGTTTCTTAATTTAAAATCAATTGGAGTCTTTCATTTCAAAATTCGAGTTAAAATTACAATTATATTTCAAATTTGCCTCGACTTATCTCGACTCAAAATACAAATATACCGATGGCATCAGCGCCCCTGTCGGCAGCATTAGGTCAGCGTTGCTGCAAATTAATCTGAACTATTCTTATTATATATGTTACCAAATTTGTGTACGCTCTAGTCCAAAAACTAGTGTAAATATTAAGACGAAATTTAACATGTCCTTAGTAGCACAATGTTTCAAACTATATAGTAATTATATAGCCACTAGATTCTTAATATTGAGATTTCATTAAATAAAGTGTCATACTAAAAAGAATCTGGCTAAATGGACTCTAGTATCAGAGGTAAAGAAAAAAACAAATATACTATTGATTTTAACTAACCTTACTAACCTTAACTAACCTTTAGATTCCTCATGATGAAATTTCTGTATTTTAATCAACACACCAAATAAATATTCATCTATTATCGTTTCACGGAAAATTAACTTTTCTCTTATTTATAATTCAAAGCCGAGGCGAGAGATTTACTAATAAAAATTTTAATTGATAATCTCATATTTTGAATTTTAAATTTCATGCAAAATAATTTTATTAACACAAACTTTAGCGAATGTGTTGCTGTTAATGTTCTTGGTGAAACATGAAAGAATTAAAATATTTATTAATTTTTACTTTCGAGATAGAAAAGAGACGCGCAGAGTGGGGAGGAACAAATTATTTATAAATCTTTTAAAATCACAAATGTCACCTATTAAAAAATAAAAATTTAATTTATTATCTATTAAACCTGAACGTTGTTTTCATAGCAATACAACGAACAGCAGAAATCGTTTATTATTTAAAGGAAACCGAACGTTAATTAGTAACACGTCTTGGTCTTTAGAATTGAGCAATAAATGAATTTCATGAAAAATGAAAAAAAAAAATAAACAGGAAAAAATTATATAGTATAAACTTTTAAATAGTTGTATTAATTAAAAAAATTCTGATTATTCTGGTGATTGTACACTTTTTATGGGGTTTGATTACTGTTTCTAAAGAAAAGTTCAGCCTATTACTTAATTTAAAATAAAATAAAAATTTTATGCTTGAGATTTTGTTCTGAATGGAAGTAGTGGTAATATTTTGAAGGCGTTTGATCCTATTCGAACATATTAAAAATGTCGAGGCTCATTTGCTAGAGGTATCGGGACTATTAGGCTATTATATAGATTATTTTTTATTTTAGGGACTATTCTAGATTCTTTTATAATGGTAGTTCTCATTTAAGAACTTATAAATATAATAAAAAATTTTGAATAGAGAAGAAATTTCGAGTCTTATATTTGCTCTACTTTATACGAGAAATAAAATGCTCAGCCTTCAAAAATATTCTCGTTGCCCGATTATCTAATTCAGCTATTAAAGATTTAAACAGATATTGGCGAAAATCACAATAGGGGTGACATTTATTCAACATTATAGAATTGATAAGGTAGCGTGAATTCAATACTAGTAGCCCCCTGATATCTATTTTCTTTTCACTCTCCATAGATATTCACCAATGAAGAGCGCCTCTAGAGCTGGGATTTTCAGCCGGGGGTAAAATTTCCTCCAAGGGGGTATTGAGTACATATTTCAAAAGCGGGGAAATTAGTCTGTGTACAAATTTCAAATGTTAAAAATAACGTATTAAAAAACTGGCAAAAAACAACCCCCTTTCTCGTGGGTAAAGTACTTGTCTCTAAATTAAAATATGTTGCCTTGTATTTTCAATTTTGAAATCATATTATTTAAAATAAACTTTTCGAGTCATAAAATCATGGAAAGGGGGGAGGGGGATAGCATTCTTACAAAATTGTAGAAGTTTTTCATGGAAAGAAAAAGGTTGAAACCCTCTGCTCTAGAGGTGGCTAGTTTTCGCCAATATTGATTTACACACTTTTAAATAAAATATAGAGAAAAAGAAATTTATTTTAAGAAAACTCAGTTTACTCTCTGCAAAATTTTGGCTATTTCTTCAATTTTTTCAGGGGTCTTATCTCAGCGTTCTTATTTTTTAATCTTTGATTTAAATAATACATTCATTAAAAGATACGTTTCTTTGCAAAAAATACTTTTTAATTTATTTTGGGATAGAAATAAAATAATAGTTGTTTGATTAAAGTATGACAGGTCACTATCGAAGATCAAAAACGAAGCCATAGAGCTAATTTATCGTTAAAAGCGAGCCAGTCATGATGATTGATTGGATCTAGAAGAAGCGTAACGAGCTGCAATCGGTCAAGAACTATGACGACTCAATCACTACGAACGGTCTGAGAGATATGAAAAATGAAGCATGACAGAAAACTGAAGCTTATTAATCTAAAGTTAGCTATCAAACTTTAGATAATTAACTATAAGAGTTTAAGAATTCGTTGAGTATTTCATGGTTTTCTGCATTTTTTTGTTTGAAAGTTAGACAGCTTGTCTTCCTAAAATATAATCCGCTCTTTTCAATGTACCTAAATACAAACATCATCGATAGAAGCAAGTCTACATTACAAGATTCAACAGATTGAAAACTATTCGAAGCTCGTTTTTCTGGATGTTCAATGAACTACAACATTTAGTACTTGGACCAAAGTTTGCAGTTCATACTCCATTATTTATCGCAAAATGTTGGCTCTCTCACTGTTCTAGATGTGTACCGATGGTTAAGGAACTTCCAACATTTTAGTTCGATTCTAGGTACATGATTTTACAATGATTAATAAAAAAGATAAGTATTTATTTTTAAATAAACCAACAATTAATAGAAAAACAATAATAAAAATGTTTTGCAGCCTGGGTGTATATTTTTTGTAGACTATTTAAGATTGATAAAAAAAAATAGACTTTAAGTAACCATATTTGAAATCTAAAGAACTGTATTTATTGAGTATATATTTCTGTATCTAATTATGAATAATAAAGATTCATCCTAGATACATACGCGTATCTATGCAGCTATTATAAGCCAAATAAGGAAAATCACTTATTTTCTTGTTGGAATTTTGGAGATATAATCTCCGATGTCTCTGACCCCCAATCTTGTTTACAATTATTAGAGTTCATCCAAGTTTTAGAGAAAGATCATCATCGAAGGTTCCGTGAGAATCATTGGGCTTAATACTTACTCCTTTCCTATTGGTAATTATAGCTGAGAAAACTCAATTCGCAATCGCTTGAGGCGCAGAGTATAAAACTATAGTTTCCATTAAACAAGGAATAGTCATAGCAACAACAACCACTTCTCTTGCAAGAAGATTATCCACATTGATTATTTATTCATAATTGAGACTTAAGAGAGATGTATTTTTAGTTCATTGTAATATCAGATATTCTAAATAAAATATAAATTGTAGGAAAAAGTGAAAACTTTTTTAAAGACTCGGCCCACTTTCCGGAAACTTTAGTAATTTCGCAATTTAATGTTTAACCAATGTTTATTCACATTTTTATTTAAGTTGATTTCTCTGTATAGGTAAAAAATTTTAATCGTATTTTGACATATACAGAGCCAATTTAACTGAAATTTGGCATATTTATAAGTAATATAGTATGTCATTAATATCCGACATTATTAGAGAAAAATTAGACCGAGAGCTTGTATCGCTACATATGGGGATATTTGGGTCGTGTAAATGTTTTAGCGAAAGAACAAAATACACGACCTATACGATAAATATACACCTCCTTTGCTTAATTAAATACAAATACTTGAAGATATAAATCTTATTTGAAAATTATCTATTCTTCCATTCTGTAACCTATTTTTTCTTTGAGCTTGAGTAAATCTATAGATAAATAGACAACAAAACAAATAAAACAAGTGAACTATTTAACATGAAGAAAAGGCTAACAAACACCTGCATAAATCGAAAAATTGACAGTGAAAAACAGTTTTTTTTTTGTTTTTTATTAAATACTTTCTAAACAAGATTAAATCATGAAAAATTATTTATTTTTTTCATTTTAGTTAGTAGTATTTTTATAATTTATTTATTTTTTAATCCAGCTTTTCTTCTTCGAGTGCCATACCCGAAACGGGTGTCGGCTCCTCTCCAGATATACCTGTGCTGAGTGTGTTTTAGTTGTTTTACACAGATATACGGGACCTACTTTTAACGCCTGTTCCGAACGGCTAATTTGGTGAGGTTATTTAGCAATTATACTTCGGCAGGTTGTCATTACTTTCCAAGAGGAGGCGACGCAAATATCTGATCTGCCGAGACTCGGTCTCGAACCAGCGATCTTCGAGTCAGTGACTCCAACACTCTACCCAACTGACCCACAGTCGCCTTTAATTCATTACTAGGACCAAAAATCAAATTTCGGAGATTTAATTTTTTTGACATTTAATTTCTAATTGAATAATTTTTACTTTTAATTGAGGGAAAAATCCTCCGAAACGTCGATTTGAAAGGAAAGGAGGAAGGATTCCAATAAATTACACCTTATTTGATATGAGTTAATTTTTTCTTTCCTCACTACTTCTGGGCTGCCTTCCATTACATTCAATTAAAATTTACTTTTAATTATCATTTTACTTGCTAATTTAATCTCAAACTAATTTTTCTGACAACATTTAAAACAACATAGAGATATAGTTGAGCCCTTGAGCAGAAGTTCATTTGAACAGGCTGGATTACCCCAGTTATTTTACCAGCTTCTCTATTAAGTTTGCTGGTGTTTGTTTCATAGTGTTGCTTAAGTTTGAGCGAATTCATTAAGAGTAAGACTAGACACTGGGATAATTTGATTTACTTACAAGCTGCTAGAATGGCAAATAACAATTTTCGAAGGAACCCTAAGAGAAAGGCCAGAATGAATAGACTACAATTAATAGTAATTATATACATACCCACATCTTGGTCATAATAGTTCTGTTTCTGACGTTTTACAAAGGTCGATAAAAATAAAGAATAGCCGCCGAAACATTGCCGGACCTCATTGGGAACGCATTTTTTTATCTAATCGAACTGAGATAATTAATCGAACCTATTAAAAATTCTTTAAGGACAAACTTTGGAGCCGGGCACTTGAGCAATAAAATAAAAATAAAAAAATAGTGTACGAGGCCATTTTCTCCATTATGGCCCAAAAGACAATTTGAAGAATCTTCAAATTATGATTATGTTGTTTTTTTGTTTTTATTTTGAATACTTAAATCTTTAAAAATACATTTAAAAAAAACATTCATCTCAAAAAGTAAAGCATAAATTCTTCTTCAGAACTGTAAAAGCATGGGGACTTATTTTAATTTAATTACAAGCTAAAAGCTCCCACGCTTTTATTTTTTGTCATGTGACTTTTAAATTTTTTGGAGGCTAAAAAAAAATATTTTCTATTATTTACTTCACTATGAACATAATGCCTGTTTTTTTAAAAGTTTTTTAATATTTATTAGTTTTATACGTTTAATTCTGAAGTTTACATTTTGAAGTTGAATCAGCAACAAAGAGGATGAAAGATTTAAAAAATGCTATAATATTTGATTAAATTCCTATATATATCTTATAAATGTTGAGATTTATGTTGCAGTAAAAACAGGTTCTTACTAGTTAAAACGCGTTTCACTGAATACCTTTGTGGCAACAAGAATTTACTGATGTTGGTTGAGTTTATTCCAAAGGTCTAGATTCTAGAATCTTTATTTTTGACCTTCCGCCTCACATTGGGTGTTTATTTTCAAAAAATTTTAAACGAAAAGCAATAATTAATATAGGTAACCCGAGATTTAGTCTGTTAACCCATTACAATTGGAATAACATCGTCAGCGCAAAATGAGAAACGAGAATGAAATAACATATCAATTTAAAAGTTAAATTCAAATATGAATTTAATTAAGCAAAGGACCCAGAGAGATAATATTAATTATCTACCAACGAATAGACAAAGAAGAGGAAAAGAGTCTTACGTAGAATAAATTTATAATTTTTCTCATTAATATATCAAAGAATAATTGACATATTAACGAGAATTGTTTTGACCGCGCTTTTTTGAAAAAGATATATATCGCGAGACACCTGCGGATGTAGCTATTGGGGTCAGCGGAGTCTTAAGTCTGGACCCAGAGAGAAAAAGATATGATCCATTTAGCTACGATCCAACGTCATTTTACATATAGCCCGCATGATATAGGTATTCTTTGATATATTAATGAGAAAAATTATAAATTTATTTAACATCATTATTTCAAGTTAGAAATATATAAGTTCAGATGTTATTTTCACTCAATATTTTACAAAAATCACCTACATTTGATTCGCGAATGAATCAAGTGTAGGAAACATACAATTTCTTACGTAGAAGTTTGAGGTATTTGTAAAGAAAAAATTAATTAATGATTTTATAATAAATATTAAAAAATACAAATTTTTAAAAAAGAATCAAAAAACATGTTTATTCGAAACCAAACGTTTCGGGAGAATTTCTCATTTTTTTCAATTGTAAATTTTTGTAAAAAAGAAAAAAGAAAAAAAGTTGCTTCCTCTAAAATTTAGAATAAATTTAACTTAATTTAACTTTATTAATTAATTTAATTTAATTTAATTTTAATAAATTTAACCTTAAACACAACTTTGACTTTTCTAATCCCAAAATTATAGATAAAGAATATAACTTGGAAAAAAATTAATTTTAGAAATGATCGAAATTTTAAATAACAAAAATTCGAATAATAAAAGGTATGGATTTTTTTCGAATGTTTATAAAAAAATTTTAGAGAAAAATAATTTTTCATAAATATTTTAAAGATAATCTGGTCACCAAGACAATATGTGCAATTGTCTTTATAAAAATATTTAATATCTTAGTGTTGCTGTCTAAATTTTAGAGGAAGCAACTTTTTTTTCTTTTTTACAAAAATTCACCATTGAAAAAGTGAGAAATTCTCCCGAATCGTTTGGTTTCGAATAAACGTATTTTTTGATTGTTTTTTAAAGATTTGTATTTTTTGGTATTTTAAATTTACTAAATCCTATTAAATTTAATTTAATCATTAATTTTTATAGAGTTAGGTGTCGGTTCAAGGTGAAACAATTTTAAATTCTACTTACTGATTATTTAATTTAACCCTCTATCTATCTAGGCTGAAATTATTTTGTATTTACCCATGATACAAAATCGAAAAGTTAAGCTATATAACGCAATAAACAAAACAACAGACCAGTCGAATTCTGGCGGCTCTAAATGTAGGGGGTGTGATTTAAGGGTCTTATAGGTATATAGATTTGCCTAATGATCCTGAAATGCGCCTACTCTAGATACTACATATAAACTACACAGGATATCATTGTTTGAAATCATCTCTGTCAAAATTGAAATATTATCAGAAGATATCAGAAGCTCCTATAAAGGACAACCTTTAACCCTCTATAATAAGGAAATATTTCACTACAAATTAACACCGCATCCCTTAATTTTAATTGTGCTATTTGTTTATGTGTCTTGTCTGCTATGTATTATTTAGCTCGTTATATTAAACTATAATATTACTTTAGGTAAAGTATCGGTTTTCATTAGAAGAACAACTTTAATTTTCCTCTAACTCAGGCAGACCCTCTTTAGTACGAGTTATAGAGAGTTGACCGTATATGGAATAAATCAAAGAATATTTTTCTTCTTGTTGAAAAGAAGTATAAATAAACATAAGAAATATATATACCTATGTATGTAAAAATTTTATTAAATGAATACTATGGTTTTAATGTGGCTTAGTAATTAAATCAATTTAGGCTGAAAAAGACTCAATAAAAGTTAGTATTTATGATTCACTACAGATATTTTTAAGTCTTTCAATAGAAACTCGTAAATTGTTTGAATGATCATATTGATCTATCAAGTAATTTAGACCTCTACTCAAGTAGTTAGAAAATGCAAGTTACAACTTGTCTGCGTTGTAAATGAAATTGGTCATTTTGTAATTTCCTAACTAATAAGACCCTTTAGTAATTTTGGTTAAGCACGTATAAGGGGAGCATAATATTATTTGAATAAAGAACACAGAATATTAGTAAAATAGGATATTATATTTGCGTGCTAAGCACAAAGGGGGTAACTGTCACAAACATTATTTCCAGTAATTTAGTGGTTAAGATTTGCAAATTAACTTACTTACGTCTAAGATACGTCTATTTTAATAGAGTTATTTTTAATTAAGTACTTACTTATTTTGCTTAATTATAAAGTAAAAATATTGGAAATTTCATAATTTAGTGCCTACAACTCAAAACTCATTTTTGACAAAAAAGTCAGTTACCCTCTTTGTGCTTAGCACGGCAGTATAGTAATATACCTAGGTACTTAAGTTATTGAATAATTGTATAAAAATAATGGAATAAAAATTATGTTAAAAGAAAGTTAAAGAAAACACAAGAGATTGCTTTTACTACTGGATCCGTTGGGGTAGAGATTAATTTTAATATATTTAATATAGAAGGGTTGATTTCACCCCCTCGGGGATTGAACTCAAAATGTTATTCGTTCCATTTGCTTGACCTCCGAGACCAGCTAGTCTGACATATATATCACGCATAAAAAAATTTTACTTAAAGATTTAATCTTCATTATTAAGGGGTCTAAATCATACCTTCTGATATTTGATAAAAATCTTCCCTAACACCTCGAATTCAATAGTTGACTATATCTTGTTTTTTGTTTTTGTTTTTTTGAAATCTTAACTCTGCTACTATTAGTACTTTGAACATTAATGTTAAAAAGTATTTATAATAGATTTTCATTAATTTACATTTAGTGTCAAATAGAGAATTTCGGTAGGTATCCTCTGCGTTCCTTCAACATGCTCCCCTCTTAAAAACTTAATTGAATATGGATTTAATATTTGAAGGTTGCTATCCACAAATGAAATAAATACAATAATTTGGTAATTTAATATTACTATTCATTATTACCTATGGATAGAGAATAATAATTTACTAAATTATAGTATTTATTTCATTTGTGGCTAGTAACCAACGAAACTTGAAGAATTCTAAATTAAACTTCAAGTAATCAATCTTAGTAAACATCATGTACCGGCGTACACCAAGGTGGGAGAGCATGTAGAGGACTGGAGGGCCGGACTGAAAACAGCCCTCCAGTTAGGAGTAAATGAAAAACACTATACACAAATATATATATTAATAACGATTTATTACCCGCTATTTGGCGGGGGTGATTTGTACATTTGATGATGATTATACGAGAGAATTAAGCCGAAAGGGAGAACCAAGCGAGATAGACTCGCGAACTAAAAAATTACGATGGTTGAACGATACGGATATATTCTTGACTTCCATTAGATCACGAGCTGACGATGAGAGTGAAGCCAGCAAGCCAGGCCCAAGCAGAGAGAGGACCTGAGACTTAGCCGCCCTCTGGCGGCAGGCAGCGAACCAGAGGCACCAAGTTTGAGAAGGCGTCACGACGAAATAATTTAGGGGGTTGTAGCGACCGAACACATCAAATAATAGTTATTAGCTATTATATAAAAATAAAAATAATTAATTTGTTCCTATAGCTCCTGATATCCATATAATTCAATTCGATACTTCGACCGCTTTTTCACGCGTACCGAGTAATTTTTTCACTACCATTCGTGCTGCTAGTATTTGACTGGAAATAGTTGCTGCAACCTAAAGTAATATTTTCAATAAAATTTCCAGTGCTATACTTCTCAAAATAAGGATGAAAAACTTTGTTTTTAGGTAAAAAAATACTTAATATTTTATAAGTAAATTAAAAGCAAAAATACCAACAGTAGGAATATTTCTATTAAATGTCAGGAGTTTACATTTCAAAGTGCTAATAATAAAAAGAGTGGGATTCTCGGATATCGAGAGCTTACATGAAAACGTGTTGTCAATTTTCAACGAGATATTCTCCCCGCCCGCACCACCCATATATAGCACATACCACTCACCACCCCACAGATGATAGAATAAACTCGCAAACTCGGCATATACAAGAATTTATCTCAATTACATTTCAGAGAGAAGACAAGTATGTAACCTCTTCAACATTCTAAATCTCAACAACTACGATAGAAACAAAGTTATAGATTATCTTAAGGAGCCTGGAGATAATGAGAATCCACATAACGTCGGCTGAGTAAACCATTTTTAAACAATTTTTACTCTTAATGTACAAGACTATTTTTACAAAATGAACCAAGTCCACTTGGTCCCATAGTATTTTTAGTTGTGTATCTTCTAAAACTCAGTGTAATAAATGCACTATGTCGATTTAAAAACAATGAACCTGAAAACTTTGAACTTCAATTTCTCAAAATAAGAATATGTGGACTTGGATCATCACTCCAATTCTCAGCTAACGATATTTTTATCTCAGAAAATTTTTATAAATACTAATTTTCAAATAAAAACAAAATGAACTTATTTTTTCTTTTGAATTTTTATAGAGATTTCTAAGAGACATATTTATTTTATATTCGGGAAGATGGAAGAAACAAAATGGACTATACTTCTTGTGCCCTATTTTTATTTATTAAGTGATTAATTGAGAGTTACGGATATGGACACTTGAAGGTTTCTGAAACGAGCAACTAATCAATTAAAAATAAATAAGCCGGCCAAGTGCGAGTCGGACCGCATGCCGGGAATTCCGTACCTTTTAACTTCCAAAATAATTGAGATATCAATTTCGTTATAGGAATGAATGAATGTGTTAATTTTTTCATAATTTTAAGTCAAGTCCTTTCTAAACGCCGAAAGGAACAAAAATTTGCTAAAAACGAGTTCACACGCAGCATAGTTTTAAATCAATATACAATGTAGGTATATATTTTTAAAAATTAAACCTAATTCTACTTAAAGAGATCTTACCAGATATATCTCACTCTCTATAATAAAAAAATATTTTTCATTTTTGGCCTCACATAAAATTCCACCCTCCCCAAAATAATCTTTAGTGAACACACAGTTTAGCACCAGAACGAACTTTCCACCACTTTCTCTTCGAAAGTTGTCGTGGAATTTTGAATCCAGACAGAACAAACCACCAACAAAAAAAAACATGTTCGTGGCCTTCATGCACGATAGAATTTAAGCTTGTATTAGCATTGGAAATAATCAATTGAATCAAATATATACTTTTTGCTGAATTAGCTCAGTTATACCTTTAGTAAACCTTAAGAGCACACGAGTCTAACTTCCATACCGAGGGTTTCAGAGTTTTCTTTAATCCGTCAAACAAAGTTGTTATTTTATGGTGACCAAAATAATTTTCATAAATAATACTCTAGTGTGAGTTTAGTGTAACTATAGTGTCATGAATTTTTACAGATGCGCTGCAAAATTAGAGTAGACACTCTGTCTGTTCTTTTTATAAAAAACGTTGACACACGCGATAAGGGGCAGCTGTTGCCATTTTCAGAGTAGGAGAGTATTGAACCCTCAGATGCTAGGATTTATCCTTACTTCTACCCTCTCTTGACTTAAAAACGGAAACAGCATGGGCGTAGTTAGGGGTGGGCAAGGGGGGCAGTGCTCCCCCCTACAGAAAAATCGAAACTCTATTATTGCGAAGCATCACTTTTGTATTTCTCACTAAATTGTTCCATTACTTCCAAAATTTGTCAATTCTACTAAAAATTTAGTTGATCTCTAATCGGATTAGTGAAATTGAAACCTTGTGGTGGCTAATCAGCCTATCTGCCCCCTTAGGAAAACTCCCTAACTACGCCAATGGGCAAAAGAGTCCTTGTATAAATCGGGTAAACGCTTCTAATTAAGTGACAGCTACAAGGTTAAAAAGAATTATATAATTTACAAATTCCAAATGTATGTAGGAAACAATGAATAATAGGCCCTTTTTGTCTTTGACAGTAATTTAAACATCGAAATTTTTTAAATATTCCAAATGTGGTTAACATTAGATATTTATTTATATTATAGGTTGAAAGATTAATAAATTACAACAAATCAATTAAATCAAAGGCAGTCTGTAAATTCCTAAGAAAATAACCACTATAAATATGTATAGATATGCCTATAAATAAATAATTAAAATTATTAAGTTCTTTATGATATGCTGACTTAACGAGAAAATAAATAATTACGTCTATTAAGTGTAAAGATGTCAGATAAATAATACCATTAAAGACTTCATCAAGGAATCTTAAATAATTAGTTAAAATGAATAAAAAACTTCAACCGATTTTGGATTTGATTGCTTCAAACATTCCATAATGTTTAATTGTTTTATTGATCAAAAGAATTAAGTTTTTTCACATTTTTTTATACATCAGATTGATTCTACATTATTATACCTATCTATAAAAAAAATTCTTCGATTTTTTTTTATTAAAAAATTCAACGTTGGTTTCATCAGCTTTGCAAACTCATTATAAAGAACAAACTAGATGGGAAGACACTATTTGTAATCTTTATGGCGAACAATGCTTCTAGCAGGATTCAAATTAATAGAAATTACATAATTTATATTTTTCTATTATTTATTAATATACGATACTCAAATGTATAAAATTATGACTTAATTCATCCTACCGAGGCGTTTCGAGACATTTAATTCTGTTGAATTTAATTACAACTTTCAAAGCTCTTTAAATAAATAATGGATGATTTTTTTTTTAATATGTTTTACGAAATATAATCTAGATTTATTAATTAATTAAAACTAATGAAGAAATGATTGTGTGAGTGTACTGTAGTACATATACTCTATTTATTTGTCAAAGGTTTCAAAAGCTTAATTCCCTCATCATCAGAATTCCTCCCCATCCTCAGTCTATTTTTTTACCATTCAGTTTGTATAAAAAATGTTAATAAAATTAAATTTAAAATTTTTAAAGTAAAAAAATATGATTTTGTATACCTCTAACATGTATCAAAAACGCTACAGTAAATTTTTCGTTATGATTATTGGATTAAGGCATCAAAACTATTAACAATTAAATATAAAATAAATGAATGATGTTATTTAAACTTACGCCGTTCGTTTATTTACAAAATAAATAAATAAAAAAACGGGAGTAAAAAATGAAAATTTATTCAAGGCTCGGTAAACTTTCCACAAATTTTAGGTACTGATGTGGCAATTTTTTTATCAGCGAACAGTTTGCATGAAATGATGAAAATTGGCACAATGATGCGTTTTTTTAGTACAAACTTGATAGTTTTCTATATATCAAGTTATATTTGATTCAAGTCTCATGATCATCAGGAGAAATAAACGCTTCTCTAGCTTGCTTCCAGGTATATGTTTTATAAATAAAAAAATACTTTTAGCTTTTCAGTTTGCATAAAATTCGTCAAAGAAATTTGTTTTTGTAGTAAATTTTTATACAAATCGAAAATTATATCTAATAATAAAGCGGTTTGTTCTACAGCATGCGCCGTTTCCCGCATCCAACACGCCAATTCTCTCTATCCAGAATGTCTTGCTCTTGTAGTTGCCTACTGGTCATTGCCTCATATACTCCTGCTTCCACGTTCGTCTCGGTCTTCCCTCTTCTCCTCCGTCTTTCCGTGGGCATCCAGGTCCATATTTTATGAGGCCACCTATCTTCCGGCATTCTTTTGAGGTGTCCATACCATATTAATCTCTTCCTTTCTATTCTATCTATTATGTCGTTTTCCATTTTCATTTTGTCCCTTATAGTTGTATTTGGGATATGCTCCAATCTCGACACTCTGAAACTCCTTCTCATCGCATCCATTTCGAGCGCTTGTAATTTCTTTAATTATATCTACAAATTTTAGTAATTTTCCAATTTTTTTGAAGCGAAATATTTTGACCTAGAAAGATCAAATTTTGCATAGAATTGAAGTATATTAATATATGGTAAACATGAGTGACAAATTTCAGCACATAATATAATAACGTTTTTGGGCTCATATAACGATTCAAATTTTCTACCGAAATTTCTGAATCTAGAAAGCCTTAATTTCAATCACTTTTTCATTTTGGAAATAAATATAAACATTTTAGCACCAGGACAAACTTGCTTCGACCTTTTTATATAAATTCGGGCACAAGAGCCTGAAGCTCATCTCCGATTATATCTAAAAAGACATCATTATATAGAAAATGATTTGAAAATTTTTTGAGTACCATAATAATCCTGTATGTCGAGGTGAGCTCACCGAATGTCTTAGAAGAAACTATTTATTCAGGGAATATTTTTATCATACAAATCACCGCCACACTCGTAACTCAAGTTATTAAAATATTATTTTTTTAGCCTAATTAAACAAATAGATCTTTAAAAGTTTCCTTAATTCATACTAGTTTTTTATAATCTACAGATGCCCACAGGGAGGAAAAATTCAACGAAATGTGGTGAAATTATAAACGAAAACGACTTAATTTGTGAAGGTTGACAAAAACCTTGTAGAAAGAACCAATTAAAACTGGATTCTTAGAGCATGAAAGGAATCGGCAAATTGTACATTAAATGGTCCATATAATATGAGTCAAGCACAAGGGGGATTGTTTATGAGAGAAGCACGTAATAAATAGAATGTGTGTTTGAATAAATTTCAACAAGACAGAATCTTATTTCAGTCGAATAAAAAGGGGCGATGTCCCTTATTAGAATTCCTGTTTCAGTTTCAAAATTCATATCAGACACTTTTTGCATCTTGATACTTGACATATACATCATTATTTATTATGAATGTATAGTGTCTTTTTAAAATACCGAGAATTAATTGGTACATATTTTGTGAAATTATTTATTATAAATGTAACATATACATTTATACATACACTATATTAATACAGTATTATTAGGTATATTGAAGACGGAAATTTTTATTGATCAAATAATATTTGAAATCCACAGAAAAAGTATTATATGATTTATTTCTGGGTGCCTGTATGTTTGTCTAGATCACGATACGCACGATAACTGAAAAATTGAGGGGTTCTAGAATGTTCGTTCTGGTGCCAATATGTTTGTATTTTCAAAAAAAAAAACAACTGATGAAATTTCGGGTGACGTCACTGAATCTACAAAATGAGTTAATTTCGTCTTTTAGTTAACGAGCTACCTTTTAATTCTACATATCTTGACGATACTCGTTGAATATATCGTGTTTGTTCAGTATTATTTATATTACCTATAGATTACCAGCTGCGAAGCCCGCCTTAGGGACTACGCCTCTTGAACTCCACATTAGTTTGTTTTAAGATAATTATTTAAATTTCCTAATTTTAATGAATTTTATTTGTTTAATGACTTAATTTCGTCCTTAAGTTAACGAGCTACCTTTTAATTCTACATATCTTGACGATACACGTTGAATATATCGTGTTTGTTAACTATTATATTACCTATAGTTTACCAGTTGCAAAGCCCGCCTTAGGGACTAACTCCTCCTGAACTCCGCATTAGGTTTTAATATAATTATTTAATTGAATGTAATGGAAGGCAGCCCAGAGGTAGTGAGGAAAGAAAAAATTAACACATATAAAATAAGGTGTAATTTATTGGAATCCTTCCTCCTTTCCTTTCAAACCGACGTTTCGGAGGATTTTTCCCTCCTTCTTCAGGGTTTCAACTACCTCTGGGCTGCCTTCCATTACATTTAATTAAAATTTCTACCAGTCCGTCTCTCTCCAGAGAAAATTTCGTTGCAAGATAATTATTTAATTTTGCTAATTTTAATAAATTTTATTTGTTTTGAACTATTAGTGGGTTTAAAATTAAAAAAATCTTGTCGGCGTGGTCGAGCAAGCCGATTATAATAAGTATAGATAGCAATGGTGTGTGGTCGGTCCATGGATGCTGTGGATGCGGAGCATTCCCCAAATTTCAAAATATCAAGAGTAATTTCATCCGTGTTATAATATATTTGAAAATTTGTAAAATTTTAAAAAATCTTTCAATAAATAGGTACTATACAATTCATTTAAAGATATATAAAATTTAAAATTTACGGAGCTTTTTAAAGTTAGCAAATTTATTCCAGAATTCCTATTTCAATCACTTCAGCTATCTTGTGGAAAATACTTTAATTTTTTGAGATTAAAAAGTGAATTAATTTATACGTAGGTACTCGACTTTCATTTAATATCTATAAATTGCATTATTAAAAATAATAGGGAAAGATGAACTAAAAGATGTTTGGGAAAAAGTAATTGCTTTATTGAAGTCCAATTGAATATTCTCTCTCTCTCTCTCTCTCTTTCTTTATAACTAGTATGATTTTGGACAGAGTGCAAAAGGTCATTCCTAGAATAATAGAAATTAAGAAATGAATCTCTAATAGTCTGAAACAGGTCATAACTTGTATTAGTCAGGTCTGAACGTGTATTGGGCATCGTTGCAATACATCTTGCTCTAAAGAAAGAGAGATCATTCTATCCACGCTCTTTGTCGTTATTTTAATCGATCAGATTCTAATGAAAGAATCGCTCACCCACACATTTTAAAGAATAAAAAAGTGAAAACTTTTTCAAGACTCGGTACACTAGAGCTGTCCTAGTAATTATTAATAAACTTAAATATAAATTGTTCATTTATGGCTAAACTATCATATAACATTCTGTTAAAATCCCAATAGAATAATTCAAAATATATTTTCTTTCTTTTGAACCAGATATTCTAAAATCTAATCAATAGTTACTATTTTGATATAAAAGAACTTTTTGACTTTCCCATCTTGGGCTATCGTGGGTATCGGAATTCAGAGACACAAAAAATCATATAGTTGAAAAATATTTTTCTCCGCGTTTCATACATTTTAAAGCACAATAAGCAAAAATTTATTTTTATCCGTGATTTAATAAATTTAATTTGTATTTTGCCTTCTAAGAGCGCGTCAGTCAGTTTTCAACTTGTATGAAAAGAATTGAAACATTACAGGAGAATCTGAATTAAATATAGATTATCCGCTCGGTTTAACTATCAATTGATAAAAAAAATCTAATGTTCAATTTGAAAAAAAAATAACGAAAAATTCTAGGATGCGTTTATCGATAAGTTTTGCAAAAACGAGCGAAGAATAAAATGAAATTTAAAAAATGAATGTTTGTTTTTTGGACAGCATCTCCTGGTTGAATAGTCACTGCCCACCACTGATATGGTAGATATAGGTAGATATAAAATTTAATTTCAGAAATAATTTGGCCATTAAATTGCAATTGCTGTCAGCTGATAACCAAAAATAGCTGCAAAATCGATATGAAATGCCGCGTTTCAGCTATCTAGCTCTTTGACAAAAAATAACCAAATTTCCAAAATTTTCACAGAGTCTACTGGATCTAGAAAGAGTTTTCATTTCCTTCTCTACTTTCATTAAAAATTTAAAGAGATTAATTCGCCAAGAATTAGAACATATTTAATGAGTAGGTACCCTACACGACTTGAGCAGTCGTAAAACATATTTTATTATTAGTATATTTATAAAGATTATAGATAATGGGCGTTGCTTGAATCCAACTGAAGATTTCATCTTGACATCAACAAAGAAATGTCCCTCTAATCTGCTAGACAATACAAATTTGTGTCTCCTCTTGACTGAGCAATATTAGAGGGAATGGTCTCTTGCAATCTAATAAAAAAAGACTCTGCACTCCCCTAGGGACACATTAATATCTATTCTAGTAAGAGAAATACTACGCACACTGGATTAGCTCAATAAATATATAAAAAGCTAGAAATGGAGTGAAATAGGAAAATATATAGAAAATTAGAAATAGAAGAATAAAAGTAGAAAAATAAAAATCAACTAGAATGGACATTATACTAAGAATACTCAACAAGCAGCGCCGAATTCAGGCAGCAGAAGAAATTTTCTAATCGAAAATTCGGAAAATTTGAAAATAAATTGTAATTTTTTAAATTGAAAGAATTTTTATATAGAAGACAATAAAAGAGTGTGTCTTCTGCTGGAATTACATACATTCCTATGAATCAATTGTAATAGACTGATGAAGAGGCCAAAGCTCTCGAAACTATAGTTTCGTTATAAATAAATTTAAAAAAAATCATAATTCCAGCAGAAGACACACTCTTTTATTGTCTGCTTCAATGTAAGTTTTTACTTTAAAATACAGGGTATGGTCAAGTATTGTAATCGTGATTGAAAAAAGTAGTTAAAAATTTAAATTATAATATTTTCAAACTAAAAAACAAGAAAAATGAACCTATACTATAAAATGAACCTATAACGAATTTTTTGGGCCAAAATTAGGGGGGGGGGGGGGTCAGAAAATAAAAATCTAGTCCATTTGAGCAAACTTAACCAAATTTTGTACACATAATCAGTGGGCTCCGCAAAGACTAAAAATGCAAAAAAACGCCCAAAAAGGGGGGGGGCGTAGGATAAAAAATGAAAATCTAGGCCCTTGTACTAAACTCCACCAGAAGTGTATGGTAAAGTCAAGTGGATGGCCACATCAGAACGTGTCAATTTATTTCTTATATGACTGGTTATTGGGAACTTGGAATTGAAATAAATTGGAAGTTAAATTTTTAAAATGTTGCTACGTTTCGCAGTATATTTTTCTGCTTCCTCAGGCAATCTACAAAACAATAACAACAATTGTAAACATATGAAAAACATTTTGTAAAAAAAGAATTTTATTTAAGATTTGTTTAATGATTTCATATGTTTACAATTGTTGTTATTGTTTTGTAAATTGCCTGAGGAAGCAGAAAAATATACTGCGAAACGTAGCAACATTTTAAAAATTTAACTTCCAATTTATTTCAAGTCCAATTTCACAATAACCAGCCAAATAAGATTTTTTTTTTAATTTATAAATTTTAAGGCATTAAGGAAAATTATAAAATGGTTCGAGCTAAAATTTGGCATTTTAGTTAATTTATTATTTATTTACGAGCTTTTCGTGCGTGCCTTCGGCACGCCGTAAGCTCGGTCCTCCGAGCTGTTGCCCTGGCGGGCGGCGTCTAATTATATAAAATATAAATCAAATAAAATGTGATTAATTTCTTTTTCTGTAGAAAGAAAAGCGAATTGAATATTTAATTTTTGAGTGGTGAGGGTGGGGCGAGGAATAATTATCAATTTATTTAATGTTTCTTAATTTAAAATCAATTGGAGTCTTTCATTTCGAAATTCGAGTTCAAATTACATTTATATTTCAAATATACTACAAATATACCGAAGGCATCAGCGCTCCCTGTCGGCATCATTCTCTGAGCGTTGCTGCAAATTAATCCAGGCTATTATATATAGTATTTACTGCACTTCATACGATTCTTTGAAAAAATCTTGAAAAAGCTTTTTTACTGCAATTTTTTTTTGTTTTCTAATATATCTAACTGCTAGTATGTATAATGAATTAATAGAAAACTTTTGCATATATATATATATATGATCATTCGAAATAGAAATGGAATATTGAAGTGAGTTAATCATATATATTCAATGGAACCTCTCTCTCCCCTCTCTTTGTTAGCTATAATAAATAATATATACCAACTAATTCCCAGCGTTAATGAAATCTGAATTCCAAATAAATAATTAATATATTATTTATAGGAGATATTTATAAAATTATTAAATGTTTATGCTAGAAACAGTAATAATTAGTAATAAATGGCTTTATGACAAAATGTTAATTGAAAACATTCAATAGCTGCCCCAGCATCCTCAGCCAGAGAGTCAAAGTGGTCCCTGGCCAGATATATATAATTATACATGGATAGAACATCGAAAATGTTCTCGCTACCAATGATAAATTCTAGGAAATAAATCTAATTAAAAAGGGAACTATGAAAATTTAATAATAATTAATCAACTTATTCGATTAATTTTTATATTAAAAAATATTTTTAAGTTTCGAGGGTTACTAGTCACAAATTTAATAAACACAATAATTTATTAAATTATTATTTATTATTATTCTCTATACACTATAGTTTCTGTCATAAGTGGTATTCCATTTTCACTAGTAAATAACGTCCTTCATTTTTTGAATATTGTCATTATAATTATCTTACTCTCCATTTAGTTATAATTACTTTTCATTCATATAGAGAAGAATAGCGAATAGAGAATAATAAATAATAATAATTTAATAAATTATTGTATTTATTTCCTACCACCCTTTGAAAATTCAAAAATATTAAATCTAGAGTCGCTTAAGTTTTTGAAAGGTGAAGAATATATTACTATAAACTTTACATGATCAGATAATATGATAATTGTTTTGTTTTTTGTAAACATTTTTTCTACTCTAGCTGAAATTGAGAAAAATAATTTTCCCCAATGATGTTTATTTTTTTTAATTTCAAAATATCTAAATGATAAATGATATCATAATGATCAACAAGAGTTCTAATACTGGTTTTCTAATTCTGAATTTTAGAACAGAAAGTTCTGAAGATAGAAAGTTAAAAATCTAATCGTTCTTTGTTTTGGAAATTCAAATATTTTGCCTATAGAACAAACGTTTAACAATCTTCACTTCTTCAGTTTTTTCGGTATCGCAAATCCAGACAGCAGTCAGAGAATAATCAAACTTGAAAATGTTTTTTCTCCAACTTTCACACATTTTTGAGCACAAATAATCAAACAAATTTACAATATAGGTATTTGTGAATTTGGTGGGCTTAGAGGAGCATTCTATTTAGACTCAGTTTCAAACAAATAAATTCCATACTTTTTATTGGTCTTTGAAAATATAATATATAATTATATTAAATATATATATTTGAATGAATCTTTCTTTTAAAAATCGCAGTCAAAAAATGCTGCGGTCCTTTTTTATTTATAAAATATAATCAATTTTGATGTGGAAATTGGAGGCATTGGAGGACAGGACTCAGTTTTGGTGGTGAGTGATTTTTCTACTACTATTTTATTTCACATAGAGGACAAAGCAAAAATTAAAAATTGTTCAATTAATATATGAGGATTAACCCACAAAATTATAATTTTGGTTTATCTGAGGAAATTAATTACTAATACGTTACCGACCAACTGCCAAAGTGGACCAAACCAGATTTTGATTGCAAATGCTGGTTGGTGCACTTTGCAGTTGGTCGGTAACAATATTAGTAAGTGATTTCTGTAGATAAACCAAAATTATAATTTCGTGAGTTAGTCCTCATCATTGAACAGCTTTTGACGTGACAACGTCTTATAATTTGATGGAGCCTGCTGCACGCACGAAAAAACATGACTCATGCGGCGTTACGTCGCTTTGAGCGCGTTCCATTTAAGGCTTGAAGTGCAAGCGAGAGCGCGGAACGAGCGACAAAAGATTGAGGCGGGCTTTTTAAAAGCTATGCAGTTACAAAAAATTTTGATGATGTTTCCAAATTTTAAATTTAAGATTTATGAACAATAATTTAATCACAGTTTATTCTTATAATAAATTATTCAAAATTATTACTTTTTTACAACAAATTACAATTAAATTTGCAAAAATAATTAAGTAACTAATTGAACAACAACTTTTATTCAGTTTACTTGCTGAAAGAAATAATGTCAATACAAAATTTATTATTATAAAATAATAAAATCAAAAATTAAATTTTAACAGTCAGTAGAAATTTAAACAATAAATTTTATTCAAGTATTTTGTAAATTTAAAATGATTTTCTGAACGAAGAATTTTATGAAAAAAATCGGTTGTCTGTAAAGTCGGTTTACTGACGATAGTTGAACGTGACAACGTCATAAGAAAATACCATTCCATCAGTATTTTCTTATGACGTTGTCACGTTCAACTATCGTCAGTAAACCGACTTTACAGACAACCGATTTTTATTTTTGCTTTGTTTCCTGTAAGTGAAATAAAATATAAGGAGAAAAATCACTCAACAACTGAGTCCTGTCCTCCAATGCCTCCAGTTTCCACTTCAAAATTGATTATTTTTATATATACCTACTTTTGTTTAGAAGAATATATTTATCTTACTATTATAGTATAAATAATCAATTTAGTCGATTAATGTTATATTTAGCTTTGCATGATCAGACCTGGCAATGTAATTGTTTGTTTTTTTCAAGAGTTTCGTTTTTCCTGAGCGAAATATATATTACCTCATCGAGAGATGTTGTTAGAGTTTCTGAAGAAGGAAAGGTGCACAAAGGGTAGGCATGACTTTCTCTTATAAAGTACATATATAAAATTTAATTGAGTGTGCTGTCTATTAGAGAAAACACGCAGTTTCTACACCATTTTACATGTAATTATTATCAATGACAATAAAATAAGAAAACGACGTAGCTAGATTATTAATTTATTTTTAAAAAGGTATGTTGAACGAGTTATCTTAGTTTATTTTTTTATCTCATTACTAAATTTCCGAGATCCTTTTTATAAAGGATGACCCAAAAACCTTCTCATCGAAAAACAATTCAGAGTATGGCTCGGTGGATACTTTAGCTAGCCTCTCTGAAAGAAACAAAAGACTTTCCAAATCTGAATTAGGCTTAGAAGAGAATTGTTGTATGTTACTGGACGGGTTTAAATACTTAAGATAATAATTTACACAATGAATGGTTTAAAGTGAAATAATTTTTTTTAAACAGAAGGTGGCCATGTAAGCTGTCATTCTTAAATTTTTTAATGCGTAAAATGGAATTCCTTAAGGGAATCACATTAATTGTAATTTTGAGAGTTAAAAAAAAGTGGAATCCAGGTTGGCCAATTGACCTCAGGATCATTACTACTCCTACCGTTTGCATTGTCTTCGCTTATCTGGCATTTACCAAGAGTGAACAAAGAAAAAAAGAAAAGTAGAGTTAGATTGTTTAATTTATCTTACGGAGTATGGTGAAGAATTGTAAGTGTGGATAAAAAAAATTTTCCTTACCATTTTCAAAATATTTAAAAAAAATGGATGAAACTATTTCGATTTAATAAAATCGAGGGGGCGTTTTGTTCTACAATAAAACCTTATATAAACAAATTTATATTTGAAGAGATATTAATTAATTTGTCAAAATGTCTATTAGTGAGTCAGTGAGTCTTTTACCAAATTTTTTTAACCTCTAGTCCAACAATCAAAGGAGGTATCAAAACGAATTTTTATATTTAGATATTTTTATGTTAAGATTATGAGCTTATTAAATTTTAGTTGAAATCGAACCAAAATTTAGAAGATTTAAAAATTGAACCTTTTGTCCGATTTGAACCATATTTGTGAATTCGACAAATTTTTTTATAAAAAATAAATAAGTAGATTTTCCCGATTATAAATCCATTTCAGAAATTACAATAATGCACTTCATAACTAGTACGTCACTTTTTTAATAGAAATATTTTTCAAAAAAAATAATAAACTTTTCGATATTCTACTATATAACATCCTTATAGCTTTCGAGCTGATTTAAGGAAAGCTATAAGGAGGGTTTGAGTGTTTTCTTCGATTGATCCTCACCCCTGATACAAGTTCCCTCTATAAGAAGACTGATATAACCGATAATTAATTTACGAATAAATAAAAATAAAAAGGAAAGTAAAAATACTTCAGACATGATAGCAACTTAAAAGTTTTGCTATAAGCTTTTATTTTATCATAATAGTTGTTAGTGACCACAGAAACTTTAAACTAAATTTCAATATTAGCTTCTTTTTGTTTTACCTACTTTGAATTTAATTTCGAAAAAGCTATAAAATTCTTAGATTTAAGAAGTTGTCCATCTCTATTGATATCTTAAAGTTAAAGTTTAAAGGTGTCTCATTTATTTACAACCAGGTTACCATGGTCATTTGATTAATGGTTCTCTTTCTAATTAAAAGAGATGGTTTCCGCTTTCGTGAGCCGATTATCTGAATAAAGATCATCCAGAAAAAGGAAGAAAATGAGATCATAACCCTTTATGAATATTCATTGCTCCTCTGGATTATATCCGAGCCCACAAGAAAAGTGGACCTTGTCGCTTTTGGATACGAGAACAAACCTTTTTTAACTTTGGGAAAAGAAAATACTTTCTTTTTTTTCTTAACTCTCTGTTAATAATTATTTTAATTAACAAGAGTAGAGAAAAGGGGTACAGTGTTTTTCTTTCTTTTATCTAAATGAATATAATAAGTTTAAATTAGAAATAATGAAAATAATTTCTTTCAACTTTTAAAAGAAAAAAGAAATTAAAGATGTATCACGAGAAAAAATTTAATTATAAAAATGTCAGAATTAAAAAAAAATAATAATAAATAAACTACTTAACATACCTGCATAAAGGTGACCATTTAATTAAATATCAAAAGTCTCGAGATGGCTCCATAAATACTTCCCATTAAGTACTTACTTCTTGTTATCTCTAAAGAAAATCAAATAGTATTAATTAAATATAGGAAATAGCAATAAAAAATGGTATAATTAAGATAAACACAAATATAATGGAGACTATTTTATTTTCAATAAATAAGTTTGTTAGAAAAATGTATTATTAGAGGGACGTATTGGTAAATAACTCCATTATTTTAGAGATTTAGCCATAGGTCTGTAATTTGTAAATTGTGATGGGTCATGATTTTTGTCTTTATTTTGTCCTATTAGGATAACTAGGCTAATAAAGGCCATTTTTTAATATTTACTTAAATTACTATTTTAGTGTTTAAATTGGACTTAAATATGTATGAGTGTTTTATCAAAATCAGTTTGATTTTTGTATTCGTAATAAAAAAAAAAAATCATCTAAATAACCCGTGACAACCCAATGCCTGTGACATCCAATTCGGAGTCGGGGCAGGTTGTCACAAAAATTAACTCCGTAAGAACGTTTTTTTTTTCTAAAAAGCCAAATGCTGCTACGGCCACAAATTCGTTGGAAAATATAGACAAGAAAACATATTACGAGATACACTAATGATATAGAGGGAAACCCTAAACAATGCCCCTTCAAAAACTAAAAATCATAATATGTGACAACTTCCTCCGGCCTCCTCTACTTTACGGAGAAAAAAAATCAAATATTTCGAAATATTGTCATTAACACGTTGTAGAGAAATAATCAATAATAGAGAATTAACTGTTTGCTTAAATGGTAGGATGAAGTGTGAGAATCATTATGAAAAGTTTCAGGGGCACCCTAACTCTGTCTCCCTGGTTTCTCTTAGGACCGATAAAATGCCGAACCTATGTTAAACAACTTCATTAAAGATTAATATAAAAACATGTTTATAATTTTATAGATTGAGTCATTATTATTGAAAACATTTCAATTTTAAACGCCAAGCAGACGGGGAATAAATATTTGGCAAGAATTATTCAATTTTTAATGGACTCAATTTAAAGATAATCGGGAAAAAAATTACATTATTTACATGTGCAAATTGACTAGATTGAAATTTATACATAAGTAATCTTTTGGTAGGAAAAAAATAATTAGAATCGATTTCCAGTATTCCCTTGTGCATTTTATTCGAATGTAAAGCGAAAATTGGAAAGGGAGAATGAAAAGCGAAAACGAATCAGGTTCATATCAGACCTTTAAAATCATCTTAAAAAAATTCAAATCATTAATATTCGTGAAAAAGTGAGTTATCTGGTTGGAAACACCAAAATGAGCTTTTATATAAGTAGATTTATGAACAATTTATAGCCTAACTTAAAGTAGGTAAATCATTATTTTTAACATAACGAATCACAAAGTTGTGGGGCAAATGTGTTGTGCTAAAAAAAGCTCTCTCTCTATACCTGGAGAAAAAAATCAATTTCAAGCATAATTATTTTTCCGTATGAGTGTCTAGATTTAGATACCCAAAATAATTCAAAAATTATCTGCAACGAATCGCTGCTAGACTTTATACAGACCCATTTGAAATACTAATATATTTATTCTTTTATTATTAATCAGATAAAAAGAATTTGGTCTTTTTGATTTTAAATCGATTCCTCCATGTCTTCAGCAATGGTTGCCAACAATATTCGAAACATAAAAAATGCAATGTTATTGCCAAAATATTAGATGAGAATCGATCGCTATTTTGGATTTTAACTCAATTCCTCCAGATCTTCAGCAAATATAACGGATACGATAATAAAGCAGTTGCTATAATATATTGTTAATTATAAAATTTCCTCTTAAATTTATAATTTTACATAGAGAAGCCTATCCATTCCTACTAAAGCAAGGTTCAATGAGCAATACCAATTAAACCGAACTAGAAAATAAATTTTAAAGAATTTTTAAAAAGTACTTGATTACTGTAAGGTAAATTACTATAAATTTTATTTTACTAAAAATTGTATATAATCTTTTTTTGGAGTCCTCAAGGAACTTAAATAAAATTTTAAATTTGATCGAAATTAATTAAGCCATTTTCAAGATATTAAGAAAAAAATTAAAAAGTAACGGAATAACGTAGGTTGGTAGGCATAATATTTTTGGGCCGATATGTACTGAAATTTGACACACAATGTTATTAATAAACGGCATCTGTGCTAAGTTTCAACTATCTAGCTCAAACCGTTTACTGACGAAAAATTGCCAAATCACTGAAATTCACTTTATAAATTTATTTTTTCAATACCCTTGTCCTATTTAAAGCTTCTGCTTCTAAAATATCGCCGAAGCTAAGAATCATGTAGAGTACGCTCTCTGTAAATTTTGGTGATTTGGATGTTTCAACTATCTAGCTCAAACCGTTGACTGACAAAAAATTGCTAAATCACTGAAATTCACTTTATAAATTTATTTTTTCAATACTCTTGTAATATTTAAAACTTCGGCTTCTAAAATATCGCCGAAGCTAAGAATCATGTAGAGTACGCTCTCTGTAAATTTTGGTGATTTGGATGTTTCAACTATCTAGCTCAAACCGTTCACTGACAAAAAATTGCTAAATCACTGAAATTCACTTTATAAATTTATTTTTTCAATACTCTTGTCATATTTAAAACTTCGGCTTCTAAAATATCGCCGAAGCTAAGAATCATGTAGAGTACGCTCTCTGTAAATTTTGGTGATTTGGATGTTTCAACTATCTAGATCAAACCGTTCACTGACAAAAAATTGCTAAATCACTGAAATTCACTTTATAAATTTATTTTTTCAATACTCTTGTCATATTTAAAACTTCGGCTTCTAAAATATCGCCGAAGCTAAGAATCATGTAGAGTACGCTCTCTGTAAATTATTACGATCATATTAATTAAGAACTCGTAATCTCATTAAAAAACATTTATTTAACAACAACAAACATATAAATATAAATAAATACAAACAATAAAACGATTAACAATACATCAAGTAAGCTTTGTACGCATCAATTCTCCCCTCCTTAGAACACGGACGCAGCTTCCCACAGGATCATTCTTCTTTCTTCCTAGGTTTAAAATAACTCGAATGATATTTAACTAACCTTCCCCTTTCTTGACCATTTTCAATAATTTTTGCTCCATCCATCGATTCTTCTAAATATAATTTTATTTGATGAAGTAACTCTTCCTTATTTTGATTTAATTTCATCTGACCAGCATCTAGTTTCTCCTCTTCCATTATATTCAACTCATCCTCCTTGACTTCCTTCAACCAGTACGGAATTAAATCATCTTCATTAGTTAATGCCCTTCTACTTTCCTCTATTTGTAATTCCATTGATGGCCTAATGATTTCCGAAAATTTATTCACACAACAAATAATATGACTAGCGATCTCACTTTCTATTCCTACTTTCTTAGGGAATCCTACTGCTTTTTGGACAAGGAACTCCCTTTTTCCTTGCCCCTCCACTCGTTTCCCTTCTTGAAGCAAGTGTCTTCCCCATGTCCTTCCCGCCTACAGAATCCACAAAAACGTCTATCCTGAATGCAACTTCTATCCTGAGTGGGACTTGTCTTCTCTTCTTTATCCATATCCTTTAAATCCCTTTCTATTTCTTCTTTATCCATATCCTTTAAATCCCTTTCTATTTCTTCTACCGTCTGCATAAACCCTTCAATATCAGTGAATTTCATTCCCCTAATGGACGATCTAACACGTGGAGTAATCATCTCCACTAAAACTTGAAGGATTGAACCAGCATCTTCGTCCGGAAAAACTCTCTTATATAAAGCCATCTTATTCTCAATAAATAACCTTATAGGTTCGTCTTTTCTCTGTTTCTCCTCATAAAACATAACCTTTAACTTTGAGACTACGATTAAACTATCGTATTCTCGGAGAAATTTCATTTTAAAATCTTTCCAATCCAACGCTGGAAATTGATTGACCACCCGCCACCATGTCTTGGCCTTATCTAACAACTGATCCGAAACCACCATGAGCCAAACATATTCCGGTACTTTATATTTTAATAGAGTATTCTCGACCTTTTTAAAAATAACTTCGGATCTTCCTCTGGGAGAGCTCTAAACACCGGAAGGAATTTTCCCACGTCTGCTAATTGAATATTCCTATTAATCTCGAAATCACTTCCTTTTCCGAATTTTCCTTCCTTTTTATTATTTCTTCCAACTCTATCCTCTTGTTTTTTTCCTCTTCCAAATCATCTTTTAATTTTTTTATTATTTTTTTGAATTCATTTTTTAATTTATTCACCTCCTCTCCCAAATCCATTACTCTATGCTCACCTTTTTTATATGATCCTTGATCTTCGATATCTCCCCCCTCGTTATTTCCATATTCGCAAAATCATTTTTCTTATTCCTCTTCGCTAGTGGTCTACTAGGTTTTCTTATCATTTTCACATTGTTCGGGCGCCAATATTACGATCATATTAATTAAGAACTCGTAATCTCATTAAAAAACATTTATTTAACAACAACAAACATATAAATATAAATAAATACAAACAATAAAACGATTAACAATACATCAAGTAAGCTTTGTACGCATCAAAATTTTGGTGATTTGGATGTTTCAACTATCTAGCTCAAACCGTTCACTGACAAAAAATTGCTAAATCACTGAAATTCACTTTATAAATTTATTTTTTCAATACTCTTGTCATATTTAAAACTTCGGCTTCTAAAATATCGCCGAAGCTAAGAATCATGTAGAGTACGCTCTCTGTAAATTTTGGTGATTTGGAATTTTTTTTTATTCCCGAAGAGATTTAGGCTAGAACTGAAAGTTTCTCCAAAGGTACAATTTATTAATACTTTCAAACTTTTGTGCCGAATTCGAACATATTAGTTACAGCCAAAGAGTAGCTCTATTCTATCAGCTATTCACTTTTTTTCATTTAGAAGTTCTGAAGCTAGAATCCTAAAATCCCATCAGTTCTTTTTAAAATATAAAATGGATTATACTGGTCGGAACTTTCTACGAGCTTCTGTTTATGAACTAAACAAAACTAACTTGTGTGTATCGGAATCCAGACAGACGTATATACAATTATAGAAATTCCTGCACTAGTTGGAAATTTAAACCTCTGTTTAACTTAGAAACGTTTCCAATCAAAATCTTTATAAATATTACAACTAATGGTATGTGTTTTGATTCATGATCAAGCATTACTCAAAAAGCAAATTATGCACATTATACTTGGTATCCAAACATCCCACATTCCTTCGCATTCGAAATGGAAACAAATAGAACTAAATTAACTATTGCTCTTCGCTTTAACTCTAGAATATTATTTTATATTTTGGAATGTAAGAGCCAGGCTCGAAACCAAAAATTTATTAGAGGAAGGGCAAAGTTTTTTCAAGAAAATTAAGAATTCTTTAAAATAATGTATGGGATATCTTAGTATAAAAATATTGGCATAAAAGTATTAATAAATAAATAATTATCAAAAATATTTATTTTAAATACTTATGTGCGTTTTTATTTATTATCAAAAGGACGAGAGCAATCGACTGGTCGATCGAAGACCAAACAGCTTTAGATTTGAATGTGACCGAGTTTTTACTTTTAGATATTCAACAAAATAACTTATCAATTTTTAATTATGGATATCAATTTAAAAAACAGATCAATTTTAATTTAAACTTTGAAAAGTTTTTTAACGACAAGTTTACTCTGATGATCTGGACGAATCTTTCGGGTTGGACCACATTGGGAGAAATTAGAAATTTAAAATTTGCTTGTATTTTCCATAATATTTTGGTTTTTAAATCTCAAGTAAATATAAATATCAAGAAAGTTTTAATAATTCTGTAATTTTATTATGTGTGGTCCAGTTCGATTTTAAAGATATTTTCAGATCATCAGTCTGCCTTCGAATGTATCTATTAAAGAAAATGAATAGATTATTATTATTTTAATTATTTTAATGAAAATAATATTTTCAAGTAAATATCTAAGTAGTATTTGATTTTTAATGTGTATATCTATATATAGTTTTGTTTTTGTGCATAAATTTTGGAGATAGCTATTGAATAGCTTTAAAATAGAACGTCGATCATGGTGAGTATTTTGATTTCGATTAATATTTAAAAATAATGACTTTATTAAATAGAAAATTATTAAGAATCGATTTTTTTATCAAATTTTAGTGCCAAAGAATGTATGTCCTGAATCTCAGCCTTCTAGGTATTCAGGAAGTACACAAAAAACTATCGGACATAATATGGTATATAGGTTTTTAGGCATATATAATTTTAAAGGCCTTAGTCAGAAAAAATTTCCGAGGGGTTAGCTAAACACTGATGGGTAGGGGAGTGTGAATATACTCCTAGGAGTAAGAGACATGATGATGCCCAGATTGCTGTTTTTATCGGAGTATGATTTTTATTGAACGTTTTATTTATATCCTGTAAAATTTCGAAATTTACTCCGACATTTCTGGGGCTTAACCTCCTCCCTCCTACTGGCTACGGCTATGATTATATTAAAATGTCAATTTTGCCAAGAGTAGCCGAATTTGGTTTTATTGAAAAAATCACGGGCATTGACTGTATTCCCAAAGGAGTAAATTAAAATATTATGGTATAGGAAATTTTTATAATGTTATCTAGTATATATCTCAAAAACTATTTTCAATTGATTTTTTTACTTTTAACAATCTATATTGGCCTCGAATGTCGCTCTTCCTTTCGAATAAATTCCAAATATAATCATCAACATCATCCAGTGCACATTCATCATAATTAATAAGTCTTTAATTTTCTGTTTCAAATGAAACTTAAACACGGGAGGCGTAGATTGATTGCTTTAGATATTGATTGGTGATATTAAGACCGAAAGCTCTGATGAAGCAACGGTCGTTGGAGGAATTAAATCATGCATTCTAATGTATACTTTTTTATCGATAAAACAACATTTATGATGTCATTCTAATTTGATTCTGATATATTATAGAGATGCTTGTTTGTGTGAGTGTGTATGTGTCATCTGGTTTAATTAGAAAGTCAGTTCTTCTTCTAATGATAAATTAATTTCCCTCGAGCATTGTCAGAGCCACTTTATGTTTATTTTAGAATATCGCTAGCTGATATCTTCATTAAAAGAAATCAAATTAAAAAAATATATAACACAAAAACTCTATATTGCGAATTTGCTAATTAAGAAATATAGACCAGTCAAGTCAAGTCAATTTTTCAATGGAAAAAAATAGATTAAAAATTATTTTTCAACCTAATCTACAAAAATGTAATTTAATTAATGAAAGCAGAGAAGAATCCAATAAAAATTAGTATTTATTAAGCAGGGGATATTTACTATAAATCTTTAAATAGAAAGAAACTAATTTATAGTTTACCCTAGTAGCACAGTCAAACTATATAGTAACTACATAGTGCCTATATAGATTTCGAGAATCTATATAGGCACTATATAGTTTGAAACATTGCGCTACTAGGGTAGTCTTAAATACTGTTTAGGAAAAAACTTCTTTAAAGTTCATCAGTCCTAGACCTTATGTTGATAGTTCTATTTGTTTGATCTCCCCCCCCCCCCCAATTTTGTCCTCCGAAAAAAATATATTTTTAATGGTAGGTTTATTTTATAGTATATTTTGTTAAGAGAGAAAGGTGTAGGTTCTTGGTGAAACATACATTTTTTTAATAAAATAATGAAAATTTAAAAAAAAATTAAATATAGAAATTCTAGGTAGGTTTGATAAAATAAAAGACAATAAAAGACAAAATGCTTATTAGCTAATAATTAGCTAATAAGCATCTTGTCTTTTATTGTCTTTTATTTTTCTGAAACCTACCTAGAATTTGTATATCTTTAAATTTTTTAAATTTTATACAAATTTTTTAAATTTTATATTTTTTAAAATTTTCATTACTTTATTATATGGATATTGCGTTTTTTTTTGTTTTTTAGTTTAAAAATTTTAATATTTTAAATTTTTACACCCCCCTCCCCAACCAAAATCTAATCATCTTCTAATTTCAATGCAGCAAAGCTACATGTGAAATTTTGTTTTGATATTCACACTAGTTTTTATCTAGACTGTAAACAAAATTTGGTAACATACTAACTAACTTACTAAAAAACATTTTGACAAAATTATTAATACTTATATCTTAAAATATAATTTTCACTTATTAGAGCTTTTTTGTCGCTTACTTTTTTTTATTAAAATAGTTTAAGCCATTTTTGAAAAATCGAATTAAAAAAAAACACTTTTTTCATGCACGATTACAAGACTTGACCCTAGCCTGATTTGTAAAGTAAAAAGTTCCGGGAAATGTTAAGCGAACGTAATAATATAATAGGTAGTAATCAATTAATCTAATACAAGCAATTCTAATTGTATCAATGGGCTTTAATGATTAAGAGCGTTCGCGTTCTATGGTTATCTAAGGATCAAGAACCGCGCGCCACAGTTTCTTCCATCCCACCATATTTCACCAACCGGCTTTTAATATAATCTTAAAAAATTTTCGAAATTCTACAAGGCTAATTGCGAATTTGACTTGCAAGGTATTTTCGTACACTTACTTAATATGTACATTTAAAGCCATTCCGAAAATCCCACGCCAAGATTCATTAAATCGCAAAGTCAATAAATAAACGCGTTTAGAAATCGGCACACGCTAAATGATTCTTCCTCTTCTCCCATCCAGTCATCAGTGGTCATTAATTTTCTACTTTGACAACGCGTCCCCTCATAAAGAGAGTCGATTTATCCGACCCTTGAATCTCCAGACCACTTCAATCGCTGTTAATGAATCGACGAACCCAGGCAGCGTGAAGAAAAATAAAAAAATCTAAATTACTATTCATAATAAGAATTATTTTAATTATACACACACGTGTATTGTATATAAATGTATAATAAATTATGAGTCAAGAATTTCCGATTAATCTTAAAGGTGTATAAGACGTAGGTTCCATTTCAAAAGTGATTTATAATTAATTTATAGTATTACAAAATAAAATACTTCAATACTTATAAAAATAAAAGAAAAGTTTGTTTTACCCGATTAGTGAATTCTTTAGATTTTTTTATAACTAGATATGAGAAGAGGCTAACGATTTGCAAAGATTACCTGTTTCGATGCTTTTTTTAATTCCATTTATTTATTTTTTTGTAAAAAGAACAACACAAAACTTGTTAATAATATCAAAATAAATCATTGTTTGTCTTAATGAAGATTAAAAATTTAATCGAAACATTGACAAAAAAATATTTTTATTTTTCTCTTTACTCATATCTACTTATAATAAATACATCTACCTATTTGATATTTTTTTTATTATTAGGTTTGAAATTGTCTAAAATAGGAAGAAAATAATTTTCACAAATGATTTGTTAGCACCAACTCAAGAAAGAAACGCAGTAAGAATAAGAATAATTTTCAAAATACAGGAAATATATGTTTTGAATAGTATTTTGAGATTTTTAACCGTTGTTATGATAAAGGCATAAAAATGTAAGACATCAAATTAAATACATATTTTTTGATTAACTCCGATTAAATAAAATTGTATTTAATTTAAATGTATAAATTACCATATATATTTTAAAGAGTAAAGAGTTTTAAAATAAATATTTTGATTAATTTAATTTTAATATATAAATTATATGTAATAAACTTTTATTAGGTTTTTAATCAAATAATATGTTTAACTTAATAGTTTGCCAGCTCTATAACTGGGGAGCGTGCAAATATTTGACCGGCTATAATCTGATCTCTACGCCAATTTACCCCTACTTTCACACACCAACACATCCATAAGACTAATGGACACAATGGGCTTTGGTTCCCTAAGACCAATTAAAAAACAACAAAAAAAACAAGAGCGGACTGAGCCTTGAAAATTTTTTTCCATTCTTCACTCAGATACAAAAAAAAAGAAAAAAAAATATTTTTTATTTATTTTCGAATTCACAAAAAATTATTCAAATATAATTTTAAAATGATTTTTGATTTTGGAGAAAATGAATTGGTACATAAAACTTGTAAATTTCAAGTTTTCAAGTAGGGTCCCGATTTACGTTTAATTGAAACTCTATAAAAACAAAAAATAACGAGCAAATAAAAAATAATTATCTAGTAAATAATAGTACAATGAAAATATGAAAAAATATTTAACACATAAATATTTAACTTAACCACGGGTAATGTTCCGTGAAGTTATTATTACCAGCATCAGCCCGTTCATTTAATAGGCACTCCTCGATCCTGGGAGCCCCTGGTATTTAGACAACTGAATTGACATATCAGTTAAGGGTTTTACTACCGCATGCGGCGCGTCCCTGTCTAGCATCTATTTGTACAATCAACATCAAATAAACTGGATACGTACTCGAAAATTAAAAAAAAAGCGAATAAAATAATATTTTTTTTTTTTTTAATACATTATTATGAGAACGTCAAAAACAATTTTATAATTCGGTAGAGAAAATATTAATAAAAACAAAGAGGCTAAGTGTAAACCGTATACGCCAAACCATAGATAGGTAATTTTTTACATCCAAACTAATTATTTTATAGCAACTAAAGAAATTTTTATTGAAATTACTCACACAGAGCCTCTAAGATAGAAAGGTGGACTATTTTTTCTTGCCCCTGGAAGTAGCCAAAGTGTAGATAGACTGTCCTCTCTGTCTTTATTATCAAATGAAAAAATCTAATGTGAAATTTAAAAAATTATATTATCGATGAATTTGGTGAATAATAAAATAAAATTTATTTGCCAAAAATTTTCTCTGGAGAGAGACGGACTGGTAGAATTGATTGACCCCTTGAAACCCCGAAGAAGGAGGAAGAATCCTCCGAAACGTCGGTTTGAAGGGAAAGGAAGAAGCAATCCAATAAATTACACCTTATTTGGATATGTGTTAATTTTTTCTTCCTCACTACCCCCTGGACTGCCTTCCATTAATTTCAATTAATAAAATAAAATTTTCAAAAATGAAAGGTCCTTTTTTGGACAGCATCCTCTGACTGAAAACTCACCGCCCGCCACTGCACAACAGACATCTAAAATGAATCATCAAAAATACCTTAGAAATAATTTTGTCAGAAAAATTACTTTTTTTTTGAAATTTATATAAGATCCACAGGTGGCATTTCTAAGAATAGGAACAAGTCAAAGCCGATGGATATCGTTTGCTTAGTTCTCTTCCTCCCCAACGAGAGTTGTTTTTAGTTTAGTAGCCGCCATTTTAGCATAACCGGTCCTCGGGATCGTCAGGACAAGAACTAGCAAAGCAGTAGACAGACAGATAGACAAACGACTGTAGAAAATCACATCCACACATCGAGTGAGGATAAAACCAAGTTGGACAGCACCACAAGATTCTGAGGGTAATACTTAATCCACAAAATCAAACAACAATACAGTACCTATAAATTCTTGTATATATGTACTATTCTATTTTAAATAGTTATTTACGTAACAAGTATAGAAAGATATAATTTACTGAATAAATAAGCAGATCTTAGCACTATAGTCGTAAAAAAATGTGTAGCTTTATTGCTCAGATGAGGCTTTGGTGGTTATATCTATCTCTTAAATCCTTAGAGACATTTTTGAGAACAGTTTTAAAACTTAGACAATATTTTCGACCAGGTGAATACCTAGCTGTAGTGTCATGCTACTTTTCAAAATTTCTATTTTTTTATTTATATCTAAAATATTTATGATAGCTTAGTGATTGTGGATAGATAATTCATTACAATTACATATACCACTTGTTCATCTAGTGGGAGTACAATTGATAGTTCGGCAGATATGTCTGTTTACTTTCACTTATTTCTATATCATTTTGGATATTAGATATAATTATATTACCACATATAGTATTCCATTTTAAACATCGGACATCCAAATAAAAAACTATATTACAAAAAACTCTTTGGACGGAATTTTAAAAGATTTCAATTGTACCTTACTGGATGAAATATGCGATTTTTTCAACGGCACATTATACTCTCTAAAACTGAATCAGTGGATATGCACTGAATAACAGCCACAATCATACCACTGCTAATCAGTGGAGAGTCACTGAATGTATTAGTGGATTTTTAAAATTCACTGATTCATTAGTGACTAAGCCGTCAGACAACCTCTGTTTGAATCAGTGAAAATTAAAAACCACTGTTGAATCTGTTGAAATTAATACAAATTATTGATTTTTCAGTGACGTATATGATCGCTGGAGAAATCAGCTGAAATTCCACTGATTCATTTTAAGAGAGTAGGCATTAAAAATTTGCTGTACAAATTTTTTTTTTACTTAGACAACCTGACTAAATTTTAAGTTTCTAGCACTATAGTTTAGAAGCACTAGGCTTGTACTTAAAAGGCGAGTTAAACAGACACTGAAGTTTCACTATACCGCTAAATTTTTTAATTAAGTGATACTTATAAACAAATCAAAATGAAAATAAACAAGAATAAAACCAAGGTCCTAGTATGTACAAAAAAAGAACAAACGAGACAGGAATGCATCAAAATTAACCAAGAAAACCTAGAAGGAGTTAAGGAATTCCGCTACCTAGGAAGTAAAATAACATGGGATGGGAGGAGCAAAAACGAAATTAAATCAAGAATTGCCCAAGCAAAAATGGGGTTTAATTCAAAACAAAAACTACTATGCTCCTCCTCAATCAGCTTAGCAAACAGGAAGTTGCTATTGAAGACATATGTATGGAGCATAGCCATGTACGGGTGTGAAACCTGGACAATTGGAAAAGCGGAGAGAAAGAGATTGGAGGCTTTCGAAATGTGGTGCTACAGAAGAATGATGAATATCAAATGGATGGATAAAATTACAAATGAAGAAGTTCTTGGAAGAATCGGAGAAAGAAGAACCTTGTGGAAGAGTCTGAAGAAGAGAAGAGGTCAGATGATGGGGCACACACTGAGACATGGGGGACTGCTTAGGGATATCTTGGAGGGGGAGGTGGGAAAGAAAAGGGGAAGGGAAGACCCAGATTAGAATATTTCAACCAAATAATTGGGGATATGGGATGCCAGACATTTAGAGAGGTTAAACAGCTGGCGGGGGACAGAGTCGAGTGGAGACGGATTGTTGCATCAAACCAGTCTTAGGACTGTATACTCAATGATGATGATGATGACTTATAAACACAACACACACAAAAAAAACTGATTCAAATAATTTTTTTCAAGAAAATTTTCTGGGTATAGTCTGAATACATAATTATGAAAATTTTAAAATTGTGTAGAACAAATTTAATAAATTTTAACACTCGCTACGCTTGGTAGTTAAAATAGTCCTAAAAATAAACTTGAATATAATAAACTATTAGATAATTCATTTTTTATTTTAATTATCTTGAGCAAAAATGATATTTTCTGTATTTTTGAACGTGAAGTTCTGAAGTTAGAAAGTCCAAAATTGTAAATACAAATATTTTAGTGAAAGGACGAACTTTTTACGACTTTGCTTTCATGAGTTATCATGAGTACCTTCGAAATCCAGATAAACATGTAGATATAGTCACAATAGCAATTCATGATTGAAAATGTTTTTCTTTAAGTTGCAGTCATTTTTGAGTTATATACAATGAGCAAATATTATTTGGGCTGCTTAACAATCAGGCGTACTTCAAAAAAACTTGCATATCAAGGTTCAGATTCAGTAGCTATTTCATTTATCTACCAAATAATTATTTTATATCAACCCAAATAATTTTTATCCAATAAAACATTAAATCAAAGGTTAATTAAGAGAAGGGTACATTCGAGGTGACTTTTTAGACTCGTAGATCATGTTTGAGGCGACAAAATTAAATTTATTAGAAAACATGTTTAATAGAATATAAGGATAGTCAAAAAAGTTACATTAAAAGTATGATTATTATCAGAGTTGTGACACTTATAGTCAGCATGAACGCTGCCCAACTTTGTGTAATATAATGCAGTCCACTTCCTATGTAGATACATACACACCACACTGTAATTCTGGTATTTAGAAATAAATTAATGAAATTATATTGAAATAATTAGAGACCAAAATCATTTATTAATTTGTTTTATCTTTGTGGAACATGCCTCAGAATCAAATCAAATAAACAATATAGTGAATTGACCAGCTTTCCAATTAATATTTAATTAAAGAAAAATGGACTGATGAACCAAATACATATTAGCTATAATAAAATTAAAATTAAATATCGATTGAAAGTTACTGTTTCGAAACTTAAGCTTTAACTAATATTTTAATAACAAAATGATCACTTCGAATAAAATTAATAGGCTAATTTACCGAGAGTAAAAGAGGTTTTAATTTTAAAATGGGATTCAAAAGACAACACTGGTATGGTAAAACATTTTTTTTTAGTCTTCTTGTTTCATTGAGTAATAAAAAATTTAATTGATTTTTTCACCTTATAAAATCTTCAAGCTCATAAAATTAAACGTGTTTTGGAGATAGAGTAATGCTGTAATTCTTGTGATCTTATCGAAGAAAAAAAAAATTCCTTGAATATGACATTCATTGTCCGGTTTGAATCCCTGAGTATTTCATGTCCTGATGATGAAATGTTAACTATATAACTCATATAACACTGTTTTTGTGTTGAAACTTAAAATGTAGATAAATTTATGATTTTCATGACGTTATCGACATTGAATAAAACCTATCCTTAACACAGTTAGAAAACAAGCAATTACATATTATAATACGAAAAAACGTTAAAATTCATGATTATTTATTTCAACTAAAAGCTAGATCTAAAAAATTACAATAGATACCAAGATTAATTAGTAGAGCTAAATCCTTCGGTAATTTGAAGCGATCTAATAGTTAATTTTGGCACTTACTCACTCACTGACAGGCCATCAAAACCTATAGGGTACTTCCAATCATCCCAGCATCATGAAATTTCGCCTGTTAGTAGAGTTTGGGACCGAAATAAAGAAAAAATTCCAAAAATCCAAACATTCTGTGAAAAAACAGGCAAAGTTCGAAAAAGTAGTGAAATCTAGTGTGTAGACAAGTTAAATATAAGTTGAGAAAATAGTAAATCTCTCAACTTAATTATTCTTGGCGAATTCAACTTGGTTACACACTAGATTTCACTACTTTTTCGAACAGTTTTTTCACAGAATGTTTTGGTTGAGATAAAAAATTTCGGAAAATTTCACATTACAAATGCCATAGGACTAATCCTATTTTGTTCAAATACCCTGAATTTTTTAAAAACCAAGCAAAGTTGATTTTAACGTTATTTCAGTTGCTCTTTAACAGCTATTTAATATAATACTTGGTATGATATAAATTAGTTTCTGTTTTTGTTCATTTTTGAGTGCTTCTGAAATTCCTCAAATCGCGAATAAGTTCATTCTGAATACGGTAATGAAAAAAAGAAGCTTTCCAAATTTAACGAACACGATTTGTCAATTAATAGACGAAAAGCATGTTTGTGATAAAGCTGCACCATTTCCATCCTTTTCTCTCAAGGACGTATAGGAAGCTATATATAATTTGGAATTAATTTGAATTTCTATGGAATTAGGAAACAAATACTCCACTTTTGTTGAATAACATATCATCCTAATTACCTAGGTGTTACCTTTCGAGACAAATCCGAATCGGTTATCAAATGGAGCTCTCGCTAAGCAAATCTAAAATTTAAATTGATTATTATTATTAAATGTTTATTGAAATTGCTTCTCTATCACTCCGTTATATCGTTTTCGATCTTATCTTAAGAGAGAGATCTATCCAATGATGAAGTATGGGCGCCCACTAATTGGAGAAGTTGCCTGAGGGCTTATGGCATCTCCAAATAATAACACCTAATAATTTTATTTTTAGTTTTAAAAAATTGGTCTTTATAACAATTAGATTTTAATTTTAGAGGATTATCGAATTAGATCAACGTAGGCTTCTTAAGTGGTCAAGTGTTCCGAAAAGATCATAGAAGTTGAGCAATTGTTCTTAAGTGGCCGATCTTCTTCAGAGATTCTGCTGTTGGCATTTTTACGGAGGTGGCCGATCTTCTTCAGACACTCTGCTGTTGGCATTTTTAAGGAGGTGGCCGATCTTCTTCAGAGACTCTGCTGTTGGCATTTTTACGGAGATGGCCGATCTTCTTCAGAGACTCTGCTGTTGGCATTTTTACGGAGGTGGCCGATCTTCTTCAGACACTCTGCTGTTGGCATTTTTAAGGAGGTGGCCGATCTTCTTCAGAGACTCTGCTGTTGGCATTTTTACGGAGATGGCCGATCTTCTTCAGAGACTCTGCTGTTGACATTTTTACGGAGGTGGCCGATCTTCTTCAGACACTCTGCTGTTGGCATTTTTAAGGAGGTGGCCGATCTTCTTCAGAGACTCTGCTGTTGGCATTTTTACGGAGGTGGCCGATCTTCTTCAGAGACTCTGCTGTTGGCATTTTTACGGAGGTGGCCGATCTTCTTCAGAGACTCTGCTGTTGGCATTTTTACAGAGGTGGCCGATCTTCTTCAGAGACTCTGCTGTTGGCATTTTTACGGAGGTGGCCGATCTTCTTCAGACACTCTGCTGTTGGCATTTTTAAGGAGGTGGCCGATCTTCTTCAGAGACTCTGCTGTTGGCATTTTTACGGAGGTGGCCGATCTTCTTCAGAGACTCTGCTGTTGGCATTTTTATGGAGGTGGCCGATCTTCTTCAGACACTCTGCTGTTGGCATTTTTAAGGAGGTGGCCGATCTTCTTCAGAGACTCTGCTGTTGGCATTTTTACGGAGATGGCCGATCTTCTTCAGAGACTCTGCTGTTGGCATTTTTACGGAGGTGGCCGATCTTCTTCAGACACTCTGCTGTTGGCATTTTTAAGGAGGTGGCCGATCTTCTTCAGAGACTCTGCTGTTGGCATTTTTACGGAGATGGCCGATCTTCTTCAGAGACTCTGCTGTTGGCATTTTTACGGAGGTGGCCGATCTTCTTCAGACACTCTGCTGTTGGCATTTTTAAGGAGGTGGCCGATCTTCTTCAGAGACTCTGCTGTTGGCATTTTTACGGAGATGGCCGATCTTCTTCAGAGACTCTGCTGTTGACATTTTTACGGAGGTGGCCGATCTTCTTCAGACACTCTGCTGTTGGCATTTTTAAGGAGGTGGCCGATCTTCTTCAGAGACTCTGCTGTTGGCATTTTTACGGAGGTGGCCGATCTTCTTCAGAGACTCTGCTGTTGGCATTTTTACGGAGGTGGCCGATCTTCTTCTGAGACTCTGCTGTTGGCATTTTTACGGAGGTGACCGATCTTCTTCAGACACTCTGCTGTTGGCATTTTTAAGGAGGTGGCCGATCTTCTTCAGAGACTCTGCTGTTGGCATTTTTACGGAGGTGGCCGATCTTCTTCAGAGACTCTGCTGTTGGCATTTTTATGGAGGTGGCCGATCTTCTTCAGACACTCTGCTGTTGGCATTTCTACGGAGTTCCAATTCCCCACACGAGTTCCGTGCGTTTGGATTGGAATTTATTGGGAAAGTCTAATGGGAGATGCTGAGAGTTGTGATCCTTAAATTTAGTGGTTATATCTATGAAAGTATCTTTCTGGTTAGACTAACCAGCAGAAAGCTAGAAAATCAAGCTGTTCACTTTATTAATTTCCTATATTAAAATAGCTGCTAAAGTTTCTACACTCGATACACTCAGCAAGCGAAGCCTGGCGAGCTGCCTTTCAAGAATTATAGCCTTTACATTTTTAGCTAAGATAGTCGATTGTAGAAACTTTAGCAGTTATTTTAATATAGGAAATTAATATAGTATAGTGAACAGCTTGATTTTCTAGTTTTCTGCTGGGTAGTCTAATCAGAAAGATTTTCAGAGATCTAACCACCAAATTTATCAACACCAAGAACAACAAAAGTGCTTAAATCTTTATTTAAACATCTAAATTCTGAAACGTTAACATTATAAAGTAAATAAAAAATTAACTTGGGAATTGAAACAATTTCGATAACAAAATCGTACTCAATTTCCAGAATTAGAAGTCAAGATGTTGTGAATTCTGATGTGAATATCTCATTAAAAATGTCTTAACTAGATGATTTTAGGCGAAGCATTTTTCTTAAAATGTTGACTAGCTTCTGCCTTTATTGGAAAAAACATATTTATTTAAGAGTTGTTTTCATATTTTAGCTATAACTATATCTATCTTATAAATAAGATAGAAAACTGGAACATACAGGATCTCTCTTCAGACTTTCCCAATTAATTCAAATGGGATCTGGATGCTTGGAACACGACTGGGATCGGGAAAGCGGGAATTATTATTTATATTATTTGGTGCATATGGTATCAAAAGAGGATAATCTACTTTAAAATAAACGGCGCCACATGTGTTTCTCAAAATCAGTGATCCTTTAGGAGCTGGTACATTCAGCATGTCATGTTGGCCGTTGACTTTTACTCGATAAATATTAAACAAATTTAATTATTTTATAAATTCAGTACAAAAACCTTTTTTTACCAGAAAACCTACCATCTCTTCTTGAATTTAAATCAACAAAATATCCGGTTATGACCAAACATTTCATTTATTAAGGTTTCATGTTTGCAAAATCTAATTAATTTCTTAATTAGCCTAAGCGTAGTTTAATTAGAAAATTGTCCCTTATAAAGACTTATATTTGATTTGAACATTAAAATTCAACTACCTATAAAATTTGAATTTTTTAATGCCTTCACCTTTATGCAAACATTAAATTATCGCGCTGTTAATAGGAACAAGTTAATAAAAAAATTTCACAAATAATAAATAAATAAATAATTTCTGAAATTATATTTTTAATTCGCATGGAAGTATTCTTGCTTCTGTGTGAGTCACGAATTCCTTATAAAAGGTTTAAGCAATTGATTCGAATGTTGAAACCTTTTAATTTTTTTTATTGATTACTTAATTTATTCGAAAAGTGTAATACGCTTCTCTTGTTTGATTGTCTTTTTATCAGATAAGCCATTTATTGGACATGCCACATAAAATTGGAGCCATGTCATAGGGAATCGTTTTTAAAATGAAAAAGAACCGGTTATTCTCGAAATTGATTTATCGGCAATTTTCGTCTTTTATATCGAACAGATTCAAGACATATTAATTAAATAGATGTTAGAACAATATTAATTGAAGAGGAAAATTGTTAATTTAATTTAATTTATACAGGAAAAATTACGATTATAAAAACAGCGAGGGAAGACCAAACTCCACCAGGGATCGCTTATTAATATATACCATTAAATTTAGTTTAATCTAATAAATATTGATTACCTTTATGGTAATTACATAAAATAAGTGAAGTATTGGAATGGTGTATCCGGATATTGACTTTATAAAGTTAAAGATATTTCACTACAAATCCACACTGCGTTCCCTTAGTCCTTAGTATCTAACTAATAAGATGAATATGACTTTTTTATTTAATACTAATAGTAAATTTACCCATTAAAGTTAAAGCTATAGGTTTCCATCAAAAATACTCGTTTACTGACCTCCAGCCTCAAAGGGCAGTCTTTCTGTCTGTAGTAGCCTAAACTCAAAAACAGTAAATCACAGAGAAATGAAATTTAAAATTTAATTATTGGTTCTTTAGCGGAATTACTTCAGGTGTTTTTGTGAAAAACAGTTTTAATATCGTTGCCTTAGAGTGTAAACCTGCTCACAGCAAGGAAATTTTAATGAGCAGAGAAAAAACAAACAAAATTTAATATTGTTGTTAAGGAAAGAAACTATTTTTCTACAACTTACGATCGTAATTTTAAGTAGTTAAGTAATTTTGAGACCCTCGCGGTAGCTTTAGACATCTCAAAAGCCTTCGATATGGTCTGGCACAAAAATCTTCTTGCCAAATTGACCTCCGTCGGCCTTGCACCGAAACTCTGTAAGTTGCTCGAAAGTTTTCTTTCAGACCGTAGCATTAAGGTTGTCATCGATGGAATATCATCTTCCCCTTCCACACCAACGCTGGAGTTCCTCAAGGATCGGTTATCTCCCCTACGCTTTTTCTTATCTATATCAACGACCTTCTAAACTTGCCCTCCAATCCGGTACATTGTTACGCAGATGACAGCACCCTACATAACGCCCCTGCATCGCATAAAAACCGTGCAGACATTGCCTCCTCAATTAATTTAGACTTATGCAAACTTAAAAACTGGGGATCCCAAAACTTAGTTAACTTCAATGCAGGGAAAACTCAGTGTTGCCTTATTTCTAGGCGCGTCGACAGAAACCTCCCAAACATATCATTCGACTCAAACTCACTAGAATTCAGGGATAAAATTTCAATGCTAGGCGTAACTCTAGGGTCTGATCTTTCATGGAATGACCATATCTCAACCACTGCTAAAGCTGCAGCGCGCAAGCTTGGTCTCCTATTTAGGTCTAGACGCTGTTATACTCCCAGTCAACTTCTTATGCTGTATAAGGCTCAAATTCATCCCTGTCTCGAATATGGCTCTCACCTGTGGAGGGGAGCCTCCAAGCATTCTCTTGCTACACTGGATGCAATTCAGAAGCGAGCAGTTAAACTAAAGGTGACCCGGCTCTAACCAACTCACTCGACTCCCTGGATCATCGAAGAACCGTTTCTGCCCTTTCCCTGTACTTCAGATACTATCACGGTGTCTGTTCAGTCGAGCTGAAATCAATTACCCCCCTAATGCCCTCTTTGCGAGAAACACGCGGTTTTCAAACGCTCAGCACCCCTTCGCTGTCAAATTGGTTAAAAGTCGAACAAGCGCTTTCGCCAACTCTTTTGTCCCTATGACCTCCAGATATTGGAACTCGATCCCTGCCACCATCTTTCCCGCGACTTATAACCTTCAGCTATTTAAGACCCGTATCCACAGATATCTTCGACCCCCGCCCAACCCATAAAATTCTTTCTTCTTCTTTTCACGATGGAGGGGCCAACCCAGGCCTTTAGGGGTTGCACCTTTTTGGTGTAACTCCTTCTCTCATCATTATCATAAAAAAAAAAATTTAAATACTTAGGTTTTTGTGATTTTCTGAAAAACGTCTGCAACAATTTTTTTTATCATTATTTATTAAGAACCAAGTGTTAATTGTTGATTATAATTTTTATAAAAATCGTATGTTTTGTGCTGGTTCGGACTTTGTATATAGCATTTTTTTTATATAGATAATTTAAAAATCAAACTCAAATTAATAAATTTACTTTTGATTTGATTTTTAATATTATATTAGATTAATGCTGGTTTGTATAATAATTCATGCGAGATAAGTGAACCCCATGTGTACATTAAACAGAATATTATATTAGTCAAAACAATGAGTGAAAAACAAATTTTGAACATTTTTTTTTCTATTTTCAATTAATGTTAATATATATGCAAATGAATATGGGGATTCAAATGATAGTTTAAGTTTCAGTGGACTATAATTTTTAAACCAGAAACAACAAAATAACACGGATCAGGTAATGTGATAGTGTAACCCGATACCTTTTATTTAGTAACTCTTTACGCTGTCTGAGAGAAAAAATAATGTCCTATTATATACCTCAAAATAATAGGATTTTTCGAAACAAAGTTCAATCTAAAAACACACGCTTTAGAAACCTTAGTTTGGAAAAGATTTCATGAAAGATAATGCTATCCGAGTTGGCTTAAGCAATTTCAAGAGACTAGATAGTAATTAGTAGAGAGTGTGGTGTTGGTGCAAGTTGAAACATCTTTAATAAAGATAAGAGTAAATAAATATTATATTTAATATGGATTTACTATGAGTTAAGGATACTAATGTGAAATAAGTGACCTAGCATCTCTAACTCATAGTAAATCCATATTAAATATAATATTTATTTACTCTTATCTTTAGACTAGATAGTGCTGTGTCAAAAAGAAACAAGACTTAGCGGGGTGCAATTAAAAAATAAGTGATTAAATTAATAGAAAATTCGGCACTAATTAACAAAGGGTGGCTCAACATAAATACGTTCTCCTCTTTCCTACTTTTTAATAGATAGTATTATGGTATGCATTCTAAGATATAGGAAGTTGTCCTCGACAGACGCAAGGGGTGACTTTTTTCATTTAAGAATTAATTTTAGAAGATTTATCATATTAATTTCTTTATCTAATATAATAAACTTCCGTAAAAATAATTAATTAAATAAAAAAAAAGAATTTTTACTAAATTCTAAAACCCCTCTGCTCATTTTTTTTTTTAATCAAAATCATTATATGTATTTATTTTTTAGAAATTTGGAAAATGCTAGAAAAATGATCACTTGATTCTCAGTTTACTCTAAATTCGAGATTCCATAATTATTGCTTGAGGATGGAAAATCGTTATCACACAAAGCCAGGAATTTTATCAAAATCCTTTTTTGGATTGGGGGGGGGGAAGCTATGAAATGTAAAAAACTGAAAAATCTTAATTTTGAATTTTTCACAAAAAATAGAGTTCTATTAGTACTATAGATTATTTAAGAAAATAAGCTTAAAAACTGGATATGGAAAAACTAAAAAATATTTTGAAAATCTTTATTCTAGAAGCTACATCGAAAGGTATAGGGTGATTTTGGACCATACTAGCAAAAATATACGATGTTTCGATCACCACTATATCTTTATTCAATTTATACGTATATAAATCCGTTTCTATTTGCTGCATCTAATGGATGGGCTGAAATATTAAATTCACTGGAAAATTTCAATTTTTTTTTTCAAGTTAGATTTTTCTGACTGGCTGAATTCCAAAAAAAACTAAATATCAGAATGTTGTAGAAAAGTCTAAGTTTGTATTTTCAAAAGAAAATAAAAACTGAGACTTTTCTACAATCTTCTGATATTGAGTTTTTGAGCTCTCTGGTTTCAGAAGTTTCTGTTAAAAATACAGAAAATAATAAATAAATTGAATTGTCAAATGGGAAGTTATAAAATGGATGTAGTTCATGAGCTAAAATTTGAAATTCAAGTTCGCATATTTTTTTGTCAACATAGGAATGGGCACGGCAAGAAGATGCAGCCTCTATGGTTCTTGACAAACTCTTGCCTTTGAGAAAAGATAAAAATCATCAAGAGAAAAGGAAGAAGGTGTTTGTGCATCCTTGAGAGTCTTGAAGGAGTGAAGATTGTAAGACTCTGAATAAATGGAAGCGGGATGAAAGTTACAATCCCTAACTCATGAGGATAAACCTGTTGATGATTCAGTGATTGATTAAATTTGACAGTGAGGAGTGTTGGAAGTCGGACAAAGATTGGGGGATTTTTTAGATTTCATATCATGGAACACATTTCATGATAGTCTCTATAAAATAGAGAAAGTATGGGGACGTTATGTCAAGATCAAATTTCTAGCTCAAACAGTAAGCTGTCAATAAAAATTGCAAAATCACAGAGGAAAACATAATGAAACCTGAAAAAGTTTTTACTTTTCCCTTCAAATTGAAATTGAGAATTCAATATACAAGAAAATAAAGTAAAAATGTGGAAATCGAATAAAAAATCATTTTTTTTCTTTTTTATTGCACCCATTATTTACAATAATTACATTCCAATGATTAAATAACAAGTTCATTTATCATGTTCTATAATACTTAAAACATTTATAAATGTATTTGGTGTGCCCAAGTCGTGTAATATCTCTATTTAAACCATCTCTCTCTATCTCTTTCTTTCTCCCTGTTTGACTATGTTCAAATGCAATTGGAGAGACGACCAAGCGATTATTACAATTGCAATTTAATGATGATTTATATAAACTGGATGTTAATCTCTATCACAGTAGGAAAACGACTATTTTCCAAATTGATGGGATTAACAGTCGAAATATTAAAAAACGATAGGGGGGGGGAATTGCTAGAACGATTTAAATTATGATAGGCTTTAATATTAAATAAAGATTTTGCAAGGGTTATTGAATAATTACTATTTACGAGAATCGCAAACTTAATTTGCAAATTATTATCATTCCTATATCAAAAGGGATCGATTCGTTAAGGGTAGGACTAAAATAACGTTAAGTTAAATTTTATGATTTGGACCTACACCTCGGGGTATTTTCAACGAACTTTACTCGTTATCTAAATGTATTAATCTGTTCCAGCACATTGGGAATGTCTAGATTTAAAATTGAATCATTCGAAAAATATGCAAAATATCGAAACGCTATTTCTATATCTCCTGTATAAAATTCTATATTAAACATATTTAATATTACTTAATCATTCGATATTCGCCTTCTGCAGCCAAGGGAATCGATTTTTTTCCTATGCTGATTTTTTTTATTATTTTTTTGTTATGCATTATGATTCAAGAAGAGGCGCAGTGAAAAGATGCAGTAGACAAACAGATATTGCAAAGAAAAGAAGGAAATCATCAAGAAAAGGCGGTGAAAATGACCGTCGATGGGCATTCTTGAGGGTCTTTAAGTTCTGGAGATAAAATTGTTAACAAATGAAGTGGTTCGGAATTTCGTGCTTTCAAACTTTGGTAGAAGGAGGAGAATTATTATTTTATCACATCTAAATATCTACTGGGATAGTACCATATCTACGAAATAGAAAAATCTTGGAAACGGTTCTTCTTTGTTCCAGCAAGTTATAAGGGGGTTCATAAGGAGTAAGACCATCTATTAGTCCGATCGCTCGTTTCTAACTTGCATCTTGGTTGGCAAGAGAATGCTTGGAGAACTTAAAAGAATATTATTCATTTCATATTTGCTACTTGCAGTCAAAAGGGGCCGTCAATAAATTAAGTCACTCAGTAAGGGGGGAAGGGGCATTTCAGATTTGTGACAAAATGTGACAGGGGGGGCCCGGGGATCTTAAAAATTGTGATGTCACAAAAGTCAAATTATATTTTTTTTTAAATTTTCAAATATATTTTTTTTTAATTTCAGTTTATTATTATTCCAACTTGAAAATGTTGGTAAAATGAATCTAGACAAAAAATTGTAAGCAAGCAATAAGGGTAAAAAAGAAATGATAGTAAGAGTAAGATAGTGTGACGTCACAATGTAGGGGGCTCAATGAAAATGTGACAGAATGTGACACAGGGAAGGGGGTCTAAAAATCTTGAAATTCGTGTGACGTATTATATATTATCAAAGAATAGATTTTTTCCAATTCTGGTTTTTATTAACTCGAAAATATGTGAGATACCCAAACGCAGTTCATAATTTGGTAATCTGGAGTAAATTATGCATTCAACTTGCAAGTGTTAAATGGTTAGGTTATTTAATCAGAAACCTAAGTATCGTTTATCTAATTAAAAAAGTTGACCATTTTTTTTTTTTTTTGTAATTTATCCCTGGCAATCAAATCTCCAGTAATTTTTTAGCTCATCAACTTGACCAACTAACAATAAGAAATTATGTATTGATTTTATATTTATTTTAATTTACTTTTAATATCAGGTTTGTTTGTGGTCAATAGTTTTATTATTGTATCGTTTGCTTTCAGCTTACTTTTGTATTTTGTATTTTTTTTGTCTTCTTCAGGGACTAAATAGAATTTGAAATATTGTGTAAAGTCTTGCTCAGAAGAAATATTATTATCTTTTTTTTTTTTTTTATTTAAATTATACATTATCAATCCAGTCAGATGACCGTTTTATGATTTTACTATAATAAAGTATATAACATTCAGGAAGCATGTCATCTCATGAGTGACATTGCAAATATCTAACACTATCCGCAATTCACTGGGGTCATTTTAAAGTTTCTCATTGGGACAAGTCAGTTGGCTTGGTCCTTTTCAATCTTCTCAGCTGTCCGACGGTGCTGAGTAGTCGAACAGCTTCGGGATTATAGTGATTTGCCAGTCGCAATTTATGATTCCTGGCTGCTTTAGTTATTTCCTCTTGTACAGTAGTAATGTGGAGATCCTTCCTGATGTCTCCGTTCCTGATGTACCAGCGGGCATCGACGATATCTCGCAGAGTATTGTTTTGAAAAGTTTGAATCATCCTGATATTTGATTCTTTGCTACAGCCCCAGAGCTGTATACCATAGATCCAGACTGGTCTTATGATTTGTCTATACACAATAATTTTGTTATACATGGACAGTTTGGATCTCCGTCCTATCATCCAGTATAACTTTCTTTTAATTATTTTTAATTGTTTGACTTTTGTCAGGATATGCTCCTTCCAGCGGAGCTTAGCATCGAGAGTCATGCCAAGATATTTTGCAGTATTAGCATATGGTATTAGCTGATGATTTAGGGTAATTGGTAGTGGGAACTCCTGTCTATTCGTAAAATTGATATGCTGCGATTTGACTTCATTAAACTTGATTCGCCACCGTTTAGCCCAGGTCGAGATCTCATTAACAGCGGGCTGGAGTTTGTCAGTAGCATGTTGTGTGTTTATTCCAGTCGCCAAGATTGCAGTATCGTCAGCATAGGTGTCTATCTTTGTGTCTTGACTTTGAGGAATATCTGAGAAGAGATTATTTTATCTGAGAAACCTACATAATAATTTATATTTTTTTAATTTAAATTTTTAATTTTATTAAATATGCTTCACCTAGAACCTTCACCAATACCTCTGAACAAAATATTGTTATCTACCAATTTCTGATGGATATATGTATTTTTACATTGAGAAACTCTCTATCTTAAGAATATAATAATAAAAAAGATTGTTGTCTTTCGAAAGCGATTTCCCTCAATCATGTTTACTAAATGAGTTCGATACGTAATCCACAATCCATCTGGTGTTTGTAAAACCACAAAACACTCTGATAGTTATTTCCAAATAAGGAGGATTTTTATTGAATGTTAATCGTATATTTTGAATCCCCTACCTAAAGAACATACATCGGAGATAAAAAATAAAAAAATAATAATAATTGCAAAATCGTTCAAACGAAATCGTTATAAATGGCAGATGAATAGAAATGGGTGCTTTCAACAACCCAAACGAAACACCCACCCGTTTTAGGACCCTTATATGTCAATCTAACAGGTGGTCTTGGAGTAAAAATCAGCCTACGCGTCGACAAATAACACAACGCTCATAATTGTCTCTCTGGGGAATTAAGTCTCAACAGACAGACAGACAGACAGAGGCTCGCTTTATTTACACTGCTTCGAAAATACCTCCATTTTATCTCTCTCGTTGATGTCTGCCTCCACGTTCTCGCCTTTGTCTTTTAAATGTTTAACAAAATTAGAGAAAGGATTTATTAGACAATTAAAAATAAAAGATGTTCGGCTCCTATTTTGGAATTCTTTGCAATTGTCATAAAACACCTCACGAACGGCTTGGTACCTATCGATATGGATTCTAATTTATCAATAAATCATAGGAGTATAAATATTTTAGACATGTAGCTGTTAAAGCATGTATTTTTATGATTAAATTTATAAAGAGTTGAAATTTTGTTTAGATCACACATAATTAATTATAATTATTTAGTGAACACAAACAAATAATACAATATAACTACGACGTTTCGATCGGCTTATTCTGTGGCCGTTCTTAAGTACGAAGCTTTTCGTGCGTGCCTTCGGCACGCCTTCGAAGCTCGGCCCGCCGGGCTGGTGCCCTGTCGGGCAGCGTCCCGGTCAAAAATTTTATTCCTCTTAAAAAACCACACTCCAAATGTATACCCGTAAACTACCGAAAATACATCGTCTCTTAAAAGTTTCGCATCTTTAATTTTTGAGTGGCGATGGGGGGGGAGGAACAATTATCAATATATTTAATGTTTCTTAATTTAAAATGAATTGGAGTCTTTCATTTAAAAATTCGAATATATATATTTCAAATTTGCCTTGTTAATGAAAATCGATTGGAGCCATCAGTTTAAAATCAGAGCTGAGAATTATATTTCAAATTTGCCTCGTTAATTAATATATATTTAATGTTTCTTAATTTAAAATCTATTGGTGTTTTTTCATTTTCATTCGAGTTCAAATGAATACAATATTATCTAGACACAAAGTCTAAATCAAAAATATATAGTTTTAGTAAAAGAAATCAAGATATAAATATTAATGTGACATTGGTCTAGTGGTTAGAGCTGATGACCATAGTTCAAGAGTTCGTCGGTTCGATTCTAGGCAAGAGGGTAATTTTTTTAGAGAAATTTCTCTAAGCGTTGTTACAAATTAATCTAGATAAATATATATAGTATGAGCAATTAAGCATCCACCCAATTCAGCTGTAGTTAACTTAGAATCGAAGTGGGTGCTCATATTTGAGAACGATCATAGAATAAGTCGATCGAAACGTCATAGTCATATTGTATTATTTGATCATGTTCAATAAATAATTATAATTAATTATGTATGACTTAAATAAAATTTCAACCACAAATAAATATATACGATTCCTTTTCTTTTTCTGCTATGCTATTAAAATTATAACAATATTATCAACAATTTACATTACGAAGAATTCAAAACAAAGAACTTTTTTTTGGCTTTTCGGCCTTTCTAGCCATAAGCCATTTACGATACTATTTATTATTTTTAAATTTGTCCCTACCCCGGGGCCAGATTTAAGCCGGATGCCTCGAGTAGGATTTGAACCCACTTGGTTAACAGGAAAACAAAGATCTTAATCATAATAATATATGTTTTATGGTATTTTATGTCAGAAGGGATCGTCTCCTTAGGAAACTGCTAAACATGCATTCGGGACAGTTGCCTTACGTAAGCAAAGAATAGGTAGGCACTAGTTTGGTACTTGGGTTCCACTCTCATCGTGAAAGAAATCTTTTCGGACATGAAATAAAATATATATAATAAGATCTATGATCCGGTCTTTAAAATCTTCGAAAATGTAATATGTTTTGGCGAAAATATAACCACGTTTGAATTTTGAAAAATACGATATTTTTAAAAATTCAAAAACTTACTGTGCTTTTATTAATTAGGAATAATTAATATACTCATGTATGTACAAAAAATAGTAATACGGAAAGCCACATGTTTAATAAAATAAAAAAAAAAAAAATGAAAATGTTCCTAAATGACCGCAAAAGATCTATTGCATTTCATATTATAACAAACCAAAATACAGATCAAAAAAAAAAAAAGAAAATTTCTTCATGAAATCTTAGAGCCTTGTTTATTAGTGATTATTTGAATATGGTTTTAGAATTTAAATCAGAAGTGTGATGATTAAACAATTAAAATTTCCATTCTAGGTGAGCTGGTAAGGAATTGCAATACAGTTTATAGAAATCATCAATGAATCAGAAGATATATAACTGTGGCTATGTTAGCTTTTAGGTAGTTGTCCGACTAGGAATAGTGTGTTTTTGACTTATTATAATCTGAATGGATCAGTCATGCTGCTTGCATCCCATTGGAATTGATAAGTGAGGCTTAAATAATTAGGTTCATCTCTCTTCATTGGCGTTAATTTTTAAGAGAGACCTCTCCTTGTTTCTGACTTAATCGGTATTTTTGAAGACTCAAAAATTTAAATAGTACAGATTGTGATTTAGTACATGGGTTCCATTTCCGAGAAAATGTCTTTTGACATTAAATCAAAAATATCAATTATAATTATAAGTGGTGTTTCACAGTGAGGAAAAATAAAATAATATTAATTTAACTTTTAAATTCTAGATATTTCGGGTGATTAGCCCATCATCAAGAGTTTATACAGTGACTCAAATATCAAATTCGAAAAGTACTGATATGTACTAAACAAGTCCTTTTTAAATTTAAAATTTTGGTTTCCTATTTTTTTGTATAAAAAACAAAGAAAATTACTTTTTAATAAGATAAAAATAATTACACAATTATAATTGGTAATTATAGTGTGAGTTTGTCGACTAGTGTTTTGTGATCTCATCAACATTCCAGGGAGTAAACGAGAGAAGAACTGACTGACCCAACGCATTTCTGGCTTTGGTAATGAGAGAATAAGTATCCAAGAACCGACCGCTTGACACTCTATGTTGGGATAATTGCCTCGAGATTGGCTAGATACTTCATTTTCTTTGATTTAAATAGCTGAGGAGAATAGTAGAGAAAAGAGAAATACAAGAATATCAATTCATCGTTCTAAGTACATACTCCTAAGAGATTTAGCTGTGGCAATTAACTTAATGATAGTTTAAAGGCAATAACTTCAAAATAAAGTGAAAACTTTTTCAATATTTGGTACTGTTTCTAAAGTTTTCAGTGGTTTAGCAAGCGAGAGATTTGAGCTAGAAAGTTGAAATTTAGCAGTTTATTACTAGAATGCTGTGCACCGAATTTCAGCTCATTAGCCATAACAGTTCAATTCGATATTTTCTGTTTTTTTGCAACTGTGAACTGAAAGTTTTGAAGATAGAGATTCCACTATGTAATTACTTTTATGAATGTATGTATAATATAATGTATGTAAATATAAATTGAGTATACTTAATAATATAGCCCACCCGGCAGGTAATGCCTGTTAGCGTACATTAGTAAAAGGAGATCCCCACCATTTACTATTACAGAATGCATAATTTAGTGGAAAAGAGTCGCTAAAAGACGTATGAAAAATAATAGTAATCAAAAGATGAATTTTTTCTGGGGTAAATTAATAATTTAAGCAATTGTATGCCGTTTATTATAGGAATAATTTTTGTATATAAAATTCGTTATAGCTATATTTCAACACCTTATTTAGGGTCTGTGGCAACAGCATGAGAGGGTAGGTACTATTAGCGAATTTAATCGAAAGTTTTCTACATTTGATTCTTTTTCTCTCTTGGTCCAGACTTAAGACTCCGCAGTAGTCTCGCGATAAATATATTTTTCAAATAAGCGCGGTCAAAAACAATTCTCATTGTTATATCAATTATTCTTTGATATATTAATTAGAAAAATTAGAAAATTTATATTAGCGAATTTGTTTGTATTTAGTAAATAATTTTATTATTAAATAAATATTATTTAGTAAATGAAAACATTTTAAAAATTATTTGCGATAGAAGCGTCTATGTGTAATCGAATCCGAGAAAAGAGATTTTGGGATTTAATTAATAAATTGAAGGAGACAATAAAAGAGTGTGTCTTCTGCTGGAATTCCAGGGTGAAGAGAAAATTATTTTCGATCTTTGGGGTCTGCGATCGATTGGGAGGCGCTGGAATATTTAATTGTTTAATTAATGAATCAAGGCTTAGGCTGCGAAAAATGAACGAGGAGAGGATTAAAAAAAGAAATTCCATAATTCATATAGACAAAAGGTATTAGTTTGGGTTCAGGGATCAGTAGCTTAGTGGATATAGGAGTTAAAACTCTTATGACAAAGCATTGCAGTACACATGCAAAGATCCCGGGTTCGAGCCCCGGCTGATCCTTTTGTCTGTAATAAAAATAAACTTTTCTTCGTTCCCTAAATTTAAATTAATAAAAAGTTTTCTTAAAAAATTGTTTTAATTCATTTTATTTTAATATGATTGGATGTACGGGTTTTTACTGTAAGTGTATCTAAAAACTAGTTGTTTATGTGGATAAAAAAAATACTTAATGCTATTCTGACAAGTTGTTCTACTTATGATTATGGGTCTCGAAAAGACGCATATACCGATGCATATTTAATTCTAGATTATTTCTCTGGATGAATAATAATTACGTTGTAGTTTCTAGTCTTTTGAAGTGATTTATTTCCGAATAGCGAACAGATAATTTCCTAATAATTATTATAATAATACTAAACTACTTTATTTTGAATTCTAAAATGACCTTTTGCTCTTGGTTCATTCATTCATATATTCATTGAACAGACGTTGTTGCCTTTTAGAGTGGAATGCTGCATAGGCAACAAACACGTAGTATATTTATGTAGCTGTTATTTCTTTACCAACAACTAACTAACAAGTACAACAACACATGGGAGCCTAAGGTTAGCCTTCGAGGTCTTGCTCTCAGCAATACAGTGGATTTAATCAAACCACTGGGTATGCTAGCCGATCTATTAAATTCACTCTAAAATTTTCAATTTCTTTCTTATTCGTGTTTAGAAATTATTGAAACGTGAAGAAAAGATAAGGATGATTTTTATAGTTTATGGCTGTTTTTCTGTGAGTCCGTGTTTGTAAGAATTGCAATACCCACAATAACGCAAGAATGGAAAGATGTAGAAAGATTGTTCTGCTACTAAAATGTTTGAATATTCAATACAAAGAACTGATAAAAAAAATTGTATCCACTATTTACAATCTACAAACACAAAAACATAAAAAACACACAAATAAAAGGGAAGACAATAATCAGGTAGGATCTGACTAAATGAACTTGGTAAAAAAAAAAAAATAAATAAACTGTCTGCAAATATTTTGGGCAAACTAGTTGAAACTTGTCGCAAATCCGCAGTTTATTAATCTACTTCTGTGCATACATATTCAAGAAATATCAGAAAAATTCGACATTTTTCTGAATTTTTCGCCTATTTTTAACTAGAAGCTATGAATCTAGAAGCCCCGAAATATAATAAATTCTTCGTTTTGAAATTAGAACAAACTTTCTAAAAGCTCTTGATTTTGAATTTTGGATTAAAATTCTAGACCAATACTCCAACGATTTATAAGCTCTCTCGATAAATAATTATCCAAGATAGAATCGATTTTGTTAATTTATTTTATAATATATCCATCAAAGCCCCTTTGAATTTACTTTTTGTTAAAATATCTAATTAAATATTGCCCTATTTAAAAATATTTTTCAATTTTTAATAAGATCAAAGAGGTGAATTTTATTAAAAAATTCATTCAACTCTATGAAATTATGTGATGTAATGAGATCAAATAAATAAGTAAATAACTCGGAAGTTATTTCAACTTTTAATCTAATTAGGTACTTCTTATTTCATTTTATATTTTGTCGATTAATAAATGATTTTTTCTAAGAGTCGAATCGCAAATTGTTCGATTCAAATTTCAATCTTAAATTCCAGAGTTCTGTTTTTCTTGGCGTTAAAGAAAGAAAGAGAGAAAAAAGAAAAAAAGCAATTTATTGAAAAGTCAAGGGTCAGATTGAATTTCACTTTACCAGATAGACTTTATTTCTTTGATACACCTTTTGTTGCAAACAACAACGCCGACAAGGCGTAAGCCCTTCGCATACTGGTTGGTTGGTTAGTTGGTTCCTGGTCTCACTAGTTGTTTCACCAAACCGCAGAACGAGTCCCCCAGTGCGGTTTGCTCAAGTGAAGTAAGTTCAGGTTCAAGGTACGTTGGACCAACTCGGGACCCGTTCCAGAGCCATTCACGTAGATAAGTTGAATTTATTTCAATGGGACACAGAGGCGGAAAGAATCTCATTTCAAGATAATCAGGAATGAGACAAAGTAGAAAATATTGCTGTCAGGGACAAAATTAGGTATTTTAAAAGCAAATTGTATTTCTTTATGATATCTACTCAAAATACTCCCATAATCTACCCCAACCCACTCACTCAACTAAATATATACAAATAACCCGATCTGAATTATTAGATTCGTTCAACAATTTTCTAATTTAGGGTTATATATAATATTTATATAGTACCTATATCAGAGCTTCCCAAAACAGGAGCCGCGGCCACTTCACAGGTGCGCCGCGAAGCTTAATAATTAATTGAAGCAAGACATTTGGCCTAAATAGACAAAAAAAACAAAGTGAGAAGCTAAAAATTTATTTATTATTCATTTTTACGAATAGACATGCATAAACCGAAAAATTTAACTTTGACACTCTCGGAAAAATCTGGAATATATCATATACAAAAAATCCCCCCCTGTGGTCTGAATTTTTGAATTTCATAGAAAAATAATCTATTAATAAGATATTTTTATAGATTCTAATACAAAAGTATTTAGAGAAACGAAATGCGGTATTTGTTTTTATATAAAGCGAAAAAATTTAACTTTGACACCCTCGAAAAAATCTGATATATATACAATGGGTCCCCCCTCTGGTCTGAATTTTTGATTTTCATAGAAAAATAAACTATTAATTCTCAAGATATTTGTATCGATTCTAATACAAGAGTATTTAGAGAGGCCACATATGGAATTTGTATTTATATATGTACTTTTACATAGGGCGCCATGGAAAATTTTTAATTGAAAAAAGACGTCGCGACTCAGAAAAGTTTGGGAGCCCCTGACCTATATATATTTATGCTAAAAATGCGACCAATTTCTCGGTATATATTTTTTTAGCCTTCCACCAACATTTCTGATCTTCTATACATAGGTCTATATATTAACAATCTATATTCGGGTCAGAGGCTACTTAACTAGTATTAAAACTTCCGAAAAATTGGATCATTCGCGTATTTACAATTTTCCAAGGTATTCTACATGTATTCTATGTGAAGAAAAATCACCTTGAACCATGATTTTTTTCTAAATGAGTGTTTGTGCCTGAATGTCTACCTTGATTGAAATAAAAAAAAATCTAATGGCTATAGAGAGGTTCTCTCCGGTTCCATAATGGTTAATTAAATACATATTTTCATTAAATATGGTTGCTTTCTTGTTGCAGAACGTTCGCCTAAGTAAGATATATAAAATTGTATAAATATTTTAACAGTATATTTAATAAGAGAGGGAATCGAATCCCTGATACGGAGAGAAATATTTAAGTCAAATTTGCAAAACGTGTAAACAAGTCAAATTTGCAAAACGTGTAAACAAGTCAAATTACAACACATCACCTTTCTTGCTATTTTTTAACCTATTATTTATTAGAAATGTTTAAAACATGAAGAAAAATTATTGTCAATCACAATTTGTTTTCTGTCTGCGTGTGTCTTGATTTTGATAAGAAAACTCTAAAACGGCGACCTTAATAAGATTTTGCGGTTAAAAAATGTTTGTATTTTCGAGAACAATTATTATTTCCATAAGCTTCAAAACTTCTTGTCAAAAATGCATTAAAAAGGCTCTCAAAGCTACTCTACTCTATCCATTGGCACTAAAGTTTCATGTCTGATTTATTTTAAATAAATTATTTCCTGAAGTAGATTAATATTTGTCATACAAACGTATAAAATTAGTAATGCGTCTGAAAGACCACTAATCGACTACCCGCCGAGAGAAGCTGATTTTGATCATTCGTGCAGACTGATCACGATGGCATTGACCAATTTCTTAGCAATAGTCAAATGGAGAATGCCATTTTTCATAATGCCGTCTCCTCTCGATTATTTTCAAATGATATAAAGAGCGATGTCGTTTCGTTGACTGGTGCTTTATCATTTCATTATTTTATTTTATCCACAAATGATCCTAACAAATTAATTTCAGCCTATATTGACAATTTACCAAGATCTGTGGTAATTGATTAACGACCATCTTTTATTATTAAATAAAAACTTCTCAAGAGATTATTCGATTAATATTTATTCATTCATAAATAGAAAGAAAATACATCCTAATAATAGAATAAATGTATTTATTTATACCGGGGCTCGCCTCCTACGACTACAGCAGTGGAGACTCAATGGTTTGGATTTAATTTAAGCAAAAAATTAGGAGTGAAGTCGAAATTTTGTAATACTAACACAAATTTTATTTATTTGAAAATTTTTTGTCAGAGAGCTAAAAAGTTGAAGTTTCTCACAAAAATAAAGTAACTTTTGTGTTGAATTTCATCTCACTAGCTAAATTGTTTTGATAATTCAAATGTTTTGCTGATTTCCCGCATTTTTCAACTGGAACTTCTGAAGCTAGAAGGCCTAAAATTTAATTTTTTTTACTTTATCCAATGCGAAGCATGGGAGAAAGTATTGCAAACGGTCGCGCGGCAAGCGCGACTTCAAAGGGTCCTCAGGTAAAGACTACGGAACCCATGGACTCAATTAAGGTCACAAATTGAACTATTCAATGAGATTGAATTTTAGCACGTGACGGTTTTGCCAAAAATTACCTGGAATCTCGTCGAGAGGCCAAAAAGTGCCATTTTTTTTGGAAGTGCGTGGGGATGGATGGATGTATGTGTGTATCGTTTTTTTCGTCCACGAATTTTTCCACACCGTTGCACGAATTGAATTGAAATTGAAAACCTACCATTAGTTTAACAAAATGAAGCGCTGATTAGTTTTTCGTACATATCGGTCCACAAACATTAGTAATTTTTAAGGATTTAGGTGTCGGTTCTAGGTGAAACATTATAAATAACTTATGAGGAGAATAGAAAATTCTCCTCATAAGTAAAACATTAGTACTTTATTTCAGTACTTTTTTAGTTTTTTCTAAATATCTTGAAAATAACTTAACCAATTTTGATGAAATTTAATATCCTAATTAAGTACCTTGGGGACCACAAAAAAGGTTAAATAAAGTTTTTAGTAAAATTATATTTTAAAGTACTTTACTCTAGAACATATTAATATTTCAAATGAATTTGGATAAAGTTTAGCAACGATCCGTTGCAGTTTATTTTATTTTGGAACCCTAAACACTGCGTTCATGAATTAGTGTGGAAATTGAAATTCAGACAGATGTAAATACACACAGACAAAAAAGCATTCTTGAAAATGATTTTTCTGCAAGTTTCAGACATTTTTAAATATCAATTAGCTTACACACAAAGAGAAACAAAGAGGTTGTCCTCTGCTTGATGCAAATAAACATATACACATATATATCGAAATGATATACCAAACTGGCTACCAGCTAAGAAACATCAAATTTTCAATATCCATACGGTATTGACTCCATGAAAAACAAAGTCACGATGGAAGGTCGTTCTGCTTTGGAAAACACGACCAGATCAAAAATACTTAGATCGAAAATAGGCCCATTGTAATTATTGTAATGCTTATTTTGCTAAGGCTAGTAGCAGACTAGCATATGTCTAAGAAAAATCACAGAAGATTGTCTTCTATTAAGCTGTTACTGCAAATCTTTAATACAAGTCAGGATTGAGTTTTACAAAGATTATCCATAACATCGCGGATTCCGTATTAGATAATCTCTCGGGATTTTTCTTCACTGATTTCAAGGTTCAAAAATTAACCAATAAAAAGAACTGGCTTCTTAATGAATTGTCTATTTTTGAATCATTGAAAATTCGCTTAATCTAATAATTTTTTTTTACTTGTCCGAAGGGCTCTCATTCTCTTGAAAAAAGAATCCAAGTGCCGATCCTACGAGACGAAACTATGTATCTATAACATCTTATTATTAGATTCAAAAGAGATTATAAATTCTATCTGCTACCTTCGGCAAAAACAACTTTCTAGCTTCAGAGATTATTCGATTAATATTTACCCATTCATAAGAATGGACAGCGTAATAGAATTAAATTATTTTTTTATCTGTGTCTCTTTCCAAAAGCGAATTACACAAATAGTCCATTCATAAATGGAGGATATTAACTCGCCAGAATAGGTAGCCTCTCAATTCGATTCCTCCGTCGATTATTCACTTTTTGTGTCTCGTATTTCAACAGCCTTCTTCATTTCTGCCAGTCACTTCCTAGTCAATTGAAATTCTATTATAATAAATTATAGCCGTTCATTAATTTAATACCTCTCTTTCATATTTGGTTTTTGATAGTGTGTTCAGGTCAGAACATCATCCATGCATGATTTAGATTGAATATTAATATATCTTTTCCCAGGGACGCATATTTTGTAAGTACGTGGATGGCGATGATGTTATTACAAGCTGAATGTTGTGATTGGTGTATTTTTATTTCCACTTATCTATATATGTATATATACAGGGTGCGGTAGAGAAACGGTAAATCTTAAAAATGTAATAATTTCGCAAATTTAAAAGTTCAAAATGTCGATGCTAGCAGACTTAAACTTCTTGAAATCACGAAACATGTTCTTCTATATTCTATATTATTCATTATAGTGAATATGAGTTGTCTTTTATAATTTTAATTATATGTGAGAAAGGTTGTGTTCACTGTATGACATCGGGTTCAAAAAACCAACGGGTTGAATGCAACCCTTCTAATATGCAATAAAAATATCCATGACAGTTCAGATTTAGTAAATGACGATCTCTCGTGATTTCTTAAGGAATTTCACAAATTCTTAAATCTCAGTTCTTACAAATATTGAAGAATACATTAAGGGAGTGTCTTCTTCTGGAATTATAAATTTTTAATTTATTTATACATTAATTCATGTGAATCAAGTGTAATAGACTGATGAAGAGGGCAAAGCTCTTGAAACTATGGTCTCCTTATAAATAAATTAAAAATTTATAATTCCAGCAAAAGACACACTCCTTTATTGTCTCCTTTAATTTATAAAAATTCTACTACTCTCGGCAAAAACTTTGAATTTAATCTTACAAATATATTCGATTCTGGCATAATCTTTGAGATTTTTTTCTTATGATGCCAAATTGAGTCTGTTCTTTCTTTAATAGAATACTAGATTATAAGATATCAGATAAAAAGGTAAAATCTGAGGTGACTTTTGCACAATAATAGTATAAGACGTAATAATATGGCTAGTCCCTTATTCAGATAATTGTATTTCTATTACTCCTCAACGGTAGTTCCTATTTATCTTCTTCTTCTTCTTCTTCTTCTTCTTATTGATAGACCTGTGGTCTGTTTATCCTAACTCGTCCTGCCAGCGTTTTTTAGGTCGACCTCTACTTCTTTTCCCTGCTGGCTTGTTCGTTAAAATTTTCTTGAGAATTCGGTCTTCGCTCATTCTTTCCACGTGTGCATACCAATTCGCTCTTCTACATTTGACCCAGTCATCGATCTTTTGTATTTCACATTTTTCCCTGATGTCTTCACTTCTTTGTTTATCAAACAACGATACGCCAAGGATTCTTCTTAGGGTCTTCATCTCAGCCGTCTCCAACATCTGCCTAGTTTTAGCTGTATCTGGCCTTGTTTCGGCTGCGTACGTCAATATTGGCCTTATCATAGTTTTATATATTCGCACCTTGGCTTCTGTTCTTAAAAACTTATTCGACCAGATTGTGCTATTAAGACAACCTGATATCCGTAGGGCTTTAATAGATTGTGTTTTTACTTCTGTCTCTAGATCTTGATGAGAGGTTATCTGAATACCAAGGTACGTAAATGTCATGACCTGTTCTATTATCTTATCATATAGCTGTAATTTGCATCGAAGTGGCTCTTTGGATATAGTAAGAGCTTTTGTTTTTTTTGTTGATAGGGTAAGATCGAATTTGGTGGCTAGTAGACTGAATCGGTATAGAAGTCTTTGAAGAGAATCTTCATCTTCGGCAACCAGGGCTGCGTCGTCAGCGTAACACACACATGATATATTTTCATCTCCGATGGTGTATCCTTTAAGGTCCTTAATTCCCTCTATTATCTCGTTCATTACTATGTTGAATAGTAATGGGCTAAGGGAATCACCTTGCCTAATCCCTTGGTTTACTGGGATGCTCTGTGTCAGTCTTCCTTCTATTTTTAATTTTGCAGAGTTGTCTGTGTAGATATCTTTGATCAGGTTAATAAGGCTATTTGGTATTTTATGCTTAATCAGGATGTTGATGATATGTGCAAGCTTGATTTTATCAAACGCCTTTTCAATATCAATGAAGCAGAAGAAAGCTGGCTTATTGAATTCATAGGCTTTTTCGGAGAGTTGTCTGATGGCAAAAATGGCATCAATACATGATCGATTTCTTCGAAATCCTTGTTGTTCATCATGGATATTAATTATTTCCTGTAGTTTATTTGATATTATTTTTGTAGTTAGCTTCAGATGAGTGTTAAGCAGGTTTATTCCGCGGTAATTATCAGGCACCCGTCTTTCGCCTTTCTTAAAAATGGGTATAACGACATTTGTTCTCCATTCTTCAGGGATCTTGCCTCTTTCAAATATCAGCAGAATCAGCTTTGAAATCTCTTCCCACAGGGGTATACCTCCATATTTTATCAACTCGTTAGTGATGTTATCTTCGCCAGGAGATTTTCTATTTTTCAAACTTTTTATGACCTCATAAACCTCCTCCTCATCAACACTCACCACATCCCTTGAATCACCAATCCTCGGAAGTTCTTCATTTGTGCCGGCATAGAGCTTCTCGAAGTATTTAATCCATGTATCTTTCTCTATTCTGTTCACGGGCGAGTATTCTTGAAGTTCTTTTTTTTGATTACGTAACATTCCCCATATTTTCCTTTGCTGGCCGTAAAAATCTCTCTCAAGGTTCTTAGTATAAGCTTCCCAGTAATCTCTTTTTATTTGTCTGATTTTACAGTTAACTTGATTTCTTATCAACTTATAGACGTTATATGCCTGAGATGTTCCTAATGCTTTAAATTGCAGAAAAGCTTTTCTTTTCTGATCTGCCAGGTCTTTAATCTCCTCACAGAACCAGGGTGTTTTCTTAAGAGTTTGTGATGGGATCTTTACTTCTCTCACTCCAATTGCTTCTTTGGCAGCGGTTAGGATATTATATTTTATGTTCCTCCAGTAATCATTGATCTCATTTGAAATATTTGTCTGATTTTCGTGGATCAGATTTGTCAGTCTCGCCTGATAGAGGTGCCTAATACTTTCGTCTTCTAATAGTTCTATATTTAATCTTTGTTCCTTGATGGTTTCTTTCTTCTTAATTCGTTGTACTTGCAGCCGTAGTTTGCAGAGAACAAGACTATGATCGCTCCCAACGTCAGCTGAGTTCAATGATCTTACGTCTAGTATCTGCGATGGATGTAAGTTACGATTTGAAACAACATAATCTAAAGTAGATTTTTGGCCCCTAGTATTTTGCCATGTGTATTTATGTTGGATCTTATGGTCGAAAAAGGTGTTATTGATCCTCAGCTCATTATCTGCGCAAAATTGAACAAAGATAGTTCCATTGTCATTATACTCTCTCTCATTGAAGCGATGTTTAATTCCGTGCACAACATCGTCTCCTACTCTGGCATTTAGATCTCCTAGAATTAGTACAGGATTATTTGGAGGTATTTTAGATAGATTTTCTTGGAGGGAGTCATAAAATTGTTCCTTCTCCAACTTAGGCTTACAATCCTCAGGCGCATACACACTAAAAACATACAGATGGGAGTTATCGACTTTCATTGATACCATAAGAATCCTCTCAGAAATATATTCATGATGGTCAATTAATCTTTCCAAGTTCCTATGGATAGCCAGTGCAACACCTTCTTTAGCTCTTGATTCTTTGGGTACACCACTAAAAAACAGGAGGTAATCCTGATATGGAGTTATTCCTTTCCCTTTCTTTTTGACTCAGATATCGCGCAAATGTCAATTTTATTTCTAGTGAGTTCTAGTAACACTTCCTGTGCTTTATTGTTCCATGATCTAGTATTCCATGCCCCTATTCTCAAGACATCTTTCTTTCTCCAAATTCTCTTCTTTCTTAATTTATTCGTTGTCCTTGTCCAAGCAGTGGTCGTTTCCGTGTCATCCATCCAATTCCGAGGCTTATCGTTAGTTCTGTGAGCAAATGGGTTTTCATCCTAGCAGGGAGCTAACCTCACTGGGAACCCTCCTCTTTTTTCAACACGGGCTTGGGACCGGCTTAGGCAGAGTTGTTCCTATTTATAATTATACAAATTCTCTAGTTTTTTAATATTTTTTGTGGCCAACCTGATTGACTAATACCTATTACTTAAAGTATTTGACGTATGCTAGGGAAAGTAAAAAAGTTCGGAATAAATATTTTATTTTTGTTTGACAATAAATTATTTATTACGTTTTAATTTATTAACGCCTGTAGTGTAGGCTTTGTGTTCTACATAGAATACTTTCAGTTAAAAACCATTTAGGGGTTTAATCTACATAAACCAATACAGGGATATTCACTCAAAATTAATTAGTTTAAGGATTATTAATTATAGGACCCTGATAAAAAATATTTGATCATTTCGTTGACAGTATTCAAATTTCATGGAAACTTTAGTATATGAATCCATAATCATCATAGTTAATAGATTATTGATTAATTTTATATTTTATGACGTTTATTTATAAATAATTTTCTGAACAGACCGTTTAACTAATATTTATGAAATAATGAAGTTTAATATAATTAATTAATAATATCGTTTATGACGACATCCTATTTTTAAATTAAAAAGAGTAGGTACTTTATTCATCATTTTTTTAGAAATCCTCAAGAATAGTTTAAGATTTTATAAAAAAATTGATTGAAAACAGTGACTATGAATAATAAAGAAAGTATTTTTTTTTCAAGAAATATGTTTTAATTACTCCAGTGAAAAATTACTAAATCATTTTTTTTTTTTTTTTTTTTTATGATAATGATGAGAGAAGGAGTTACACCAAAAAAGGTGCAACCCCTAAAGGCCTGGGTTGGCCCCTCCATCGTGAAAAGAAGAAGAAAGAATTTTATGGGTTGGGCGGGGGTCGAAGGTATCTGTGGATACGGGTCTTAAATAGCTGAAGGTTATAGGTCGCGGGAAAGATGGTGGCAGGGAGCGAGTTCCAGTCTCTGGAGGTCAAAGGGATAAAAGAGTTGGCGAAAGCGCTTGTTCGAAATTTATCCAATTTGACAGCGAAGGGGTGCTGAGCGTTAGAAAACCGCGTGCTTCGCGCAAAGAGGGCATTAGGGGGGATAATTGATTTCAGCTCGACTGAACAGACACCGTGATAGTATCTGTAGTACAGGGAAAGGGCAGAAACGGTTCTTCGGTGAGCCAGGGAGTCGAGTGAGTTGGTTAGAGCCGGTTCTCCTATTAGTTTAATTGCTCGCTTCTGAATTGCATCCAGTGTGGCAAGAGAATGCTTGGAGGCACCCCTCCACAGATGAGAGCCATATTCGAGACAGGGACGAATTTGAGCCTTATACAGCATAAGGAGTTGACTGGGAGTATAACAGCGTCTAGACCTAAATAGGAGACCAAGCTTGCGCGCTGCAGCTTTAGCAGTGGTTGAGATATGGTCATTCCATGAAAGGTCAGACCCTAGAGTTACGCCTAGCATTGAAATTTTATCCCTGAATTCTAGTGAGTTTGAGTCGAATGATATATTTGGGAGGTTTCTGTCGACGCGCCTAGAAATAAGGCAACACTGAGTTTTCCCTGCATTGAAGTTAACTAAGTTTTGGGATCCCCAGTTTTTAAGTTTGCATAAGTCTAAATTAATTGAAGAGGCAATGTCTGCACGGTTTTTATGCGAAGCAGGGGCGTTATGTAGGGTGCTGTCATCTGCGTAACAATGTACCGGATTGGAGGGCAAGTTTAGAAGGTCGTTGATATAGATAAGAAAAAGCGTAGGGGAGATAACCGATCCCTGAGGAACTCCAGCGTTGGTGTGGAAGGGGGAAGATGATATTCCATCGATGACAACCTTAATACTACGGTCTGAAAGAAAACTTTCGAGCAACTTACAGAGTTTCGGTGCAAGGCCGACGGAGGTCAATTTGGCAAGAAGATTTTTGTGCCAGACCATATCGAAGGCTTTTGAAATGTCTAAAGCTACCGCGAGGGTCTCATTCCCGGCCTCCAAGGTTTTGTTCCAGATATGAGTTACATATGCTAGGATGTCACCTGTCGACCGGGATTGCCTGAAGCCGTATTGCCTATCGTGGATAAATTTATTTGACTCTAAGTGTCGTAGAACTTGCTCGTTGATGGCCTTTTCCATAATTTTGGATAAGACAGAAGTGATTGCTATGGGTCGATAGTTTTTTATGTTGGAAGAATCGCCTTTTTTCTTAATTGGTTGGATTCTGGCTAGTTTCCAGGCTTCCGGAAATATTCCAGAGTTATAGGAGAGATTGTATAATTTGGATAGTATAGGAGCAAGTTCAGGGGCACATTTTTTAATGAGAATGGCAGGGATATCGTCGGGGCCAGCAGAAGATTTGTTCTTTAGATTCTGGATGATCTTTAGAATTGCTGGTATCCTGAAAACAGTATCTGACATTATATTAGTACTGGGGGTATGTGGGTGGTTCAAGCCCTTTGTCGTCCAGGTTTGAGTTGGACGCGAAATATGAGGCAAAAGCTTCGGCTTTGTCGGGGGCGTCAATGGCTATCGAGTTGTCGGAGAGATTGAGAGGTGGAAATGATGAGTTTGTAAAATTTCTTTTTACATACTTATCAAGGGACCAGAATTGGTTTGAATTGCTGGGGCAAGCTGCTAGCCTGTCAGCTTTTTTCTGAATGAAGGACTTCATCGCATTATCGATTGTTTTTTTACAGTGGGCGCGGGCTTTAGTGAGGAGAACGCGATTATCCTCTGATGGTGTCGAAGACCAATTATAGAAAGCATGATTTTTTTGTTTAACTGCTTCGGAGCAAGACTTATTGAACCAGGGCTTGGAGTCCTGTTTTCCAATTACCCGTTTGAAAGGGACATATAACTCAATGCCCATTTGAATCACTTCCGAGAATGCAGAGGCACATTCGGTGGCATTTTTGTTTCTGAAGCAGTAATCATTCCATGGGAAAGAGCTGAAGAAGTTACGCATTTCATCCCAGTTGGCTTTAAGAAAAAGCCTTATTTCTCTGGGCTTTGGGCAGGGTAGAGCGGGTTTTACTAAGTTGATATGTGATTTTATTTTAATTAAGTTGTGGTCTGAGTTACCTAGAGGTGCAGAGATAATAAAAGAGAATTGAGAAGGGGCAGATGACAGAAAGAGGTCGAGTAGATATGGGGTATCGTTTGTGTTGTCCGGAATCCTAGTGGGGCGATCTATAATTTGGGTTAAATCATATGAAGTTGCAAATATGTGAGCAGCGTTGCCTTCAGGGGTGTTGGACCTGGAGAATGTCAACCAGTCCTTATTGTGTACATTGAAGTCACCTAGGAAAGAGACTTCAGAATTTGGAAAACATGAAAGAATTACATTCACACAATTGCCGAGATAGTCGAAAAATTCATTAAATTTTTTATCATTAGGAGATCTATAGATTGTACAGAGAATTCTACTTGAGGTCTTAGTATTAATTTTAAGCCATAATGCGTCGTAAGCTTTTTTTCTAAAAATCCAAGTCGTTCGCAGGGGATGTTATCGCGAACGTAGCAACAGACGCCGTTATACCTGCGGAATTTGGGGTGTAGAATATATTTTCCGAATTTGAGATCTGGAGTATCGGATTTGTTTGTGTCAATTTGGGTTTCAGTGAGGGCCAAAATGGAGGGTCTTTCGTCTTCGAGATGCTGGAAAACGGAAGTTTTATTGCTAAAGAGACCGCGAATATTGGAATAGTGGATGCTCAACGTAGACATGATGTAGAATGAGCGAGGGGGTGTAAATTATTGAATAGAAAGAAAGAAAGAAAGAAATCGGAATCACAAGTCTGATCTCAGAAAGATAGATGAAATCTAGTTTACTGAGTTTTAATAACTTGAGCAGTGGTGTTTCGCCGAGCGATAGTTAGTTTAAAATTATCTACCACTTTGGAATCTTTCAATTTTTTTAACACTTTTAGTTGCAAAAGCTCAAGGAGGAAGGTATTTTTGGCATATATCTGTGAAAAATGTCACTGATAAATAGCAATAAAAATTGTAAAGATTTCTTCACGGACTGTAGCAGATTTGTTGATTTTTTAAAGGAAATCAATGAGAGTGTTCTCTGCTTGCAAATTCAAATAAATCTATCCCCTCTTTTTTCACTGCTAGTAAAAATAGATAAATATAAAGTATTATTAGTGTACCATCTCTCTAGTATTCATTGTAAGTTGAATAAACTAGCTAACAAAAACGTATCTTCATTCAAAAGAGTAGTCATGCACAACAGAAAAAAATGAGTTTTGAAAGAATTAAAATAAAATAATCAAAATAAAATATTTATAAAAAATCTAAATATGAAGACAAAGTCTTCGAAACTATATAGTCATCAACAAATAAAATTATCAATTAAAACTAGAGAATAAGGAAAAATCTTATTAAAGGGTCAGCCGAGACTCTAACCTGCGATGCTCGCGTGTCTGGCGTGATATTTTGCAAAAAGCGAGACTTTTTTCTATCCTGAGTTTAAATTAGAGCCTAATTATTATATGAAAGATGGAATTTCATTTATTCTATCTCTTTCCTTATTATTACTAATTATTTTTCAAATGCCCAAGATATATTATGTATCTGGTCGTTTGAGAGGCTGTTTGGGTGTTTGAAAAATAAAATGATGTACTAGTATATGCATATATTTATTTATTTATTAATCCTCCTCGGTTTTCAGGTAAAAGTCAAAGCACAAATTTTCAAAATTAAATTATTTATCAAGAAAGAATTTAAATTTCATGGTCAAAATCCAGAGTTAAGTAGAAAATGTTTTTACATTCCATATCAGAAGGATCCATTCCCTCAGGCGTTGAACCCGGGTACTATTAAGAATTAAAAAATTACAATTATCCCAAACATTTTATCAAAACAAAAAGTATATTTACATTAAAAGAAAAAAGATAAATTATATCCAATAATTTTAATTACAAAAAATGAATTGATTTGCTCATATTGTAAAATTTTTGATTTTTCTAATTAGTAAGTTTTACCTGCAAACCGACAATATATACTCGTTTTATAAATTTATTTACATCAAGCAGAAGGCAACCTCATTGATTTGCTCTGGACAATAAAAGTAACTCAAGATTTAAATTTAAACTAAAATTACAGGTTTGAAAGATGAGAGATATTTAAGGTGGGCGATGTTTAAATTTAAACTTAGGAGCAGATGGATGGAAGCTAAGGTCAGGTTTGACCTCCAGCAACATCGGATGGATGTACTTTTGATGTCAATGTGAATGTGACCAGAATTTGTTCCAAGCGTGGGCAAACCACAACCAGACTGGCTCGATTGTCTTTTGGTATGCGAGGGCTTTTCGGAAACTTTTCTCCCGTCCCGTTCTGGACCATTTTCCATAAACGAAGAGAGGAAAGAAAGTTTGTTTTCAAAACAACCAACAGTTTTATTATAGTTATATTGATACAAATAAAATTTAACCGAACTGAAAGTTTAAAGATGAAACAATCTCATTAAAGAACACAGTTATAAATCTTATAAGTATTTTGAATATCCTTTTTTATTTATTTTTTAATAAGAAAATTATTATTTCGAAATTTGTGCTATACCTAATGCAATCTTTGTTTAATTTTAATCAATAAAACAGCGATGGATATAACTTTTTAAGCCTTAGCCGATTTTTATTGTTTTTAATATTTTTGCTTTGCTATATACAGTAGGTATAGGAAAAAATAGTGTACAGTTTTTTAAGTTAAGACTCGATAAAAGAAATTAAACGAATTCCCGCAGTTAAAAATTTTATTTTCACTATATGTTAATTAAGTCTATATAATAAATTTCACCCCTTCATTTTAGGCCCTGAAAAAGGGAAAGTTTCATTTTTTCGATTTTTTTCTTTAATTGTAGCCCAAACTCTACCAGTATGCGAAATTTCAACATTCTAGGATCAACGGAAGTACTTTAGATTTTTGATATCAGTCAGTGATAAAAATGCCACTTTTCAGACCTTAATAACTCAATAAATATAATAGATTATTAATGAAATTTGGGATTCTAGGTGTTCCAGTGAGCCTTATTAGGCATGGAAAATTTCAAGTGTGTAGGTCTAATAGTTTTTGAGTTATGAAGGGGTCGAAAGTAGCTCAAAATTAAAAAGAACTATCTATACATCAAAGAGTTATAATTTTAATAAATTATTCAAAATGACAGTCTGCTAAATTTTATGCCTATTTCATATTTAAAACTCTTGAATTTGGAAATTTCTAAGAATTTATGAAATTAGCTTAGTGGGAGTAATTTTGATGATTATATTTTGGCTGCTCTTAAAAAATGACAGATGAAAAAACTACGGAATCCTACATTTGTGATGTGTTTTTTACTTTACCATACAGGGTATGGTCAAGTATTGTAATAGTCATGAAAAAGTGGGGTTTTTTCTTCTTTTTTTCGAAATATCTCAAAAACCGCTGAAACTATTTTGATTAAAAAATTGAGCAAAACCATGGGATAAAAATTATATTTTTCGAGATAATAATTGTTTTGTCAAAATTTCTGTTAGTTAGTCTGTCTGGTTGTCTGTTAGTTAATCTGTGCATTACCAATTTTTTGTGGACGAGCTAGCTCAAAAAATATTGTGAATATCGAAACCAAATTTTTCACGTAGTTTTTGAAATTAAGAACTCATTAGATTATGGTGCATATCGACCCAAAATTAAGGGGGTGGAGGGGGGTTAAAAATTAAAAATCTAGACCGTTGAGTAAACTCAACCAAATTTTGTATATATAATCAGTGGGACCCCAGAAGTCAAAAAATGCAAAAACTAACCGCCCTAAATGGGGGGTGGGGGTGTCGGGTCAAAAAATGAAAATCTTGGACATTTACCAAACTCAACCAAATTTTATATACATACCAGAGGTATAAAAATGGAAAAACTAACCCCCCTACATGATTATAAATAATTTTAGGGGCCAGATTGTATGGTAAAGTCAAGTGGATGGCCACATCAGAACACGTCAGCTTATTTTTTTTATCATCTGCATTACGATTATGAAAACAAATGATATGATAGATTTCAATTAGAGAAGTGCATCCTCATTTGGATGTAAAAATTCTCAAATAACTTTGTACGTGTGTTTTAATTAACAATTTCATTAAAACATATGAACAACGCAAAAAAACTGTCGCCTCTTATTTAAAATAAAAATAAAACTACTAGTAAATTAAGTTTATTAAGGCTCGACATAAAAAACAAGTATCGTAATTATAGTCGACAAACTCATTTTCATTTGACGCACTAGATGATAATTCTGTAGGTATATTTCAATTCTGAATGAATTATATGGGCTACTGGTTACAGTTTTTATTGCTTGTTCTATTACATTTATCTTTATTTTATCTGTAACCTTTGCGGGTTAGAAAATGCTATAAATCATGCATGCTTTCACATTATTTAGATTAAAATGACATTCAGCTACATCTTGTTCTGGTCCATATCACTTAAATACAATATATTATATAGGCTCACTGGATATTTACACTTATCGACGAGGTAGCAGTATCAATCGATAATTTTATTGAGTTTTTTTTTATTGAAAGTATTTAGTTATTTTAATAGCATTTATATCTGAGTATAAATATTATATATAAAAAAATTGTTAAAATATTTAAAATCAATAGTAATTCCTCTATATTTGTTTTAAAACAAGAACCTGCCCGGACCGTTTTAGAATCTTTCGCGACACACTATCTACTATATTACCAAATATATCCAAGCCACATGCGAGGGTTCCCCAGAAATTTTGAAAATAAAATCGGAGAAGAAGAGGAAACTTTTTTCAAAACGCGGTATGATCTGTGCAAATGTCTGTGATTTGGCTTTTTTGTCAGTAAACGGAAGGTAAAATGCTGAAATTTAGAACAAAGAATCAGCTTAATGTTATGATTGTTCAACTCTTCAAAACCGATTGTGTAACTCTAACCTATTTAATAACTTTTCTCATATTCTAAAATTTTCATCCAAAATTTTTTTAAGTACAATACTCCCTACACATTGTAAGTGATCTAGAGAATCGAGTGAGTGGTTAGTTTAATTGCTCTCTTCTGAATTCCATCCAGTGTGGCAAGAGAATGCTGGAGATCCCTCTCCACAGATATAACCCATATTCGAGCCAGGGGCAAGCCTTATACAGAATAAGAAAGATATTGGGCGTAAAATGCACCAGCTTTATCAGCAGGGGTGATGTGGTAATTCCATCTACTAATACTAGAACTCCTAAAATCAAATCAATCACTTTTGAAAATATAAATATTTAGACACAAGAACAAACTTTCTTCGAATTCTCGATTTTTTTTTACTTACCGAGGATATCTTAATACAGGGAGACAGAATGAATAAACTTTGAAGGCCTCATGTCTAGTTCACCCAAGTGCATTAAAAGTGTAATAATAGACACTAAATTTTAATATACGCTCTTAAGTCTTAGAATCTAAAATGTTTTGTTAAATTTAATTGAATGAATTATTGCAATATAATCTTAGGCTTGGAAAAACGACCAAAGATAAACGTCGACATAAAGATACTTTCATAAGGAAGATGAAGTTAAAAAAAGCACAAAATTTCGCGCGCGGGTTGTGAAAAAGTTCACATTTTGCTCAAATTTAATTATAATAAATCTATTATATATATATATATATATATATATATATATATATTTAATTATTTAGTAGAAAAAGTATATATAGTTTTTAACATTCATTATGTTTTTTAATTATGTGAAAAGAAACGACTATCCGAACAAGCCATTAAGTAATAAAAATAATCCAAACACTCACAGAAATGGAAAAGGACATTAACTTGGTCCGAAGTCCAAATAAGGGTATGATGCAAAAAAAATGTTAAATTGCCAAAATATGGAGATCCTCCCCCCGCTCCATCCTATCCAGACGATTCCACTCTACCTGGATGATGTCAACCGATGCTGATAAGAGAATTGAATTTAAATTTATTTGCGACACGCACCGGTAAATTTGTATTTTATTGATATCAAATACTAGCCTTCCTATTTAAAATAGTAATTAAAAAAAAATCATTTACTTTTATCAAAGTCGAATATTCTCAGAATTTCCAAAAAAAAAAGATTCATTATCCAGTGAAGTTGACACTTGAAAGTAAATTAGAAAAAAAGCCTTTAATGAAACCTTTGCTGTTGTCATGGCAAAATTAATTTGCCAAAGAATAAAATAATTATTTAATGAAATCAAAGAATTTTTTACTCGAAATGTAAAATGAAATTGGTCATGAATGATAATGAAAAAATCATTGGTGCATATGGCCCTTAGTGAGTTAATTTGAAAAATTTAATCACGTTGATGACTGTCTTCTCTGCCTGAGGCAGCAATACAATATAGACTCAAGGGGTACAAATTACCAATGAACAATGAATTTATGCTAGATTCAAGAATATGACTAAAATTGTCACATCTATAATTCTATAATAGGGTGGTCCTTATTTTGGATATTTTCGAATTTTTTGACAGAGGCTCATTTGGACGAAATAAATAAAAAAAAATATCCCTCAAGTTTTCAAGTTTCTATCTCAATTTTAACCTGTGATACAAGTTTCTTATCTAAATAACATAGGGTTTTTGGCATTGAAATATCAATTTTTTATTCCATCCAAAGCAATGGTTCAGAAATTTGAAACTATATAGACTTTATCCTTATAATAGTAGCTATCTTTCAGAATTTTTACAGATTTTTAACTATTATAATTTTGGATTTACAGCTAGATAAAATATTGCTATATCTTAGTGTTAGTAAGTTATACACTCCAAAATTATAATAGTTAAATATTTGTAAAATTTCTGAGGGATACCTACTATTATAAGGATAAAGTCTACAGAGTTTCAAATTTTTTGACCAATTACTTTGGCCGGAATAAAAAATTGATCTTACAATGCCAAAAACCCCATGTTATTTAGATGGGAAACTTGCATCGCTTTGCGGAACAGGTTAAAATTGAGATAGAGTCTTGAAACATAGGGATATTTTTTTTATTTGTTTCGAACCATATGAGCCTCTGCCTGCGTGAAAATTCGAAAATACCCAAAATAAGGACCACCCTAGTGTCCACCTTCATCAACTCAAGAAAAAGCATATTTACGCAAATTAATGTCCATAATCTCTGGGATCACGGATGCTATTAACCTACCTAGCCTGTTGCTGTGTCTCCATATAGTTAAGTTTAAAGTTCAAATGTTTAAGCCATTTTCAAGAAATTTCGAAAAACTAAATATGCCGGTCAAGTGAGAATCGAACTCGCACATCGAAGGTTCCGTACCTTTTATATCTTCCAAAAGCTTTGGCACATCAAATTCTTTCTTATTGTTGTTGATAAGGTGAAAATATGGGAAATCACAGAAAGACATTTTTTCAAAAACAATTATCATATCAACTTGTATTCGTTTTGGATATTATTTTCTTCAATAAAGTCCTGAGAAATTGTTCATTAAAGAGGTTTCCCATTAATTTATTATAAATACAGTATATAAACAATTTCTGGGATTTTATTTTACATCCCGCCGGCTACAGGTATATACAAGTATTCCCAGAACGGGTTCTTTATAGGATTCTCTATTACTCGGTACGCCTGGAAGGCAGGCCAAGCCTAGTATTGAATTCACGGAAAAATTTAAATGGCTTGGTGGGTACTGGATATGTTAATTGTCATTCGCCGTTGTCTGATTCCGCAATTTCCACAGAGGAAGAGATGCCGTAGTCCTCTCGAAATATTTTGAATTAATAAAAAACCTACTGGAAATAACAAGCATTTGAATTTTATTCAACCTATTTAAAAAAAATATTTCTTATATTCAACCCGATCTGGAGATGCTCTGTTTAATCAATAATAATTAGACATAGGAGCAATATATTTTTTCAACTCTTGATATTTATTCTTTAAAAGAAAAATGTTAATATATAACGAATTCGCCTTTAAAATAATTCAATTTCCTTTTAACATTTCCTCTTTTCCTTCTTTAATCGGTGTTGTGGGTGGAATAAGCAGCCCTATTTAATTCAGTTGAAATTTTTCAAAGAAAGGAAAAAACTATATTTTGTTTTTAAATTGCAACTCATTACGATAAAAATCTGGAAAAAAAACTATTCGGTCGCTAATGGGCTACGCATTCCCTTTAAAAAGCCCCATAAGGGTTAAGAAGGGTTTTATTATTTTATATTCCGGCAGAGCTACGCCCCTACCCCCATCTAAATCTCACTCCAGTTTGTTCTAGCCCTACGTGTGGACCATATTAAATAGAAAACTTTATTTATATCTATTTTCTAATCTTGTTACATAGAACATTTTTATTTTTCTGATTATTATTTATATTTTCGTCATGTATATTTATTAACATTCCCTCGGGTAGAACGTGATTGCCGCTAATCTTGTAGCAAATACCTTATTGCTCTGTGTCAATATATATATCGAGATTATAATTGAGAAGTTTACACGCGCATGCGTGAATAAAAGTAATAAACAACCCATAGGTAATTTAATTTCTGCGAGATAATAGTAAACGTAATGCCACGAACTTGACAATAGAAAATTGTAATCCCTTAAAGTAGACAACTTATAATGCAGATTAAACCGAATGTTGCCAAATTTCTAGGGGCGCTGATGAAAATCTTTCCGACATTTGGCCTAATTCAAATAGCTTGAATCTGCATAAGAAATTGTCATTGTAGGGTATCCTTCATATCGAACCCTTTAATGACCGTCTCTCCAGAAATATCTGGCTAAAAAATTTGATTTTTTTTTTTACTTTCACTTCCACTTAGTATAATATAAGTTAAGTATCACCAAAATTTGAAGTATTATAACTTAAAAAGAGAAGAATTCAGCCAGTAAAGGAAGCCTCTGACGAATAAAAAACTCCCAATTACCCAAATATAGAAAACAGTTTCGGCTTTAATTAGATAAGACCATCTTCAGTTCTAATGAGAATATTTGCAAACTCAATACATCGAGTGCAGAGAGAGTTATTATGTATTATCAAACACAAAATTATATATAACATATAAAATGTGTACATCGGTCTTAGTATGCTCACTACTTAATATGGCGAAGTCTCAAAAGAGAAATCAAAGTCATTGAGGTATTAATCAAAGGTTTTATCAAAGTTACAATCTCTTTATCAATAGTTTGAATGAATAAACAATATCTAGAGATCAAATTTTTAAAAATCTGAATTTGTGGTTCCCCAAACGAAAAAAGTACCTAAAAATTCATTAGTATGTTCGTTTGTGGGCATACATTCCACCCCCATGACTTTAGCGAAGATATAAATCACAGCCAAAAGAAATTCTAAAAACATGGTCTTGTCTAGAAAGGCAAGCTTATGATCAAATCGGCGCTGTTCTTTGATTTTTTGCATTTTTTGCATTTTTCTTTAAACAGCTCAAACGAGTTTATTATATGTTATTTAAATGGAATAAATTTCTTATTTAAATTAAAAGAGGAAGTTGGGCCCAAAAATATTTGAAACGCCTATCTCATTAAGTTATAGGGAAAATTTTAGTCCGGGTAGAAAGAATACAGGAAGGACTTGATTTATATTGATTGGCTTGAAATGCCTATTTACTTCTGGTGTAGGTACTTAATTTACGGTGGACCTACATATATAAAAAAGTAGGTAAAATTGAGATGATTATTTCGAAAGAAAGGTTGCTGTGAGTGAAAGTCGTATGGCATCTCACACATTGATTTATAATAATGTTGCGCAATTCTGAATTAATTTCATGCCCATATTTCGATTTGATCAGTCTCAATTAACATGTGCTCTTGTGGAGAGGAGCCTTCAAGTTTTCTTGCCAAAAACAACTCGGAAATAAAACAATAAAATAAGCAAGGAATAGAAAAACAAATCGCAAATTATTTTCAGCTCCTTAGTGCAAATGAAATAAAAAATTCCCTTTCAAATAAATACTGTCTATTATTTGTTCATGTTAATTACTTTTTTGTGAAAATGTCACACACCCGCCCTCGCATCTTTTCGTATTATCGACCCTTATAAATATACGCTTTTAAACTCCTACACAGATAGATCAGTACGTAAGCAAAGTAATTTAGAAAATCATTATGCATGTAAGCTTGACTTGCTATTCAGGTCCGAACGCTATTTCACGCCCACTCAACGTCTGACAATATATAAGTCTCAAATATGAATAAGACTTGAATCTGAGGGAGGGTTCTTCAGCAATCTCTTAATAGCCGGAATATTATTCAGACGTGAATAACAAAAACAAAAGGCAACTCAGCCTTGACCAGTAGGGTTGGTCGAAAAAAATGAATTTTTTTTCGAAAACACTTTATTGCGGAAAAGTTACCTATTGTAATAAGAAGAAAAACGGCATGAAAAAAATTAAAATCGGTTAATATCTTACGCTCACGCATCAAACTTTAAACTTAAGAAAAATTTCATAAAAAAATGAAAATTTTCTAAGATGTTGCTCGAACGTAAAAAAGTAGGTATATTATTAATCAGAATTTAATTTATTTAGGTTATTTAAACCAGCGATTCTTAACAGGGGGCCGCGAAAATATTAGAATTTTTTAAGTTTTTATATCTTTACAAATAAAAAAATATGTTACTAATTTTTATAAGTAATACATAATATGTAAGTGACACATGAATTTAATGACATCTCAATATTCTTCAACATGGTTAAACTAGATGAAAGCGTTGAGCGCATAGGTAAATTTGACCCAAACAGACAGACAGACAAAATTAGAAGTCTAGGTTTACAATTTTTATGGAAAATATACTTTCATTTGCAAATATACCTATTTTTCAAGAAATGCGTTATTACTGACAATCTGATAAAGTATTTTTTGTGCATTGCATCTGTGCGACATATTGCCATGAATTGCCATGAATTGCCAAGAATTGCTGCGCCCTCAACGTTAAAAAATATACATATATAAATGTTATGTTATGTTCTGCTTTTTGATTTATTTATGAATTATTGTTACATTTGAGGAGTTTTTTGTCCGAGTAATTACGAGTATGTTACTTAATGGTGGGGGTAGGGTACTGGCCGCGAAAATATTTAAGGATTTTAAGGGTCCGCGACTAATAAAAGGTTAAGAACCACTGATTTAAATCATAAAACAAGAATAAAAAACTAGCGTGTTTATTTTAAAAATTTTAACGAATAGAAAAAATTACAAAGATATCGTGATTTTTGCAATTTTTCATAAGTTGGATGCGCGAGCGGAAGATGTTAACCGATTTTAAATTTTTTTATGCCGTTTTTCTTCTTATTACAATAGTCAACTTTTCCGGACTAAAGTGTTTTCGAAAAAAAAATTTCAATTTTTTTGACCCACCCTATTGACCAGCGATCTCGGTTCCATTGTTCGGTACCGGTCTTTTCCCTTATTTATAGATTCTAACCTTAATAATCCCCCTAAAGCCTCATATGCGCGAAACACACGGTTTTCAAACATTTAACACCTCTTCACAATCAAGTTGGCACATCGAAAAAACACATAAACCAAATCATTTATCTCTCTGGAGTCTAGAGATTGGAACTCTTTTCCCGTCTTCGTCTTTCCTAAACATACAATCTTCAATGAATGATGACATCTATCGACAGATAATATCTTAGAGTCGCTGAAATTAATTTCTCTAGTCTTCACGGTGTATGAATCAAGTGTGACTAATAACTGTTGCATCTTGATAGTGTAACCAATTTCTTGCATCAAAATCATTTAATCAGTTTTTTGATCTATTTTTTTTCTACTCCTACTCAACCTCTGAATATTCTTCCCCTTTTCACGTTCAAGAATCCTGTCATGTAGGTGTTACCAGTGGCGGATCAAGTCAAGTGGGACTAAGCGGTAAAATAACGGGGCCCTCAAAATCAATTAAACAAAAAATAAAGAAAATTCTGAACCATAAACGATTATATCCAAATTTTGGTACTTATTAACAAAATTGAATACAAGTGTTATAAAACAATGTTTAAGAAAACACTTTAACACAATCGGCCTTTTTGGGGCCCCGCAGCCGCTCATTTCGCTTACCCTATGATCCACCACTGGGTGTTAGACATTATTGGAGTACCATTTTGTTACATCAATATCTTTAATAAAAGTAAGATTTAATCAGTCTATTTGTCATTCCCAGATTGAAGACTGGATTCGAGACTGAAACAATAGCTAGCCTGCCTCTCTTTTGAATACCTATGCATAGTTATTAGAGAATTCTGTGAACGAATATAGATATCAAGAAGATTTATTTTATTAGTTCGAAAGCTGAGTAAAGGAGGCTCTCACAGCTGATGAAAGACTTCTTCTTAATAAGTGGGAATTTATAGTAGTTATTCGAGACTGGATCATCACTCTCGTTTTTTCTGCAAGATCTCTCCGAGGGGCTGACAGCCTGGCATAAAACAGATATTTTAGCTTATAGGATTTTTTTTCAATCTTACTCATTCGGGAATTAAGTTGTCGAAATTTTTTAATATAAATTAAGATAATTTGTGGCGATCGGAATTATTTTTTTTTAATTAATCTTAATGTAAAGGACTTAGATAAATAAGTACTTTTGAACGGAATCGTAAAAAAATATTTGTAGGTTGTTAGCTTCATTATTAATTTTAATTTTTTAATCAATATTATTTGGAAATTAGTCCACTTGCTTTAATTTACTAATCCTATCTTCATTGCAACTCTTGTGGATGATATTTCTTATCACTTTTTATCAAATAGCTTCCAATTCTTCAAGCTTTCTTCTTATTTCAATAGGCAACTTTTCCTAGCTCATAGCTCAATTAAATTTTCTGGAGCATCTTCAAGACCCTGAAGTTCAATAATGATGAGACAGGAGAGGAGATAACAAATATTAATTAATAAATTAAAAATTAAGCTGACAACTTGCAAATATTCTTACAAGAAATTAAAAATATTTTTTAATTGTATATATAAAAATAAATAAAATAGTTATTCTTTTATTATTAATCAGATATCACTGGCTATTTGAAGTCAATGTTGACTTAAAGTCAAAAATAGCCAACGATTCTCATCTAATACTAGACGAATTACATTCCATTTTTGATATTTAAACCAGAATGGTTACCAATGCTAAAAATACGGAAGAATCGACTTAAAATCAAAAAGAAAAAATTATTTTTTGTTAAACAACTCAAGGGTGACACTTTTAGGAAGGAAAAAATCGAAAGAATTCAATAATTCAAAGACTACTTTAAAAAGCGTGTCGAGTAATACAATTTTAGAATATATTTTTAAATTAAAGCTTATATTAAATTTTCGTGGACTTATATTTACTTATAAGTAGACTAATTATTTAATTTTCTAATTTTAGAATTATCTGAAATCCTTTTCAAATTATTTGATTTCAAATATAGCCGATGAGTGGAAGCATGAGGATAAATAAAAAGCAAATCCTTTAATCTTTCTCATGGTATACACCACCCACTTTACATATAATATTATAAAAATAACAACAAAGATCATTTAATTATTTGATTGAATTCTTTTTTTGGGTACATAAAAACTACCCCTATAATATATCTCAATGCTCTGACAGATGGACGACGGAACGACAGACATTGTGGGGACACTAATAGGGCCGTGTGATACTTTTTATACGAAATCCTAAAAATTGGGACTCTCATGTTGTGTATTTTTGTCGTCAAGATCCAATAATGTCTAACAAGGATTCTTGTGAAGCAAAAAAAATTTATTCTGATAGAAGACGGTGAAAAATATATTGAGTGTTGAAAGCGTAAGAGAGAGAGAGAGAGATAAATCGGGAATTATATTATAGAAAATATAAAACGTACAATTTATTTTTTCTTTTCGAATGTCGAATTTTATTGAAAATGGATTTTATTTTTACTCATATTGTGTATGTGTGTGTGTGTGTGTAAGTTACTAATAAAAATTTTCAATAAGAAATCAAATTATAAACAAACAGCTTCTTCGTGACAGATATGTAGTATAACTATTTCCTTTTCGATTTAATTTTTTTCCCTGGAATATATATTTTTTAATATTTTATTATGTGAAAAAGTATATTCTTCTATAAAAAGCTATATATTATATGGAAGATAAAGTTTCGAGAAAATTGTTCTCAAAAAAACTATTTTATCAGAATTTTATTTACTTTCATTAGAAGTAAAAGTTAAATTTTTTAAAACTCCTCTAATTCAGTAACTAGTAATTTTTTATATAAACATATTTACCAAATTCAGCTCATTAATGACAACCTTTCGATAATTTACCAATTGACAACTCGATTTTTTTTGTGAGTTTGACCTCAAGTTCTGTATTTCAAATTTGATGCTTTTGTGGTGAGTTGTTTATCAAAAGAAAAGTTTTGACTTAAAATTTCACATTTTTAATGATGAAAACGTTTCATCAGAATCCACTACTCTGTCGATCCGAAGAATTTCACATAGCAGTTGAAAAAGATTACAGAACTAGGTGTCCAAACGTCGAAGCCCAAAACCTTGTCAATTCTTCTTCGAAATACAAATATATATATATATAAGTAATTTATAATGAAAGGCAGTCCATAAATTATTTAAATTTTATTCAAATTCTGACGTTTCGGAGACTTTTTCTCTCCTTCTTCAGGGTATTGAACAGTTATTGATGGATGAGTATAACTCGGTTCCCATTTGCTCTCTAAAACCTTATAAGAGAAACAATTTTCCCGAAACATTAGATCCTCGTAAAAGAATACGAGTAGTATTAATTTCTTAATATTATGCGATCAAGAACATTATAATAATTTATAATTATTATAATTCTGTTGAGAATGAAATACAAGATATTATTAAAAAATTTAGGGAACGCGGTGTTGGTTTATAGTGAAACATTGTTAAAATTAAATTAGGTTGGAGTTGGTGGTGTTTCACAAGGAGTTTATTTTTGTTTATTTAATTTTTTTTCTTACTTACTCAAGATATTATTGTTACTGCCACTGAAAGAGGAGACAGAGGGAATGTCACATTTGATTTCCTTCACTGACTTTTCTATAAGGACACTTTGTCCGTTTATTGATTTAAAATAAAATAAAATAAAAACCCTGAAGAAGGAGGGAATAGTCTCCGAAACGTCGGTTTTATGAATAAAAAGATAGTGTAAATTATAATTATTATTAAAGAAATATTTATATTTTGAATTAAAAATAGCCCGATTATAGTTTAATTACTTAAATCGGGTTAAAATTACCAAGATAATATTTTTATTATATGACAGAATGGTTCAATTCCTGAGAAGGTGACACCAACCCTTCTGACATATAATAAAATCATCCCTAACATATATTAGATTCAGTAGTTGAAAATTTTTCGTGTTTTCTTTATTTCTGTGATATATCTACTTATACTTTTTTATTTATTATCGAAAAATCAGATGATCACGTACAACAAGGTAGTTAGGTTCTGGATAAATTTAGGTGAATTTGGGTTATTACAAATCAAAGAACTAGTACTAAATGCGGGGCTAAGTTCCAAATATTATCAAAACCATACTATTTTCTTTTTCTGGCGAAGAAAAAATGTTTAATAAAACAATCAATAATTAACCACAAGAAAATGCTTTTTATACAAAAATCTCATCTTATTTATTTATTTGATTTTTTTGTTTGGTTGCCTTCGGATACTAGTCCATTTAGCCAGTGCATATTTAGTATGATTCTTTATAGGTTACGCGTGTTAGTGAGGGATCCAGGTTTTCGCTGGTTAAATTTTTATTCTGTCGCAAGCAAGGTCTGAACTTGGGCCTCCTCATAACGATGCAGAAGTGGTAGCTCTAACGCACCAGGCTACCCGACTCCCCAAACCTCTCTCATATAAAATTATTGGATAAAAAATACTTGGTAGGTTTCACATTAAGATATAAAAAATAAAACGAATTTATTTTTGGAGAATCTTTAATCTATCTAAAGTAACTGTTACTTTCAGTTTTTCTTGAAGATGGGTTAGTCAAACCCGAAATATATACATCGAGATTAAAGATTCTCCAAAAATAAATTCGTTTTATTTTTTATATCTTAATGTGAAACCTACCAAGTATTTTTTATCCAATAATTTTAAAAAATGTTTCACCAAGTATCAACACCAAATTCCCTAAAAACTACTCTCTCTTATAGGGGGACCGAGCCAGTAGTTGATACCCATCCAGTAGTTGATCGAATGTTCAAATTTTCATGTTATTTTCAGTCGCAAACAACTATTTTCTCTGGGCCCATTGAAAAAATATTTAGTTATTTATGATTTAAATGTTGTCAACCCACGTTGTTTCACATATCGAATAACCAACTAAAACCAGCAAAACAAGAAATCTTTTTTCGGTTCTTGAGTTGCAATACTTTTAAAAAATCTAATTTTTTAATTTCCATTGTGTCTCTTAAAAAATAATAATAAAATAAAATATTAATAAAATTATCAAACTGTATTATTTTACCTCCTTTGAAATCATTGGATTTGACTTTGATCAAAAATTGGATTCTGCCCGATCAAATACTGGAACAAAAAATTTTTTTTTAATTCTATTGTTTATGCTCTTTAATAAGGCCTGAATTTTATATTCTCCTATGATTGGACACATATAAGGGATTCTTATTATGGTGGGAGTTTTCTATTAAGATTTAAAATGAAAGCTGGGTGATAAAAATAGCGTAGCATCGGCGTTATTTGATCAACTACTGGCTGGGTCACCCTATAATGAAAAATTATTAAATACAATTTTTAATGAACATTTCTTTATTTTTTGTATTTTTTTTTTTTTTGTATTATTCGATAAAAAATGTCACTTTTTCAATTTAATACAAAATCCTTAACCTAGATAGAAACTATCGGTTTTTCTATAAATAGAATTTTGCTTTCGTCAGATCATCCAGTCAGTCGAATTCATCAATGAAAATAGTCCCTTGTTATGAGTTTTTGGAGCGAATTGCTTTTATATTAGAAGAAAATGTCACTAGTACTATTATTAGGAGGACAAAAATAGATTGGTCCGCTTTTCAAGAAAGAACCATTCAATTGACAAATCATTGATTGAACTTTATCCTCTCGAAAGATAAAGAAAAATTGTATCTTTATTATAACTCGATAACATTTTAATATAAGGATATATTCAATTAGCTGTCGATATTAATTAGAAACCGTCTATATTACAAGTTAATGTTAATTTTATCTTTGAGAAAAAAAAAATCGCTATTGATAAAAGATAACTCACCATTGAGCAGCGAGATGAATTTCCTCCAATTCATCCGTTGGAAGATTATAGGCAGGCGCTAAAAGAAAAGAGAATTTAATTAATATACATTTTACAATGAAATAATAATTTGTAAGAAAAAGAGAAAAAGGTTTTTAGGACTTGATAAAACTGTGCGTTGATTTTTAATGATTTGGCAATTTTTTATCAGTGAACGATTGGAGCTAGAATATTGAAACTTGGCGCAGACGTGCAGTTTATTAATACAAACACGAATTCCGAATTCCAGCTCATTAAATTTTGCCGTTATAGAGAATATGGAAATTAAATACTTTATGATTTTCTGTATTTTTGAACCTGAAGTCCTGAAGCAAGAGAAACCGAATTTAATCATTTTTTGTTATAAGTACCTATAAAAACAAATATTTTTGCATTAAAAAGAACTTTCTCTGTTCCGTAATCATCGTGAGAATCTTAATTCAGACAAAATAAATAATAAAATATTGCTTTAAAATAAGTTTTTTCTCACTTTTTAGACATTTCTAAATGTGATAAGAAAAAAATCTAATGAATTTGATACCTTAGTCCAGCAGGTAGCGAATCCAAGTAATAAAATTACTTAATGGGAAAATATTAAAATATTTCAATCAAATTCGAGATAAATAAGATTTTTTTTTGATTTAATAAAAAAATCAAAGAGAATAGACAGACAGAAATATCGAAAGTTTATTGAGAGATCTATAACTTCAGACTTTCCTTTGAAAAATGAAGTATATTTAAAAAAAAATGATTGTCTAACTAATGAATTGGAATTTGACACACATTTGTATTTATCAACTCCTAAACCTAATTTCAACTTTCTACCTCATTGACAAAAATATTACTAAAGTACCAAAGTTTGTTGAAAGAGTAACGAGTCTGGAAAAAGTTTCCACTTTTTCATCCAACTTATACAACAATTATAATTTTAAATAATTATTTCCAAATAGAAAAATATATGTTAACTATCAATAAAATAATATTTGTAATAAGCCATTTGTGCATTGGATACATTTTTCGAATAAGATTTTTTGGAGATTGAAGTGAATTTTGTATAACAAATTTTGTCCGTCTCAGTATGTCAATTCATCATTAATTTTTCAAAATTAATGCAAAAAATAAAATATTGAAAATATTTATTATATATAAATCGGGGAAATTCATTGTATATCGGTTCGGGAAAAGATCGATGTGGAAAAACAGGTCGGTTTTTTTCCATCGATATAGAAAACATCGATGTTTTGAAAATACATCGACCATCGATAATCATCCTTAACTGTAACTTATTCAAAAAATTAGGCAAATATCTATAAATTACTTAATTTTTAAGGTCTCGCTGCCTTAAACGTAAATTTAGTCCTGATAATTGACCACCAAATTCAATAAAATTGTTAACTTTTCCAAATTACACTCGAAAAAGGTGTGCTTTTGAAAATATATAACATAATTCACTGTCATTTTTTGAGGAATTTAATTTAGAAAGATTAGCCATTTAAATTCTATTACCAAGCATAAAGCTTTATTGTGAACATTCTAAAACAACATATCAAACAAATAAATCATTTTTTTTTTTTTTTTTTTTGTTAAACCAAATCTATTTTTTTCTGTTTTTCACTATTTTTTTTAAACAAAATTCAGAGAGATCGTGAGTAGGATATTGCAATAAATCAATGAATCCGCCCATGATCAAACAATTCTTTCCCTCTCTACAATGATTTCCTTTGGCGCATATAAATATATTTCATCCTCCTGTTTTTCCAATTGAATTTACAGCCGAGCTAAATATAAATTGAAAAGGAGTGATTTTTAACATTAAATTTAATAATATATTGTAAAATCTATTTTTTTCAAATATTTTTCAATATTTTATTTCTCCTAATTATTATGAAATGGCCAGGTTGGACAGAGTGGTTATAGATCATGCCTTCTAACCAAACTAGAACAGGTTTAAGTCCAACTCGCTGCAAATATTTGACTGACTATAATCTGATCCCTTCAGGGGAAGGCAATGGGAAACCAACCCTGTGAAAAATTTCCCCAGGAAAATTACAATGGAGAGAATATTCTCTACACTAATAGCGGAGGCTCGAATTCGAGTACGGCACTTTAAGAAGAAGAAGAATTATTATTAGATCTATAAAATTCAATTTTTATTTTTCAATTCTAACGAAAAAAACGGTAGCCTCAAGGGATGGTAATTGAATAAATAAATAAATAAATTATATCTAGTTGTTCTCAACAAGTACTCACAATTCAATTGGCCAATCTGTGAGTGCATACCTCCTAAAATCTTAGCAACAAATTTGAAACTAAATATCGCTTGGGGTATAACAAAATTTTGGTTTAAATCGGTATGATTATTAAGTGTAGGTGTTTTTTAATTTTTATATTTTAATCCGATTGAAATTGCGAAGGGGAAGCTTAATTAGGCATTGATTTTTTTAAACCACCTGTGCTTATGCATTACATTAATGGGTATAAATTTTATATTGATTGAATTTTTACTTTATCCAATGCAAAGCATGGGTAAAGTATTGTAATCGCTCTCGGGGCAAGCGTGGCTTCAAAGGGTCCTCAGGTAAAGACTACGGAACCCATGGACTCAATTAAAGTCACAAATTGTAGTATTCAATTAGGTTGAATTTTAGCACGTGACGATTTTGCCAAAAATTACAAGGGGTCTCGTCGAGAGGCCAAAAAGTGCGATTTTTTCATTTAGTGCGTGCGGATGTATGTATGGATGGATGTATGTTATCGTTTTTTTGGCCCACGATTTTTTCCACACCGTTGCACAGATTGAAATGAAATTGAAAACCTACCATTAGTTTAATAAACTGAAGCGCTGATTAGTTTTTGGTACATATCGGCCCACAAACATTAGTACTTTATTTCAGTACTTTTTTAGTTTTTTCTAAATATCTTGAAAATGACTTAACCAATTTTGATTAAATTTAATATCCTAATTAAGTACCTTGGGGACCACAAAAAAGGTTAAATAAAGTTTTTAGTAAAATTATATTTTAAAGTACTTTACTCTGGAGTAAGATAGTACTTTTTTAATTTTTTAAATTCTTTAAAATTTATTCATTTGAACGTTTTAATATAGCTCATTTAGCCTTGCTTAATTAAGAATGGATAGGCTTCTCTCTGTGAAATGCTAAAAATTTGGGAGGAAATTTTATAAGTAACCATAGCAACTGCGTTGTTTTCTTATCCCTTACCTTTGCTGAAGACATAGAGGAATCCAATCAACTAGTAGTAGTATATCAAGCTTGAGTTGTTTGCCATAAAAGAATTTAGTCTTTTTGATTTTAAGTCTATTCTTCCACGTTTTCAGAAGAGGTTGCCATTAATAGTCAAAACATCAAAAATGGAATGCAATAAGGTTATTCCTCTAGTATTAGATGAGAATCGATCGTTATTTTTGATTTTAAGTCGATTCCTCCATGTCTTCAGCAATGGTTACCAATAATAACCGAAATGTCAAAAATCCAATGTAGAATGGTTATTCCTCGACTATTAAATGAGAATTATTTTTGAATTAATGTCAATATGAACTACAAATTGCAAGTGATATCTGATGAGGAACAAACATATTAATATTTCAAATGAATTTGGATAAAGTTTAGCAACGATCCGTTGCAGTTTATTTTTAAGTAGGTGAGTTAATTCATTGACTTAAATAGAACGAAGAATGTTTGGGGGGTAAACCTCTCCATTAAAGTGGAAAATAAAACAATTACCTATGCTAGAGGGTTTTTTTTATATAATAATAAAACTAAGATACGAGGTAGGTTTCACAAAAAAACCTACCTCGTATCTTAGTTTTATTATTATATTAAAATGTTTCACCTAGAACCAACACCGAACTCCTTAAAGGTTTTTTTTTATTTGATTTGTTTATTATTACTTTATATAAATAAAATGTAAATATTTAAAACAACCACAAATATGATTTTTTGTACCAACGATATGACATTAGGTCTCCTGCCCTCTTTTTGCTGGAGTTAAGTCCATACCTCTCCAGGCTATCCCCCAATCATCAATCCTAGTTACGCCTAAGGTTGAATTAATTAGGCATATTGAGAAAACGATTATAGCAATTTTTCTCTTCGAAATAGTCTTTAATACCTACAAATTTTCCAATTGGAATTCTGAGGAGAGTTATTTACGTTTCTTATAAAAATTAAAAAAAATTAAAATCTCTGTAATTTTGTATTCATTAATAGTAAGTAATCTTATATTAAATGAACTTGAATCAGAAAAAACTTCCTTTGCATTGTAGATAATATTGAAATTCTCATTTCTCAGTTAAAAAATGTAAAATATTGATTCAAAAGAATTTGTATACATCATCTTAGGGCCCCCAAAAAGGTAAAAATACAAAAACTACCCAGAGGGAAGTGAAATTATAGTCCCCTTTGGTTCAAAATCAACCAAAATTTATATACATCATTTGTGAGTCACCAGAAGAGTAAAAATATAAAAACTAACCAGAGGGCCTCGAAATCGGGAAATTATAGTCCCCTTTTGTATTTTTGTGATTAAATTTATTAAGGGTTGAGATTTTGTTTAAATCATACATATAAATTATAATTATTTATTGAACACGATCAAATATATGTATGTACCATATAATATATAGATAATTTATTTTTTGAGACTATAGTTTCGAAGGTTTGACCTTCATCACCAGTCGTTTTTTGGTTCAAACTCAACGATGAAGTAAGTGAAAGTCATGCGAAATACCAACCAATTGTTTTCATTTGAATTTATGGGCTAAATAATAATTTAAAGGTATTTCTTATAAAAATTAATTAAAATAATATTATATTATAAAAAATTAAAATTGTTAAATCAAAATTAAAATATGAAATTTAATATAATATTAACTTATTTTTTTATAATTTTTTCCCCACATTTCCATTTCTATTGAAAACAAAAATAAATAAAATAACTTTACGAACATGAATTTAGGTCATTTATCAAAGATTTTAATACATGTGTTTAAATTGCTTGTAGGAGGGTCTTGTCCCCTCGGGAGTCGAACCCAAGCACTAGTAAGCTTTTCGGACAACTAGTCAGTCCCTTGAGACCATCACCTCCAAACATGTAATATATAACGAGCTTTTCGTGCGTGGCTTCGGCACGCTCCTCGAAGCTCGGCCCTCTGGGCTGTGCCCTGGCGGGCAGCGTCTCGGTCCAAAAATTGTATTCCTCTTAAAAAAACTACACTCCAAATGTATACCTGTAAACTCCCGAAAATACATAGTTTCTTAAAACTTTCGCTTCATTTTCGTCCTGACACAGCTACAGAACTGAGGCTCTAGATATGAATCTGGAAGTATTTTTTTTCTATAATCTACAGCATTGTGATATTTTTGTGTGGAAATAGATTTATTTAAATAAGTGGTATCGTGTGAGGAGGAGCATTATATTATATCATTTTTTTTAAATTTGGGATCGATAATCGATATAAGGCTCCAAATATTTAAAAGAGATCAGGTGTTGTTTGTATGACAGGCTGTTCCAGTATTGCAATGAGAAACTGGGCATGCGTGTCTTAAGTCGTTTAATTTTGTAGAAATCACAAAATAAGAATAACAAAATTTATATTTTTAAAAAATTATAAAAAAGTGGCAAATTATTAAAAAATAAACAAATATATATATATATAATATATAAATCAAATAAGATGTGATTGATTTCTGAAAAACGAATTGAATATTTAATTTTTGAGTGGTGAAGGGGAGGGGTAATAATTATCAATATATTTAATGTTTCTTAATTTAAAATCAATTGGAGTCTTTCATTTCGAAATTTGAGTCCAAATTACTATTATATTTCAAATTTCCCGCAAATATACCGATGGCGCTCTCTCTCGGCAGCATTACTTCAGCGTTGCGGCAAATTAATCTAGACAAATATATATAGTATGAAAGCCAAGTATTTTCGCTCCATTCAAACAGATTGGAAAAGTAAAAATTACTGGTTAAATGAAATAAAGATTCAGCATCGGACCAATGCAGAGGCAATTTTTATAAATAAATGAGTATCTATTTGAGAAAGAAAGATTGAATTTTTCTCAAAATCAACTTGTGATATCAATTAATTAATTTTATCAATTAATTAATTTTACGAACGTGAATTTAGGTCATTTATCAAATATTTTAATAGATATATTTATATTCCATGTAGGAGGGTGTTGTACCCCCGGGAGTCGAACACAAGAACTAGTAAGCTTACTATTAAAATCTTTGATAAATGACCTAAATTCATGTTCGTAAAATTAATTGATTATATGTCACAAGTTGATTTTGAGAAAAAATTAATCTTTCTTTCTCAAATAGATACTTATTTCTTTATAAAAAAAATAACTTCTAAATTGGAGCAATCAAAGTTTTTGCCAATGTATAAAACTTGGCGAAAAGTTTTAGTTTGTAATATAGCATTGAAGAAAATAGTATTATACTAGCATGTATATTTAATGTAAAAGAATATATTATTTATCAAAAAAAAATCTAGTTTGCAAATATTTGTCTCTAGTCAAGATATGATTAAAAACTCGTGGAGTACAATTCAATATTCCGCCTTTCTCTTGCTTAGCTTTCAGACTAAGGAAAAAATTGAAAAAAGCAGAATGCTAATTTTCTCCCTCTAACTCTAACCAAAAGAAATCAAAATTTTATTTAAAATAGAACAAGTTTGTATTTTAATTTATTTTTAACCATAAGATTTTTTTCTTGAATTAAATTTGGAATAGTTCTTATGTATAAATCTAAAAAGAGATTCATTCTTTAAGAGAGAGATTTTTTTAATGAAATGATGTGAAAATAAATTAAATTAAAGATTGACTCTTTAATTATATACAACTTGAGGAATTTTCAAGAGAGTTGATTTGAACAAAGGAAATACTAGTTTATAAATGTCACAAGAATAAACCAATTCAAGAGCTCGTTGGGTTGATTATTCTTTTTAATTTGACTACTAAAATTGTTAAATTGTATAAAGTTGTAAGTTCTATTTCTTGTAAATCAAACTTTACGAGAATATTTTATAAGATCTTTTTAGAAAATTTAGATAAAACTATAAAAGAAAAAGCCTAGTAGTAAAAGTTCTTCGAGGCTCGAAAACCTCAGAATGCTAGAAAAGACCATCTATTAATATTATTAGGTATTCGTCTCTGTAGGGTTTCAAAACCATATCCCCCCCATTGACGTCTTGGTGGATAGGTTGGGAAGGAACCACATGTCCCCCATGCAAGACACGGTTGAGGGGGATGGGGGGTAAACCCGAAACTTATATATATATATATATATATAGTCGCCTTAGAGTGTAAACCTGCTAAATCCATTTTTTATCATATATAGAGACCTATAAAACTCATTTGAAATTGAGCTTTGACAATCAAGTTTGTATTAATAAATAGATCTCTGAGTCAAATTTCTATTTTTTTGCCCAAGTCAAAGTAATTACCCAACCCCTAAAAATAAAAATAAAAAATGAGGTTGTTCCCTGTTTGATGCAAATAAGTAACATATAGTATATATGTACCTACCTATATAAAAATTTATTTAAATACGCATATATATTATAATATAATTCAAATTAAATAATATATAATTATATATATCGTCACCTTAAAGTGTAAACCTGCTAAATCTATTTTTTATCATACATGACATATTAATACTGTTCGAAAGAAAAAGTCATGTAACATCGTCTAAGTAAAACTTAAAACTTAAAATTATGATCGTAGGTTGTAGAAAAAAATGTGAAAAATAAGTTTCTTCCCATAACAACAATATTAAATTTTATTTGTTTTTTCTCTTTCCTCTAAAATTTACTTGTTGTGAGTTAGCAGGTTTACATTCTAAGGCGACGATATAATTTATTTAAAATTAAAATTTGAAAATACAGGAGTTCATATAGAATCTATGTGAACTCCTGAAGAAAGGGTCGTAACCCGAAATATATTTATATAGTCTTGCTCATAAGCAATTTGTCTTTTATTTGTAAAACTTAACTAGTAATTTATAAATTGAAGGAGACAATAAAAGAGTGTGTCTTCTACTGGAATTATAAATTTTTAATTTATTTATAACGAGACTATAGTTTTGAGAGCTTTGCCCTCTTCATCAGTCTATTACAATTGATTCACACGAATATGGTAGACTGCTGAAGAGGGCAAAGCTCTCGAAACTATAGTCTCGTTATAAATAAATTAAAAATATATAATTCCAACAGAATTTACACTCTTTTATTGTCTCCTTCAATTTATAAAAATTCTGCTACTCTCGACAAAAAGAAACTTTCAATTTAGTAATTTATATTTTTAAATTTAATTTAAATTATAACCTAGAGCATTCTCTCTGAACAAAATTTAATTTAATAATTAATGCAAAGATTTAAGCATTTTTTGAATAAAGATGGAAATTATTTCAAAAATCAACCCAGACTTATAATATTAATAAATGAATTTACTTTAAGGACCCAATCATAGATTTTAGAGAAAATATTTTTACGTTGCATATCAGAGAGGTTCGATCCCTATAGGAATCGAACCTCTCTGATATGCAACGGAAAAATATTTTCTCTAAAATCTATGATTGGTCACCAAAGTAAATGCATTTATTAAAAATAAAATTTATTTGTTAGAAATTCTAGTTTGCGGAAAGCGTACCATGTCTTAAAATTTTTTCACTTTTTCTTCCAGTATTAAATTATTTTAATTTCTTAAATTCTGGGATTGATGAAATATCGTATTGCCTTCGCAAATACGTCTGTTTTAGAAATTTCAATAAAATCGGACCCTTAAGAGCAAGTCAAAATTTGATTACTAGATTCTATTCAAACAAACAGGCAGATAAGACAAGTAAAATAAGAACATATATTAATAAAAAAATTAATTTGAATACGAAACTACAGTGTGCACTCGGCATGGAATCATGCAATGAAAATATAGACTGGTGAGCCTATCAGTCAGTCAATCATATAATACCTGTAAATAATTCCTGGGTACAACCTGGAACAGTTAGCCTTGGGAGGTGTGGCTGCGTCCAGTGCTCTTCAGTGACGTCATCTCTGTCCAGACTGGAGTTACCGCAACGGTTTCGAGTGGATTCTCCTAGACAGAGGTTCAATGAATCTTCGATCAATGATTCGACGGATCCTAAAAAAAAAGTTAAATTTAATCACTCGAGATATTTTCTTTGAATTCGTTGCGGATTCAAAGGCCTTGATGTCAAAATATTTTGATCGCATGCATCATTTGCCAAACCACCCACTTAACAAAATGTATATAGAGCTCAAGAATGAAAATAAACATTAACGTTTTAATCTGAAGAAATAAAAGTACATATGCTTATTATTTTACTCTTGTATTTGTTTAATTGAAATCATCTTTTCGAATCATTTGGTAATTTACCGAATTAATGTTTATATAATTTGGAATTTGTCCAAATAGAAATAGACTTGAAATAACAGGTTTTTATAAAAAATGATTATACGAAATAGGGTGGAATAAATGAATGATTTCAAAGAACGAGCCAATAAATAATCAATATTGAATCGAAATGGCCTATACAAAACTCTGTTTAAAAAAAGTAGTATATCTAGTTCACACTTTTTCGCTTACTCCGGATTAATAACAAATCAAAATTAAAATAAAATAATTAAAAAAAGAATTTTATTACAGAAATGTAATGCATGGCTTCTAGACTTTTAACATCTAGGGTTCTAATTCAATTTAAACAAATTTTATAACTTTTCTAAAATAAATCTGATTTTTAAAATATTTATCAGACAGACATTTAATTTGGTACGAGGGGAGAACCGCGATTGGAATTAGGTGTATATGTCTTTGGAATTATGTGGAATTATTTTTGGAATTCATTAGATAATGCCCCTATATCTGTTGATCTGCTTGGAAATGAAAGTGGAAGTAGGTGTACACGATATTAAGTCGCAATTCACACCTCGATTTGGTATAAATACCTATTAATTAAGTAGGTAGTATGTGAAAATTCAAATTCATATTTATAAAATAAAAATTATAAGGTTTCCAAAAGTTTTCAATACTTCACTTATTCTATTTAAGTGAAAGTAAAAATAATTTATTTTACTCAAGAAGAGAGAGAGAATAAATAAAGAAGATTGATAATTCATCGAATGGCCCATACAATACTCTACTTTGAAAAAATAAAAATAATATTTATTATTAATAAGAAATTTAAAAGGCTTGGTGCGTACTGGATATGTTAATTTTTTAAAGGAGAATAAATGAAATTCAATTGCTTCTTTCTACTAATACCCTATGAACCCGCTAACTCACTGTTATTCTGGTCCTGCAGTTTCAACCGAGGAAGAGATGCCGTAGTGCTTTCTAAATATTTGGATAAACCAGTTGTAAAAATAAAAATTTCTGGAAAGATACAATTGAATTTCATTCATCCTCATTTAAAAAAAAATAAAAACATATTTATTATGATAAAAAATTTTAATGTATAATAAATATGTGTGTAGATACTCGTATATATATATTTTAAAGGTGATTGATCATCTATTTCTCTGATCTTGAAAGCTGAAGAAACCGCATTTCAAAAGACAGCTTTCATCGCGCAATATATTCATCCGCGGCATGGAAGATGTCAATTATTATTAACCATTTGATATATCTTTTTAAAGTATTTTTTATTCGCACTACCTCTCACGCAATTTACAAAATATTTACCATAAATAGATAAGGAAATAAAGAGGACGGAAAAGGGCAGTTGGTAGACTTTATCCATAGTGGTTTAAAATTTTAAAAATAAAAAAAAACAATTATAAAATAAGAGTGGATTAAAATACTAGGTAGACTTCACATAAATAAAACAAATATATTTTATGAGTTATTCTCTAGATACAGGGACGGGCGCCGTCTATATGTGTAAGCCAATCGGCGCACGGCGGCGCCAAAGCATTAAAGGCATTTGAGGTCTTCAGGGTACTTAATTACAATATTAAATTTCATCAAAATTGGTCAAGACATGTATTTAGAAAAAAACTAAAAAACTACTGGAATAAATTACTAATGTTTGTGGGCCGATATGTACCAAAAACTAATCAGCGCTTCATTTTGTTAAAGTAATGGTAGGTTTTCAATTTCATTTCAATCGGCGCGACACCGATACAATACTTTATCTGCTTCGCATTTACCCTTAACTGATCTGCCAAATTAGTTGTCTAAATGGCAGGGGCTCCCATTATACGAGGTGCTACACCTATAGCTATTATTAAATGACCGAACTGATGGTGCTATTGGCAAACAGCGAGCGCAGGCTTGAACATGATTGTGTTTGATGTCAATTCCTCAATCAGGATCTAGTTATATTTCCAAGCCTCCCTACAATATCCATTCATGGCCAAGTTCTAAAGCACTGAAGAAAGCAATAGAGGCTGATTTATAATTAATTTATAGTGAATTTTCAAAAAAGCCATTAGAAATATATTTTCGGATGCTGCCACCGGGACGGTCAGGCATGAACTAATCCAATTGACCAGAACTGTTTGCTTATATGAAAGCAGAAGAAATGAAGGTAGAATACTCCAATTTCGAGAATTTCTCAAAATTCTAATATAACAGATAAATTCGATTTTCTATCGAAGAAACAACGTGGCCTTCATGTTAGACAAGTGTAGGTATGAGCCGTAAAGAACCTCCTTTTTCATGTTTGGTTATTTTTTTTCATCAAACAGTAATAGTTAGAGAGATGAAATTTAGCACAAAGCTTATCAGAACGAACTTTTGTGCCATACTTCAGCTCTTAACTAGATACATTTGAAGACTTTTTTCATTCGCAATTTCTGAAGGTAGAAAGTTCAAAATCTATCTAAATCTAAATAGTGATGGGTTCATAGTTTCAAAAAAATAGTTCGGTAGAGTCAAGTCCAGATTTTATTACAAGATTTTACAAAGACGGACAAATAGAGAAACAGAGGATCCAGCTTAAATAAAAGCTTTTAAAAAATGACAATTTTTGAGTGTATTCGATACCCCATTCGCTCAGCGAACTGCGGAAGAACTCTGCTCATAGATTCTTAGTATATCTTTTAGAGAGTGAAACTTATTTCTCTAGGTATACAACTTTCTATCATCCTAAAAACGTATCCTAGCATCCACCTTTGACTCTAACACAGCCCCTGAAATGTCTCTTCTACTTTACACCAAACGAGAGTCAATACTGGCATCTTAGTGAATCAATTAAAAATAAAATAATAACATTTGAATGTGGTTTAAATTTATTTGATGTAAAATTAGAAAGAACATATGTTCCGGCCAATTTTCTCGCAAATGATTATTATATTATTTAGGGTTGAAATGATGGCCAGTGAAAATCTCAAGATTGGCTTGATAAGGTTTATTGTTTCCGTATATTTCTATTTATGCCGAGAGCAATGACATTTAGATGAGTAGATTGATCCTGTCAAACGAGCTAAGCCCTTCTTTCATCGAGGAAGTGGATACTCTCTGGCTTTCGAGAGGCTATTTCCTTTTATTTCTGATTTGATCTTCACCATCTTCACTTCACTCCCTTTCCTTTTTATTTAGGATGGATGACTTGACATTGCTGACACACTTGTCATATGACCCGTAAAAGACAAATTGACAAGACCACTTTAGCCAAAGACAAGCCGAACGATTAGGTTTATACTTCAATCCCTTCAAGAATTTTATAGTCAACTGTTCTAATTCTAAACAAAATTATCCAAAAAAAAAAAATCAACTCAAATGCTATTAATGTTAATCAACTTTTTCTTTTTAAATAGATTTAGTAAAAAAAAATTCTAGAAAGTCTAGAAATACTTTGCATTTTCCCTTACAATAATATTATTAATGTTAGGTTTAATTTTCAAGATTGGAGTATTTTCCATAGGAAATTAAAATATCAGGGAAACGATAGAGTTGGCATGGGAAGAAGTCGAATAGAAGAGGGTGGTTGCGTCAAACCATTCTTAGGACTGTATATTCTATGATAATTTGATAATGATGAATATTGAATCTAAGGAAATTTAACTTGTATAGGAATATTATTATATTAATAAAAAATGTTTCTCTCTTTAGAAACCTCTTGCACTTGGCCGCTTTTTGATTTATTTATTTATTTTTTAATACTCTAGCAAAGTTTATCACTATAATCAAGAATAATTAAATTATATGTTCAGTTTGTCATTATAGAATTCACTGAATACGCAGATTTATTTATTATCTTAATATAAATATAACTACCTATTTCTAACATTTTCTATCGTTTTTCTTTCATTATTCGTACGCCTGGGAGGCAAAAAAGTATTTGTACCGGACGGCTCTAGCATTGAATTAAACCCCATAACTTAAAATAAATAAATAAATAAATAATTCTCAATATGTTTAAAAATGTCTGAACCATGAAAAAAATGATTTTTTTCTGTCTATGTGTCTGTCTGGATTTCAATGTCAACTATAACTCAAGAAAGAAAAGTCGTAGAAAGTTCGTTCTTGTGTCAAAATGTTTGTATTTTTTCATTGCGTAGGCGTGAATAGATTTCTCTAGCTTTCGAACTTCTGGTTCAAAAATGCAGAAAACATTTTTTATTGATACTTTTGAAATTTTAAGGCTATCTCTAAAAGAGCGTACCGAGACCTAAAAAAGGTCCATTTTTTTCCAATTGTTGATATAGAGTTCTTAATATTTATCAATTTTTGTCTACCATTAGTATAAATCAGACTCGTTAAAAAATACTTTATCTTTTGTTAACCAACAAGCCGCTTTTTTCTTTCCTCTTGTAAAAAATGTTCAGATGAGTTGTTGCTGGATGTTTTGTCCAGCAAGGTCAACAACAAAACAACTCTGAGAGTCAAAGCTATTATCAGTTAAGATCTAGTCGTTAACAAATTAAATTACACCTTCCTAAAATATATCTTCTTTTCAATTTGGAATTTATTTATATGCTTAAGAGATTTAAATATTAATAGCTAGTTTAAATAAAGAGGATAGGTAGGTAAACATAATTTGTTGTCTGCGTAGTTATCTACTTATAAAAAAAGTAATTTAGGTACATAATTTGCAATGATGATTAGTGGAATGTGTGGAAGAATAATGCTGACTGCTTAATGGAAATACATTTAAAATTTTAATAATATAACTAGAGAAAAAGTAAAAAGTTTTTTAAGACCCTATCTCTAAATTTTGGTATTTTTTTATTTCTTGATTAGTTTTTGAGAATTTTTTATTTATATATATAATATTAGAGTTTTAGTTTCTCGCGTGGGTTTGAGAGTTTTCAGAGTAAAACTCTCAAACCCACGCGGAGAAACCCGAAAAACCTCTAATGACATAGAACCTATCCGCGGAAGCCTCACTGAATATATATATATATATATATATATGTTAACGTTAGATGAAAGCGAAAGTTAAAACTTTTTATCAGGTCACTGCCATATTTTGGTGCAATTGGGACCTGATTCGTTTTGATACTGAGCCAAGAGTTGAAAAAAGATAGGACCCAGCCGGGTATGATCCGGCATCCTCTGCGTTAAGCCTGCAAATGCCTTTTCCATTTAAGCGATGGATCCCCGAATAGGTCATATAATCAAATTTTACATATATTCAACTCCTTAGTTCAGGCGTGTATTCTACTATTTTCCTAATAGTATGGTTCTTATAAATTTGCTATAAAGTCTATCTGTCTGATTCTTTGGGAATCGAAACAGATGAATTTTGTTCGAATATTCAATAATAAATTTTATTTGGAATGTTTAATGTTAACGTTAGATGAACGCGAAAGTTAAAACTTTTTAATTAAATTATTTCAAATAGTATTGGACCACAAATATGGGTAAATAGAACCTGGACGTTAATTATAATTATCGACGAAATTAATATTCTGATTTAACACAAAAATCTCCACAAAAAATTCGAACCTCACCAAAGCAATCATCCGATTAAAATTTTAATACAATTTATGATTTCTGGGAAAATGAATACAAATAATTTGTAAATTTGAAGATTTTAGGTCCTTCTTGGGGGTTTTCCCAATCAAAAAAAGATACCCCAAACTAGAGCTTATTGCTAAGAGAAGGATTTTTATCATCAACATGGAGTAGGTAGTTTAAAAAAAAATTTCCAAATACAAAATTACAAAAAAATCCTAAAATTTAAGGAAAATTAAAAAAAACTATTGAGAATTTTTTTTATTTATTTATTTATTTTTAGTATTTTGTTTTTGTTTTTTTATTATAAACCAATCATTAAATATTTTTTTTTATTTTTATTATTTCTAAATTTACTTTTGTGCTATAGCCCTAGAATGGGCAGTAGGTGTGCGTGGAATAGTCTCCTGAAAAGTCCTAATATTTTAGAGATTTTATTACTGGTGGCAACCCATTTCACAATCTAATGAACTCAATCGTGAAAGAAGGACAGACAAACGGACATAGATTGAATCGTCGATAATAGGGTAGGTACTGTTTTTAATTTTGAACGGAGATTCTAAAAATTGCTCTCGTCATTTTATTACTTTTTAATCAAAATCCCTAAATTAAAGATTTAATTATGATTGATTCATCTGTCTAATAGAAAATTAGTAGAACAAAGACACACTCAATCACATTTTAGAAACAGTCGATCATGAAAATGGGAAGATTTGTAACAATTTCAATTTCGAATTTTTTTTCATGATAACAAGATTTTAATTAAACGTATTATAGTGAATCATCCCTGTCTATTTTTTGAGTTTTTTATTATAATGATACTGATACATGAAGAAGTTGCACCAAAAAGGTACAATCTCTGTAGTCCGCGGTGGACCCTTATGTCTGGGAAATAAGAAGAGATTTAGGGATTGGGTCGGAGTTGAAGGTATTCGTGGATGCGTGTCTTGAAAGATTGAAAGTTATATGTTGCTGGAAAGACGATCGGAAGAAGAGAGTTCCAGTCTCTAGATGTCATAGGGATAAACGAGTTGGTAAATGCATTTGTATTCAATTTAAGCGAGTAGGAGTGTTGAGTCTTAGAATATAAATATAAGTACCTGGAGGCACCAAGCGATGCTCGATAACTTCTTCCTTCAGTTAAAATCTTTATTTTAATATTATTTTTAATTTAAATTCTGATAAAAAGGTCGATTTTTATTTGAGAGCCGTTTTCAAATTAAAAAAATACAAATATATCTATATAGTATTCGACCAGTGTACCCACCACCTCCACCCTGCTCGACCCCACCCCCAAAACCTCGCCCTACCCCCGGATCCCCCACCACTGCCCTCACATTCTGCACCCCCCACATCCACCACATCAACCACTGCTCCGCATTAAGATCGCTTTCTCATCCTCAAAACTTGTTAATAGAGTTTGTTTCATCAAAATCGTTAGAGCCGTTTTTAAAATAAAAAAATAAAATGCAAATATATATATACCTGGAAGACCGAGCTTTGTTCGGGTTTAGTTAATGCTTGACAACAACACACCACAATCACAATAGTCCTTCAAGGCCTTTGAGAACAATGAATTATCAACCCATTGTCTGTCTGGGCACAAAAGTAAAAGAAAACCCCTTTTTAAATCCCTAAGATAAGGTTGGCATTTGTCCACCTGAGAATAATTAATTTGATTACGAAAAAAACTCACGAAAAACAATTTAGTCGAAGATGAGACCGTGACAGATCGAATTGTCAACCCAAAAACCCCCTAACCCGTGAACTTCATCAAAATCGGTAGAGTCGTTTTCAAAATAGAATCAAGATACAAATATATTTATAAATATATATATATATATATATATAAATATAAATAAATATACAATTTTTGCTCGTTTAATAAGAGTAGATAAGTAATATAAATAAAAGCAAAGATGCAAAATGTATAGTTCTTAATTAAATTCTATTGAGAATAATGAACCTTGGGCGCAAGCAGTAGGTGAAGCTAAATTTCTTATTGTTGACAAAACTAGGTTCAATCACATGTGCGTATTGTAATATGTTTATAAGTGTATATGTATAATTCCCAATAACTAAGTATGGCCCAATAAAATTTAGGCCGAAACCTTTTACTCTAGGAAATTTATTGTACCCGGGTGCATCCCACTTTGGCTGATTAACTCCTTAAACCCACTGCAAGAATGAATATATTTATTCATTCATAATGGTAAAATATATTACTAATAAGTATTCAATGAAGTTGGTTAAAAAATGATTTGTCCCGTTGACAATTTTATTGAAAATTTCAAGGAGAAAACCATAAGGAAAGAAGCGATCTGATTTATTTATTATGGGCACCATAACGAAAGACACGGAGATAGTTAGACAGAACTTCGAAAGCCCACACCTATCAACTATCACCCATGCTTCAAATAAAAAAATTCATTTCATCTGGACTCCGCCCAGGATTCATTCATCTCTGAGCGACGATCAAATAACACAAACCAGCACGAGGAATTTTAAATAACTGAGACAGAAAGAGCGGACTGAAAATATTATTAATATCACACACACAATCAGACCAACCAAGAGGAAAGAAGATGAAGGAAAAAAAGAGATGCGTTGGCGGAATTTGATCTGACCATTAACAAAAAATCGAAGTATTTAACAATTCATTAAAATTGACAGTTGTAATCCTTTTGAAATTAATTTGACATTTATTTTATACAGGATTTTTAGTTAGAACAAATTAGATAAAAAAAATGATTAATCGAATTCTTTGATTAGTATTACCACATCTCGTGAACATTCAATAATCCAGTCAAGTGAGATTTTTTAATAATTTTAAATTAAGGTAGTTCTTTCACAAATGCAAAAATTCAAGAAGTCTTTGAAACTTGGAATATAAGTCATTAAAATATAATACACATACTGTTAAAATTTGAAGACGATTTACCACACCAAACATGAAATAATTGCAATTAAAAATGACATTTTTACATAGGGTAGATAGGGAAAGGGTGGGGATATGATCATTATTTTATTTTTTTTCATTGAAGGAATTTGACCATCTTGTTGAAAAACTAAGAATAATATATTCAGAGTAACTTAAAAAAAATTGAAATTATTTACCTCTTAGTTTTGATAAAAAACAAAAAAAAAAACATATTTGGGCGATTATTTTTAGTGGAGAGGATATAAGCACAATGGCTTGGAAACGATCCGGCAAGTATGTGTGTATCCATATAGAGATTTTGTAGTGTGAGTGGACAGTCATGTTAAAAAATATAACCTAAAATTTTAGTTCTGTTCATTTTAATAGAGTAGTTACGAGGCTAAAACTTGTGTGGATTGTCGCGAAAGAACCTCCTTAAGCCGTTTCTAAATCACAACATCTACAAAAAATCAGCTAAAAACAGACACTTTAGAACTCTTTCACACCGTCATTTTAAATCGAAATAAATTTTAAAAAAATTAATTAATTCTATTTAAAGAAATTTTTTCAGAGACACTATGAAATTTTTATTTTTTTTATTTTTGACCTTACATAAACCCTACATAAACCAATTATCAATCAACCAACCCCAAAATAATCAGTCAAGTAAAATTTTAATTCGAATTTATATTTGAGGGAAAATTAATACATTTAATTTCAAGATTTAAATTTTCTATATAGTTTCGGAGCAGACGGACAGACTCGAGACTAATAGGGCCCGAATTATTTTTTAAACGGATCCGTAAAAATAATACCAAAGTATCTGCACCTTTTTAAATATAACATATCAACAAAATGAAAAAATATTTTTCTAACACCTACTTGTATATACTATTTTCTCTATTATAATTGTTAATTGTAATTTGAATAGCGAAGATGAATTGTAATACATTTTTTCACTAGTGAATAAGGTTATGTTTATAAACAAAATCTTATATATCATTAAAATGGCTCAATCGAGCAAAACATTCAATACGTATTTATTTACAATTTTAATACAACTGAATATTGTTTACTTCTATGACTTTTAAAGACAGTAATTCCCTTCATCTCCTTTAAACTTTTCTGAGACCTATACAATTTTCAATTCTTTGGAACCCGGCTCTTTTTTTTTATGATAATGATGAGAGAAGGAGTTACACCAAAAAAGGTGCAACCCCTAAAGGCCTGGGTTGGCCCCTCCATCGTGAAAAGAAGAAGAAAGAATTTTATGGGTTGGGTGGGGGTCGAAGGTATCTGTGGATACGGGTCTTAAATAGCTGAAGGTTATAAGTCGCGGGAAAGATGGTGGCAGGGAGCGAGTTCCAGTCTCTGGAGGTCAAAGGGATAAAAGAGTTGGCGAAAGCGCTTGTTCGACTTTTATCCAATTTGACAGCGAAGGGGTGCTGAGCGTTAGAAAACCGCGTGTTTCGCGTAAAGAGGGCATTAGGGGGGATAATTGATTTCAGCTCGACTGAACAGACACCGTGATAGTATCTGTAGTACAGGGAAAGGGCAGAAACGGTTCTTCGGTGAGCCAGGGAGTCGAGTGAGTTGGTTAGAGCCGGTTCTCCTATTAGTTTAATTGCTCTTTAGATTGACTAGCTTAATTCGTGTACAATAATTTATGTATTCGCTTGGATTTCGACTTCACGTTAATCACAATAAAAAATAATTAATTGCGATGTTTCGTCTCTTTTATTCGGGACATAAAGAAGAAAATAAGATAAATAAGACCCTTGAAGCAATTCCTTTTGTTCTTGCTGGGACAAAACGTGTGGTTTTGGTTGCAGAGTTTAAGGCGATGAAGAAAAATTAAGACGTCAGAAAAGGCTTAAAATTTCCATCAAGATCGCAGCCAAAAATTAATTATTCGTTTTCGTTTTATGAAATGCATCTATATAGCTTAAAGAATAAATGATCATTTAATTTAATTTAACATTTTTGACCCGGCATCTGAATTTTCATCTTCTCTTCTCTTCACGGTGCGAGATTCAAACTTGACTCACTAGTATAGTATAAGTATTGCACCTTTTCGGCATAACGCTTTCTCTTTTAAAAAAATAGTATTATAAATATATTTAAATTGATTTTATTTTGATTAACCTACATTCTAAAAACCTGCGAATATATTTTTCATTAAACTTTTTATTGTTTTACGTTGTATTTGAAAAAGCAAAATTGTGATGTAGTATAACATATTGATTTTACCATGAATCTGGCACCCCCTTCCTCGTGTATTCAAATTAAATAAAAATATCAAATTTATAATATGACATTTTAAGAACCTGTAAAATTTGATCAAATCTGTTAAAGGGTTCAAATTTTTATCTCTCGCCCCTAATTTTTGGCTCGAGCTCTTAATCTCAATATAAAATACCCGAGGGGTGAACCGCGATTGTAATTAGGTGTACACGTCTTTGGAATGATGTGGAATTATTTTGTAATTCATTAGATAATGACGCTTCATCTATTGTCTACTTGGAAATAAAAGTGGAAGTGGAAGTAGGTGTACAAGATATTAGGTCGCAATTCACCTCTCGAAAGTACCTAAATATAAAATTTCGTTTTGATATTCTGAATCGTTTTTTAGATAGAGAGTATACAAAATTTGTAAAAACACACACATACCTAATTACTTTCTAACAGATTTTTTGACAACATAATTAATATATCTTGAAATATATGTTTTTTGATGTTCACTAGAAAACGTTTTATAGTAGATCGATTCGTAGTGTGTTAACTCAAAATTGACAATTATTAATATAACGATTACTATACTTCACCATATAGGAACATCATATGATTAAGTGAAAATAGTATTTAGCTGCTTGATTTTCAAGATTAACGAGATCAAGAATTTATTTATGACTTATCAAAGATGTTAAAGTTCATAAAACTGTAATAAGGATTTACTGTGATAATTAATTACATAAGTAAATATAATACGAGCAACGAACATTAATTTAATTATTAAACATATAATCAATATAATTACCTAATACTGTAAACATATTTACTTTGTTTTGAAAATATTCAATCAACTATCGTTATTAGAAAATCATGCTAAATATATATTCTATACTTGAAATTATATATCTATATTTACTTATACAAGACTACAGTTAAGTACCATTATTTTTCTCTAATTATTATTATTTCTTTTTTTTTGTAAATAAATTATTTATCAACTTATTTCCGCTCTAAAGAGTTATACAAGGTTAATATTAAATAAATTTTATAGAATGAAAATTCGTTTTATTATAATAAATGCGGGTTTTAAAACAAAACACGGGCGGTAGTGTTAATAAAATTAATTATCAAAAAATAAGAGGATAATTAAAAAAAATTTTAAAAAAATAAAAAAACTGGTTGGACAAGTTTTACTTTTAACAAAACTACCTGATGTTCTATTTAAAAAAGATGAGGACCTGGATATATTATAGCAAAATTTTGTTAAATCCCTCTAAAATAAAATAAATGAGTCAATCTAAATTTATAAGCTTAAATATAAAATATTGTGTAAATGAGATATCGGCTATATTAAAATTTTAATTAATAGTCAGACAATAAATTCTCTTATGAAATCGAAGATCAGCTATGTAAGCCGCGATACATCAACCACTCAAAATAAAAACCCACAAATCTCTACTAAGAAAATTAGGGTTAGCCAAAATTCTAGTTCTGGACCTTTCTTTATTAGTAGATAATATATATTAAAAAAAAAAAATAGTGGAAAAGTGAATAATTTTCAAGGCGCTTTATACTTTCCACAAATTTTTGTGTTTCGAAATTTTTTGTCAACGAATAACTTGTGCTATAAAATTGAAACTTAACACAAAGTTGCAGTTCATTTATACAAACTTGTTGAAAAATTATAAAGGGTTGAATTATTGATGTTCACAAAATAAAAATTGAAATAAAGTTTGAGTTGAATGGATACTCATATATTTCGGGTTTTTAGACAATCTTCAGGAGTGTATACTTAGTAATTTGTATAAAGTCCTTGATGATGGGCTAAAAGCCCGAAATATATAGAGTATCCATTCAACTCAAACTTTATTTCAATTTTTACTTTGTGAAATACCATTAACCAACCATTTATATTTTTTTAAATATGTTTCACTATAAACCTAGACCGCTTTCCCTAAAACTTGTGTTGTTCTATTACAACCGGTTGATAGCACCCTATAGGACATATTTCTATTTTTTATACATTTTTTAAATGAAATAGTAAGGCCAAAATCCATTAATTTCTTTGTTTTACAAATATGATCAAACATTTTGGTTACCTAAATGAGCTTTTTATAATTTGAAAAATCATGTTTGTTTCACCTGCCGTTTTCAAGTAGGTATTCATGTGTTCGATAATTATAATTTGGAAATTATATTATAGTTCTTAATGGACTTTTTGGGATACTTTTATATTATTAGTAATGAAGCTATTGAAGCTTTTATTTTTGTGATTAATTTAATTCAAAAACAAATAATATAATAGGAATTCGACGTTTCGATGGACTTATTCTGCGATCGTGCTCAAGTATGAGCTTCATTATTAATTAAATAATTAAAACATTGATGTGAGTGACTTTTTACAGGGTATGGTCAAGTATTGTAATCGTGCATGAAAAAAGTGTTTTTTTTTCCTTCATTTTTTTCAAAATATCTAAAAAACAACTGAAACTATTTCGATTAAAAAAATTGAGCGAAACCATGGCATTTCGGTCTACAAAAAAGCTCTAGTAAGTAAACATCGAAAAAATTATATTTTTCGAGATAATAATTGTTTTTTCAAAATGTCTGTTAGTTAGTCTGTGCGTTACCAAATTTGTGGACGAGGTAGCTCAAAAACTAATGTGAATATCGAAACCAAATTTCATACGTAGTTTTGGTCCATTGAGATTAAGAGCTGATTAGATTTTGGTGCATATCGACCCAAAATTAAAGAGGGTCGAGAAGGGGTTAAAAATTAAAAATCTAGGTCGTTTGAGCAAACTCAACCAAGTTTTGTATACATAATCAGTGGACCCTCAAGTCTAAAAATGCAAAATCTAACCCCCCAAAATGGAGGGGGGGGGGCGGAGGGTCAAAAAATGAAAATCTTTGCCATTTACCAAACTCAACCAAATTTTGTATACATAATCAGTGGTCTCATAATCAGGAGTCTAAAATGCAAAAACTACCGCCCCCTCCCCCTAAATGATTATAAATAATTTTATTAAATATTAAATATAAGTGAGGGGCCAGGTTGTATGGTAAAGTCAAGTGGATAGCCACATCAGAACACGTCAGCTTATTTAAGAAAAAAAGATAAAAAATTTTCTATAAATCAACTCACTGGAAAACCATATAATATTGAAAAAAATAACACAATTCTATGGTCACAATATCTAAGATTTTAGTAGAAAATATTTTTATATTGCATGTCAGAGGGCTTCATACCGCCGGGCAGTTATAAACTAACCCTCGAGACAAAACTCTCTCCAACATGCTAATTATTAATTAAATTTTTTATAAGAGCTTCGAAAAATAAGTTTGGAAACCACTGCTCTATAGTCCAATAATGGGTACCTATCTTTGAGAGAGCTCTTATGAGTTTCATCTCAGCCGCTTCGTAAAGTTTAATCTCTATAAGAACGAGAATACGATTTTAAAGATTCAATATTAATATTAATAGCCATTTAATATTAATAGCCTTTGAAAAGATTGAATATTAATCTAAATTAATAACGATAATTGGCGGAGCTCTTATAAATCATACGAGTTTGAAACTAATCAATTTCGATTCCAGTTGGTATTTTCTCTTATTATTATTATTGAACAGGCTTTTGATTTATTGCTCTCGATCAAAAAATGATAATTTATTAATATATTCAAATCCAAATCACTCTCTCGCGACCCACTACTATTAGATCAGAAAGATCTGTTGCTATTGTTCCCTTTTTCGAAATGTTAAAAAGTGATAAATAGACCCATCCATCTTTTGTCAAATTTATCATCGCGAAACTGAAATGGAATGAAAATAATTATAATCGTCAATCTGTTGATGTAGGATTAACTCTTTGATATTTCGATTCTTTTGTGGAGATTGGTAATGAGAAAATTATATTAAGAAATAAATATTTACAATTATTTTATAAAAACAATAAGAAATTTGTTTAAGTAGGTGTCAAAGGTTTCGGAAATAATGTTCCCTTTCTCAAAGGGCCGTCCATAAATTACGTTACACGACTTTCAAGATTTTTAGACCCCCTTCCCCATGTGTCACATTCTGTCACATTTTCATTGAGCCGCCCTGTATTGTGACTTCACATTATCACTTTTATGTCCTATAATTTAATAATTGTATAATTTTTTATAAATTAAATTCAACTAAAAAGATTTAATATATTTTAAGATTAATTTTTTAAAAATTTTAATTTTACTTTTATGACATAACAATTTTTAGGAACCTCGGGCCCCCTGTCACATTCTGTCATAAATCTAGTAGATGCCCCCTCCTTACTGTCTGATTTTTAATTTAATTTATTGACGGCCCCCAATGGAAAATATTTATGCAGAAGCAAATATCAATATTTTAAAAAATCGTAATAAGCTACAAGAAATAAAGATGGAGAAAAAAGTGAAAAAATGCTCAATGTACCCTGACCGCAAATTTTAATGAATTGTTAATTTTCGTCAGTGAACGGTTTCAGTTAGGAACGTTGCACTTTATCATATTGGTATATGCCAAATTTCAAATCACTAGTTACGACACTGTTCGATAGTTCATTTTTTCCCTCATTTTTTTTATTTTTATTTTTGAAGCGTAAGTACAAAAGCTAGAATTCCAAAAATCAAATCAAGATTTTGTTCTGGAAATATAAATCATTTGGTCCCAGAAAGAACTTTCTACAACATTGTGTTGACGGACAGACTCAGGCAGAATTGTTTCATTAATAATGAGAACATTATTCTCGAAACGTTTGAAACGTGATTAACATATTATATCTGAATATTTTTATAAAAGAATTGAATTTAAGTCTTATGTGTATAATAAATCAAGAACATTATTCATTATAACTGTATATCATTCGCATCCATAATAAATATTAATTAAAACAGGAATAGCAAGGAATTGGACTACAAATAAAAGATCGTCTGTTTAAAAATAACATAAGAAATTTTTTATAAATTTTTGATTTTTTTAATTGTCAAAAGGAGGAAAAAAGTTCAAGTTTGTTGAGTAATTGAGTCCAAGAATGTATTGTAGATATAATAAAAAAGATTAAGGATGTTTCGTCGCATATTGGAATTGAATTTTGACAAAGAGTGATAAGATGGACTACTGAGGAAGTGGAAATAAATCTACGAAACGTCTGACCCATTTAATAAAAACTCTGTTTTTTATTTATTGTCCAATCCCCTGATATTACTGTTTTAATTATTCATTGTATTACGATACTATTATACCCGTTCTATATTTTTTATGATATAAAATTTTGTTCAAAAACTTTAACTTTTTATATATAGATAGAATATATATAGATATATATAGATCTCTTTCACCCAGCTCAAATCTCAATAGAAAATATTAATCCTTAGAACAACTACCCCCCCCCCCCTCTTCCCCTACATTCCCCCCACCACATACAATTTTAATAAAAAAATTTTTAAAAATTCTTACTTGTAAAACTATTTTTCCAATATGTAATCAGTTTTCTTAGACTCCTGATGATGGGCTAACCCCCGAAATATATCGAATTCAAAACTCAATTTTGTTTTATTTCTTTTTTGTGAAACCTACCTCGTATCTTAGTTTTATTATTATATTAAAATGTTTCACCTAGAACCAACACCGAACTCCTTAAAAGTTAAAAACTTTATAGTTTGAAAAAGATTTATTTTAAGAGCGACTATCGATTTGAGCTCCTATAAGTGGCACCTTAGGACATCTGGAAATTATAATAAAAGAGCCAAATGTCATCCATTCAATTTGTCAACTTTTAAACCGTTAAGAGTTCAGTCACTTATTGCTTGACTCGTAGAGATAATTACGCGGTTAGCGTGCAAATGGTTAACTAACAACAGAGTGCTATTGTCGGAGATTCAATGGTCTATAATTTTCAAACCAAAAAAAACGACAAAATAAAACTACTCTCGGGTCTGTTTTTTAATGATGGAGAAACAAGACGGTGTAAAACTTATAGGTCAAAATTAATTTTTGCATTATAGAATAAAATAAACGTATGTGAAACCAAGAATACCAATAAAGTAAAATTCATTTTCTGTAGATCAATTTAAAACCTCTATCATATTTAATTATATTTATTTAAGTGAAAGTAAAAATATTAATAAGAAGATGGATCGATGTAAGTATATGTGTAGCTAAATTTTGAAGGATTCAAATTTGCAGGCTTCGGTTAAAATAAAAACGGGAGAGAATTGTAATGCCCAAAAATCAGATATGGGTATTTAATCTGTCTCGTATTTGAATTAGTTTGAAATTTTGATATTTTGCTTAAATAAGGCTTTTGGATGGAAGCCCATTTTATAGGATGAGTCAAGGAATTAAGAGAGCTAATCAATGATGAACTTGCTTTAATTTTAATTGTTACACCCAGTAATTGAAAATTGGTCTGCCAAGGTCCCTTTTTACAAGTGCCAGAAAGATTTGAGACAGGATCAAATTTTGATCTTTTAGTGAGAAGTTTAGAGAGCATGAATATGTGTCTAAATTTGAATAGAAAGCCAAGTTTTCATCAGAAAAATTTTCTAAAAAATTAATATCATCAATCTAAGAGAGATTAGATCCCAAAGTGATATCTAACATTGATACCTTCTCACAATAAATATTTGAAGGGAATGGCTTTGATGCGCCTTAAAGTTAGACAACAATCGGGTGAGGCATTTTAAACATCAAGTTAAATCCAAACTAAAGAAGTTTATTTTAAGAGACTTGTTTGGATTTAACGTGATGGATATTTTTATTTTTTTTATTTTATTTGATTTATTTATTTGTGTTTTTTAAATAAGCTATGTACTTACATTCGTTATTTTACTGTAATTTTAAATATTTAAAGTTTTAAATGAGTTTTAATGTTTATTGATTTCATATACATTTTTATTCAAAAAGAAACAAAATAATTAGATTATATTATTAAAAATATTTAAATAAAATCAAAAAAACATATTGATTACTTTAATAACAAATAATCTTAAAATTCTAAAGAACTGTAGAATATGAAAGGTATTTGAATATATTTAGTATTTGAAAAATTTCTTTATATTTCTTTCTTTAAGAATTATTCAAAAGATTTTCAATAATTAATTCTATTAAATTTATTTATTTATCTAAATAAATCATTGATCCTGTTTTGCTTTTTATTTTCCTTTGAGTGAAAAATTGAAAAGCTCTTGCAAATCGATTCAGCAATATTTTTATCTGAAGAATATTCCGCTTGATTGTACACCAATATCCTACCTACATATAAATAAATACATGCCTTGATTTCTTAACGAGTTGTTGTGCTGTTTCATTCCAAACCTGTCATCTTAATTAACTCTAAAGATGATATTGAATATTAATCTCTTTTTAAATGGATTTTTACTTTTAATGACCATGTTGCCTTTACAAAATAATAATCTTTATTATTATCATCATCAGCTTTTATTATTCTTTATAATTATTATTATGTAATTCCTAAGCATCCCATTTATCTTGTTCTCTTTATTATCGATGACACATCATTATACGAATAGCGGCTTCATTGTTTAATCGCAGTCTACAGTAATTTAATATGGGTAGTGGTAAAAAGAAGATGATAAAACAAGAGTTCTTTTCTCTTGAGGAAAAAAATATTCTCTAATATTTTTTAAGAATAATTTTTTAATCCGATTTTTTTAAATTATTATTAAATTATTAAGTTGGTTTTTCTGTCTAGATTTTACACCCCCCTCCCCCTCCCCCTCAATATTTTTGTCTTTTGTAGAATTGCACCCGCTGCATTAGCACTCAGTTCTGGTAACAAATTAGCCACCAGAATATTTTCAAAAAGTAATTTATATAAAAAATATAGTAAGGATGATTTGTGTTCATGATTGATAAATTTAATTTAAGATTCATAGGGATATGGATTTTTTTATAATGAAAAATTAATCATTGTTGAATGTTTCAATTGAAGGGTGAACCGTGATTGAAATTAGGTGTACACGTCTTTGGAATTATGTGGAATTATTTTGGAATTCATTAGATAATGCCCCTTCATCTTTTGTCTTCTACTTGGAAATGAAAGTGAAAGTGGAAGTAGGTGTACACCATATTAGGTCGAGGTTCACTCCTCGGTTTCAATAAAATAAAATCTAAGTTACTGATAAATTTGGATTAAATCGACGAAACATTCTTTTTGGAAAAAAGTAAAGAAATAAAATTTTGTCCACAATCCCACAAATCCTCAATTATAAAGAATAATCAATCATCGCTGTTAAATTATAATATGTGGAGAGTTTGGAGCCATTGAGTTGACACTAATATAAAAATATCTTGAAATAATAAAGAATAAACTGATCGCCCTTTTACTTTTGTTTTTATATATGTGGGAGTAAAAACCCGTTTTTTTAGTAAGAAAGCTTTCTTACTAGTTAAAACGCGTTTCACTGAATACATTTGTGGCAACTAGAGTTTACTGATGTTGGTTGAGTTTGGTTTAAAGGTCTTGAATCTTCATTTTTGGCCTCCCGCCTCATTTATTTTCAAAAAAATTTTAACGAAAATGTCAATAATTAGATCCTCTACAACTTTGCTTCTAATTTTTGACATTTTCGTTTAAAAATTTTTGAAAATAAACACCCAAAATGAGGCGTAAGGCCAAAAATAAAGATTCTAGACCTTTGAACCAAACTCAACTAGCATCAGTAAACTCTAGTTGACATAAAGGTATTCAGTGAAAAGCGTTTTAAATAGTAAGAACACCTGCTTACTAAAAACGGGTTTTTACTGCAACATATATATATATATATATATATAGCGGTACAATTAAATATTAAGTATTCAAATTTTATTTTTTTTGTTTTGCCCCGTGTATTGAATGCTTGTTTGATATATTTTTGACCGACTTTGATAAAAAAGAGCTTATGATATATGGTATATATATATTAATCGAATGTGGATTCTGTAAAAGGGCCATATGCCCCTGTATTGTATAAAAACCACGTAGACATTCATCCTCAATTAAATTAGATTTATGCAGACTTAAAAACTGGGGATCCCAAAACTTGGTTAACTTTAATGCAGTCAAAACGCAATGTTGCCTTATCTTTAGGTGCGTCAATAGAAAACTTTCAAGACATATTATTCAATTCTAATTCACTGGAATTCAGTAAGATTTCAGTGCTAGACATCACTCTGGGGTCTGACCTCTCCTAGAATGATCAAATCTGCTAAAGCTGCTGCGTGCAAGCTTTTGGTTTCCTATTTAGGTTCAGGCGCTATTTTACACCCAATCAACTTCTTATACTAAATAAGGCTCGAATAAGGCTATCATCTGTGGAGAGGGGACTTCAAGTCACACTAGATGCAATTCAGAAGCAACCAATTAAACTAATAGGAGACACGGCCTTAACTAACTCGGTCGATCCTCTGGCTCACCGTAGAGTCGTTTCTGCCCTTTCCCTGTACCATATAGATGTGTTTGTTCAGTCGAGTGGAAATTAATTATCCCCCCTAAAACGCTCAGTCATGCCATATATACAGCAGTTGTCTTTTCTTATATGAAAAAACATGGAGCATATTTTATTACTACTCGTAATGTTTTAGAAGAAACAAAATCGTATTATAGCCATTATACATACACGCTGGTGATTAATTCCTTATATCTTTTCTTTTTGATTAATTGTGGGCGAAATAAGCTATGTAAAAATGTCTTATTTAAATATTTTATGAGAACTAATATTTCTTAATTAAATACATTAAATGATTAAGCGAAACAGAACCATGGACTTGTGTCTTTTCATGATTTAATAAATTCATTATAATACTACTTAGATAGTGTCTGAATATTATTATCCATCTCTGGTTCCTAAAAAATCTGTTAACCTAATTACAAATACCTATATTAAATTAAAAAATTAAAAATACTTATATCTGTAAAGTCATATTTTTATTTTACCCCTGATTACTTCTCGAGTGGGGAGAGAAAAGTTGTCATTTTTAAAAATGGACCCCGATCCAATAAAGTTTGAGAACACCTGTGATAAAGAGATACGAAAGTCGTGCTGTATACACAGCAGTTTTATCTTTTCTTATATGAAAATCATGTAGGAGCGTATTTTATTACTACTCGTAATGTTTTAGAATGAACGAATTCTATTATAGCGATTATACCTACTCGCTGGTGATTAATTCCTTGTATCTTGTCTGACAAGAGTTTAATGAGAGCCGAGATTTTTCACTCAGCCAGCTTTTCATCGCATATTCATATCAATCAAAATATTAGAGATAAACTAAAAGCTTAAGTGGCGTTCACGTTTGTTTTCAATTAAATTTATCTAACATTTTAACCCCATTTTTTTATTTTTTAAATGATACCTCTTACAAATTAGGTCAATTATAAGTGTTCTAAACGATGCAGAGCGATCTTTTTTCTCTTTATATTAATTAATAAAAAATTTAAAAATATTCAGGTTCGATGAATAATAAATTAAGAAATTAAATGGATCCAATAAATAATTATAATCAACAGTAGCGGACTGGCGCATTTATCTGATTCTGGAAAATCTTAATGGATTTATTTTTTCGGATCGGGATCGCGCATGCGCCATTAATGAAGGCTAAATTTTGTTTTTCAATTGAAAATTAAAATAAAATTTTAAATGACAAATAACATAGGCTGAGACTTCTGGCTCAGTTTTACAGATAGGATCGGCTCACAAATCTTCAGCCGGCCCAGTCCATGATAATCAACATTTAGAATAAATTGAAAGTTTCTTTTTGCCGAGAGTAGCAGAAATTTTATAAATTGAAGGAGACAATAAAAGAGTGTGTCTTCTGCTGGAAAAATAAATTTGTAATTAAAATAAACGTGTAAAACTTTCTTTCACATATCAATTCCTGTGAATCAATTGTAATAGACTGATCAAGAGGGCAAAGCCCTTGAAACTATAGTCTCATTATAAATAAATTTCAAATTTATTTTTCCAGCAGAAGACTCACTCTTTTATTGTCTCCTTCAACATTTAAGTTATTATATAGAGTAATAATTTTCAAAGATGTTAATTTGTGTTATTTAAAAATATTAAGCATTGAAGGAAAAAATGATTGTTTTTCAATGTTCGGCAAGTTAATTGCAAATTCTGTTGATTCAGTAATTTTTTGTCAGCGATAATGCTAAAACATGGCACAAAAGTGAATCTTGTTAATGAAAACTTATGTGTCAAATTTAAGGATATCAGCTACAACCTATTCAAGAGTTATCTTATGAAAATCGATTTTTTTTTGCATTTTTCACCGGGAAGTTCTGAAGCTAGAAAGCCAACAATCTAATGATTTCATTGTTCTGATATAAAATCAAACACATCTATCTCAAAAGATTTTGATTTGCCCTTTAAATTCTTTAATTAATATAATTAATTTATTTCATTTGTATATCGAAATGATTTTTAAGCTTTGATAGATAAATGGCTTTTGTGTTAACTTTACAGTGCCTTTGCAATTACTTTTAAAACAAAAGATGAAGAAAGAAATCGGAAATTGGATTAACATTTCTATTTGTTCTAAAGAAACTCTCGAGCCAAAAAAGAGAAGCAACTTGTAAACACAGAAACTTTTTATTTTATGACGTTGAAAATTTGTTCGAAAAGCTTGTTTAGATTTGTTTCCGGAGGGTATTTCACAATTTTTTTTATTTTATTAATCAAAATAAAAGACTAAATTAGCCTTGTTATGTTTCTCGTTAATGGAATGATAACATTTCCTTCGTAATGTATGAAATATTTTTTACTGTTCAGTATTATTAAAATAAAATTCCAATGGAGTTTAGATGATCTTTTCTAATAATGAAATGAAACATAAGTACATGACATGGTTTAAAAGTGGAATTTCTTAAAATTTTGTTACAAACCAAACTGAGGATAAAATGGGATTTATAAAGCTTTTCATGGAGAGAAACGAATAAGGTTGCCTTCGGCTTGGTACAAATACACATAAATAAAGTTCGAAACTATAATTTCGAAGGTTCGACTTTCAATTGTTGAGTGACAAACTTACAATAACAAGAAATCGAATTTACTTAGAGCTGATCGGGTATTTGAAACCATGAGAAATAACAGAATATTTCTACACAGGAATTATTTGACGGATTATAGTGATGTTTCACAAAGAGGAAATAAAATTAAAAAAAATTAAGAAATTTTTTATTTATCCCTATACATATTTCGGGCTATGAACCCTTAATCAAGAGGCTTAACAAAAGACTGAGTATTTCTAATTACATGGACTGATGACGAAGGTCAAACCTTCGAAACTAAAGTCTCTCACAAAAAAATTGCATATAGATTCACATGATTATCAAGAGAAATCAAAGAGGTTGTCCTCTGCAGGATATAAATAAACATACACATTTCTTTTTTTTAATGAAAATGATGAGAGAAGGAGTTACACCAAAAAGGTCCATCCCCTAAAGGCCTGGGTTGGCCCCTCCATCGTGAAAAGAAGAAGAGAGGATTTTATGGGCTGAGTAAGGGTCGAAGGTATCTATGGGGTCTTAAACAGCTGAAGGTTATAAGTCGCTGGGAATACGGTGGCTGGGAACGAGTTCCAGTCTCTGGAGGTCATAGGAATAAAAGAGTTGGCGAAAGCGCTTGTTCGATTTTTGTCCAATTTGACAGCGAAGGGTTGCTGAGCGTTCGAAAACAGCGTGTTACTCGTAAAGGTGGCTTTAGAAGGGATAATTGATTTTAGCTCGACTAAACAGATACCATGATAGTATCTGTAGTACAGGGAAAGGGCAGAAACGTTTCTTCGGTGAGCCAGGGAGTCGAGTGAGTTAGTTAGGGACGGGTCTCCTATTATTATAGTTTAATTTCTCGCTTCTGAATTGCATCCAGTGTGGCTAGAGAATGTTTGGAGGCACCCCTCCACAGATGAGAGCCATATTCGAGATAGGGACGAATTTGAGCCTTATACAGTGTAAGAAGTTGACTGGGAGTAAAATAGCGCCTAGGCCTAAATAGGAGACCAAGCTTGCACTCTGCAGCTTTAGCAGTGGTTGAAATATGGTCATTCCACACATATATATTGCATCAAGAAGAGGACAACCTCATTTCTCTCTTAATGACACAATAACTCTGCCACTCTCGGCAGAGAAAATCTTTTCAAATTTATATTTATATTATGTTATATTTATACTGGTCATAGGTCACTGGTATGTATGTTTATTTGCATCAAACTGAGGACAACATCATTAATTTTTCCTCATGAATGAAAAGCACTCGGTAAACCAATTTTTTCAATTAAAAAAGAAGCATTTCTTTGCATTAAACTAATAATAATCAGCTTATCAATTTATTTACTACTCAGTAGTAACAGGCAAAGGCCGCCGGGCGGCTATACTTAATATTGGTTAACTTAAAAAATTTCAATTTTTTTCTTATTAGTTTTGGTTCGATTGTAGAGGCATATAGAATAGGACCCGGGGGGGGGGTCTTTGAAATGTGGTGTTACTGAAGAATAGAAAAGAATTAGAAAGAAACTTTTTAATAGGATTGCAGAAAGGAGAGGAAAAATTTGAGTAAATGAAGCTGTTCAGGTAATAAAGCACACGTTTGTCACGGCTGAGAAAAATCCTGGAGAATTAACTAGGATATAATTACCAGGCCAAGTGGGACCCGAACCGCATACCAGGAGTTCCAGAAATTATAACTTCAAAAATAATTGAGATAACAAATTTGCTCTTAATTGTAGTTTATAAGAAGTTAGTGAGGGAATTCGTGGGAATTTATTATAATTATAAGTTGGTCCATTTTAAAAAGTCGAGAGGTACAAGAACCATCTAAATATATTTGAACCTCTCTCAAGTAGTCATATTAAATCAAAATCTATTTTAAAAAATTAATTCTAATTATTCATTTCAATGTTTTGTCGTTAAATCTATTAGTATTTATATTAATTGGTCTTGTCAAAAGATAAGTAAACATATTATTTGACCTCCAAATCACAGATCATAGAGTAAACACTTGTTTTTGCTTATGAAATTCCTCAATAATAATTGTAAACGTTTTGTCCTGTTTTCAAACGAAACATGAGTAAATTCTATTAAAAATTCAATCCCACTAAATAATCCAACCCAAAATCCACATTCCGATCGTAGCTCTAGGCTATGAAGAATGAATAGGTACATTTTTTTTAGTCATAAAAATGTTGGGAATAAAATATTTTCCGTGTAAACACCATTCTTCATTTATAAACAAGAAATACTATAAGCAATAAAAATTTAAATAAAACAATAGTGTAAAATTAAAACGATCATTAAATAAAAATTTTATTGTTTTAAATATAAAGAGATCGGTAGATGTAAATATTAGAGGCAATGAAATTACATCTAAAAGAGAGACAATTAGAAGGGAGTTAAATTAAAGTAGTGGAGATCTAAGGATTTATTTAGTTTGTTTTTGACATTTAAGAATAATGGGCCAGTCGGATATTTTTTATGATTTTGTTATCTAACATACTTAAAAGTTTATGGTAAATGAGCTTTTCAAAGGTGAATTGATTGAATTTTTTTTTAGAAGTTTCAAATTAATACCAGGGGTGTAGTGGGGCGTATACCATGTAGTTTGATGTGAACAAATCTAGGGGTGAACCGCGATTGGAATTAGGTGTACACCGTCTTTGAAATTACTTTGGAATTCATTAGATAATCTATTGTCATCTATTGTCTTCTATTTGGAAATGAAAGTGGAAGTGGAATTAGGTGTACACAATTTTAGGTCGCGGTTCACCCCTCGGAGTAAATAGAGTACACCCTGTGCTAGTTAAAAATTTAAAAAAATTTCAGACATAAAATTTTGGAATATTCAAATAAATAATTAAGAAAAGAAGGAAAAAAAATTTTTTTGTTTTTCTATGCCTTTTGTTAAAAATGAAGAAAGATTTTGAACACTACTGTGGAGAGAAGAAGGAAACATTTTATTTGTTTCATTCATTGACCCTTTGAAACCCTGAAGAAGGAGGGGAAAATCCTCCGAAACGTCAGTTTGAAAGGAAAGGAGGAAGGATTCCAATAAATTACACCTTATTTTATATGTGTTAATTTTTTCTTTCCTCACTACCTCTGGGCTGCCTTCCATTACTTTCAATTCAAATAAATATTTTAAATTTCTTCAATTTGCTTTTAAAATGATAATTTTTTAAAAAATACAAGAGTAAAACATTTTATTTTATTATTTTTTATAGTATAGTATATAGAGTATAACCTTCTGATTTTTTACGATCCATATAACGTATATCTACTGCTGATTTACAACTAGGGCACTGCATATAGATAATTATAGTATATTGTATCGAAAACACTTAATGATTAGACGATTACCAAATATAATAAAAATAAAATGGTATTATATGGTATCATCATCGAAAAATGAATCGTTCAAATGACCTATGTAAAATATTGTTTCGATACTATAGTAGCGAATCATTTTTAGAAACACTCAATTATTGATGGAAAAAAGAGACAAAAATAAATTTTAAAATATATTCACCCTCAATGCACTGGAAGATCGATCTCACTCTTGTCTTTCTCATCGCCTCCAGAAGTTGAGAAAAGCTATTTTGAGTGAATACACCTATAACACTTGACATAAACATTAGTAGCGACCCCCCCCCCTTTTACTACATACTAATTTAGTCATCAAGACGTATGTAGTAAACAAAATAAATCCCTTTAATTCGCGGAAAATTCAAATTTTATTTCATCCAAATCAAATTCTTATAATTTAAAATATCAGAGTAAAATTCGAATTGTAATAATCGGACTTCGAGAGAGCCTGAGGACGTATGTATCAGTGAGAGTGGCCTTGATTTTTTGGAATACGGATAGAACGAGAGACCAGGGCGAGCTGAAAGAGATCCTACCTAACATTTCCACTTGCCTTATCTACACAAGACTGACATAAATGAAAAATACCAGGTTCATATTTCATGTATTTATCAGATATAGGGTAAAAATGAAAAACCTTATTAGGCAAGTGGTTAAATATATGAGAAACACAGGCGGCAGTGCACCGTCTCTGCCAACCGGCCGGCAGAGCCCTCGTGCCCCTAGCCACAAGGCAGCCGCTCTTCTTCCTTAGGCTAGTCCTAAGGAAGCAACGGACAACCTTCTGGTCTACACGTTCTAGTCCATAGAGCCACCTCAAATCCGCCCTCAAAGACACAAAGTCACCAGACTCCCATTACCACCCCATTGTTCCATTTGAACAAGGCGTCAAGCGACGACTTTTCGTTAAGACACAAAACATGCAAGCACATGCACGAACCTGGACCTCGATCTTTATAAATCCGATCGAATCGGTCACTCCCCTATTGACTCGTTCATGGGTTCAACAAATGGGTGGCGTCAATTTTAGCTCTCTTGAGGATCTTAATTCTAAAATAACCTTAAAACTAAATTGGAGGGCACAAGAGAGAGAAACACATCACAAAATATCCCTAAGAGGCCTAAGATAGACGACACCAAATTTGCTGTCTCCAGGAAGGAAATCAAAGGGAAGAGTGCAGGTCCCCAACACAGAAAGAGAAACCGTCATCGTTGGCATGGCATATCATCCCACCCTCCCTCTAAACTATATACTCTATTGAATACATACTATCCTTATCTACTAAAAATTTAATTTAATTTTAATAATTTTCTATCACATATTCTGATGAAGAATTAAATTTGTTATTAAAATAGCGATGAATCCCATCGGTGGTTGAGGCGGTGAAACCTGAAAATCCCTACGCAAAATCTAGCATTCTAATAAATTATCAGTCTGTGAAGATCCTCCAATGGTTCAGTTGTTGCTCTACTAGAGATGAAGATGAAATGGGGATCTGAAAATTCCTAATCAGATTTTCTTTTACGTTAAAAATTGAATAATTTCAAGAAAAAAACTATTAAAAAATAAAATGATTAGATTGAATTTAATTGATTTTTGATATTAAGAAGTCCAAAAAATTGAAAACTAAAATAAAATGAAAACAATTTGAGCTATGATTGAGATTGCATTTATGAAACATATAATAGCCAAGTTATTTAATTAAAAATTTATTAAATTATAATTGAAAGAAAAACTTTAATATAATATATGAAAAAACAAGTTAAGTATTACATTTACTAATTGTAGCTAGAGGGTATGCTGTAAAAAAGAAAACATCCTAATTCTTTGCCTACTATAATCTAGCTATAAAAAATCCCTTTAAAAGCTTTAACTAAATGCCATGCTAAACAAATATATACTCATATTTGGTGCGCTGTGGGCGACAAGCACATGAATGTGTCGGATGTGATATAAGGCAAGAAACATCACCAAAGTGAAAGGATCCATGAAAAAGAAGAGAAAAAAAATTAGAAATTTTATAAATGAATATTAAATATAATATTAAATGAGATGAAATAAAAATATGAAAATGAATGAAATTTAATTTATCAATGAGAAATTTACTCTACTCTACCATTTTTGATAACAATTTTGAATAAAGAGCATTGAAATCTCTGAAATAAGGGAGTTCTAATTTGTAACTCAAGAAGGTTTGAGGGATAATTAAAAATAATGAAATCTTCATGAGAATATCTTTGAAGTTACTAAAGCAGAAGATATACCTATAGAATAAATACTAACCTCGTCGTTAAAAGAAAAGGCTAAACTCGCAGGCAGCCGATGATCTCGTTGCTCAAGTGATTTTGTCACCTTTAAGAAAATTATTTCAAAATTAGTATACTACATATTTGTATATCGAGCGAGGAAATTTTAAAATTAAACAATCTATAAATCAAATTTGTAATTTGACAAGAAAAGAAAACACTTCAATGAGAAATATCTATTAAAAATATTATATTCCGTTTGAAATTACTATTAAAGAAATATATATATATATATATATATATATATATATATATATATATATATATATATATATAGGTAATATAAACATACCTGAGAGAGCCTGATGACACAGACTGGGGTCATCTCGATGAAACGATGGCTTCTTTCTATAAAAATAAACATCTATTAATTTAAATGTATATATGTTAATAAATATAATTTTTAAATTACCTGATTTGATCCAAAAGCGAATCCCTCGTTGGGCGACATTATGGTAAATGGGGAACTGAAAATTCCTAATTCTAATTTTCTATTTATCTTAAAAATTGAATAATTTCAAGAAAATTATCGAAAAATTAAATTATTGAATTATTTATATCCACTAATTTAATGAATTGCCAAAAATTTTAGTATATAAGTAATTGATATTAATTTTATTCGAAATTGAATTTGCTGAATATTTACTTAAGTTTTTTAATTTTTTGAAAATTTGTATATAAAAATTATAAAAGCAATAATTTAGAAATTTAAATTGAATTTATTCTAATGGAAATAAATTAAATATTAAAGTAATAACTGATTCTAACTAATAGGGTATCCTGTAAAAAAAGCACTTAAAAATTAAATATATAAAAAAATGATATACTCAAGTTTGGTGACTGTTGATATTTATGAATCGGAGGAAGAACAACATCGAGACATCAATGAAGTGGATGATCCATGAAAAATAAAATAAAAAAAAACAAATTAGAAAAATAATAAGATATTGTACAAATGAATATTAAATGTGATGATAAAGGAGGTAAGATAAACATATAAAGATTAGTTACATCGAATTTATTGATGAGAAATTTATTCGACCAAAACATTGGACTCCATAAGACAAGGAGAAGTTAATTTGTAAATCAAAGAGTTTCATAATTGATATTTGATTGATAATTTGAAAAAAAAATAAACCTTTTTTTAATTCTTCTATATTTTTTAATTTTTGTATAAAATTTAGAAATATAATAAATGAGGAAGTAATACTAACCTCGGGGTTAAAATAAGGGGCTTAATCTCGCAGACAGCCGATGACCTGATCCTTCGAAATGACTTAGTCGTTGGCGATTTCTTTTAGAGAGAGGATTCGTGGGAAAATGTTCAGAAGAGTGGTGTTCCGTTGCCTTTCTCTGGATTTATTGAGATTTTTCGTATTGTCGACATAGATGAAAATTATTCTGACTGAAGCCAGATTCGATCCCGAGTAAGATCGAAGTCTAGTCACTCCATCTTTAAAAAAAATTATTTAAAATTAATCAAAGAGCTTGTATATTTATTACTATATAGTAATAAAGAAATATTTTCAATGAAGTAATATGTAATGTGGAAAGTGAGAAAAATTTATTTAGAAAAATATCCAAAAAATACTAATATATTCGAGGAAATTGTGAAAACTTTTCAAAACGACACGCTCTTTACAAAATTTGATGAATTGGCATTTTTTTGGACTGCGCATAGTTTTGGCTAGAAAGATGAAACTTGACGTTGAGTTGATTAAAACTAAATGTAGTGTTAGCTTTCAGCTCATCAGCTACAACCGTACGAGAACTTCTTAAATACTTAAGTAAGTAGTTTATTTATGCAATTAAATGCGCCCCGCAAGAGTAAGATGAAGCCCTATGGATCTCGAAAGACCCTTGCATTACCGAAGAGAAGGAAAGTTGATCAAGTGTAAGGGTGCAGGCATAGGTGTTTCTCTCAGCTTGGTATTGGAATTTAAACAAAATAATCATTATTCCCAACTTCTGCTATAGAATCGTCTCCTTGGATTATCTCACTACAGCCTTATATGTATAAAGATAGAAAACATTTTATTAATTTATAAAAAAAAAAAAAAAAAATACTAACAAAAATTAATGGAGAATTGATAGAAGGTAAGGATAGTGAAAAAAATAAAATTCCGAATAAAATATTATACATTTATTGGAAAGTCATTTTTGAAGAAGGAGGGAAGATCTTCCGAAACGTCGTTTTTGAAGAGGATAAAAATGACTTTCAAATAAGTTTATTTTATTCGGAATTTTATTTTTTTCATTATCCTTGGGCTGCCTTTTATTAATTATCCATACATATTTATATTTCATATATATATTAGGGTGGTCCATTTATTTTGAATATTTTCTAAGTTTTACGAAGACAATGGCTCATATGGTTAGAAATAAATAATAAAAAAATATCCCCTAAGTTTCAAGTCTCTATCTCAATTATAACCTGTGCCCCCAGCGATGAAAGTTTCTTATCTAAATAACATGGGGTTTTTGGCATTAAAATTTCAATTTTTTTATTCCGGCGAAAGTTATGGTTCAAAAAATGTGAAACTCTGTAGACGTTATCCTTATAATATGAGCTGTCCACCAGAATTATTACAGATTTTTAGCTATTATAATTTTGAAGTTACAGCTAGATAAAATACGGCTATATCTTAGTGTTACTAAGTTATAGAATCCAAAATTATAATAGCTAAAAATCTATAAAAATTCTGAGAGATAGCTACTATTATAAGGATAAAGTGTACAGAGATTTAAATTTTTTGAAATATTACTTTGATCGGAATAAAAAATTGATCTTTTAATGTCAAAAGCCCCATGTTATTTAGATGAGAAAATTACATCGCTGGGGAATAGGTTATAATTGAGATAGAGACTTGAAACTTGGGGGATATTTTTTATTTATTTCGAACCATAGGAGCACTTGTCCGCGTAAAAATTCGAAAATACCCAAAATAAGGAACACCCTAATATGTATATGTTTATTTGCATCAAGCAAAGGACAACCTCATTGATTTCTCTTTATAGAATCAACGACTCTGCTAATCTCGGCAAAACAAAAACTTTTCAACGATTTAATTTCTTTAGAATACTAATAATTTTATTTTAATAATCGCAAATCATATATGCTTGAAGAAATAAATAAATAATTGTAAAGTTAAGCAAAAAGAATAAAACTTCGAAAGGGCGCTTTTATAAGCATCGCATGGTGATTATTGAAAAGAAATGTTCATAATTATAATAGGGCGTCTTTATTATCATTGGATGCTGATTATTGAAGAAAAAAATTAATTATATAAAAGCATTTTCACTATGTCCCTTAATATGTATCGTTTTAAAAATTCATTATTTTAAAAATGAAAAGATATTTTCTAACGAAATTGATTGAATAAGTGAGCTTGTCCTCTGCTTAATAAAAATAAATATATACCTATATACATGAATATATATATAATTTATTTGTTAGAGACTCTAGTTTAGAAGGCTTTGCCTTTACAGATTTCTTCTCATTTTAAACTCATAAAGTTGGCTAAGAGATTCGAATGCTGGAGTCATGAGCTCGAGTCGAGCTCACATACACACACACATACACATGTTGTTATTTTAATTTAGGTACTATTTGGACTAAATCATTCCTCTTTTATAATAAGAAAACAATTTAACACTCACCAAAGGGAAGAAATTGCGAGATCTTTGCAGTTTAGTAGCTAATTGACCAAATCGTACGAAATTTGTTTGAGAAAATCCTGGCCTGTGAAGAAAAATATGAGAATCGATTAAAATCTTATTTATATTGCATGAATTTCACATCATTTCATATCATATTTACTATTAAGTATAAATATTTATAAAAATCAATTAGAACTCACATAAAATAGAAAATTTGTTGAGTATTTACAAGTTCTAACACAAGATCAGGTTCCTAGTTAATGGCGTCACAGTTACTGGGGAACGGGACGGGCTGTGCCCGGGCCACTGAGATTGATAGACAAAGAGAGTAGGGAGTCTAAGAGTACTGATAATTAGCAACGCAATGGGATAGCGCCTGTCCAAGCGGGTCAAAGAGAATTATTTTAAGACAAGACAATCAATTCAAAAAAAATTAATTAAATAAAATAAAATAATTTAATTATTTATTTTATGAATTATAAGGATAAAAAAAATGGAAATCATTTTAGAATTTATATAATATTATAATCTAAATTTTATTTTATTTTTAATTATTATTTTTTCAATGCATTGCAATAACATATACACTACATATGTGCCCAGAAATATGAAAGTGGTCTAAGTCATTGTTAGTTTCGAGATATTTAAAGTTTTGTAAAATAAACAGGATTCGAATTCTGTATAATGAGACAGAAATCCACTTGAAGGTTCAATTTTATGCGATTTTTCAAAACCAACATATTATTTTACTGTACTTTAAATAAATGGAACCTAAAATATGAAAAACCTATTTTTTTAATTTTTTGACTTAGTCCACTTTCATAATTATGGGCACATATATATACCAGGGTGGGAATCTACGGCGTTCTGAAATGTTATATACGGTCTTATTAATTTAATTGAAAATATTTTTTTGCCAAGAGTAATAGAGACGTTGATTCATAAAGAGAAATCAATGAGTTTGTCCTCTGATGCAAATAAATATATACCTACATTAGAGTGGACCTTATTTTGGGTATTTTCTAATTTTTACGCTGACAGAGGCTCATATGGTTCGAAATAAATAAAAAAATATCCCCCAAGTTTCAAGTCTCTATCGCAATTTTAACCTGTGCTGCACATCGATGCAAGTTTCCCATCTAAATAACATGGGGTTTTCGGCATTGAACAATCAATTTTTTTTTCCGGCCAAAGTAATGGTTAAAAAAAATTGAAACTCTATAGACTTTATCCTTATTTTAGAAGCTATCTTTAAGAATTTTTACAGATCTTTGAGCTATTATAATTTTGGAGTTACAGCTAGATAACATACTGCTATATCTTAGTGTAAGTAAGTTATAGACTCCAAAATTATAATAGCTAAAAATTTGTAAAAATTCTGACGGATAGCTACTATTATAAGGATAAAGTCTACAGAGTTTCAATTTTTTTGAACCATTACTTAGAAAGTTTATTGAAACTCCAATCGTTTCGGGAGAATGTCTCCCTTTATCAATAGTTTTTCCCCTGTGATCACAATTCTTTATCCTCCTAATTTAGAGGTATAGCCGTTGCATTTTTATATAGTGCATATAGACAGGGCTGAACTGGAGGGTATACGGCTGATTACGGCGTATACCCTGTGGTTTGATCTGAGCAAATAGCGTATACCTTGTTCTTTTTTTTTTAATTTTCAGACAACTTTTTCTATATTCAGATATTTTAAATTAGTTCAATATGCTTTTAAAATGATGATTTTTTAAAAAATGTATGGTTAAAACGTTTTATTTTATTATATATAGAGTATAATTACCCTCTGATTTTTAAGATCCAAATAGCGTATACCTTCTGTTGATTTTACAACTACACCATTGATTAATATCTATCTAAAACAATACTTAAATTTAGTAAGTATCTCTAGTATTTGATAAAAAAAAGTTCATTCGCTACATTACTACGTTCCATATTTATCGTTTTATTTTAAAGTGGAAGAAGTGATAAGTGAGCGGGGATTTTAGATTTTTTTAAACTATTCCTTTAAATCACTTAAATAGTCTTCATAATTTATTAATGTAGTCTATTATAGCTTTTGATTCTTCGAGCATGACATAGGATTAGAATAATACATGAATATTTGCGAATTTTTTAAAAGGAGAAGAGATCAAAACGAGAATCATTTTTCAAGATGAAAATGATTCTCGTTTTAAAAATTGCAAATATTCATGTATTATTAAATTAGGAACGAAGAAAATATTTTTTATTATAGACAAAAGGATCAGCCGGGATGAGGCGTTTGAATATAATTCATGTATTATGTTATGATTTTAATAGTGAGACTAAATTCTGCTTAACAGCTTGAAAAATTTTATGTGGAATAGTCCTGATTTCAATAATGATGTTTATAATTTTTAAGGAATTTCGTGTTGGTACTTGGTGAAACATTTTTTTAAAATTATTGGATAAAATATACTTGGTAGGTTTCACATTAAGATATAAAAATAAAACGAGTTTATTTTTGTAAACTCTACAAAAATAAACTCGTTTTATTTTTATATCTTAATGTGAAACCTACCAAGTATTTTTTATCGAATAATTTTAATGATATTTATTTTCAGTTCTTCCACATTTCTAGTTTTATTTGCACATATGTTTTTAAATAATCTTATAAAAATAAATCTAGAACAGAAATTGGTGGCCCAGAAAGGATGCTATTTCTTTAAATCAATCATTTTTGGACACCTCTTTTAAAATCTTCAAACTTATTCTCCTATTGTGAGTTATTTAAAAAGTAAGGTGTATGCAAATGAAAAGATACATCAATAAAATCAGGACTATGCAAAGTTAAATTTTTCAAGCTTTTATGTTGAACATAGTCAATCTTTTGTAAGAATGTATTAATATTATAATTACTGAATATGACGGAATGTCGGTCATTTCTGGCTCCCGGCTTTTTCAGGTCATAAAACACCCATCCTTGGTATTCTTAAATATGTATTTACTTGATTTGTAATATAAGTTAATAAATTTTTATAAGATATTTAAAATGATCAATACCATGTAAGTACGTAACAATTATAATACTTTCATGGTTTTAAGCTGCTGAAACAAAAGCCCCAAGTGTTACAGTTGTGGTTACACGCCACGAAATATTCAAGGAGTTCGCATTTCCATGACAACTTGGATGAAAGTCTGGACTTTTGTGTATATATGTATAGCAGGTGTATAGGTACTATGTTTTTGAAAAGAGTTAAAAAGAAAAAATGATGGATAAATTCTTTGGAATTCCACTTTTCTAAAATGTCTTCGAATAAACTTATTTTCTTTTGGATGAAATTTATTGATTGAAAATCGATACTACACACCAATTCTTGAAATTCATTAAATTTCTCTAAGATATTTTCCATAAAATATCAGTGTGAATTATCATATTCCAGAAAAATTTATTGACAAAAATGTTTATTTTACCCAACTATTTATTACAACTCTCGGATTTAAGGCGATTAAATTTTGTTTTTATTTGTCATCTGAATTTCACAACATACTATTAAAATCTCTATGTTATTGGGTGGTATAAACACTAATCTGATTGCTTTGAAAATAAATAGACTGTTTAGTATTCTTAACAAATATCTTCGCGACATGAGAACCTTTATTTTTACACACAAAAAATAAAAAAGTTCAAGATATATATTAAAAGGATCACTTGGTTTACCCTGGAGAGGAAAGAGTAGATCCATCATGTTTTGTCACTTTGAATATATGGGAAAAAATAGAAGGGTGAAGAGATTGGTTTTAGTTTAAGCAGGAGATAGATCTTTTTCCTTTTAAAGGGTATAGAAGATTTTTTTTTTTAATAACATTTAATTTAATTAAAGATTTTCAATTCCAATATAAATTAATATAACATTTTAGTTTTATTTTTAATGATAATGATACAAGAATATGTCACTCCAAAAAAGGAACAACACCTAAAAATCAGGACTGACTATCGCATGAATCGAAAAAGATATATATTAAAAGGATCACTAACAATAGCAAATTTCCAAATGGGAGAAACTCTATAAACAGACTTCTGACGTTATGTTTATTTTCAAGATTTTTAAAACCTATAGGTAATCTAATTTCAACTTTTTGATCGATCAATAACTCTTATTTTTTAATATTTTTTTTAACATAAAAAATTTATATTCATTATTAGAGAAAATCATTATATATGTGGTATCTATCCAAGATTTAAAATAAAAAAAAGCTACTATGCAATGCAAATCACCCCTCTGACATCTAGGGTTGTTATCAGTGAACAACAACCTTTCTCTACAGTAAGAATATGTTTATTCTTCATTAATCTTGAGCGCCTTTAGATGTTATTAGTTTTCGCCAATTTTTAATATATCTACTGATAATAAAAAAATGTTAAAATTAAATGTTCACTCACACAATTCTAGAGGATATAGAGACTTTTAGAATCTTCCTTTAGCCCTGCCCAATTTATAAATTTTCAATGAAACTTAACTAGAATAAGTGTGGACATAATAAGAACACATTATACATCTAAGAACCATCAGTAGGTACTATATGTTGCTCAACTTAATGACATGACAAGTTTTTTTAGAAATGCAAGAGTGTTTGTTGATAGCGAATAAATGAAATTATACAATTATTTATTACTAGCTGAGGTCCCCGGCCCCCCTGCACCCACCCCTCGCACCACTACCACGCACCCCTATCCCACACCTCCACCCTTGCACCCCTATTCCACACCTCCACCCTTGTACCCTAATCCTTACCCCACCACTGCGTCCTTACCCCCAGTCCATACGGCACCCCTGCCCAGCACCCTTAACCCGCATTCCTCCCCCTGCATCCCTACCCCGCACCCCCACCCCATTCCACCTGCGAACCCACCCTACATTCCACCCCCGCACCCAGTTATTGAATTTCTAGCTTCCTAGAGATTATGTATACAAAATTTGCCTGAGTTTGGTCCAAGGGCATGAATTTTCATTTTTTGACCCCCCCCCCCCATTTCGGGTAGTTAGTTTTTCATTTCTGGCCTTTTAGTGGCCCACAGATTATGTATACAAAATTTGGTTAAGTTTAGTCCAAGTGCAAGAAAAATACGAATCCTTTTAGACCACAAAATCAAAAATCCCCGATTTTTCAGATAAGGGGACAAATTTCAAAAAAATAAAATTACTTTCCCGAGATTTAGCATTAATAAACCTATTTACCAAATTTGAATGCTAAAACTTAAGAACTCGAGGAGATAGAGCAGTTTCTAAATTTCAAAAATTTACACCAAAATGACTATATCTCCCTTTCGAGGACAAATAGAGCAAAATAGTCAAATGTGTTTTTTGTATTTCAATGAATGCTTCACCTTTCTAAACTAAACGCATATCGATATCTTTTCTGGTTTAAGAGATCTTGAAAAACTCTGAAAACCCATTTTGGGACCCTTTCCCCCCTTTAGGGTTCGAATTTCAAAAATCCCTTCTTAGCACAACCATAAATCGTTGAAAGAATATACACTCCAAATTTCATCTTTCTAGGTCAAACGGTTTAGGCTGTGCGTTGATAGATGAATGAATGAAGAAACATCACCTTCTCTTTTTTATTACCTATATTAAGATTATTAAATTTTTACCCGAAATATTGATTATTTTTGGATGGCAAGAAATGAGGAATGGTGGGAACATTTTCCAAGACAATCCCTTCATTAGTCCACGGAATTACCTCCGGCCCCTTCTTTACAAACTCTCCTCTCCCTAAGAATATTCAATTCATTTCATTCAACTTACAACCAAATGAAACCCAATGGACCCTCGGGCTGCTCTTTTTTGAACCCCAATTGGGGAACCAAATGGTGACAACTTAATTAAAGACTTAAATCTTTTCGGATATTTTTTTCAATTCTTTCGAGGGAATTATTTTTAAGGCTCTAATAAAGAAGATATAGTTGATTTGAAAAGGACATGCTTGGACTAGTTAAGATCCTTAATGACTAGATGGGGATAATTTTACACTAAGCCTAATTGATTATAATTTACGATAAAAGAATTTTAATTTTAGGTTAAAAATAAAATAAAATGAGAGAGTCTTCTGTTTTTTAAATAAAATAATTTTTAATTATTTCTAGAGACTATAGTTTCGAAGGCATTGCCTTCATCATCAGTCTATCACAAATATTTCAAATTAGTTACAAATTAAGATTTATACATAGAAAATTTTGAAAAATATATAATGTCTTTTTCTTCATGTTTCTTCTTGGGAGACCAGAATATAACTGGCTCAATATCTGGGTTGCTCTTTTGTTTAGGCATTTTCTAATGAGTTTTACCTGAATGAATGGAATGTTTTTAAAAAGGGTCAAAGGGTAAAAAAGGGTGTTTAGGCATTTTCTAATGAGTTTTACCTGAATGAATGGAATGTTTTTAAAAAAGGGTCATTGATAATTTCTAGTTTTTCATTTAAAGATTCAATTGGGCTTTTTTCCAAGGATTTTAAAATTTCAATGGATTCTTTTAAAGAAAGAATTAAGGGGTCATTGACTTCTTTGATCAATTTAATTTTGGATTGATCTGGAAAACTATGATTGTGAGCATTTAAATGCTCTGCAAATGCATAATTTTCATATTTTAATTTGTAGGCTCTCTTGTGTTCATTGATCCTAATGGATAAATTTCTTTCCGTTTTTCCTATATAAGTTGCATTGCAATCTTGGCATGTCAATTTATATACACCGGATTTTTCATTTTTCGGAATTTTATCTTTAATTTGACTTAATTCACTTCCTAATGTATATGGTGATCTAAAGATTGTCGCGTACCCTAAAGATTTTAATTTATGTTTTATTTTTTCGGACATCTTACCATAATATGGTAATATTAGTTTTGGCAGATCGTTAATTTGGGAATTTTGTGAATAGATTAAATTTAAATTTGATTTTTGAATTTTACCTTTTAATATTTGATCTATTAAATTGCTTTCATAACCATTATTTATAGCTATTTCTTTGATTATCTCTAGTTCTGTTAAAAAATGCTCTTTCTTTAATGGGATACTATTTAAACGGTGGATCATTGAATGGAATGCTGCTAATTTATGTGACATTGGTCGACAAGCCATGTTGTGAATTACGGTATCTGTAGATGTATCTTTCCTATAAATTTCGAATGTGTGTTTATTTTCTTCAATTTTAATTTTAAGGTCTAAATAATTTAATGTTAATAATTTAAAATTATTTTATTTAAAAAACAGAAGACTCTCTCATTTTATTTTATTTTTAACCTAAAATAAAAACAATTCTGTTACCATCGACAGTGAAATCTTTATTCAACTAAAAAGAATTTTAATTTTGATGTAAAAATTTCGTTTTGAAATTCTTATTAGTTTTTGCAAGTGTGCTTAAGTGGCTTCAAGAGACCACAGGCCCATCCACTTACATACATTTTCAAATATTAATTAATGTTACTAAAGATATACATATATATATAAAGATAAAAGTAAATAAATATTTTATGAAATATTCATTTACTATGAGTTAGATTTTCTAGGTCATTTGTTTCACGTTAAAAAAGTAACCTAGAAAACCTAACTCATAGTAAATGAATATTTCAAAAATATTTATTTACTTTTATCTTTATTAAAAATGTTTCACCTTGCACCAACCCCACAATCTCTATTAATTACTTATATGAATTTCATAATTTACTTCATAATACTTTTCTAGGTTTATGTACCGTGAATTCATTGAGATTTTTTTGTTATCAATATCGAATGACCATATGAACTTAAGGAAAAATTAAAAAACAAAATAAATAAATAAAACCAATTAAAAAAAGCACTTTTATTAAAAATTCAGACTTTTCAAGAGAAATTGCCCTTTTAGGTACAAATGGAATTTTGAAAATTTGAAAAAATAATTGCTTCAAGATATAGGAATGTTATACTATAACTAGCTTTTAAAATTTTTAAAATTTCCATTGATAAAGAGAGTGAATTTCTACTGAAATTGGATTTTTAATAAGCGTTTCTATTTAGATTGATCCATAAAAAAATATATTGATTTATAAAATGTATATATATTAAACAATTAATATATTTTATATTTATTCAGTGGAGATAGCAGGCTTCTTTTTTAATTTTAATAAACATGTTAAAGTACAATAGAGCAAGGCCAAAATTAAAATAAAACAATCAAACCGCTTTAACTCTTTCCTCAGTACAATCTTGCATTTGAAGATATAAAAATCGTGAACGTTATCAAGGATGTAAACTTCATAAAAGGCTTGTTTATTATATATTATCTTCCCTTTTACCAGGGATAATTTTAAGTTGGCATTAATACCATTGTACTTAGAAAGGATTGAATACAACTTTTAACCTGTGATATTGGTCTTAGCATATAGAGTCGAGTTCAAGACAAAGATAAAAGTTTTAAATATAAATAAGACCTCCAAAATTGTATTAAAATAATATATTAGATAGAAATTTACTCTTAACGACGCTCGAAGAAGCCAAGATGATCACAGGATATTATACTGCTTCCCATGGTGAATTAGTTATTTCTTGATCTAGAAAATAAAACTAAAATTAGTATTTTGAAATAAAAAATATACAATTCAAGCAGTTAACTAATCAGTCTCCTAAAATAAGCTTTAATAGACAGAATTATTTAATTTCTATTAAGTCAATTGATTAACGTTGGTGTGAATTATATCAATTATAAATTGAAAGTTTTTTTACTTCATAATAATTTTCTAGGTTTTAGCTCAGTGAATTCATTGAGATTTTTTTTTATCAATATCGAATGACCATATGACCACTTAGTGAAAAATTAAAAATAAGATAAATAAATGAAACCAATTAAAAAAAGCACTTTTAACGTTTATTAAAAATTCAGACGTTTCACGAGAAATCGCACTTTTAGGTACTAATGGAATTTTGAAAATTTGAAAAATAATAGCTTCAAGATATAGGAATGATAAACTTTAACTACCTTTTAAAATTTTTAAAATTTTCATTGATAAAGAGCGAGAAGAATTTCTTCTGAAACGTTTGAATTTTTAATAAACGTTTCTAGATTGTTCCATAAAAAAATATGTTGATTTATAAAATGTATATATACATTTTATATTTATTCAGTGGAGATAGCAGTCTTCTTTTTTATAATAATTTTAATAAACATGTTAAGGTACCATAGAGCGAGGCCAAAATTAAAGTAAAACAATCAAACCTCCTTTCTTAGTACAATCTTGCATTTGAAGATATAAAAATCATGAAGTTTATCATCAAGTATGAAAACTTCATAAAAGGCATGTTTATTATATATTATCCTCCCTTTTATCAGGGATAATTTTAAGTTGACATTAATACCATTGTACTGAGAAAGGATTTTTTTATGAAAATGATGAGAGAAGGAGTTACACCAAAAAGGTGCAACCCCTAAAGGCCTGGATTGGCCCCTCCATCGTGAAAAGAAGAAGAAAGAAATTTATGGGCTGGGCGGGGGTCGAAGGTATCTGTGGATACGGGTCTTAAATAGCTGAAGGTTATAAGTCGCGGGAAAGATGATGGCAGGGAGTGAGTTCCAGTCTCTGGATGTCATAGGGATAAAAGAGTTGGCGAAAGCGCTTGTTCTACTTTTATCCAATTTGACAGCGAAGAGGTGCTGAGCGTTTGAAAAACCGCGTGTTTCTCGTAAAGAGGGCATTAGGGGGGATAATTGATTTCAGCTCGAGTGAACAGACACCGTGATAGTATCTGTAGTACAGAGAAAGGGCAGAAACGGTTCTTCGGTGAGCCAGGGAGTCGAGAGAGTTGGTTAGAGCCGGGTCTCCTATTAGTTTAATTGCTCGCTTCTGAATTGCATCCAGTGTATGTAGCAAGAGAATGTTTGGAGCCACCCCTCACAGATGAGAGCCATATTCAAGACAGGGACGAATTTGAGCCTTATACAGTATAAGAAGTTGACTGGGAGTATAACAGCGTCTAGACCTAAATAGGAAACCAAGCTTGCGCGCTGCAGCTTTAGCAATGGTTGAGATATGGTCATTCCATGAAAGGTCAACCCTAGAGTTACGCCTAGCATTTAAATTTTATCCCTGAATTCTAGTGAGTTTGAGTCGAATGATATGTTTGGGAGGTTTCTGTCGACGCGCCTAGAAATAAGGCAACACTGAGTTTTCACTGCATTGAAGTTAACTAAGTTTTGGGATCCCCAGTTTTTAAGTTTGCATAAATAAGTCTGAATACAACTTTTAACTGTGATATTGGTCTTAGCATATAGAGCCGAAATTTGGAAATTTTAAGACAAAGATAAATGTTTTAAATCTAAATAAGACCTCCAAAATTGTATTAAAATTATATATCAGTTAGAAATTTACACTTAACGACGCTCGAATAAGCCAAGATGATCACAGGATACTTACTGCTTCCCATGGTGAATTAGTGATTTCTTGATCTTGAAAAATAAAAATAAAGATACTGCTTGCCATGGTGAATTAGTGATTTCTTGATCTTGAAAATAAAAATAAAGATACTGCTTGCCATGGTGAATTAGTGATTTCTTGATCTGGAAAATAAAACTAAAATAAGTATTTTGAAATAAAAAAATATACAATTCAAGCGGTTAACGTATCAGTCTCCTAAAATAAGCTTTAATAGACAGAATTATTGGACAATATTTCAATATTTCTGATTTTATATATTTATATATTTTTAATATAATAAACTAACCTGTTAATAAACGGTGAAAAATATGAATTAGAACTCGAAATAATTCACTAATTAAATTGGGCCATTAGGACGCTTGGGCTCTTCCCTCTGAACTAAATACAAGACGATTAGGGCCCTCCGACATGTCCAAGCTTGCACCTGTGACGTCACCGCTGAATTAAATATTATATAATAGGAATATTTATTTATTTTTGAATAGACTGTCAATACAAGTACAGTATACAAAAAGTTTTTTAGAATTACAAAATTGTGATTCTCATGCATTAGAAGTACAACAAAGAACAAAAGGACACAAATATACAAATATATCTTAAGTTTATAAAGATTAATAGTTAAAGTTAACATTTTTTTTCTTTTCTTTAACATAAAAAAGAAAACAAAAGAACAACACACAAATACAAAAATTATCTTAATTCACAAATTATAAATTATGCCTGCAACTCGTCCAGTCTATAGAGATTTAGAGTTAGCAAGAAGCATTTTAGTTTTGTCTTCAAAAGAAAGAGCGTTGGCAAACTCTTAATTTCTAAAGGTACCTTATTGTAAATTTTTATGACGTTATTAACTGGACTTTTTAATGTCACAGACAAACAACTGGCATTTATCCTCAGATCATTCCTGCATCTAGTGTTATATTCGTGACTAAAGATATTTTTATGAAAAAGTTCTGGGTGTTTTTTTAGAAATAAAACACTTTCCATAACGCAGACGTCATATACAGTTAGAATATTCAATTCTTGGAAGATACTTTTGCAGTGAGTTCTCGGTCCCGCCCCTACAATAGCTCTAACACACCTTTTTTGTGCAGTAAACAATCTAGCAACATGTGTAGACCCTCCCCAAATTACTATACCATATCTCAAACTGGATTCAACATAGGCATAATAAATATTTAAGAGAACCCTCAGAGGAACCGTATGTCGAAGAGTGCGGATCAGAAAACCATATTTATTGACCCTTTGTATAATCATATTGATGTGATTACTCCAGCTTAGATGTCTGTCAATATTTAGTCCCAAGAACTTCACCTCGTCTATAATTCTGATTGCTCCGAAATCATTCAAGTCTAAATTATGTTGTACGGATCCATACTCTCCAAACCGTATGTTTTGAGTCTTTTCGATATTTAACTGGAGGCTGTTCTCCTTAAACCACTGCGACACGCCAAGTAACGATGTATTCACGGTCGATGAAAGAAGTAGCTCGTTTTTCCCCCATAAACTATTGCTGTGTCGTCAGCAAAGAGTAACACATTTTCTTCTGCTACGATCAAGTCGTTAATATATACAATGAATAGCAGTGGCCCAAGCACTGACCCTTGTGGAACCCCTCTATATAAACTACCGCTTTCCGATCTCACTGTTTGGTATTTGCCATTTTCTATGACAGTAACCTGAACATGTTGTCTACGGTCAGCAAGATAAGATTTAATTAAATTTAGTCCATTTCCCCTGACTCCCATCTTAAAAAGTTTATCGCATAGCAGTTCATGGTGGACACAATCGAAAGCCTTCGATAGATCAAACAATGAGAGCAAATTCAGACTTTTGTTGTTCCAAGAACTGATAATATTGTTAATGGCTTTAAAAACAGCCAAACTCGTCGAAGAGCCTGACCTGAAACCGTGTTGACTATCTGAGATTAAGTTAAACCTTTCAAAATAGTCATTTAATCTTTTATAAATAACTTTTTCAAAATTCTTTGAAACATTGCTCAACAGTGAGACCGGACGATAGTTATCTATGCAGTGCTTGTCCCCTTTTTTAAATATTGGCTTAATTACAGCTGTCTTTAACAAATCCGGAAAAACACCTTGCTGCAAGGAAGAAATATATATAATTCACTAACACGTTGAGAAAGAAAGAGAGGATGGATTATTCTTTTATCTCACTCACTCTCCCGTACTAGATAGAGTATTTGGGCTCAAATACACATGCATATTTTATTATTACTTACAATGAATTGATTTGAAGATTTAGTAATCCCTAGATGGTTGAGAATATAGTAATTCCCAAAGTTAATTATTTTTCATTATTTGATATTTGTGTGTTATAGTTTTTAATATAATAAAAGATGAAATATATAAATATTATGTGATCACAAAGGAGATAAATATTAAGTCATGTTAACTAATGCAATGAGTATAAACTGATGCATTATTAAAACGAGAAAGCTCTGTTGCGCCTCATCCGTATTGTCGACCTTTTACAAGAATACTAATTCAAATTTGAATAGCTAAAGTTCAAATAAAATGTTGATCTCTCTGATTCCTCTGAAAATTTATTATTTAATAAAGAGAACTACCTTATAACTAAGTCCGCTTTTAAAATTCTTGAGGTTGAAGCTTTTGAAATATACCATAGTAAAAGATTATTTATAATTTTATTTGTTACAGAAATGAAATAAACTTGATAACTCGATAATTTTTTTAATAATATTTATTCTCTACACAGTTTTGATCTCCACTGGTAGCTTAAAAGATTGAATGAAACCTTTCTTTAAATAAACTGCAACGGATCATTGCTAAACTTTATCCAATGTACTATCTTATTTTAGGGTAAAGTACTTTAAAATATAATTTTACAAAAAAAACTTTATATGACCTTTTTGGTGGTCCTCACGGTAATTAATTACAATATTATTATTATTTATTTTTTATTCATTGACTACGGCAACTTTCTGTCTACTTATTTATTTGAATGTTTTTTAAATTATTTATTTTTAAACATTTCTTTAAACCCAGTGACATATTCTATTTATTTTTTGTTTTATTTAATTGATTATTTATTTATTTATTTATTTATTTTTATTGTTTGGACGACATGCGGTATTCCCTTTTTTATTTTTATTATTATTATTATTTTATTCTTGGTCGCAGCATACTAAAGTTTCACACCGTTCTGCTGTGGCCACACCCTGAGCCACTCAACCGGATCCTGAGTGGGAGGATCGGAGGACTAAAGGGGAGATGTGGAGGCCCTACTAATATTAAATTTCATCAAAATTGGTTTAGTAATTTTCAAAATATTTAGAAATAACTCAAAAAGTATTGAAATAAAGTACTAATGTTTGTGGGCCGATATGTACCAAAAACTAATCAGTGCTTCATTTTGTTAAAATAATTGTAGGTTTTCAATTTCATTTCAATCGGTTCAAAGGTGTCGAAAAAATCGTGGACAAAAAAAACGATAAAATACATCCATCCGCACACACTTATTGAAAAAATCGCACTTTTTGGCCTGTGAACGAGACCCCATGAAATTTTTAGCAAAACTGTCACTTGCTAAAATTCAATCTAAACGAATACTACAATTTGTGATTTTAATTGAGACCATGGGTTCCGTAGTCTTTACCTTTGAAATCGCGCTTGCCACGAGACCGATTACAATACTTTACCCATTCTTGGATAAAGTAAAAAACTTTGACAAGTATATAAAATCATTTATACAAATTATATTCATACATACATTTTCGTGATTTGGTGATTGTCAATAAAATCAAATCAAAATTCATTAAATTATTCTTGGACGCTTTCTTTTAAATTAAATAAAACATGTAGACATAAATTTAAAAATATTATGATAATCTATTTAAATTTAATTTGTTTAAATCAATAGTCAGAATTTTTAAGCTACTATAAGCGAATATCTAATAATAATAAATGTTAGGCATGAATTATATTTGAAATTTAAATAAACCAGATTTCTATTTGACTTAGAGGGAAGCTGTTAGTTCGTTTAAGACAACGCCTCCCAGAGATTGTAGATAAATTATTTATTTATTTTTATTCAATTACAATTTTACATAAGCCTAAATAATTGAATGTGAAATATATTCTATTCATTCATTCAAAGTTATTTTTTATTGATTTACCATAGTTGTTCGAGTCTGAATTGAGGAGGGAACGTTTTAAGCATAATTTTTTATTCTTAACTGCGCGTTTACTAAACTCTCAACCAAGAAGACCAAAACTCTCACAATCTCTAAAATACCACTCCGATGTAAACTACAACTATACGATACTATTGTCGAACAAGTCATGTCCTTCAAGTACCTTGGAATCCAAGTGACCTCTCATTGAGACCTATAATCAGAGGTAAAACATCAAGCAATAAAGGCATCAAAAATATCGGGTTGCCTTAACAGTGTAATCTGGTCAAACCAATATTTAAGAACGGAGGCCAAGATATGAGTCTACAAAACTGTGGTACGTCCAATATTAACATACGCAGCTGAGACAAGACCCGACACTGCAAAAACTTTTCAATTAATGGAAACAACAGAAATGTAGACATTGCGAAGGATAATGAACGTGACCAGGCTCGATAGAATGAAGAGTGAAGATATTAGAGAAAAATGTGGAATACAAAAGGTGGGAGAATGGATCAAGAGAAGAAGAACAGAATGGTACGCGCATGTGGGAAGAATGCCAGAAGACCGACTGGTAAAGAAAGTGATGACCAACAAGCCGGTTGGAATAAGAAGTAGAGGTCGTCCCAAGAAAAGATGGTATGACGATCTGGAAGAAACAAACCTATAAGGCTTAAAAACAAGAAGAAGAAGAACTGTGCGTTTACTAAACTCTAATATTCACGTTAACTGGGAGAAAAACGAAATAAAATAGAAGCTCGTAGAAAGTTCATCTTGTTCTTGTTGTTGATTTTTCTCAATCCACTGCAAAGAATTAGTAAGTTTTTAAGTTTTAAACTTAAAGAGGTAAAATGCTGAAAATAAAAAAGAAATCGAATTGTATTACTATATGGGGATTTGAAGATCTCTTGAATGAGTGAAAATAATGAGCTGAAATTTATCGTACAATTTGTATTGATAAATTGCACCTTTCAGATTTCTAGCTCGGCCCGCTCACAAGACTTTATGCATCGATTGGTTTGCGGGGTAATAAATTACATACTATATCTTTCATTTAATTTAATTATTTTTCTTCGATTCAAATATAAGCAATTACTCATCATAAGGACGTGAGTTATCTTTTAGTGAAATAATTACTTCAATAATGACTATAGCTTCAATCGTGGGGTGAACCTCGATTGGAATTAGGTGAACACGTCTTTGGAATTATGTGGAATTATTTTGGAATTCATTAGATAATGTCCCTTCATCTATTGTCTTCTAATTGGAAAGGAAAGTGGAAGTAGGTGTACACGATATTAGGTCGCGGTTCACCCCTCAGCTTCAGCTAAGAAAATGTTATAGAAATAAAACGCTGAAATAAACTATCTCTAATAAGAAAAATTAATTACGAATTGCTTGTATTCCTAAATTCGAAGTTTTGAAAAAGTTTACATTTTCCTGCAATTTTTTAATTATAGTAAAAAAAATTCTCTTTTATAACACAGTGAAAATTTAAAAATTATATACATAATTAAAGGAATCGCAGGGAGTTGGACTTGACTTTAAATTAAATACAAAGTTTTTTATTTTAATAGGCCAAACGTTTCGTTGCTGGTTAGCAACTTCTTCAGTGGCTAAGTTTAATAAATGAAGTTGCGAACGTTTCGTTGCTGGTTAGCAACTTCTTCAGTGGCTAAGTTTGATAAATGAAGTTGCGAACCAGCAACGAAACGTTTGGCTCGAGGGGTGAACCGCGATCTAAAATTGTGTACAACTACTTCCACTTCAACTTTCATTTCCAAGTAGAAGACAATAGATTATCTAATGAATTCCAAAGTAATTCCAAAGACGGTGTACACCTAATTCCAATCGCGGTTCACCCCTCGGTTTGGCCTATTTAAATAAAAAACTTTGTATTTAATTTAAAGTCAAGTCCAACTCCCTGCGATTCCTTTAATTATTAATCATGGACACGAATAATGAAATGTTATATACATATTTAAAAATAAATAAATAAAATAATTAAAAGTTCTAATATATTTTCAATTCATATTTAATATTTCGAATTTTTCAATTATATTGAATAGGATTTTATTTATTTTTTTAATTACAATAAAGATAAATATCAAGATTAAATTTAAACTTATTAAATGGAAAGGCTTCCCGGAGAATTTCTATAGAAATATGGTGAAGTTGATATATTAAATCATTTTAAATTTAATTGTTCCAATTCGTAATTGAATAAAACTTTCCAATGGAGTGAGAGAAATTTAAACTAGAATGGCTCTTTATAAAATTAAATTTAAACCGAAGTTGGTATGAAAAGGGTGAAACTAAGAAGTTAACGACTTGACATCTCTTATCGGTGATAGGATATGTCTGAGACAGATGGGGATGATATAAAACCCCTGTGCCTACACAGTATTCAACTACTTGAATTTCAAATAGATCACCAGAATATCTGAAATAAGGCTATATACATCAAAGAATTTTTTTAAGGGTGGGGGGATGGGCAGAGAATATATCATTTTCAGATATAATTTATATCTATTTTAGTAAAGAATTTTATTTTTTTAAAGGATACTCACCGGATGATATCTAGAATGGTTTTACTTTCACTTATCTAATAGTAAGTGGAAATTTTATTTGTATTCAACTAAAAATTCATAAAAATAATTTTTATAAAAAAAAAATAAAACCGACTTCAAAAAAATTAAATGCAACAAATAAAATAATAATAACTCAAAAATAAAATAAAATGCACTAAAAGGTAAAAAATAATTATCAAATTTAGTTTCAACTAAACGACGAAATTTTTACATGAAATCACTTTTTGAAGTTGGTGCCAAAAATATACATTTTATGAATCAAACTCGTCGGATCTTACTTACTACATTTGACGGGTAAGCACGCTTATATAGTTTGTTTAGCACCGACTTCAAAAAGTGATTTCATGTAAAAATTTCGTCGTTTAGTTGAAACTAAATTAGATAATTATTTTATACCTTTTAGTGCATTTTATTTTATTTTTGAGTTATTATTATTTTATTTGTTGCATTTAATTTTTTTGAAGTCGGTATTATTTTTTTATAAAAATTATTTTTATTTTTCTCTTTTTAGTGATGTTATTAATAGTGACTTAATATAATACCTTGCATGTATCTTGTAAGAGAAAGTGTCGGACGAATGAATCAGAAAATGATAATAAAATTCAATTCATAAATATAGACATTCTCTCGAAACGTTTGCGGGTTTTAAATGAATGTTTTAAGATTTTTTTTTATAAAAGATTTTATTTATTATAATTTCCATTATTTGGTCATAAGAATTGGAGATTTACGTTATTTCATCATTGATCATATCTTCAGAACTTGACCAAATTAATATGGTACTACCCCTAAGGTACCCTCTTTCCAATAAAAAAAGAATCATTAAAATCGATTCATAAACAAAGAAGTTATGCCTGAACAAACATATCAAAAAAGTCCAATACCAATGAAAAAAACGGGACCAATCGGAAGCTAGACTGAACCCAATGCAAAGAAAGCATCAAAATCTCTTCACAATTGGCGGAGATATGAGGTAACATAGACATAAAAAAAAATCAGTGAATTGAGAACCTCCTTCTTTTTTGAAGTCGGTTAAAAATAAAATACCAATTTCACTTTAAAAATAATTTAAAAATTATGTCACTTAAGTTCTGGAAGAATTTTATAACATAAAATACCAATTATACTAAAAACTACAGATGATTGAATTACAGTAACTGTTTGTGGTGGGGAATATTTAGAACACAATAGTGTAGAATAGGAGTAAAATTTAGGCAATTTACCAAACAAGTGAACTTTGCATTTTGTTCAGAATTTTTAATTCTTTATTTATCACAACTCGTTACTTTCATTGTATTACCTTATGATTAATAAAATGTTAATTTATTCATAAACAAAATGACACCTTATTTTTGTAAATCGGTTAATTATTAACCGAGTTATGGATGTATTTTTATTTTCTTATTTAAGGTTAGTCATTCTTAACTAAATGAAATAAAATCTAGAAGGATTCAATCACCGATTCAAATGTTTAAATTTTCAAAATGAATTAGACAATAGAGCTGAATAAATCGACGTAAGATGGCATTAGTGGAAAATTAATCAACTGCGAATATTTAAAAACTTCCAAGTCAATTTTAAGAATGACTAACCTATAATAAAGAAAATAAAAATACCATCATAACTCAATTAATTGTCAACCGATTTTCAAAATTAAGGTGTCATTTTGTTTAGAATAGAATGCTTAACATTTAATTAAATAAAAGATAAAACTAACAATTTTTGAGATATAAAGAATTGAATAATTGAGATGTGACCATCTTAGTAAATTTTGAGATTCACTATAATTTTTTCCTTAATACATAAAAAATATTGTAATCGGTCTCGAGGCAAGTGGGAATTCAAAGGATCTCGCCCAAGTTCTTCAAAGAGTATTTATAAATTCCGATTGAAATCAATTGAGGAGAGTATAATGGCCATTTCGCAAAAAAATAATGCCCTTATCTCGGATACGGTGAGCCGCAGAGCTTTGGGATTTGGAACTTAGCTATCTTAAGGCTAGAAGATTTATCTCAAGATTTTGGTTAAATTCAAAAGACCTGAAGTACATGTTTACTTGAAGATTTTTGATATTTTTTTAATTTCGCCTTTTTTCGGTTTTCTCAAAACGGCTTGTGGTAAACCAAAATTGAAGTAATTTGAATGAAGAAAATTGGTATGATGATTACACCAGGGGCGTAGCCACGGGGGGGGGTGTCAGAACCCCCCTCCCCCAAGAGCAGGGCTCATGGGATGAGAACGGCAGCGACAAACCGTTTCTTATAGCAAACTAACAGTAATTAAATATATTTCATATTAATAAGTTGTTGTAGGGAAATAAGGAAAAGCTTATGCAAATATTTTTTATTTTATGCCAACGTTTCACCAACTTTGTTGACTTCCTCAGGGCTCAAACAAATTAACTTCTTTGCATATTTGTCATTTTATAAATATTCTTTCTTAGCAAACACATACCTATAGCACAGATTGAATATATTTCCTATAGGAATATTTATGAAATGACAAATATGCAAAGAAGTTAATTTGTTTGAACCCAGAGGAAGTCAAAAAAGGTGACGAAACGTTGGCATAAAATAAAAAATATTTGCATAAGCTTTTGTTCTTATTACCCTACAACAACTTATTAATTTAATCGATAGACATAAATAATCAAAAAAAATATATATTTCACATGTTTACTCAAGAATTATGTTCTTTTTTAATTTCTTGAAGTACCTATTTGTTTTAATAAAAAAAATTCCCACTAAATATTTTGCATTGTGGATTAACCCTCTTCCCCATAAAAATTTTCTGACTACGCCACTGGATTACACATAAGGGAGAAACTAATTTTAAAGTCTTGTGGTGTCCACACCAGTTTATTATTTTTTTATTTTCAATAGAAAATTAATTATATTTTTTTTAATTTACCTACTGGAGGTTTCAACCCTGATTTTTGGAGTGAAAGATTCCAAGTACAATGGTGAACCGTAATATAGCCAAAGGCTGAATTTCTATTAAATCTTTATTGATTGTTAAAACCTCATTTTATATAATATTTGTAAATATTTATGAGCAATAATAATTGCAGCTGCAGTTCATTCATCCATTAGAGTGGTTATTCATGCTTGATAATGATCACTGAGTAAGTGGTTGAAAAATTGAATTTTTGTGTTTGGTGCTGATGATTAAAACATATAAAACATGAAACTTTATTAAAAATAAATTTAGCTTGACTTTTACCAATAACTATTGAAAATAAAAAATATTAAAATTTAACTAAAATAATATTACCTACTTGGAAATTATTTAATAGATATTTTAATAAAAATTGTAGTAAAAAGTAACTTGTTTTCAAGATTTGGTAAACTATCCTAAATCTTAGTGATAAAGCAATTTTTTGTGAACGAATATAAGAGAAAATTTTATTGTGTAAATTTGAAAAATATAAACTTTTTAAAATGCTAAATAACGTTAATGGTTTTTAACTTTTTTTGGCTTTGGTTTGATTGGAAATGTTTTAAAAAATCAAATTATTGAATTTGAGCGCTTTCTGATCAAAAGTGCAGGGTGGCATAATCGATTTTTAATGAACAAATTAGTTATTATAATTCGGTATGTTGTAAAAAAGCATTAAATGATTATAAATGATTATATTTGAACAAATTCGGGTCAAATTTGTCAGAAGAAGTTTTTTCATTAATTTGACTTGGAAGGGTGTAGAAAAACGAATTATAGAATTCTGAAGTGGTTTGCCAGAGGGGATGATGTTAGATGTTTTTGAGAAACTATAAAAAATTATAGAGGCGACTGTGGGTCAGTGGCTAGAGTGTCGCTGGCTCGAAGTAGGCTGGTTCGAGACTGAGTCTCGGCAGATCAGATATTTGCAGTCGTCTCCTCTTGGAAAGCAATGGCAATCTAGCAAAAGTATAATTACCTAGTAACCTCTCCAAACTAGCCGTTCGGAACCGGCGCGCCCCAAAACCCCCTAACCCCTGAATTTCATCAAAATCGGTAGAGTCGTTTTCAAAATAGAACCAAGATACAAATATATATATAAATAAATATACAATTTTTGCTCGTTTAATAAGAGTAGATATATAAACAATAATTGTATTTTTATTCACTTCTAATTGGTTATTTAAAATATTTAAATTTTTTGAGAGGGCTAATTTAATTTCAGTGGATTCTAAGAGATCCAAGCTCCAAATGTTCTTAATCAATTCAACGTGTGTTTTCGGGGAAAACTCAAATTTGAATTTTCGAAGCTATGCAATACTTTATCAAGTACTCTATTTAGTGAAAGTAAACATTTTAACAATTAATATATATATGTAGGACGTGGGTATATATAAATGAGTGATGATAGATCTTGAACATTGAAAGGAAATTCGGGAAGAGATCTTTCTGTATAGGGGTTGTATCTTAAGGGATCAGCCTCGACAGTTTCCTCGATTTCAAATCGAATTAAACAGAAGGGCCGAGTGGAAACCGAGGACGGGTGTGGTCAGTCCCCGGCTCCTTCTCTGCTTTCGTTCTTTCGAGGGTTCATCGTCCTTGGACGTTGGTTCCTTTCGTTCCTCTTTAGATCTTTTTGCATCCAATCCGTTTCCTTAGACAGATCCCATTACATGAAAGCCGACCAAGGTAAATATTTAGTTATCTTACGATTATTAGATTTAGCGAGAGGATAAACATCACTTTGCATGATTTTATTATTACGTCAATTTACTCTAGAAAAAAATCAACCACATTAATCACACAAGGTCAGAAGGGCGTAGTCTAAGAAAGGAGAAGGGATAAGGATTAAAAAACGGAACTTATTTGGATAATGATGAGGATAGAAAAAATGTTTATTGTTAAACGTAACTTTCTTTGAAGGAGACAATAAGAGTGTGTCTTCTGCTGGAATTATAAATTTTATTTAAAACGAGACTATAGTTTCGAGGACTTTGCCCTCTTCATCAGTCTATCACGATTGATTCACAGGAATTAATGTATCTTATTCCTAACTTTTAAGGAGTTAGGTGTTGGTTCTAGGTGATACATTTTAATATAATAATAAAACTTGAGCAAGATGCTAGGTAGGTTTCACAAAAAAAGAAATAAAACAAAATTGAGTTTTGAATTCGATATATTTCGGGGTGAGCCTAACATCTTTTCTTCAACTCCTGATGATGGGCTCACCCCCGAAATATATCGAATTCAAAACTCAATTTTGTTTTATTTCTTTTTTTGTGAAACCTACCTCTTTTCTTTGACTCCTGATGATGGGCTCACCCCCGAAATATATCGAATTCAAAACTCAATTTTGTTTTATTTCTTTTTTTGTGAAACCTACCTCCTTTCTTTGACTTCTGATGATGGGCTCACCCCCGAAATATATCGAATTCAAAACTCAATTTTGTTTTATTTCTTTTTTTGTGAAACCTACCTCGCATCTTGCTCAAGTTTTATTATTGTATCTTATTCCTGTGAATCAGTAATAGACTGATGAAGACGACAAAGTCCTCGAAACTATAGTCTTGTTATAAATAAAATTTATAATTCCAGCAGAAGACACACTCTTTTATTGTCTCCTTCAATATATAAAAATTCAGCTATCCTCGTCACAAAAACTTTCAATGTAACTTTCATTACTAAAAACAATAAAATTAATTGTTTTTTCGTCCCAATATCAACCAATTAGAAGGACTTGGTTAAGCTAACTTGTAAAATGTCGATAATACAAAATCGATTAAACTTGGATAACTTCACTAAGGATTGTAATAAATAGAAAAATGTGTATTTATTTATTTTTTAACATATCTGAAAAATTTAATACAGAATTTCTATAATAGTAAGTATAACTTCTTTTTCGTATTTTTTATCTGAAAATTATCAAGCTAGAATGCTCAAAGTTTAATGAGTTAGTTGTAATAAAAATACAAGCATTTGAGCTGAAGAAAGAACATTCTATGAGCTTCAGTTCCCAAGTATTCTTCTAGACACAAAAAAATGATGTATCATTATATTATCTCCACTTTTCTCTCATATCTGTAATCCTGAATAAACAAAATAAAAAATATTTTTTGAAATTTTATTAGTTAGAGTTGGTAGAAAATTCTTCCTACATTGACACTTTTGAACCCTGAAGAAGTACATTCTTGTTACCCAGCGAGGACTGCCCCTTGACGTAATAACAAAAATATATTATAACAAACAAACAAAATAAAAATAAATAAATACAAATAAAAAAAACTGTTAGAAAAGGCAGAAAATTCTTCTTTCATTATAAGTTAAATGAATACAAAAATTTCAAAATAAATTAAGTAAATATTTGAGTATAAAAACATATCTAAGTAGTAGGTATAATATATGAATTTCAAAAAGGCAATTTCGCAAAGGGCACATGTCTGAAAATTGAAAATGTTCAAGAATGAAAAAAAAACTAATAATTATTTTCTAAAATATTGTAAAATTTATAAAATTTATTTTTGAGTTAGGTACATTTTGGGGGCAGTAAAATTAATACCAGAGTTGTGCCTTTTTCAAGCATAGTAAGTGCAAGTGTAAGCTTCTTTTAGATTACATTACATCTACAAGGTAGAAATACTCGCATGAGTGCAGAAAAAGTTTTAAAATCGATCTGTACCTACTGCCTAATTTTTATTATATATCGTTAGCATGTGCGATGGGCTAAATGGACTAGAATTTCCGAGGCCAAGCAAATTAAAAAGTAAAATGAAAATGTTCGAAGCTTTTGTTGTTTATCCGGGTCTGTCTGAGTTTGATTAAATTAAAAACATCTATCAGAAGTATCACATTAAAATAATTTATTTTCCTTCATATACCTATATATCATAACATTTATCATTTCAAAGTTTTTCTATTTATCTTATTGGACTTTCAAATTAAAACGAGAATTCACAGACAAGCTTTAAATTTAAATGACTTCCACTTCTCTGTTTTTACTTTTTTCCCCTATTTTTATTCTAATTTATAAAAGTTATATAATCAAAAAAGACTGAATATGAAACCAATAACTTTGCATCAATCGAATAAAATTTCTAAATAAATTTAAAAAATGAAATCGATTTATGTAAATTATATTAAACAAATTCAAACATTATTTTTGAATTATACTATCTCATTCTGTCTATTAAATAATCTTTTTTTTCAATTATTTATTAATCCTCTCTTTAATCAAGACAGACAATGATTTAATAAAGATAGAGTAGTGAGTGGTCAGGGTGTTTGTTACTCATCCTAAAGGAAGTTAGATGGACAATAAATTAGACCTTAGGAGATAATTGTATTAGCTTGTTTATTTAATTTCCGTTCGATTTCCTCTCTCTGAGTGTTTTCGGCTTGACAATGTGTCGCAGCACACAAAACGCAATATAAGGAAACCTACGGTAGGGCACTAATTGAATTAAACAATTGTTAATTGTCTAACGGACAAATAATAAAAAAAAAATACAAAACTTCTTGTTTAAGGACGTCGGATGATAAGTTATACAAGACTATTGTATTTAAAGTCGTTATAAATAAAAATAAGCTGACGTGTTCTGATGTGGCCATCCACTTGACTTTACCATATATCCTGGCCTCTCACTTATATTTAATATTTAATAAAATTATTTATAATCATGTAGGGTGGTTAGTTTTTACATTTTTAGACTCCTGGGGGCCCACTGATTATTTATACAAAATTTGGTTGAGTTTGGTAAATGGCGAAGATTTTCATTTTTTGACTCCCCCCCCCCCCCATTTCGGGATGTTAGTTTTTGCATTTTTAGACTTATGGCATCCCACTGATTATGTATACAAAATTTGGTTGAGTTTGGTGAATGGCCAAGATTTTCATTTTTTGACCCTACACCCCCCCACCCCCACCCATTTTAGGCTGTTAGTTTTTGCATTTTTAGACTTCTGGGTTCCCACTGATTATGTACACAAAATTTGGTTTAGTTTGCTCAAATGGCCTAGATTTTTAATTTTTAACCCCCCTCCAACCCCCTTAATTTTTGGTAAAATCTAATCAGCTCTTAATCTCAATGGACCAAAACTGCGTGTGAAATTTTGTTTCGATATTCACACTAGTTTTTGAGCTAACTCGTCCATAAAATTTGGTAACGCACAGTTAACTAACAGACATTTTGACAAAACAATTATTATTTCAAAAAATATAATTTTTTCGATGTTCACTTATTAGAGCTTTATTTATAGAGCGAAATTCGCTCAATTTTTTTTAATCAAAATAGTTTAAGGCGTTTTTGAAATATTTGGAAAAAAATATGGAAAAATAACATTTTTTTCATGCACGATTACAATACTTGACCATACCCTGAATGGTAAAGTAAAAATGTATGTATTTAGTCAATATTTAAAATTTGATGACTTTTCACCAGAAGAAGGAAATTAATTCTAAAAAAAAATTTGTTTGTCTTTAACAAGTATACCATATAAATAATTGAAATCCCTTTCAGGAGATTCTTAAATTATTACATTTTTGTATTTTCCCTATAATCCCTTATTTTTTTCACAATGGAGGGGCCAATCCAAGGCCTTCAGGGATGAACTTCTTTGGCGTAACTTCTTCTCATATCAATATCCTAAAAAAAAATCAAAATATCAATAAAAAAACAAAAATTAAATTCTCTAAATATTTATAAAATATTAATTTATTTTATTTAAAAACGTTTATCACTGAAAAATAAATAAAAAAGTATTCGTTGAAAAATTGTTTAGATATAAATAATTTCCTATAGCCATCATCATTGAATTTTAAATGTTTAAATTGTTTTTCTTTGTTAAATAAAAACAATCACAAATGGAGATTTTAAGAGTAAATAAGTAAAAATACTTAAATCTTTGGCTAATTTGTTGTAAGTCAATCCGTGAGAACTATAAGCCATCGTGAATCTAATATGGTAATTAAATTAGCGAAAAAAATGTTTCTCTATAATCCCTTGTACTTTTTTTCCTGATGGAGGGGCTGACCCAGGGCCTTTAGGGGATGAATCTCTTTTTTCGTAACTCCTTCTCGTTCCTTCTCTTATCAATTTTCTAAAAAAAAATCAAAATATCAATATAAAAACAAAAATTATATTCTCTAAAAATTTATAAAATATTAATTTATTTTATTTCAAAAAGTTTATCACTGAAAAATAAATAAATAAAAAAGTATTCGCTGAAAAATTGTTTAGAAATAAATCATTTCCTATAGCCATTAACATTCAATTTTAATTAAAAACATACGTGTATGTGGGATAACAATAAAATATTTCCAGTCTAATGGCTCAAAATGTTCTTAATCAATTCAACGTGTGTTTTCGGGGAAAACTCAAATTTGAATTTTTGAAGCTATTGCAATACTTTATCCAGTAGGTACTTTATTTAGTATAAGTAAAATTTTTAACAATTAATATAGTGATGATAGGCCGTGAACATTGAAAAGAAATTCGGGAAGAGATCTTTCTGTAAAGGGGTTGTATCTTAAGGGATCTATTTATTTTATTTTGATGTTTACCACAATATTTCGTGGGGGGCGAGGGGGGGGGGAATGTACCTATATAAGATCGATATTTAATTCAAAGTAAACTTTTACATTTTTTCTTTAATATGTACTAAATTTATACAAGTAAAAAATTAAAATGTTATTATTTTTTATTTTATACCATATAATGTTTATTTTACTTAAATTTTATAAAATGGGGTTTCCGATTTTTCCATGGTAAAAACTACAACTTTATTAAATGGAAAGTTTCTTTTTGCCGAGATAGTAGCAGGATTTTGATAAATTAAAGGGGACAATAAAAGATTGTAACTTCTGCAGGAAAAATAAATTTTTTAATTTATTTAATATATTTATTTATAAAAAATTAAAAAATTTATTTTTCCAACAGAGAAGACACTCTTTTATTGTCTCCTTTAATTTACAACTTTATTAATTTATTATTTGAAAAATAAAAGTCAAATTTATTTAATTTGTTATATCGTAAAATAATGTTTCCTTTAATATTTTTACTTTACCATACAGGGTATGGTCAAGTATTGTAATCGTGCGTGTAAAAAGTGATTTTTTTGCTTCTTTTTTACGAAATATCTAAAAAACTGATGAAATATTTTGATTGAGCGAAACAATGGCATTTTGGTCTATAAAAAACGCTAATAGGTGAACATCGAAATAATTATATTTTTCGAGATAATAATTGTTTTGTCAAAATGTCTGTTAATCTGTTAGACTGTGCGTTACCAAATTTTTGTTGGACGAGCTAGCTCAAAAACTAGTGTGAATATCAAAACCAAATTTCATACGTAGTTTTGGTGCATTGAGATTAAGAGTTGATTAGATTTTGGTGTATATCGAACCAAAATTAAGGGGGGAGGAGGGGGTTGTTAACAATTAAAAATCTAGGCCATTTGAGCAAACTCAGCCAAATTTTGTATAGATAATACGTGGGCCTCCAGAAGTCTAAAAATGCAAAAACTAACAGCCCAAAATGGGGGAGGGGGGGGAAATGAAAATTAGGCCCTTATACCAAAATCAACCAAATTTTGTATATCTAATCAGTGGGCCTCCAGAAGTCTAAAAATGCAAAAACTAACCGCCCAAAATGGGGGGAAGGTCAAAAAATGAAATGGCCCTTGTGCCAAACTCAACCAAATTTTGTATACATAATCAGTGGGACCACAGAAAATTAAAAATGCAAAAACTACCCCCCCTCCCCCTCTATATGATTATAAATAATTTTATTAAATCTATATAATATATAATTAAGGTTTTGTCTGTACATTGCTCCAAATCACGCCAAATTTTGGTTGCACACGTTTCAAGCAAAGTTATGAACGAAAACACCTCAACAAAATTCCTGTCTGTATGTATGTCTGTGGATCTGTATGTTTCCGTGGGTTCCGCGAAAAGTTGCTCACGATTCACGTAAAAACGGCTGAAGGGATTATTATGAAATTTCATATTTACATCAGATGTCTTCTAACTTACGTTTTTAGCTATATAACGTTTTGATATTTTGACCCCAGAAGGGGGTTTGGGGGGCGCACGAATGAAAATTATCAAATAACTCCTAAACTATTAACCTTACGGCAAATTTTATGATAAACAAAGTTGTAGGGGATGTGATTTCTGACAACTTTTGTTTAAAAAAATTTCCTCAAAAACCCACCCAAAAAGAGGGAGGGGTGAAAATATGTAAATTCTTGCCCTTGGAGCAAACTCAACCAAATTTTGTATACATAATCCCTGGGCCTCTAGAGAGCTAGAAATGGAAAAACTAACGTGGGTGCGGGGGGTGGAATGGGGGTGGGGTGAGGGAAGTGAGGCGAAGTAGGGTGGGGGTGCAGCAGGTCCAGGGGGCGTAACGGGTGGTCCAGGGGGGTGTTCGGGGGGGGGGGGGGGGGTTAGGGTGCGGGTGGAGTTGGGGTGGTGGTGTAGGTCGGAGGGCATGGTCCGGGGGCTGGGTGGGTTTCGGGGGGGGGGGCAGAGTGGAGGGTGAGGGTGGGGTTCGTGGGTTGGGGGGCCAGGGGGCGTGCCCCCTGCATAGAGGGCCGCCGAAGGCGGGCTCCTACAGCTAGTATTAAATAAAGTAAAGGGCCAGGTTGTATGATAAAGTCAAGTGGATGGCCACATCAGAACACGTCAGCTTATTTTCTTTAATATGTACTAAATTTAAACAAGTAAAAAATTAAAATTTTATTATTTACTATTTTATACTATATAATGTTTATTTTACTTAAATTTTATAAAATGGGGTTTCCGATTTTTCCATGGTAAAAACTACAACTTTATTAAATGGAAAGTTTCTTTTTGTCGAGATAGTAGCAGGATTTTGATAAATTAAAGGAGACAATAAAAGATTGTAACTTCTGCTGGAAAAATAAATTTTTTAATTTATTTAATATATTTATTTATAAAAAATTAAAAAGATTTATTATTATAGACGCTCTTTGATTGTCTCCTTTAATTTACAACTTTTATTAATTTATTATTTGAAAAATAGAAGTAAGATTTATTTAATTTGTTATATAGTTAAAATAATGTTTGTCCTTTAATACTTTTAGTTTAAATAAATAAATAAATAAAATATAATAACATTTAAGCGCACGCGATGGCTGGTTAGCGATTTCAAGTTGGCGCTTGGCTGAGCGGCAGCTGCGGCGTGGTGGCTCCCGGGAGTCACGTGACGTCCCGAGTTTGACAGTTCTTTTAATATGGCTGAAACAACAGCTGCTGTAATGCTTTCTCGTGTGCCGATTCTAGTTATTTTAGGTGCCACCGGTACAGGAAAATCGAAACTTGGTATTGATTTAGCGAAAAAGTTTTGTGGTGAAATTATAAGTGCTGATTCTATGCAAGTGTACAAGGGGTTAGACATTATTACTAATAAAGTGACCAAAGAAGAACAACAACAAATCACACATCATATGTTCAACGAGATTGATCCATTGAAGAATTTCACAGTGGTAGATTTTAGAAATCGAGCATTACCAATTCTTGATCGTTTAATAAATTCTCGCAAATTTCCAATAATCGTTGGAGGTACTAACTATTATATAGAAGCTCTTCTATATAAAGTTCTTATATCTCTCCCGCCAGAATATAATAACATTGATACCACCATACTTTTAGAAGACCAGGAAAAATCACTAGATGAGCCGCCAAATAAAAAAAGTAAACTGAATGTCGAAGGCGACACCGCGAGTTTATATAGTAGATTATGCGAATTGGATCCAGAACGAGCTCAAACTTTACATCCAAATAATAGACGAAAAATTATTCGTTCCCTTCAAGTAATCTCACGAAATAGTGTAAAGCACAGTGTTTTGATTCAAGAGCAAAGTAAATCCGGCGGTAGTTCATTAGGAGGAGCGCTTCGATGTCAAAATGTTGGGATTTTCTGGGTTCAATGCGATCAGGAAATATTAGACAAGAGACTTGATGAAAGAGTGGATGACATGATGAAAAGAGGACTAATTCAAGAACTTCTTGAATTCCATAAAACTTATAACGAAGATCGTTTGAAATCCGATTTACCTCCTGATTATACTAATGGAATTTTTCAAACAATCGGTTTCAAAGAATTTCATAATTATTTATTATTACCAGAAGAAGAACGATCATCTCTGAAAGGAGAAAAATGTCTCGAAGAGGGGGTTAAATGTCTTAAGCTGGCCACAAGACGTTATTCACGGAAGCAACTAAAATGGATCCGGAATAGATTACTAAGGAAACCCGACAGAGAAGTTCCACCTGTATTCGCTCTGAATGCGACAGATCCATCTCAGTGGGATAAAAATGTTCTTGAGCCTGCTTTTAAAATCGTGGAAAGTCTTATTAACAAAAGCCCATTGCCTGAGGGAATCTCTCCCTTGCCTAATGAGATTCCACTTGATAATGCACAACAGACTTTTAGATGTGAAATATGCCAACGGATATTTGTAGGAAGCCTACAATTTAAAGATCATTTGGGGTCCAAGAAGCATTTAAAAGTTAAAAATCGTAAAGAAAGAGAAAAGAACATGGCAATCAATAAAGAGGGAGAAAAAGAAAAGATAAATATTAAGGAGGGAGAAAAAGAAAAGACAAATATTAAGGAGGAAGTAAAAGAAAAAAAATCAGCAATGAATGAAGACGCATAATTAAATAAACTATTGATATGTTTTCTTTTGTCTTTAACAACTAATTATAATATTCTATATAAGAGCGAAATCGTCGTGTACTTAAGGCTAATTCGCTCAAGACTATATGGTAGTCATAATAAATCTATATTTTTATTTTATTAAGAATCGTAAATTATTTACATATATATCTACTCTTATTAAACGAGCAAAAATTGTTTATATATATATATTTATTTATATATATATTTGTATCGGAGTGGGGGTGCAGTGGTGGGGGCGAGGTGTGTGGTTTCGGGAGGGGGGATCAGGGTTTACCGTGCATCGCTCGGTGGCTCCAGGTACTAATAAATAAATAAATAGAGATATTAATTTCCACTTTGGCATAAATATAAATCTATGTGAATTTAAAATAAATATAGTCTGCATCGCTATCTCTGGGAATTCAATCGACTTGCTACTCTAGTCAATAAATTAATAAAAATAAATAATTATTTTGTATGTTCATATAATGTTTATACATATATTTTTTTTTAATCACCATTTTATAAATTCCTCTGCTCGTGATAACAGCTTGGTATAAATCAGTGTTCCGCAACCAGGGGGATCCGCGGATCCCCTAGTCTCTCAGTCAAATTATTCAAATGTAAGAAAATGATTATAATAAAATTTTCATAAAATATTTTAAAAAGAGTTGTTTTAATAAGACATTTTTATCACTGGGGGTCAGCCAGGAGTTGTTTAACACTGATCTCTAATATCTCGCATTAAGTAAAAGAGGGGTGGGTTATGGAACACTGGTTTAAATGACAATCAAAGCTTGAACATGAAAAATGTATTTGTATTTTCAATATTTTGAAACTATTTCGTACTAAACAAAAAAATGTAAAATGGGCAAATTAATAATCTTTTTTTTTAGTTGACCATCACTGGTGAAAATAGAAATATTTATTAAGTTTTTTATTTAATACATGATATTTTCGCCTACGATATCCCAAACACTGCTGAATTTTTAATTTTAAATGAAAAATATTGTGAAAAAAATGTTATTTAATTTGAGAAACTGTAAAAATTAAGTTTTTATTCTAATTATAAACTAATGTAGGTACTAAAAAAAATAAATCGCATCTTTGAAACGAAACAACGAAAGCATAATTCAAAGCAATTATATATATATATATATATATATATATATATATAGTATATAATAAATATATATATATATATATATTTACCCGAGGGGTGAACCACGATTGGAATGTGTACATCGTCTTTGGAATTATGTGTAATTATTTTGGAATTCATTAGATAATGCCACTTCATCTATTGTCTTCTACTTGAAAATGAAAGTGGAAGTGGAAGTAGGTGTACACGATATTAGGTCGCGGTTCACCCCTCGTATTTACCTGTCTCTTTCTCAATCATAAATAACTAATTTTTACATTTATTTATTTTTATTGTAATCAAAAACAATTAACTACATATTATGTATAATAATAAATTTAAAATATTCTGTTTTCTCTCTTCATCCTGTTTTAAACTGATAATCGAAATTGTAAGTGTGAATGTAATATGTGTTTAATAAAAGTTCTTCAATAAATTTTTTTTTTATTTATCCTACAAAATTGAATTTTCATCCTTGTACATGTCCTCGAAAGAATAATTCCTTGGCAATTTCATATTATAAAATTTATAATTCCATAATACGCAAAAATTAACAATGACATTCATCAAAAGATAGAGCCTTAAAAGCATTTATAAATCAAGTTCACATAATATATTGTGTTTTATTTATCATATTTACCTACATGATGAGTCGGTCAAGTGCGAATGAGCGCATACCGGGCTTCTGTACTTTTTAACTTCCAAAATAGTTGACTTGACTTTTTTCTTATTTCTCGTTGATAAAGAGGAAATAAGTGAATTTGTTGAATTTTTTTAAAATTTTAAATTGAGCCCTTTCTAATATAAAAATTATCTGAATAGGGCCACAATGAAGCTCTATCTTTTTAAATCAAAATAAATTTAAAAAAAATAATTAATTTAATTCTATTTTAAGAGATCATTACAAGGAAATTTCACACTGTATGATAAAATCATTTTATATTTTTGAGCCCAAAAATTCCACCAATAATCATTTGATTCAAATTTTAATGAATTTTGGTTTGCGAGAAAATGAATACATATAACTTCTAAATTATATAACTTGTAACTTATTAGGTTTACGAGATATAATGAAAAACATTGAGTGACACTAATATGGTCACATTTTAAAACGGAACCCAAAAGAATGGATACGATAAATAATAATTTGTATTGTTATTTGAAAAAAATATCCCTCAGTTGGAAACTGCAACCTTAATAATAAATACAACGATTTATCTTATTGGACTACCCGTTACAACAGTCGCCTAATATAATAAATTATTCATTTTTAATAAATGTAACATTAAATATGTTGAGTATACATACCATGGCGAAAAAGTTGTTTTGTTTGTAAAATTGGAATTAGTATATTTTTCATTTTAATAAAGAAAATGATAATTCGCTTTTGAGAAATCCTACAGTTAATAAGCAATTACAAGACTAATTTGATATAAAAGAACATTTTTTTTATTAAGATTTTTTATATTAAATTTATTAGATAAAAATACTCTTACGAAAATTTTTTCTGATATTATTAAATTAAGTCTTCGAACTCATTTTTAAGATAAATTAAAAGAATTATTTCTTTAGAGAGGCAATTAAAATGAAAAAAGTTTAATAAATACTTTAAAAAATATAAAGGGAATCAAAATCAAATATTAAACGATGATTGTAAAAGGTCCGCTGAAAATACAAATCTATATACATTAGAATTAGAATAATATGGGCAGTATCAGCTTTAAATCTTTCTCGCTTTGGTGTATTTCTACCCAAAGGCTTTAATTATTTAAAAATTATGTATAGAATTCTATGTTGAATTTATGTAAAAGATTTATTGATTTACTAGTAGATAGGATTTTTTAAGATTAAAACACCTATATCTAATGCATTATAGAAAACTATCATTCGGCAGACAGTCTTTAATATTTTGAATGGACTCAAATATTTTCATTTTTTTTATTCGTGATTAGAAATTGTCTGAAACCTGGAGAAAAATTATTCTCATGCATAACTTTTTTTCTGGATTATAGGTAGTTACAGGATACTTTTAAGTAAAGTTTTTGAGAAATCAGATACAAACTATTTTTGTAAATGGTATTTGAAATACTAGATACAAAATAGGTATTTTCTAAATACTTTTTTAAAATAAAATACTTTTTGAAAGAAAACAAATTTTTATTAATCTTAAGGTTTATTTAGCTTAGCGACACACATTAATTATGAGCAGTGATCCCGTTAATCGCGTAAATGTCAGAAAATATTATATTTTTAAGGTTTTAGTAAAACCAGTTGTTCAAACATTTTATCAGTCATTTTTCTTCGATGAGGTCTCATTATCATCCCCCTAAAAGAGAAGGGTTCCTCCACTGCGGCGGAACCCGGCAAACAGGTGTTATATTTTAAAAATATTTTTTTTATTGTAAGATAAACATTTAAACTCTTTAGGCTGGTGTCTTTATTATTTAGGTGTTGAAGTGTTTCTAAGTCAGCGCTGCTGCCAATTGACCCTGTCTTGTATCTGCTTGCAATAGAGGAATCAGAGTCCTCAAAAAACATGTAATAAGATTCATCGGCAGGCAAAAGTAACTAGACAATACAGTCTTTTAATAGGTTGATAAATTAAAATTTTATGATGGGATGCCGCAATGTAAAAAAATGCATAAGTATTTAGTAAAAGTATTTTAGGAAACTTAGTATTTACAAAATACTAAGATAACAAAACAATGTATCTAAATACAGGATAAAAAAAATGAAAATTAAAAAAAGTATTTTTTGATATAAGATGAAAATACGTATATTGTATCTGTATTTCAAATACTTGTATCTAAAATAAGTCACATCTATCTGCATATTACATATTATGAACAAGCACCTGCTTTTGTGCGTCCCTGATTTTGTTATACAACTTTATATAAGATATATATTTGCATTTATTCAAACAAAAAGATAAATATTCCATAAAAAATATAAAGTATTTTTATTATACATACATATGTAATTGAAAACAAACAAAAACAAAAAACTTAGACTCGTGTAACCCCTTAAGAGTAGAATGGAACCCTGCGGTTCCGCGGAAAACAGGTTGAAAAACACTGCTATAGAGCAGTGTTCCGAAAACTTTTTGTGTTCAAAGTACACCTACCAAATCAAGAAATTTTAGAGGTATACCAAAGAAAAAACAATGTTTATTAAATATTTATTTATTATTATAATAAATATAATAGGAAAAGATGTTTAATGAGAAATGTGAGCCTGTTTAACTGAGCACAGGGGATCAAAATTTGGAGCAATCGTTGATAAGGCTGCTCGCATAACTCTCATCTAAGTCTAGGTGCATTATCTTAACAAGACTTGACATTTTTTCGCGGCACACCTTCTGATGACCACGGTACAACAGTGTGCCGCCGCACACACTTTGCGGAACACTGCTATAGAGTATAGAAGAAAGTTAGATATTAAATTAGCAGGGACAATTACAAATAAGCAAACCTTCGACAGGATTAGAGAAAAGAGAGCTCTAAAATGTTTGACTATAAACTGACTCTTAGTCCCTTAGTTTAATTGATATTTTAGAGGGCGAGGTAGGTAAGAAGAAGGGAAGTTATAAACTAGAATGTTTTTCCCAAATAATGAAGAATATAGGATTTTTACTCACCATTAACTTGCGGACGGCCAAAATGTTTCGAAATTCATAACGAAAACTGATTAGATTTCTAGATTTAGAAAATAGGTATAATTTAACTTGATTCATGGCAATTTTAAAAAATTCTTCTTTACGCCTTACTTTCAGACATTTATCCTTTTCAAAATATTTCATATACAAACAATAGGTAACTACTTTCAATTTTGATAAAAAAAATTAAGCTTAATCAAATTTTTCTGGTTTAGAAAAATGCTTCTAATGATTAATGGCATAACAATCATTTGTACATCAAGTTTTTTTGGTGAGGTGGGGATAAATCGTCAAAGTTCATTCTGTTAATGAAATTTGGTCTTTACTGGGAACCACTTTTTAACCGACTTCAAAAAAGAGGAGGTTCTCTATTCGGCTGAATTTTTTTTTCTTTTTTTTTGTGTCTATATTACCTCATATCTCCGCATATTGTGAACCGATTTTGAAAAATTTTCATGCGTTGGGTTCAGGCTAGCTTCCGATGGTCCCGTTTTTTTTATTGGTATTAGACCTTTTTTGTTAGGTTTGTTCAGGCCTAACTTCTTTGTTTATGAACCGATTTCAAAGATTCTTTTTTATTGGAAAGTGGGGGTATCTTAGGGATTGTGCCATATTAATTTGGTCAAGTTCTGATGATATGATCAACGACGAAATAACGTAAATCTCCAATTCTTATGAGCAAATAATTGAAATTATGATAAATAAAATCTTTTATAAAAAAATCTTCTAACATTCATTTGAATTTTATTATCATTTTCTGATTCATTCGTCTGACGCTTTCTCTTACGAGATGCATGCAAGGTATTATAATAAGTCACTATTAATAACATCACTAAAAAAGAGAAAAATAAAAATAATTTTTATAAAAAAAAAATAAAACTTCACTAAACTTAAATGCAACAAAAAAATAATAATAACTTAAAAATAAAATAAAATCCACTAAAAGATATAAAATAATTATGTTATTTAGCTACAACTAAATGACGAAATATTGACATGAAATTACTTTTTATAAGTCGGTGCCAAACATATACATTTTATGAATCGAACTCGACGGATCTTACTTAATACGTTTGGCGGGTACGCTCGCTTATAGGTATAGTTTGTTTGGCACCGACTTCAAAAAGTAATTTCATGTTAATATTTCGTCGTTTAGTTGTAACTAAATAAGATAATTATTTTATACCTTTTAGTGGATTTTATTTTATTTTTAAGTTATTATTATTTTATTTGTTGCATTTAAGTTTTTACATTTTTGAAGTCGATTTTATTTTTTTTTTATAAAAATTATATTGAATCATTTTCTCAAAATTGTGAATAGGTGAATTATTATAGAAAATTCAACAAAACAAGTACATATAGTGAAAAAGATAATAAATAATGTACACTTTGATAAAATACACAATCAATTTTTGAGTTAATTATTCCGAAGAGTTATGTCCTGCTGCCATCCAGAATGATATAAATTAATATTGTATGTACCTATATAAATATGTATAGGTATATAAATATCAATGGAATTTATTATCAAAATTACTTTACTAAAGCAATTATCAATAAATTTATAATTTATAAAACCGCACCGAATGCAAATATTTCTTTTAATTTTATTTCATTATATATATATATGATACCATTAATAAGAAAATTGTTTAAAATAAATTTAATATAAACTTCAAATAGTATATATGCTAATTTTAAGTATTCTTAAATTATCCCCACCACCCTCACACTTATATATTTCTTTATATGGTAAAATATTATTAAACAAAATTTATGATACCAAAGAATTTAAATTGCAATTCCGATTGCTACAATTTGCATTTCTTTAATCTCGTTTGCCAATATATTTTCACTAAATTGCAAAATTCGAACGTATTCAGTAGCTTTGCATTTTTAATCTTCTTGAAAGGATCAATCAACTCAAATATACACATATAATGAAAAATCTTGAGCGATTTTTATTTGATTTATTTCTGGATTTAATATAAAATTGTTAGGGCTGTGAAGTGGCGGGGTTTCTTTACAGAAGATCAAAGGTGGATATTCAGAGCACAAGAGATTCCTTAGATAGTATCTTTTATCTATGCCTTAGAGTAGGGGTTCCCAACCTTTTTCATAGTAGGCTACCTGTACGTTGTCAACAATTTGATTACGTACCGGAAGACCAAAAATTTTGAAATGGGTAATAAAATGCAATGAAGAATATTTGTAATAAAGACAAATATCTTGGGATATATTTTTATTGCTAAACATATACATAAAATAACAGGTCATTCAATAAGTCCGTAGGATAAGTAAGAAAAAAACAAAATTTTGACAAAACTCGATTTTATTATTCAACATGGTTGCCTTCGAGGGCGATACAACGAGTATAGCGATTTTCCAACTTTTCGATACCACTTTTATAATACGATTTCTCTTTCTCGTCAAAATAGGCCTCAGTTTCAGTGATTACTTCATCATTGGACTTAAATTTCTTTCCAGCAAGCATTCTCTTGAGATCTGAAAACAGGAAAAAGTCGCTAATGTCTCAAAAAGTCCCAAATGTTCGTGTAAAATGGTAAAAACACTACCTTCTGATATTTTTACAATGTCAGCTAGCCCGTGCACCTTCAATTTGCGATCATTCATAAACAATTTGTGGATTTTTTTGTTTTCTGGAATAAAAGCCTCATTTGGGCGTCCACTGCGCTCTGCATCATTCGTGCTGGTACGACTACGGTTAAATTCAGCAATCCACTTCTCTACCATTTGTCTCGATGGAGCAGAGTTCGGATAATGTTTATCAAGCCATTGTTTGGTTTCCACTGTATTTTTTTAATCAAAAAGCAATGCTTTATTAAAACTAGAATTTCACTTTTTTCCATTTTTTTTCAACAACAAAAGTTTCTTCACACAAAATGCTATAACTCACGAATTAATAGTCAGATTGCTGTCAAATTTATACACGTATCATTTGAAGGTTGGTACTAAATAAAAACAATATGGAAAAACTCTAGTAACGCCATCTATGTGTCATCCTATAGACTTTTTGAATTGTCTGTTATAATTACCACTTTAAAAAATATATGAGTGAGAAGGTTGGGCCTGTTTATTATTAATTAAAGAAGTTATATCAGGCTCAATGTTTGTCAGTTTAAGACGTTTAAGACGATCCGATTCAATGTCCAGCAAAGCTCTATATTTGGTTTTCTCGCAGTCATTGCAGAAAATCCTTTTTCACATAAATATGTGGTTTCAAATCTGATCCCTACATAGAAGACACAATTTAATCATGGTATCGTAAATTGGCTGATGGCTAAAAAGGCCGAAAAGCCAAAAAAAAATGTGGTCGCAAATGGCATTAAAATTTTACTGCTTGGCAAGAAACTTCTGGGTATTCTAAAAGTCTGAAAGGTATGCTAGTCTACACAATTGCTCATCAATCAAATTATCTCAGTTCAAATATTATGAATTGGTCAAAAACATATAACTTTTAAGGAGTTCGGTGTTGGTTCTAGGTGAAACATTTTAATATAATAATAAAACTTGAGTAAGATACGAGGTAGGTTTCACAAAAAAGAAATAAAACAAAATTGAGTTTTGAATTCGATATATTGGATCTCTTAGAATCCACCGAAATAAAAATAGCCCTCTCTAATAATTCAAATATTTTAAATAATCAATTGGAAGTGTTTAAAAATACAATTATTGATTTTATGTTATAATAAATTAACTAAACATTCCTTCCATTGTTCGCACATTGAACAATGCACATTGAATATACTAGGGTAATTGTACTCTCTCATGTACCTTTCCAGTTGTACCTTCTCAGGTACTTGTCCATTTGTTATTATAATAGCAGGTATAGCTTCCTTTCAGCCAGTTCAAATCTCAATAGAAAATATTAATTCTTAGAACAACTTCTCCTCTTCCCCCTACTTTTCCCTCACCACATACATTTAAAATTTTTTAAAAATTGTTACTTGTAAAACTATTTTTCCAATATATAATCAGTTTTCTTAGACTCCTGATGATGGGCTAACCCCCGAAATATATCGAATTCAAAACTCAATTTTGTTTTATTTCTTTTTTGTGAAACCTACCTCCTATCTTACTCAAGTTTTATTATTATATAAAAACATATAAATTTCATCACGTAACTCAAATAATCGACTGAGAACTTTACCACGTGACAGCCACCGTACTTCGGTAAAAGTGTGGCATGGGCACTTCCCATTTCACCACATCGAAAATAAACGCGAATTAATTTAAAGATTAATTAAATTAATCTTTAAGAAATTCAAAGATATTTTTATAAAGCGAAATTTTAGAGAATACTTAGCCAGACTACCGTTTTATAAGAACCATTGAGAGTCCAGCTGGTGGTCCGTGGTGGGGTATCATGCGGGCTATACGCGGATTGATCACCGGGTAACACCTAGATGGACCATATCTTTTTTCGCTCTCTTGGTTCAGGATGGAGAATCAGCTGGACCTCAATGGTTCTTATAAAACGGTAGTCTGGCTAAGTATTCTCTAAAATTTCGCTTTATAAAAATATCTTTGAATTTCTTAAAGATTAATTTAATTAATTTGATAATTTCTATATTTGTATAAATATACTAGAAAAACAAATTTACTTATAATTTGTTAAAAATTCCGTTGAGTAGATTTGCTCGCGAATCTACTCCGCGGAATTCTAAATTAATTAATTTAAAGATGTTTGAAACACAAAACACAATTTTTAGTAGAACTTAGACACAGTTATAATTCGCAGGATATAATTTATGGAAAAACTAACTAAGAATTTTAGGCCTTTTCGTTATATAGATATTGCTAATTTTCATGGAAGGAGCAATTCAGTTTTCTTGGAAATTCCAGGATCCTGACAAGCGGGTGGTCTAGTTCTAGTAATCTGCATCACAGCAGGCGAGTACCAAATTTTTATGGGACGGTCATAGATAACACATTCAGGTGTAGACGGCATCTTTTGAGATTAGGTAAATCCCAACAAAGTATTACAACACTAACAATGGATAAGAAATTCCAACCTAAAAAATTAACATGTATGGATTATTAGTTTTTATAGTCATTTCATTTCTTTTTTCGTAATACAGATAATAATAAATTTTTGTTTTAAATTATAAATCATTCGAGTACCGGTACCTGCTTGTCCGCATATCGGTACTGGTACGCGAACCCAAGGTTGCGAACCACTACCTTAGAGCTTAGACGATTAAAATTGAACAGCAAAAAGTCACCCGCGCCTCTATTGGACTATGTCTCAGTATTTGCAGACCATTTGTTTGATAATGATCATTCATCTATATTTAATAACCCCCCTATTCATTACATTTCATTCCCAAAAGCCATAAATTATATATATAGTAGAATCAGCTAAAATTAAAAAAGCTATATATTCCACAACCAACATATTTTACAATTAATATGACATTAAAAATAATTAATAAAACTATGTTCATATATAATTTGTCTTTTTTTGTGGGGGGGGGGGGCATAACATTTTCCCGAGGCCCCGTAAAACCACCAGCCCTGTTAAACAAAATAAATGATCACTTTAGTTATGTTTATAAAAAATTATTGAATAAAAACAAAAATATTAGAAAAATATTACTAAACTGAAATAGGAAAAAAAACTCCCTCACATACGAGTATATCTAGCGTTTAATTTATCTAAATCTTTCCGTTTTTTTCTTATAATAAATTCAAAAAACAATCTGTTTTTTTCTTTCACAGAATTTTTTTCTCCCCTTTACAAATGGAACTTCCATTTTTATCGGGGAGGATTTTTTTCACCCTACAAAAGCTAGACAGCTCTTGACCCTAACCCCTAAATCGCGATGGAGTTTTTTTATGTTTCCGAATATCATTGCCCTTGGGGTGATCGACCAAAAGTAAACTCAATGTCAAGGACACAAGGTCGAAAGAAATGAAAAATAAACTGATGTGGCCATCCACATAACTTTACCATACACCTGCACCTCTCTTATATTTAATATTTCATAAAATAATTTATAATAATTTATTATTTAATCATTCCCTTAAAGAAATAATTACTTTTTTTATTATAAGACTATTTCAAAATAAATTTCAGCTAACAAGATTTTTTAGATTGACAATTTTTAATTTAATTTTATAGGAACCCCATTTTGGCCACATTAGCAATTAATCATATATCCTTTTTAAATATGAGATTATTCTATTGTTTATATCAGCTTTCTTCGATTTTTGTTTGAAAATTTTAATCTTTTAAATTATTTTTGACACCCCACCCCCTCTCCAATCTCTACTCTTTTAGGTCACTAGCAATTTCTCATATACAAATTGATCAAAGGGTCTAGGACTTATATTGATAGTTCTATTTTTTGAACACCCCCCACTCAATTTCGGTCTGCTAAAGAAATGATGACTCTTTTTTATTATAGGACTGTTTTATAGTAGGTAAATTCCGGGGGGGGGGGGGTTGTTTTAAAATTTTATAATTTATATTTTTCAAGGCCCCCTCCAACCTTAATTTTTAGGTTCTATTTCAACCAAAATCTAATCATCTCTTAATCTCAATGCAAAAACTACAAATGAAATTTTCTTTTGATATTCATATTAGTTTTAGATCTAGAGCGTATACAAAATTTGGTAATGTCCTCACTAACTATACTAATGTACTAACAGACATTTTAACAAAATAATTAATATCTCGTAAAATATAATTTTGTCGATCTTCACTCCTTAGAGGCTTTCTTGAAGACCAAAACGCCATGGTTTCTCTTAATTTTTTTAGTTTTAGTTTAAGCCTTTTTCGAGATATTTTGAAAAAAAACAACATATTTTGCATGCACGATTTCAATACTTGAATTGTAAAGTAAAATGAGAAAAATAGCACACCATTCGTTTTTTCCTGTCTCATATTTTTATAATTAAAAGGGAATGTTTTAGGTGGGGAAGAGGTAAAACGGAGAGAAAAGGCATCTCTCGTTTGTAATTTCGAAAAGTTAATTACCTTCAAGTATACTCCACAGAAATAAGGAAAGAATTTTCGAAATTACACATAATGAATTGTATGAGTTAACAACTAATTATGAAAAACTTTTTTGAATTCATAGAAATCCAATAATATAGGTATATCTAAAATATATCGATATACGAGCTGTACTTTGTGAATGGCGAAAACAATTCACTTTCCATTTTAAACTCATATAACTCTTTTAATAAAAAGGTAAAAAAAAAAAAAAAAAAATTGGAAATATTTACTTTCAACCTTGGATATTACTTTGAATAAATTGTTACAACCTTCCCCAAATACATTTTATATTCAACTTCGCATAGTCCCGATCGTAATGTGCCTACCTGACTTCAAGGATCTAATTAATTTTTTTGGAATATTTATTCTTCATTTCCTAGAGAGTTTACATAAATTATTTAAAATAGCCCAAACCATAGATAGAACGTTAAACTTTCTGGCAAACCGTAGTATAAAAGTTGTGGTGGATGGAATGTCATCTGAATCTTACTCCACAAATGCTGGTGTTCCCAAGGCTCGGTAATCTCCCCCACGCTCTTCCTAATATACATAAACGACCTTATCGATCAAACGTCAAACCCCACTCACTGTTACGCCGACGATAGCACTCTGCACGGCAAGCCCTCGCTCCCGAATAATCGAAACAATGTTGCCTCCTCAATCACTCTCGACCTAGACAAACTGAATAAATGGGGCTCTCAAAATTTAGTTAACTTTAATGCAAACAAGACTCAATGTTGTCTAATTTCTAGATGCGAAAACAAAAATTTCCCTGATATCAACTTCGATTCGAATACCCTGAAAATGAGTGACAGCCTCTCCATGTTGGGCGTCTCTGTCGCATCTGACCTGTCTTGGAATGAACACATCTCCTCTGTGGCGAAATCTGCAGCAAGGAAGATGGGCCACTTATTCAGGTTCAAGCAATTTTTCACGTCCCCACATCCCATTATAGGAGATGCCACGCTTGAACGAAGGGGCCAAGCACGAGCCATCATGGGCAACCGAGGCTCTGCTTTATCAGTATTGGCCTACATTCGGGTCCGTGGGGCAGCCGAGCCTGGGTTGTTCGGTTTTGAGCCAATCTTGGGTCCGTACTGGTGCTCAGTATTGAGCCAATATAGGTTACCAGTCTGGGCCGCGGTTATCATCCCCTATTCAAACCTGTGTTGGGCCAGTACTGTCTTGCAGCTTAAGGCCAAGCTTGAGAAGTGTTGGCGCAGTCGTGGCTCAGTTCTGGGCCCTTCGTCATTTCCTATATGGGATCTTCTCACCATCTACAAGGCCCAGATCCGCCCTGTCTCGAATACGGCTCTCATCTATGGAGAGGAGCCTCTAAATATTCTCTTGCTACCCTGGATACAATTCAGAAACGAGCCGCCAGGCTAATTGACGATTCTACCCTCACCGACTCCCTAGACTCGCTAGCTCATTGAAGAAATGTCTCTGCCCTTTCCCTTTTCTATAGATACTATCACGGCAGGTGCTCTGATGAGATAAAATCAATAATTCCACCCCAAAGCATGCTTTGCGCGTAGCACGCGTTTTGCCGACTCCCAACACTCTTTCGCGGTCAAATTAGAAAAGTGCCGGACCACTTCATTCGCAAATACGTATATCCCCATGACTTCAAGGAATTGGAACTCTCTTCCAGCCTCCATCTTTCCCAGCACCTATAATCTTCAAACCTTCAAAACCCGAGTGCATAAACACCCACGTCTCCACCCTCTCACTTAATCAACTTTTCATTCTCTTAGGTAATGCAAGGGTCTTTCGAGATATATAGGAGCTGCATCTTTGCTGGTGCGCCCCTTCTTGCATTCGATTGTATTAAAAAAAAAAGAATTATGGGTCGGTTGATTTCTTATTTAGATGAAATTAAACTGTCAGTAGTAAACCTATATAAATACTTTGATGTTCGATATTAACGGATTATATAGGCACAGAGTTAACAGAGGGATTGAAGTTTATAGATGCGAGGAGAGAAGCCTGTTGTTATATTGTTCGGTTAGAAAAATGTATTGAACCTAATGGGAATAATTTGATGCCAGTATTTATGTGATGTTTTTTTGTACACCCGTAGGCTACACACGAAATAAATTTTTAATTAGAAAATAAATTATAGTCGTATCTACACCATGAAAATATATAAACGAAAAATATGTTGAACTCCTCTGATAGGATGCTTCATTTTTCAACCCAACACTCTGCTTTAACTCTGCGATTATAGGTTGATAATTTCCTACTATTGCAATAAACAATAACAAAAGAATATCAGTATGATACTAACCCGACTTCAAAGCAATTATCACGTTTTGTTATTGTGAAATAAGTTTTGTGTTTTGTTTTTTTAACCTCCTATAGTAAAGTCCATATAGTTAGATCCTATGTTGTATAATTCTTTGTTTAAATATTAACACGTTAGTGCAGGAGCAGAATTATGGCCAAATTTTAGGATTTAACTAGGCTTTCTAGCTTCCTCATCTTCATCGACTAAACTGACCCAAAATAAATTTAAAATGTATAGATACTAAGTACGAATTTTATTCGGTTTGATTATTTTTTTAGTAGATTTTAAAAACTATTAGAATATTTATTTAGTGGGTTTATAAGTAAAGTTAGTGAGATCAAGTTGGCAGACAGTGTAGCGTCCTTACTTGCGTAGCAAGAGGCCCAAGTTCAGGCCCAGTTCAGCACAAATGTTTAATGGGTCATAATCAGCCCCCTACACTCATTTACACTGAATCACACACACATAAAACACATTAAGATAAAAAATTACCACACCAGATCTGATTTGTCTAAATAGACACTAATATCCGAAGCCAAAAAACAAGTGAAGTTACTTAAGTATAAGTGATTTATTTTTCTTTAAAATAAAAGCCCCATGTTGAACTTTTTATATATATGTACGGGTTAATAAATAATAAAAAATTTACAATATCATAGCTGCTTCTCCGTTGCTTTCTTGTTGTTATCTATATTTGATAACAATCACAGATGAAGTGATCAAAACGTCGTTTATTTTTGTTGTGTATGTTTATAATTTATTATTAAGTAGATAATATATTTAATAGTGGAAATTGGGTGGAGAGGTAGTCGAAGGATAATGGAAAAAAAATGGGAAAAAAATAATTTATTGGAGCCGGGGGGTGAACCGCGACCTAATACCGTGTACACCTACTTCCACTTCCACTTTCATTTCCAAGTAGAAGACAATAGATGAAAGGGCATTATCTAATGAATTCCAAAATAATTCCACATAATTCCAAAGACGTGTGCACCTAATTCCAATCGCGGTTCACCCCTCGATTGAAACCAACGTTTCGGATGGGATTTCTTTCTTCTCCAAATTTAAAAAGGTAAAAGAAGGAAGATTGAAAAAATTATTTTGATGTTAATGGCAAACGATATCACGAAACTAGCACTGTTAAATGATACAAGAAGATAGTGAATACAAGCTTCCTTCAATGACCCTGGCCAGAAACTCAGAAACGTCAGTTTTTAAAAGATTGAAAACGATGTTCCAATAAATTATTTTATTCAGAATTTTTTTTTAATTATCTTTAGGTACCTTCAACTACATTAAAATCTGCCACCCTCTCTCCAAGAAAATACTTCTAATATTTTCGGCTTAGAGTGTAAGCCTGCTAATTCCATTTTTACTTTACCATACAGGGTATGGTCAAGTATTGTAATCGTGCATGAAAAAAGTGTTTTTTTCCTTCTTTTTTTCGAAATATCTCAAAAACGGCTGAAACTATTTTGATTAAAAAAAATGAGCGAAACCATGGCATTTAGTATACAATGCAAAAACTAACCGCCCAAAATGGGGGGGGGGTGGAGGTTCAAAAAATGAAAATCTTGGCCATTTATCAAACTCAACCAAATTTTGTATACATAATCAGTGTGCCCCTAGGAGTCTAAATATGAAAAAACTAACCCCTCTCCCCTACATGATTATAAATAATTTTATTAAATATTAATGTAAGTGAGGGGCTAGGTTGTATGGTAAAGTCAAGTAGATGGCCACATCAGAATACGTCAGCTTATTTATCATATATGACATATTAATACCGTTCGAAAGAAAAAGCGATGCAGCATCATCCAAGTAAAACTGATACTTAAATTATGATCGTAAGTTGTAGAAAAAAATGCGAAAAATATTTTTTTCCATAACAACAATACTAAATTTTGTTTGTTTTTGCTCTGCCCTGTAAAATTTCCTTGTTGTGATTTAGCAGGTTTACTCTCTAAGGTGACGATATATATTTAATAGTGCAAAATTTGTTTATGTTTTTATATAAATTTTAATAATAAATTTGACCACCAAAGCTTTAACGAAATCGACTCATTTTGTGTTACCGAAATTACACAGAGGTTGATATCAACACGATAAAATGACCAAGGATTGCTCTAGTGTTTTTCTTCCAGAATAAATTGAACCTTTACCTGAATTTGATGATAAGCTTTTATCTTTTTTTACCTATATTATAAGCCCAATCATTTTCACCAGAATGTCTAAAATATATTTTTATTTCTAGGTAAGGCGGTTCCTTTTGTCGAGCTGACAGTAGCCCATGCGAGCGTGTTGACCATCCTGGCGATATCCTTCGAGCGATATTACGCCATATGCAGACCTTTAGAAGCAGGATATGTTTGTACCAAAGCCCGAGCCCTGCTCATTTGTTGGTTGGCCTGGATTTTTGCCGCCCTTCTCACCAGGTAATCAACTTAAACAACCACTCAGGATTAAACTTGAGCATCAAAAATAAATCAAAAACTTTGTTCTACTAAACTGATTATATTTGAAATCAAAATAAAGTTGTTGTTTTTTTCATTAATACAAGATTAATCTTTTGGTTGCAAAATATTATCAATGAAAATCTTAAAACAAAATTTACAAGTTCAAATTGCCTGCCGATGTTAGTAGACTTATAATTTCTAAAGAAATCCGGAGAGACTTCCTTCTACTAAATTAGATATGAAAGCCGAAATTCGAAACACTCTCCATTCTTTATTTAAACTATATCGCATGACTAAGTTTATATTTATAATCGCAAGCTCTTACAAATAAAGATTAAATCTTTGAATGAAATATTTAGCGTGAATAGATTAACTAAGGGAAGGCAACGGGAAACCACCCCTGCGAAAAATTTCCCCCAGGATCCATAATAATCGGCGATGCTCGATTGAGTATTGCACTAGAAGAAGAATACAAACTATAGCTTAAATTAAATTGGCTTAACTTTGATTTAAAAATTTAAATTTTCCTTACATTTTTCGAAGCAAATTCATCAATCACTAAAATTCGTTTTAGGATTTTCTGTCAACGATCCATTTTTTATTTTATTTTTTTAATTTCAAACCAGAAATGACTATAGAGTTAACAAATTAAACTATATTAGATAATAACACAATTTTTTAGTATTAATGTCTTCTCATAATGTTTCTAATAACTTGACCAATTCATCCAATCCATCGACAAGAGCTTCGACCCCGAAACATCGATCCCCTTGACCCCCCATCCCCCCATCGCTACGCCACTGCACATGTTTCATATCAATATCGAGATTTCAAAGTTATAGCTAGAATTTTATTTCATTTATTCTTTTATCGTTCTATTAAAAGTTGTTTTATCAAAATCTTAAGTCTACATACCTGGTTGTACAATTGTTGACACAGGCAATAGTTTTATTGAACTTCTCCAAAATACTCTCTACTCTAAATTTATTGCTTCTGAATTTCGAATTTTTCTGTTGAAAATATTCCGAATCACTAATTATTATATTAATAAATCTTAGCTGACATAATGATTAAAAAGTCAAACATTATTTTGATAGATTTTCATTGATATTAGATAACTTATCAAAATATAAACAAATATTAAAATATGTGTAGGTACACAAGATTATTTTTGATGTTCAAATTTAAATCAATTTCAAAAGTTTCTGCACAGCCTTAGCTTCCCTTTCAAGTTGACATGGGCTTTTTTTATAAAGATACTGATACAAGAAGAAGTTGCACCAAGAAGGTACAACCTCTGTAGTCCGTGGTGGACCCTTGTAACGTGAAGATAAGGGGAGATTTAGTGATTGGGTAGAAGTCGAAGGTATCTGTGGATGCTGGTCTTGAAAGATTGAAGGTCATAAGTTGCTGGAAAGACGGTCGGGGGAAGAGAGTTCCAGTCTCTAGATGTCATGGGGATAAATGAATTGGCGAATGCGTTTGTTCGATTAGTATCCAGTTTAAGCGCGTAGGGGGTGTTGAGTTTTAGAAAATCGTGTATTCCGCGCAAATGAAGCCCTTGGTGGGATTATCGATTTAATTTCGTCAGAACAAAAGAAGCCATGGTAGTATCTATAAAAAAGGGAAAGGGCGGAGACAGATCTACGATGGGCTAGGGAGTCGAGAGTGTCAGTTAATGTAGGATCGCCTATCAGTCTGATAGCTCGTCTCCTGAATTGCGTCCAGGGTTTCAAGAGAATACTTGGAGGACCCTCTCCACAAATGCGAGCAATATTCAAGACAGGGGCGAATTTGAGCCTTGTATAATATAAGGAGTTGAGTGGGGGTGAAAAATCGTTTGGTTCGGAAAAGAAAGCCAAGCTTACATGCTGCAGCCTTTGCTACTGAGATAATATGGTCATTCCAAGAGAGGTCAGAACCTAAGGAGACACCTAACAATGATATTTTATTACGAAATTCCAATGAGCTCGAATCAAAGGAAATGTCCTGAAGGTTCCTATCTGCGCGCCTAGAAATTAGGCAGCATTGTGTTTTACCAGCATTAAAGTTTACCAAGTTGTGAGATCCCCATTTTTTTAGCATGCTTAAGTCTGAATTTATTGAGGAGGCTATGTTTGAGCGATCGTCTAGTAAGGATTGAGCGTTGTGGAGGTGCTATCGTCAGCGTAACAATGTATTGGATTGGAGGGCAGATTTAATAGGTCATTAATATAGATAATAAAGAGCGTGGGAGAAATGACTGAGCCCTGAGTGAACCCAGCATTAGTATTAAAGGACGAGGATGATATTCCGTCAACCTCGACTTTAATAGAGGGCTTTAGTTATATTATTAAAGGGTATAAACCTACTTAGTGACTTTATTAAAATTTGCATGGTTCAGTGCTGGATTTAAGTCAAGGGGTCAATGGGCAGCTAAAAAAGTGGACACAATAAATTAATTTTAGAAACTAATTGGTTTAGTAATATTATTTAGTACTCTACGCAGAAAAAACTTCCTAGGTCATATATATGAAATGGGTTGGTTGAAGTATGGCGATGCCGCTTTCCAAGATGGGGCCTTGAGTTCAATTCTCGAACACAGAAATTTAACTTGCTATAATCTATTAATGTTTGAATATTATCCTCTATTAATTGCTAAAATTTATTATGGAATATTGTATTGTAAAAATCCGATTAGAAGGTTTCAACAAAACAGTTAAGTTAAATAAAAGCATGTAATAATAAAGTATTATACGATATTCGATTTACGACATAAAAAATAAAAAATTTAAGACAAAAGTTGATGTTTTAATTCAAATAAAATTGGAAGAAAAAGTGTAAGCTCAAGACTCGATACGCTAGCTTAATTAATTTTGATGATTTTACAATTTATTTGTTTAACTAAGGTTTTGAGCTAGAAATCTTAAACTAGGTAGAAAATTTTATCTTTTTAATTCAAATATTTTTACCAACATTTATTTCATTACCTACAACAGTATGAGAGCTACCGATTTAATGATTCAATTTTTCTTCTGGGTTTCTAAATTTTTAATCCGGGAGCTCTGAATGTAAAAACCCGAAATCTAAACGTTTTGGAAAAACAAACATTTTGAGAAAAGAACGAGCTTTCTACTATTTTCCTAACTTGAGCTCGATAGGGCAGTGCTTCTCAAACTTTTTGAAGCCGGGGAAAACTAAACCCTGATTTTTTTGCGAGGAACACTTACAATACAACCAAAGCTTTAAAGTAGGGGGTGGCCAACCTTTTTTATTTTTTTACAGAACACTTAAGCATCAGAGTTCCGCGGACCACGGATTGAGAACCATGGCAATAAGATATCGAAATCCAGACAAACAGAAAAAATTATCCTTGAAAATGTTTTATGTTCACGTTTCAGATATCGCTAAGCACAAATGAGCATAAAAAAGAGTTTAAATTTTTGAATTCAATACTCCGTCTACTCAGCGAGTTATTTCTTGCTGAAAGTACCTGGTAGAATAATAGTTCATTTTATTTATTTATTTATCGGGGTCTTCTCTTTGTAGTGTTGCCCAGAATGGCCACTCTTATTTCCTGACTAAGCGTAGATATTTTCACATTGTAAGTTTTAGGGTGAATGTTCGGTTGTCTATCTTTAAGGGGCTGAGCTGAAGTTGTGCGGAAATTTAATAATATATTACAATTTAATTTTAATATTTTATTACTTTTATTTATTAAAATTAGAACCTATTATTAATTGTCGAAAATCACGATAGGCGTGACATCTCTTCGAGTTATTTAGAATTAATCAATAATTGCATGTAGTATTATAATAACGTATTCACTCCTACTGACATCTGGTGACAAAAAGTTATCGGGGAAACAATTTCTATTCTTCCTTAAGAACAATACATTTACTTCCCTGTTAACTAGCGCCTCTGATTTTTGCCATATTTCTATAAAAATCTCTAATACAAATACTATTAATTAATAACTCTAAAATATATTCATGTCTTCAAACGGAATATTGACTATTTACTTATCTTATCTATAATTTAATAAATTATATATATTTTTTTTAATAACTGACACTATGCTACTTTCATGAATTTTAACAGATTATTAAATCAGAGGACTGACAAGTTAGGGAACACACAAAGAATTATAGCAATTTCGTAGGCTCATGGTGCAGGATTGGATCGATTACCACAATACTATTAATACGATTTTAGACGATCTTTTTATGTGAGAAAAAAATGTAATAAAACTATTTGGTTTGAGGAGGTGCACCAAAGTGATTTTTGAATTTCTCTAAACGCGTAACACCCCGATTGCTTAAACCATTCGCCTATCAAATTTCCCTATAATAAATAGGTAAAACAACTTCTAGGACCTATAACAGACAGAGATAAGGATTATCTGCTACTACCGAATTCCAAAAAAAATTCAAATTGGCAGAAGCAAACATCTCCAAAGTTATATTTAAAACAGCATAATGAGTCAAAATAATTTATATAGGTTGCGCCAAAATTACCTCTCGGATTTAAATATATTTAATGTAAAATATTTCTATTCCGCTCCCTTTATATTAATTTTATTCCAAAACGCGTTTCCTTAAATGTTATTTGATGCTTTTTCAATATATATTTGATGTCAAGCCATATCTTTATTTTTGATTCAACTCGTTTAAATGCGAATGGAGTCATAATTTAGCAATATACTTATCTCTTTTATGGTAGTGTAGGCTCTTAATATATGTATTGAATAAAATTAAATCACTGTTTTATTTTAATTCTTAAAGCTCTGATGCTTCTCTTGGCTTTAATAATTAAGATAAAAAATATATAATATTTTTCATGATAATCAAGTTGTTTCAAGATTTTCGCCACGATCGTTTGTGTTTTCTTTATTCTCGAAATGATAAAATACCTACACATGTCATCTCCGTCCTAAATAGAAAATGAGGATTAAGATTATTAGAATTTGGGCTTTCTAACCTCATAATAACATGATGGAAATACTGAAATTCAGAAAAAAATCGAGTATTGAAAAGCTTAACAAGGAGCTAAATTTGACAAAGAATAATGAATTAATATGACCCATCTTCTATCGCTATCATAAAAAATAAATTGTAACACGTCGATAATCCGGATTAATTGTGACCGAATCTTGTCCGGATTTTCGAAAAGAACCAAAAAAAGGTCGTTTGAGTTTATAACAAAAAGAAACCTTGCTAAAACCGTTAATAATTCACTTTAGTGGTTAAATAATTGGAGCAGATAAATAAAACCTTTAATTAATATAAACTTATAATGTAATTTAATGAAAGAATATACATACATATGTAATGTACAATATGTACAATTTTACATACATATGTATTTTCAGAAATATAAGAACCCTTTCATATTTATCATTGGTAGGTCATTACTTTAGCATCTAAGTTAGATTCCTTTTTTGCTTTATCGAGTTTAGAAATGTCTGATAAACGTAAAAAAAGCATCGTCCAACATACGTATTTTCTGTATGTTTGTATGTATACGTGTCTGTTTAGATTTAGATGCTAACGATATCTCAAAAGCTCGTTGGGTTACCAAATTGTTTAAGTATCTAATATGTTAATGGGCTGTTGAGCCTTAGATGAAATTGCTAATATCCAGAAAAAATCAAATATAGAGTACTGTTGTACAGTTTTAGCTAATGCGTTAAAATTTGACCCGGGAATTTGATTCAATAAATTTTAATTTTAAGCCATTTTTCTTCTTTCTATGTCAAACCGTTCGCAGACTCATTATGAAACAATGAATTTTTCTGACCGTATACCGAGTCTTGAAAATGTTTATCTCCTCCGATTGATTATTAATTGCCATTAAAAAAGTTGTTCTAGCTAAAAAAATAACGAAGATGAATGATTAAGCTCTCAGGTTCTATCACGAAATGAAAATGTTAGAAATACATTTTTATAGTTAGATTTTTCTGATAAGCTAAATATTTACTACTCCGTTTTTGTTTCATGACGTCAATCGTTTCAAGTCAAGAGATTGAGGAGGGGGGATGTCTGGGGGCGAAACGTTTATTAAAAGTGCTGGTGAAAAAAAAAATGTAAACCAGAACGTCGCGCAAGAGTAGACGGATAGTTTTATTTATATAACGCCCTCGTAGAGTTTTTGTATTCACTCACTATAAGTATATATAAATATAGAAATACGAGTATGTTAAACGTGAATGAAAATCGAATTTTAATAGTATTGTCAGAAAAAGAAGTTCATCAAGTCGTCGTCATGAAGTTAATAATAAATATTTCGTGGGCGTTTTCACTATTTCCGTTAAAAATTCATGATAAGAATTAAGCTTTTTAATAAATATTATATGGTAAACTAAATTAAAATATGCAATCATTGAAAATTCTTATAGGATAGAAATAGAAATCTTAAAGAATTATATTTGAATTAGAAGACAAAATTATCACAAAGACATATTGGTCAGTAGGGGATCGATCCCGGAACCGTCTGGGTTGATGCTTTTACCAAAAAGTTAAAATATACATGATAAGAATTAAGCTTTTTAATAAATAGAATAAAGTAAATGTAATCATTGAAAAATCTTAAAGAATTATTTATTTATTTGATTTCAAATGAGGCAATTAAAACCGTGAGAACAGTTATCAGGTTCTCGTAAGGAGAAAAAAGACTTAAGAAAACACAAAATCTTCTATGTCCTTATCAATTTTTTATTTTAAACTGGGAGACAGTTTCGGCTAACACTTTTAAGCCATCATCAGTCTAAAAAGTACAAACACATAAAACTTTACAATTGCAATACAATCAAGCAACAAAAATCAGTCCACTCACCCTCAGTTTTTCAATAGTACATTAGTTTCTCCTTACGAGAACCTGATAACTGTTCTCAAGGTTTTAATTGCCTCATTCGAAATCAAATAAATAAAATAAACATCATAGTACCGTTATATAATTAAAGAATTATATTTGAATTAGAAGACAAAATTATCACAAAGACATATTGGTCAGTAGGGGATCGATCCCGAAACCGTCTGGTTTGATGCTTTTACCCAAATGTTAAAATATACATGATAAGAATTAAGCTTTTTAATAAATAGTATGAACTAAATGTAATCATTGAAAAATTTTATAGGATAGAAATAGAAATCTTAAAGAATTATATTTGAATTAGAAAACAAAATTATCCCAAAGACATATGGGCCAGTCAGGGATCGATCCCGGAACCGTCTGGTTTGATGCTTTTACCAAAAAGCCACCGACCTCAACTCCAAGCTGATTTCAGACGTCCATATGAAGATATTTATTGTATTTCATATTTTTTATTTCTTTCTTTGTTTCATTTTTTAGTGCTCAGCCACACCTCCCAATTAATTCTTTGTTGTAGATAAGGAGGAAATGAATGAATTTGTGGATTTTTTCATCATTTAGATTAAGGCACTTTTAAACGCAACACAAATATCACCTAAAAATGATCAATTTGGGTTTTATCTTACAGTCATTTTAAAGTTAATTAAATGTAATAAAATTAAACCTAATTCTACTTAAATAGATTTTTACAGGGATACTTCACACGACATAATGTAAAATTATTTAATATTTTCGAACAATGAAAAAATGTGAACGTCCCTAAAATAGTCAATCATTCAATTAATATTTCAATACAGGGGCGGCGCGCCATATGTGTAAGGCCTTAAAGGCGCCGAAAGGCGAGCAGTGACCATGAGCTATAATTATACCGATCAAATGAATAAATTTTAAAGAATTTTAAAACACTAGGTACTATCTTACTGTAGGGTAAAGTATTTTAAAATATAATTTTACTAGAAACTTTATATAACCTTTTTTCTGGTCCTCAAGGTACTTAATTAGAATATAAAATGTCATCGAAATTGGTTTAATCATTTTCAAGATATTTAGAAAAAATTAAAAAAGGACTGGTATAAAGTACTAATTTTTTGGGGCCGATATGTACCAAAAAAGCGCTTCATTTTGTTAAAGTATAGTTAGGTTTTCAAATTCATTTCAATCAGTTGAACGTTATGGAAAAAATCGTCTGCGAAAAAAAAGAGTAACATTGGTACATCCGAGGGGTGAACCCCGATCTATAACCGTGTACACCTACTTCCACTTCCACTTTCATTTCCAAGTAGAAGACAATAGATGACAAGAGAGTATCTAATGAATTCCAAAGTAATTCCAAAAACGGTGTACACCTAATTCCAATCTCAGTTCACCCCTCAGGTTCATCTGCACACACAAAACGAAAAAATAGCACTTTTCGGCCTCTGAGCGAGGGTCCATTTTTGGCAAATCTTCTTCGCATTAGATAAAGTATAAATGGGGAAATGGCTTGCGCCTTTTTTCCCAGGGTAGCCAAACCCTTAACTGATCTGCCAATTTAGTTGTCTAAATAACAGGGGCTCCCATTATATGAGTTGCAATAATTGCGTATTTGGGCCTAATAAATTGTGAGAATAGAATGAGTAGGTATATGATAGTGTTTAGACCTTATAGTTCTTTTAGGACGATTTCACTACAATTTCAACAGAAGCAATGTCACCCCAACAGATAAAGAGAACTAAAACCTATCTTTATTCCAAAATTACTATATCTAGTTTTCTATTTTAGGTATATCATAGAGAATAGTAGAAAAAATATATAGCATCAAATAAACCAGTTTTTAATGTTATTAATAAAATCTGGAATGCATTTGTCTTAAAAAACGAAACATCTTAAGAATCCTTATTTCTAATTTTATTTCCTTTCTATAGGTAGATCATTATATCTCAATTTTTTGACAATAAATTATGTTCCACCTCCATGGTTATTAATGTCTTCAATAGATAAATTAACTAGACTGGTCTATTAATTAATTAGAATTTAAAATACATGTTTAAAGGAAATTCATTAACATAATTTATTCCATAATTTTGGATCGATCTCAATATTCTATATATTAATAGATGTGATAATTCATTGAGCTGTAGAATATACGAATTCTTTCGACTAAGATAAACTAGATACGATTTAATGATTTATTAGCATTTATAGATGCAAATGCAAGAAAATATAGGCGTATATTTTATTTTTTCATTTGTTTTCTGCCCTCCAATTAAAATTAATCACCCAAGGTGAAAAAACACATTGGCTAAAATGAATCATTTTGACGAATTTTTTCATTCGATTCTACAAGCTTTGTGGAGTAGAATATATATTCGTAATAATTGTACAAGTTAGAAAAATAAATGATATTTCAAAGAGGATTAACAAATGAATTATTATTAGTAAGGAATTATCGTATTTCATTTTGGTTTTTATTGGTTTTCGGATTTATTTTCACTCTTGCGATGCGAGATTCAATATCCAAAAATTGACTTTTGACTCATACTTTATCTCCTATAAAAATTATTCAATTTTATTTTGTTTATTTATTTATTAATTAAACATTCCCCATTGTAAATTTAATATTTGGTAGGGACAGAACACAATAAAAAAGAATTAGAAGAGGCTTTAAACTGAATCAATCAAAATCTAGCTGAGGGCGTTAAAAAATATTGAACGAATTTTCATTACACAATGTTTTAGAATTGTTTTGTTTTTATATAGGTACATTTTTTTTACTCAAGTAAATTAAATTAAAAGTTTGAACAAAAACATATGAGGGTGTGTTACTTAATTTTCTGACTAGAGGGCTAAAACAATTTTATAAAATCTTGGATTTAGATATTTTATCTTATCTAAACTTTAATATCTTTCTCGTTTTTTCTTTTATAAGTTTAATTTATTGGTTTACTTTTTCTGGTTCTTTAGTAACTAAGGATTTCCGACTGTTATGATCTCACAAATCTTAAAATACTTCAGCTATCGGGATGAAATTCCATAAAGGTGTCCTTTTATTTTCACGATCTAACTCCAAAACAAAAATGTTCACCCCTAGTCTTGAGGAATATTCTTAAATAGTTCTTTTAAAATTCTATTAAACATATTACCTTTAATATTCTTCAGGGATATTTGTCACAGTACTGAAATAATTTGGATAATTTATTTACTTTTTATTTATTGATATTAATTCACCAAAAAATAATTTATTTAAATTATTAAATTTAATTCAATAGTGGGACAAATAGTCCTTTAAGGTAGTTCTTTCACAAATTCAAAAATTCAAGGTCTTCGAAACTTGGAATATAAGTCATTAAAAGCATAATAAACACACTGTTAAAATTTGAAGACGATTTACCACACCAAACATGAAATAATTGCAATTAAAAATGAAATTTTTTTACATATGGTAGATTGGGAAAGGGTGGGAAAATGATCATTATTTTATTTTTTTTCATTGAAGGACTTTCACCATCTTGATGAAAAACTAATATTTGTTAGAATAAAATATTCAGAGTAACTTAAAAAAAATGAAATTATTTACCTCGTAGTTTTGATAAAAAAAAATCATATTTGGGCGATTATTTTTAGTGGAGGGGATATAAGATCAATGGAATGGAAACGATCCATTCATAAAGAGAATATAGTAGTGTAAAAAGTACAGTCAGGTTAAAAACATAACCTAAAATTTTAGCACCGTTCATTTTTATTAGAGTGGTTACGAGGCTAAAACTTTTTGTGTGGATTGTCGCGAAAGAACCTCCTGAAGTTTGAAAAATAAAACTACATAATAAATTTTGAAATAATATGATATTTTAACTTTTATTTTCAAGCCACTGTCATACGCTCTGAGAATATAAGTCCCTTGTAGTGTGCTCGTACTTGAATTTTTAATCCCTTTATAATTTCATGATAATAATTTCCCTTGCTATGGAATAGTTTTTATAACATTGAAAAATTAGAATGTGTGTGTGTCCCGTATAATTTGGCAAATTTAAAAAAATATGCGTATGAGTATTTTTGATGAAAATTATTGTTATATCTCAAAAAGTATTTGAGCACAATTACAAGAAAATTAAATCTGTAGAAGTGGGAAATTTGATTACAAGATTCTATCCAGGCACATAATTTTTCTCAAACATTGAGGAACCAAGGACTTGAGAGTTAAAATAATTAGCTTGAGTGTCAACCAGTTTAGTCAAACCTTCAAATTATGAGACAGATAAAGAAAATTGGCTTTCATAATTCATTTTAATTAATATCTGTCAATATAGTCTTGGACATTTAATATTTGAAGCACTATACTATATAATATACTCGTATCGTTCACCATTAAATTTTTAGACCATTAAACCCATAAACTCTCTCCCTCCCCCGAACAACTAGCCATGCACCCACTAAATTCAATTTCTTCAAAACTAATTTGTTCATCTAGTTACTTACTTCTACTTAGCAATACGAATTTATGCAATAAATCTTTTATAATATACCTATATTTATAACTACGATTTATTTACTTCCATTTTAAACATTTGACATTCCAATTTATACTTGTCGACATGTTTAATTTAAATGTTGAATTTGTTTTATATATAAAAGTTAAGAAAAAAAAATGTTTTCTATTTTCCCTTCATAGTGTCTAAGATTGAATTCAATTTTTCAAATTTTTATCAATCGGAGCAAAAGTCCGCTCCAATGTGTATCGAATTCACTCAGCCGCAATGTTGAAATTTTTGTTGATATATTTGTGTATGTTAAATCATCAAGGTGTGAAACGTGCAAATTTCAAAACCCAAATTGCATAAATCTTTATATATATGTAAAATAAAATCATTTTTTTTAATTAAAATCCAGTAAAAAGTAAACAATTAATTTTTCTCTTATTTCTAACCATATTAAATATTATGTAAATAATTTTTTTCTATGCTGATGAAAAAATTATTTTCTTCTTTTTAATGAATTTTGAATTAAAAGCGAGTTTGTTTAATAGAGTATACCTATATTATTTTTTTGCTAATTTTAAGATATTAAATTTATGCAATAGAAATTCATTTTGACGACAAATATAGATTTATAAGTTGAGATAATTTATCTCTCTATTTTAGTTAAATTTCTCAATTATTATATCTAATATGTCAATTAGCGACTAATGTAAGAGCTTAATAAAAAGTGACATTTTCCCAGAGATATAATTTTCCCAGATGACATAAATGGTGTGAAAAATAATAAAAAATGAAGATCCCAAGGCTAAGGATATTATCATTGGGTGGGGCTCTTTCTTTCTTTATTTAATGCAAATTTATTTTAATTACATTTATTCTTGGACTAACATTGAGCAAGGCTATGACCAGAGGGAAACCCCTCCATAGAAACTGGAAAAACTACTAAAGAACAGACAGAATCATTTATATATATAATGATATTCATGTCAATAGGATTTATACTGTACATCACCTATAAGCAGAGCTCGTGAAGAGGAACATATGAGAAGGGAATTTCAGGGGATGGGTCGGAGTCGAAGGTACCTTGGTTCTTGAAAATCTTAAAGTTGTAGGTCGTCGGAAAGTGGGAAGCAGCCTTTATAAATCTTAGGGATAAACGAAGTCAATGCGTTAGTTCGATTTTTATCAAAAGGGGTGCTGTGCCTTAGACAATCGCCTGTGACTTACAAATTAGCCTTTAGGGAGAATTATAGGCTTGAAATAGTCGCAATAAGAACCATAGTACTATATATAATACAAGTAAAGGGTAGGGACAGTTTTACGATAGGCCAGAGAATCGAGTGAGCAAGGCCCAAATATCCTATTACTTTTATTGGTCTTTTCTGATTTGCATCTAGGGTGGCAAGAGGTCTCTCACCACAAACTTGAGCCATATTCGTAACAGGGGCGAATCTGAGCCTTGTATAGAGTAAGAAGTTGACTGGGCGTAAAATAGCTTCTGGGCCTGAAATGAATTCCAAGTTTGCCTGCAGCCGTTTTTGTTACACAGAAAAAACGATTCTTTAACATTTTAAGATTTCTTCGAATTTAAAACTCAAAACTTCAAAAGAGAAGATAGCCTATCGCTCTATGCAAATTTTGGTGATTTTATCTTCGATTGATTTGTTCTAATAGGCAGAAACTTGGAGCAGCTTATTAATACCACAGTTTGGCTTATCAATTTTATTTAATGATTTGATTATTTTATACATTTTTCAACTGAAGTTTCTGAAATTAGTGAGCATAAAATTTAATCAGATTAACTGAAAGTAATTGAAGGCAGACCAGGGGTAGTGAAGAAAGAAAAATTTATCACATATCCAAATAAGGTGTAATTTCTTGGATTTTCATTCCCTTCTTTCTTTCCTCCTTTCCTTTCAAACCGACGTTTCGGAGGATTCTTCCCTCCTTCTTCAGGATTTCAAAGGGTCAATGAAGAAAACAGGAAACAAACAAAATGTTTCCTTCCTCTCACAGCAGTGTTTAAAAATTTCTTCTTCCTTAACTGAAGCATTAAAATAGAAAATCAATTTTTTTTTCTTAATTATGGTATGTTTGAAAGGAAAGGAGGAAAGAAAGGAGGGAATGAAAATCTAATAAATTACACCTTATTTGGATATGTGATAATTTTTTCTTTCTTCACTACCCCTGAGCTTCCTTCCATTAGTTTCAGTTAAAATTTCTACCAGAGAAAATTTTGTGCAAATTTAATCAGATTTTCGGAATGGAAATACAAAAGTTTTGTAACCAGAACGTACTTTATAAGAGCTCCAAGTCCCGTGTTATCGAATGTATATAATCCAGTTACACAAAAATACAGACAGATAGAACAAAAAGAAAAAGTGAATTTTGATTTTTTTTCTACGTTTCAGGGAACAGAAAAGAAAATTGCTTACTAATAAAATAAAATAAAAATAATTTAAGCAGAAAGCAATACATTTATTTATATTATTATATATTATTTATTTATTTATAAAATAAACTATTATAATATTGTTCTTATTTTTTTATCATAAAAGAAATATATATCTATATCTCTACATAAATACCTAATATATGGACCGTTTATTTTGAAAGTGGTTAAGACCAATTTTGAAAAAAATAAGTTACTGTCAGCTTTAGTTTGACATATAGTAGATTTCTTCTTTTCATATTTATAATATCCGTCAATGTCAATATCTATGAATTCGTCAAAATAAAAATATCGCACATATATATAAATATACCTATGTATTTATTGAAATATATTTATTGAAATATAAATACAAATATCTAGAAATAACAAATAATTGACTTAGAACGGTCCATATAATACACTCGTATATATAGCCGAATTATTTTCGACTCGCATTTATTCAAAATAAAAACTCTTTTCTGATTCGAAAGGGCATGGCATTTACAAATTAATGAAACAAAAATGACAGTTGCATTGTAGACGACTTTAGAGCAACAATTTTCGAAAACTTTTCTAATTAATATCATTATAGCAATAAATACAATTTCAGCTTAAAGAATAGATTAGAAGTAGAGGATATAATTTATACATACCTACTCCTTTGGGTACAGTAAATTGTTGGTTAAGACTTGTGATATTATAACTGATTGATATATAACATCATTAAGTGAACTCGGAGACTTTGAGATGGCCTCATCTTGTCTCGCTCCTCTTTATCCGTAATTTACTTCCCTCATTATCTTCCCCTTCCTTAAACTGTGGAAAATATCCATAACTTAATTTAAACATAATCTTATTATTTGAAGAAGATTGCACTAATGAATGAATTTAATCAAGAAATAGTTTTCTTTCGTGTAGCTAAATGGAGAAAGTAAAAAAAAAGAAGATAAAAGGAAAAAATTATGAAAGATCTAAATAGATTTTTTAAAAACATAAAATGCAAAGGTTTGTAATTAATTAAAAAATTCAATCCTATTATACTTAATGAGCTCTATATAATATCCCCGACCCTTGGATTAAAAAGTATTTTTAACTTTGACCCGACAAAAAATTTGTCTATCATTTTATTAAAATTTTAATACTAGTTACGATTTCGCATAAAATAATTAAAGATTAATTGCATCAAGCAGAGGACAACATCTTTAATTTCTTTATGATTAATTGCGTATTTAGAGATTGTATTTTATTTATTCTATGATCTATGGCTATAACGCTCAGACAATGTAATATTTATACTAATGTTGATTTGCAGAGATGAAATAATTAGTAATTTTTACTAGGTACAAAGGTACATGTATCGGTACTTTTAAATAACCTTAAAAGATATATGTAGCTTGTGCAATTTTAGTGAAGATAGAAGTCTGAAACGCCTTTTTAATGTTTCATTAATCAATTGATTCAGTAAAATACAAACTGTAACTCAGTCGTTTAATTTTTACTATAGAGAAGAATAAAGCCAAGCAAATTCTCATTAATCAATGATAGAAATTCAAGAACCAAAAATCTTTAAGGTAATGCAGATTCTTGCCTTCCTCCAAATTTACCTGTACCTACTTAAAATTGAAGAATATAGTAAATTTTTATTTTAACTAGGTAGACTACTGAAAATTTCGATTCTATTATCTTCTAATAGGTAATAAAGTTCAAACTTGGCACAAAAGAGCAGCTATTACTAAAAGCTATTGTGCAAAATTACAGCGGATTTATTACAATCATCCAATCAAGAACTTCCGAAATAAAGATTCGATTTTTTCTTATTTTCTGCGTATATAATTAATGAATATATATAAACGTATCAGTGGCGTGTGGTCTATGGATGCTGTGAATGCGGCGCATCCCTAAAATTTAAAACATTTAAATTATTTTCATAAACATATAAGGTCGACTTTAAAATTTCAGGTGGATCTTTAAATTTTCAAATTATTATCCTTTATTTCAAATATTTCTATAAAAACATTTTTTGTTTTGAAAAGTATGTATATATTGGTTGTCGAAATGAAATAAAATTGTTGCATAGTTTCAAGGGTCAATTAAAATGAATGATTTTTCAGAAAAGGGTGCGGATAGAAGGTTAGAAGTCCCTATGTCATATCTTCCAGTTCAAGCATGTCAAAGACAAGTCCAGACGAGTTTTAGTCTAATAAAAATTGTTCTCGCTGTGGAACTATTAAAATAGTAATAATACAAAAAAGGAATAAATAAAGATGATTCGGGAGTAATCCATTTCAAAGAACTCTCAATATATAAGATCGGAAAAAACTAAGAGGGCTATAGAAAAGTCTTACTTATAGCAATAGAATTAAGAGAAATTTAAGATTTTTTTATAGGACAGACTGATTCATTGGGCAAGATGGTCGATTTCCATCTCAGGGACTGTGGAGTTTAAGTCACAAGAATTAATTTCTGACTCCTACTCACAGTCACGCAAAGCAGTATCCGTTTCCCCAAAGCTAAGGGGCTAAGGTAGTAAAATATATTTTTAAAAAATCTAATGTTAAATTTGAAAAATAACGAAAACGATGCCGTATTAGATGAAATTTGCAAAAAATAGCGAAGGTGAAAATAAAATTTCTAAAAATGAAGGGTACTTTATTGGACACCATCCCCTGAAATGAAAAGACACCAACCGGCAATGATACATATATACCTATATAATTTATTTTATTGAACATTAGTATTAATATGAAAATAAAATTGATATTGAAAATCTAATTGAATATTAAAATTAGGAAATTTGATCCCAATAGGTGAAAAACTTCGCAGGATCTACGGAAGACGGTCTGTAAGAATAATAAGTATAATAAAGAATAATGAAACCCTGGAGGATTTTAGTTATATTGTTACCCTAAAATTGTGTCCAAAACCGAATTTCAAAGCATTAATTTTTTCCTACATTTATATTTCATTAGTTTTCGAAATTCTTATTAATAAATTGATCAAATATATCACTGTGAAATAAGATTTAATTTCAATGTCGAATCTCCCATGTACTTGAAAGAAATATTTTATTTTTATAAATAGGAAAGATCTTAAACTTCCAGAAAACATTAATTAGTTTAAAATTAGATATAGAAGTGATTTTTTGAAAATACGATTTGTTTCTTTTATTTTTTGATGTTCCAACCTGTATATACGCTTATACATATATTATGAAAGCGAGTAAGCGATGACAAGCTTAATACGTCCGTCTATGTTGACAAGTCAAATTTATTTTCTTTCCTGTTTTCGAAAATACTAATATTTAGATTTGGTGGAAAAATCTATTTTTATATTAGTATGTACTTTGTGCTTCCTCTATTTACGTATGGTTAAGACAAAGCTTTATAAGAATTATATTGTTTCTTTAAACAAAAAGTTAAAATTTTTTAGATGTTCATATTCTTTTCTTAAGACCATTTATGGTGTAAATAGAAACCAAAGAAAGACTAATAATTTATTAACGGTCGGGTGAACTGAAATCGTGAATTCATTCGAAAATTTTCATTTATTTATTCATGGTTATTCGTTTTTAGAAATACTTGAAACGTGAAGAAAAATTATATTCAGCATAATTGAAAAGTTTTTGTTTTGCCGAGAGTAGCAGAGTTGTTGATTCACAAAGAGAAACAAAGAGGTTGTCCTCTTGCTTGATGCAAATAAACACACACACATATATATCGAAATGATATATCTGTATATATATATTATTTATTTGTTTGAGACTATAGTTTCGAAGGCTTAGCCCTCATCATCAGTTTTTTAATTATAAATATGATTTTTTCATTAGATCAGTATTGATCAATATTAATTAAATTAATCTTAAGAAATTCAAAGAGAAATTCAAAGATGTTTTTATAAAGCGAAATTTAGAGAATACTTAGCGAGACTACCGTTTTATAAGAACCATTGAGGTCCAGCTGATTCTCCATCCTGAACAAGAGAGCGAAAAAAAAAAAAATGGTTCAGGATGGAGAATCAGCTGGACCTCAATGGTTCTTATAAAACGGTAGTCTCGCTAAGTATCTCTAAATTTCGCTTTATAAAAACATCTTTGAATTTCTCTTTGAATTTCTTAAGATTAATTTAATTAATTTGATAATTTTCTATATTTGTATATATATATACTAGAAAAACAAATTTACTTATAATTTGTTAAAAATTCCGTTGAGTGGATTTGCTCGCGAGTTTACTCCGCGGAATTCTAAATTAATTTGATCAATATTGAAAAAAAAAATTTATTGATATTGAAAAAAATTTTCAATATCCACGCGATGCTGATCTAATGAAAAATAATATTTATAATTAAAACGACTGATGATGAGGGCCAAGCCTTCGAAACTATAGTCTCAAACAAATAAATAATATATATATACACTATACAGATATATCATTTCGATATAAATGTGTGTGTATTTATTTACATCAAGCAGAGGACAACCTCTTTATTTCTCTTTGTATATTCAGCATGTTTGTTTTATGTTTGTCTATCTTTCTGAATTCCTAATTTCATAACAAATTAGTAACGAAAAATTGTAAGAAAAGTGCATTCTTACGCCAAAGTGTTCATATTTTTAAAACTGATTAGATTTTATGCTTATCTAAGCTTTAAAACTTAAGGTTTAAAGATTCGAGACATTAGAAAAAATATTATTGTTACAAGTACATCTATATCGAGTGGACATAGCGGAAATTTTGTATAAAAAATCATAAGAGGGTGTCATCTATTAGATCCGAGATGGAATGTATTATTACTTTAGCATACAGGGTATGGTCAATTATTGTAATCGTGCATGGAAAAAGTGGGTTTTTCCTTTTTTTTCAAAATATCTAAAAAACGGCTGAAACTATTTCGATTAAAAAAATTGAGCGAAACCATGGCATTTCGGTCTACAAAAAAGCTATAATAAATGAACATCGAAAAAATTATATTTTTCGAGATAATAATTGTTTTGTCAAAATGTCTGTTAGTTAGTTAGTTAGTTAGTTAGTTAGTTAGTTAGTTAGTTAGTTAGTTAGTCTGTGCGTTACCAAATTTGTGTACGAGCTAGCTCAAAAACTAGTCTGAATATCGAAACTAAATTTCACACGTAGTTTTGGTCCATTGAGATTAAGAGCTGATTAGATTTTGGTAGCGACCCAAAATTAAGGGGGGTCGAGGGGTGGTTAAAAATTAAAAATCTAGGTCATTTGAGCAAACTCAACCAAATTTTGTATACATAATCAGTGGACCCCCAGAAGTCTAAAAATGCAAAATCTAACCGCCCAAAATGGGGGGAGCGGAGGGTAAAAAAATGAAAATCTTGGCCATTTACCAAACTCAACCAAATTTTGTATACATAATCAGTGGGTCCCCAGAAGTCTAAAAATGCAAAATCTAACCGCCCAAAATGGTGGGGGGAGGGCGGAGGGTCAAAAAATGAAAATCTTGGCCATTTACCAAACTCAACCAAATTTTGTATACATAATCAGTGGGTCCCAGTAGTCTAAAAATGGAAAACTAACCCCTCCCATGATTTTAAATAATTTTATTTAATATTAAATTATAAGTGATGGGCCAGGTTGTATGGTAAAGTCAAGTGGATGGCCACATCAGAACACGTCAGCTTATTTTTAATTATATAATAATATGTCAGAAGGGTTGTTTTTAACCTCGCATCTTCTTATATCATCCAAAATAATTGAGATATATTATAATTCGTTATTATTTTCGTTGATAAGGAGGAAAGGAATTCGTGTTCCGCTTAGATTTGTGTAGAAAGTTAAAGACATATCATAATTAACCCTTCTCTCCTACGGATGGGTCGGATCCGACCCATGTAGACGTTCATTCACTCTCGCCTATTAACCCTCTATCTTTCTTCATCAAGTGGTGGTCTTAGGTACCCTCCTCTCCAGTTCTATTGAGGAAGCTACTACTGTAGAAACGATAGAAAAAGCAATTCTTTTGTTCAAAATGTGATAATTCCTTATGCGGGGAACACAAAGTAATCATCTGCCCTTGATGTTCATCGACATCTGATGAAATCCACCTGTGATTTTTGAAAGTTACTATTAGTTATATTGAGTTTATATAATATTTATATTTTTTGGAGTTGCAAAAATTGTTTTTTATTCAATTTTTCAATAATTATATATACCTTTTGTTCTCTCTCTTTTTGTAGTTTATATATTATTTTTTTACCTATGTTTAATAAATAAAAATTGTTTAAAACAAAAACAAATACTTCGATCAATTACTTTTTCACCTTTTTCTACAGGATCAATGCGATTTTTAATTGAAAACTGCCCTAAAAAGATAGAAGGGTCGAATCCGACCCTACCGTAGTAAATATGTAATCTGAACCCATGGTAGGAGAGGAAAAATGATTATCCATCTTAAATGTATAGCCAGGCCTTGAGAACGCCCGCTCCTCAAGAACGTTAAAAACAGATAATAATTTAACCAACCTGTATTGATGCGCTATTTCCTAAGTATACGGGTATTACTTTACGTAATATTGCTTCGATTTTGGAAAGAAGCTAGTAGTTAATAATAAAAAGTTATCCATTAATTTGAAATTTATGTTTTTGTTCGTTATTTTCTTTTAAAGAAATAAATTACTTATTTTATTTCACTAAATATACTAATTTCCAATATTTACGATATTACTTATACCTTATATGGATATTCGAAAGAGCAAAAAACAAATTTATGCCGAGGATGGAATTTCATTTGAATTTACAAATTATATATTCGTTTGATGTTTGTTTAGAAATTTATGAATATCTTTTAATTAATACTTTAAAACTAACAAACAACAATTTTTTTGTGAAAATAAAATATCTACGGCTTGTTAATAAAGTGATTTCCATTTTAAGAGAAAATTTTAATTAATTGGGAATGGATGGATGGATTCCACATATAGCAACTTTTTTACTTTATACTAGTCTTACGCCTTATAAATTGCAAAAAAAGAATTATAAATTGATTTTGAATACCTAGTTTATTAAGTAACTTTAAATGTCACTTCAATTTATGAATTATTGTACTATTATGGTAATTTATCTAATATATTGCGATAATATGAGGAAAAATTAATGATTTACTAAATACATATTTCTTTTATATAGTACAGGGATAGCCACAACGTGCGGCTCTTGAACCATCTTGAATAATACTGATTTTAAAAAGTATAATAATTAAATTAAATAAACTGACAAGTTCTGATGTAGCCATCCACTTGAATTTACCATAAAATCTGGCCCCTCGCTTATATTTAATAGTTAATAAAATTATTTATATTCATGTAGGGAGGGGGTTAGTTTTTGCATTTTTAGACTTCTGTAGACCAACTGATTATGTATTCAAAATTTGGTTGAGTTTGGTACAAAGGCCTATATTTTCATTTTTTGCCCCACCCCCTTCCCTTTTGGGCGGTTAGTTTTTGCATTTTTAGACTTCTAGGGGTCCACTGATTATGTATACAAAATTTGGTTGAGTTTGTTCAAATGACCTAGATTTTTAATTTTTAACCCCCCCACCCCCACCTACCTTAATTTTGGGTCGATATGCACCAAAATCTAATCAGCTCTTAATCTCAATGGACCAAAACTACGTGTGAAATTTGGTTTTGATATTCACGCTAGTTTTTGAGCTAGCTCGTCCACAAAAATTTGGTAACGGACAGACTAACAGACATTTTGACAAAACAATTATTATCTCAAAAAATATAATTTTTTCGATGTTCACTTATTGGGCTTTTTTGTAGACGGAAATGCCATGGTTTCACCCAATTTTCTTAATCAAAATATTTTCAGCCGTTTTGGAGATATTTCGAAAAAAAAGAAGCAAAAAAACACTTTTTTCATGCATGATTACAATATTTGACCATACCTTGTATGGAAAAGTAAAAATGAATAATACAAAATTTAAATCTCGTAAAAGCACTTCTCAAAAGTAAAATGTTATTTCTTTTTTTATTGTAATTGAACACTAATGTTATAAGTAAGTAGAGCAAAAAATAAATATTACTTCATTTATATTTTATAAAATAAAAAATGCGTCTTTTTTATAATAAACCATTAATTAATCCCCAAACAATGTGGCTCGCTTTGAAACAGTTTTATAAATTTGCGGCTCCCAAAGTTAAGGTTAGTGGCTACCCCTGATATAGTATATTGTTCTTTCACTATAATAATAATCTAGATATATTTTGTCCTTCTTTCTTTTCGATATTCTCCAGTCTTAAATATTCCATATTCCTGGTCCAGAATTTTCTTTAACTCGCATCCAATCCTCCATACATTTTCATATAGCTATGTCTTTTATGGATATTTGATAAAAAAATCAGTCCAAGGATAATGAAAAAACAAATGTCGAATAAAATCATTTATTTGGATGTCATTTTGAAAAGCCGATATTTCGGAAGATCTTCCCTCTATCTTCAGGGTTTAAGAGCCCAAAAATGTAGTGTCTAACCACTTGCTTCTTTTCTCTTTTAATAATGCTAATGTGGTGTTATCGTCTGCCATTAACATCAAAATAATTCATCAAATACCAGCCCGTCTACAAGAAAAACGTTTCCTTTATCCTTTGCATTTACTATTCAAGACACAACCCTGACTTATGGACATTTTACCTTTTTACTTTTTGCTTAGTTGCCATATCCTTTTCTGAAATCGATAATGTTTTATCTATTCTTCTTATTCTTATCAATGGCATGGGGAATTCCTCACTATGGTTAAAAAAAATTATACCTACATATATACAAATCTAGAAATTTTAGTATTTATTTTTTTCCTTTGTAATTGACCAACATATTTGTTTTTTCAATATTTGAAAAATAAATTGTTAGGTTAACTTAAAAGATGTAATTTGTAATTCACTCTCAAAAAATTTTTATCTCGTCCCCCCTCTCAATAAGAAAATTCTAGTATCGACTATCTGCTATAATTTATTTGAGATTTCAACTTAAAATCAAAAAATAGACATAAATATATTTTGAAATGATTTATTAATTGTTTTTCATATTTATTAAATAGAATTTTTGAAAACGTTTCGGAAGAAATTCTCCCTTTATTAGTGGCAATTTGTAAAAATAGTTGCCTTAAAAAGGAAACATAAAGTAACTACTATAGTAGTTATCATAGTAACTACCATATAGGTATCACAATAATTGTTTTATATTTCCTTTTTAAACCAACTAGTTCTCCAAATCTCCATTGATAAAGAGAGAATTTCTAGCAAAGCGTTTGGACTTTTAATAAACCCACGAGGGGGTGGGGGGTTATTAGGGGGCAAGGGGGGTGAATGTAACTTATGTACTAGGGAAATTGGGCTTTATTGTTACGTTATCTTAGTTTAATCTGCTTCGCTATTTATTAATGGGGTGGGTGTGTCCCTCAGTGACTGATCCAAGTGGCACGTCCCTGAAATGGAGAATGAAATTTGAGGTGATGCGTGAAGGATGTAGGGAAATGGGCTTCCTGGTACTAATACTATAAATAAAGTTATACAGACCAGCAATTAATAGAGAGACTGAGATATTTATTTTTTGTATCGTTATAAATAAGAAAGGCGAGATAGAGAAGTGTTTCCTTTGTAGTTTCCCAGTTGCAGTGGAGAGGCGTGTTATTTTGCTTGTAGATGTCCCGATGGGGAAGAACGGCTGGTGAATGTAATATATATATATATATATCAGGTTTGAGGACCGTATCCGAAGGTGTGCTTCTCTGGTGCTCAATGTATATAATTGTATATATATTAGCGGTGTGCGCTTCGTACGCCAGTACCTTTTCCTCAAGAAGAACGTATATCAAATAAAATGAAGTAACCGCCTTGTGCAACCTAGGTGCTCGATGAAGAAGGAACTTGTATATATAGAGAATTAGCAGTTTATGTGCTCACTCTCTCTCTGCACTCGTGTCAAAAACTGTGGAACTTGAATATAACAGTATTTGTGTAGGTTTATTCAGAGTCACTTCGATAGCAGTAGATATGCACACTCTCTCTCATGACATGTCAGTCAATGACTAACTGCGGAACTTGAATATAACAGTATTTGTGTAGATATATTCTGAGCACTTGATAGCAGTAGATGCTCACTCTCTCCCATGACAATGACTGACTGCGGAACTTGCTCATGTCAATGCTCTTCTATGTTGTTAATCGTTGGTCATTTACTATGCTTTCCCAGAACTCATAAGTTTCCCTTGTTTGATGATCAATTGATTGCCTCAATTAGACTTAATTAGGAATAGAAATGAGAATTTAATTAATTATAAAAATAAATTATGGTTCAATCCACAGGACCATTGCAAACCTTTTGTGATTATTTTTATAAAAGAAATGTATTATATAAATATATTTTATATTTTATAAAAGATACCTAATAGGAAGTTTTCTTTTTTACTTTACCATACCTGGTATTGTCATTTATTGTAATCGTGCATGAAAAGTGTTTTTTTTATCTTCGTTTTTTGAAATATCTAAAAAACGGCTGAAATTGTTTGTATAAAAAAATTAACCAAAGCCATGTCGTTTTGATCTACAAAAAAACCATAATGAGTGAACATCGAAAAAATTATATTTTTCGAGATATTAACTGGTGTGCTAAAATGTTACTTAGTTAGTACGGCAGTAGCTCAAAAATTAGTGTGAATATCAAAAGAAATTTCACATGTAGTTTTGGTGCATTGAGATTAAGAGCTCATTAGATTTTGGTTGAAATCGAACCCAAAATTAAGGGGAGGGGGGTGTTTACAAATTAAAATTATAAGACTTTCAAACAAAAAAAACAACTTGGCCTGCGTACGCAATAAATTAATAAATTGTCTTAACGCCTGTAATTTATGCTACTTATTTATCATCTAAGAGAAAAATAATAGGATAGTCAAGGCGTTCTTGTACAGTGCTGCCCTCTTTTCATTAGAGGTTAGATTTTGAATGATATTTTGATTAAACACTATAGATAAATAACGTCGCTACTTCAGGAGAGTATTCTATTCATTAAATAAGTCTAAAAGCCTATATTAACAAATCTCTTTTCTTGCTTCTTCTATCCTTTTATTTATGTTTTTACTTTACCAAACAAGGTATGGTCAGAATATAGGAATATTAAATTCAATATCTGAAAAAATTAATTTATTTCAAAACTCTAGACGATACTAGTAATTTTTAGTGAAATTTTAATAATCAGAAAAATAATATTTAAATTATGTTGATTAATGTCCATTATAATTAGTAGATTAAAAATTCAGTTTATTGGACAAAGTTTTTTTATTGAAGTTCTTCTTCAGTGTTTGTACAACGTTTCGTCTCTCTCGAGACTTTTTCAAGTACTCAATTGGTTAGAACAACATTGGTTGAAATAAAGATAAAAATAACTGAGACATAGTAGAATTTTTCTTTCTAGATTGATACCATAAAACAATATAAGTATAGATGTATTTGAGTCAAATACATATATACTTTCTATAGGATTTCATCTTGTATATTGTCTATCCCGGGTGCTCTATTATTTTTTAGTTCCTTCAGAGCTGTCTCGAATTCTGACCTGAGTATGGGGTCTCCTAATTCATTTTCGTCCACAGATTCTTCTTCTTCTATTGGGTTCATTGTTTTTCTTCTCCATAGAGTTCTTCTAGGTATTCCATCCATCTATTTGCCTGTTCGTTTTCGTTTAGAATAATGTGGCCTCCTTCATCTCTTATGTTCTTGCTTTTTGGCTTGACTTCTTGAAAATTTCTTTTTATTACCCTATAGGCTACATTAACTTTTCCAAATACTAGATTTTTGTTGACTTCTTTACATTTTTTCTTGAATCATTTTTTCTTTTGCTTTTCTACATTCTCTTATATGATAACTTTCCATCTTAATTTTTTATATGTTTTTATATGTCGTCTTTTCTGTTCTTAAATTTTCTTCGTTCGTCAATCAGTTTCGTTTTCGTCTGTTACCCATGGATTTTTAATTTCGTTTTTCTTTGATTGAAGGACTTCGTTGGCTGTATCGGCCATGTTTGATTTCATATAATTCCATTCTTGTTCGATTTCTTCTTCTTTATTATTTGTGGGTGTTTTTTCTTCCGGTTTCTTATTCATTACGTTTTCGAAGAGTTTTTGGGTTTCCTTATTTTTTAATTTAGATATATCCCAGTATTTTTCGCGATCCCCCCTCCTTTTTTATTAGTTTTTTAAATTTTAGTTGGCATTTCATCGCAATTAGATTGTGATCACTAGATATATCAGCCCCAGGATAGCTTTTGCAGTCCTTTACTTGATTTCTGAATCTTTGTTTGACTAATATGTAATCTATTTGAAATCTCGCCTTGTCTAACGGCATTTTCCACGTGTAGATCCTTCTTGGATGGTGTTGGAAGAGTGTGTTTGCTACTACTAGACTGTGCTTACTGCAAAATTCAATTAATCTTTCGCCCCTTTCATTCCTATTTCCTAGACCGTGTTCGCCCACCACTTTTCCTTCTTTGCCTTTTCCTACTCTTGCATTCCAATCCCCCATAATTATTAAATTTTCATCCCCTTTAACGCGCTTCATGAGGTTTTCAATTTGTTCGTACATTTCTTCTATATCTTGGTCCTCATATGATGTAGTAGGCATGTATACCTGGATTATCACAGTATCTTTCGGTTTCGAATCCACTGTGATCATAACAATCCTTTTGCTTACCTGTAGATAATTCTTTACCCTTTGCCCTATTTTTTTATTCATAATAATGCCCACTCCTGCCATCCCATTCTGACCCCCCCCCGTGTGAATGATTCTATGGCTGTTTTCAAACCAAAAATCTCCCTCTTCTGGATATCTCATTTCACTAATCCCAATAATGTCCAATTTGTGTCTATCCATTTCCCGCTTTAAATTCACTAGTTTATCTACTCCCGTTAGCGTCCTAACATTCCACGCTCCGACTCGTAGAAAGTCATTATTTATTTTTCCCTTTATGATGGTCTCTCCTCGGGTAGCCCCTTCCCGGAGATCCGAACGAGGGGCTAGTTTACTTCCGGAATTTTTTTACTTGAAGAGAAATCGTCATGATGCATATTCTCGGGATTTGTAATGTGGTGGTTTCCCGTTGCCTTCCACCTGGAAAAAAATGAAAAGGAAATCAACTCGTAGCCCTCGAAAACCTAATATCGTCGGGGTCGGTAAAAAAACAAAGAGTTGGCCAAGGGAGGCCGTATAGCAGCGGTGCCCAACCTACGGCCCGCGGGCCGCATCCGGCCCGCGAAGAGGCTCAATCCGGCCCCCGAGCGAGTTGACACTAAATATGTATTTTTTGTAAAATATCTAAAAAAAAATTATAAATCATATTATCGTTTTCCAAAAGAAAAAATTACCAAGATAATGCAATTACTCAGCAAAAATTTCGAAGATAGGTTTACAGATTTTCTCCAGGTTAAAAATGAAATATGCTTGTTTGAAAATCCTTTTTTAGTGAACTTTTCTACGACGCCAGATGATTTACAACTAGAATTAATAGAATTACAATGCCAAACGCCATTACAAGATCTTTTTCGCGAGAAATCTTTACCAGATTTTTATGCAGCGTTAGACTCTTATCCTAATTTGAGGAAATTTGAAATGAAAATGACGACGGCGTTTGCAAGTACATATATTTGTGAACAAACATTTTCTACTTTAAAATGAGCTAAACCAGCGTCTCGCGCTCGGCTTTCAGATGATCATCTTCATTCCGTATTAAGGAGAAACGTTACCCAACTTGAACCAAATATTAAAAAATTAGTTTCTGAAAAGCAACATCAGACTTCACATTAATAAATCGTGACTACAGAGTTTGTCTTTTTTAATCTTAACCCAAATTTATGATTTCGTTTAATTCAGGTATCAGCAATCTTTTAAATGTATTCAAATTACAAGTTGATTAAAAAACAACTAGATATCTTAATAATATCCTAATAAAAAGGATTGTATATTTTAGCCGCACCATTAATTTAAAAACGCAATATTTTCATTAAATTTACAAATATTTTGAAAAAAAATGAATCAGCACAAAAATATTCATGAATTCATTGAAAATGTTGCGTTTTTTAATTAAAGGTACAGCTAAGATATACAATTATAAAGAATCCGGCCCGCAAGATCCTATGTCATGTTGAATCCGGCCCGCAGACAAAAAGGGGTTGGGCACCACTGCCGTATAGGAAAGAGAAAAGAGAAGCCTGACACAAGTAAGTGAAATCAATGTCAGTCTTAACTCGGATAACCCCGTGGTCGCAATCCACGTACTCATCAGAAATGACTTCCTGAGGTTTAATCATATTTATTTTTCGGTTTTAGAACATAATACTCAAAATGTAAAGCCTTTGCTTAGAGATACATTTTTAAGAAAATCAATTCATAAATAAAGAAATTCTCTCGAAACGTTTGCGCGTTTTAAATGAATGTTTTATAAAATATCGGTTTACATTCATTTGTAGGATCTGGCATTGATTTATGGAATAGTCTGTCTGTTACTACTTGGGATTATAGTCCTCTGCCCGCTATGATTTAATCAATTAATTATAAATTTTGTCAAGTCCTAATGTCCTAGAGTTGTGCAAAATTTTATTTAGTTCTCGCAAGCAGAGATTAGCTGAGGTAGGAGAGAGGTCATAACATCCTTGTTAAGGTTTTGACCAGGTTTCCTTAACAACTTATGGCAAATGTCGGGGTGGCTAATGCGTCGTTTGCTCCTGGTATCGGGTTTATTTAAATTACGTTTTGTCTTTTTGATGGAAATCTATGATCATGTTATTTGTAAATGATCATACATTTCTATTTTTTTTCTTTTTCTTGTTTGATAATTGTTAATTTCTTTTAATTGATTTGTATTTATGTTTATTAATTTCTGTAGTTAATTTGTATTGATGTTTTGTTGACCTAGCCACCGAAGACTTGTGCCTCTAAGCAGGTCGATTAATAAAGATTTATTTATTTATTTATTATTTAAGATTTTATTTATTATAATTTCGATTATTTGCTCATAATAATTGGAGTTTTACGTTATTTCGTCATTGATTATATCATCAGAACTTGACCAAATTAATTTGGGACCACCCCTAATGTACCCCCTTTCCAATAAAAAAAGAATCATAGAAATCGGCCCAGGTTGCAAAAAGAATGAACATAGATGAAATAAATAAATAAATAGATATCTTGACTATCTTAGAGGTATACTGATTCAAACGCAGGAAGAATCATTAAGTGGGAGATAAATTTAACCTAATTTATCGAACTGAGAATTCACTGCTCGAAGCCCTAAAAACTTAGTAAATTGGATATTAGATTGTATCTAACTTTCTGAGATTTGGCTCGTGATCCCGGCTTCTTTCCTTCTACTCTGTTCTTTCCACAATGGAGGGGCCAGCCCATACAGGCCTTTAGGGGATGCTCCTTCTGGTGTATCTCCTTTTCACATCAATATCATTAAATAAAAAAAATATCTAATGAGAAAAAAAAATAAAACTTTTGGCCATTTCTAGTTGATTTACTCCCGAAGAGAAGAAATTGAAACTTTTCATACAATTTCTTTTAAACTTCAAAATTCTTAATCAAAATGCGACTTTCTTATATTAGAAAGTTACTATGAACCTCAAATAAATAAGATCGATTTCTTTCTTATTTATAATTCTTTTGGTCTATTATATCGAGAGGATGTCTCACACCATCAGAGAGACATTTGTTATTGATTCAAGTCCATTGTCTACTCTACTATATTGGAATATTTCTAACGCGTAAACTATTGATTTTAGACATTTCAGTCATCAATACTTCTCTGTTTTTCATTATATAAATTTGTGTACCTCAAAAGGTTAAGCAGTGTTGGTGAAATTTATGTGGAAAGTTATATAAATCATGCTATAGGCTTGGCTATTCTATATATTATTCAAAAAATTCTAATGAAGAAACATTTTGATAATTTAATTTACTAAAAGAACGTTCATTAATCTATAATTAGGAGCCTGAGTATTAAGTAACTAGAGAGGATTAAATATTCAAAATTAAATAATTTTTTCAGAGAAAAGTAAACATTATTTTACAAAAAGTAAAGGCGGTTTTGAAGGGTGACCCCTAGATTAAAATGGAAATTTTATTGAAATCCGAATCCTCAACCAAATTCGAAATTTTATGAATCAAAAAATTACCATGGCCAAATATTGAGCTTGAATTTTTAAATTGAAAAATTTTTTACATTTACATAACTCGTAAACTATTGATTTTAGACATTTCTCTCATATTATCTTTTCTGATGGAAATTAAATGTACTTTAATAAAAGTCCCTATATGAATTTGTTTATCTCAAAGTGTAATGCAGTAATGGTGAAATTTAAGTGGAAATTCAGATAAATACTCTCTACAAAACTCATTTTCCCCCCTAGAAAAATCGAAACACCATTATTACGAGGCATCACTTATGTATTTCTCATTAAATTATTTCGTTACTTCCAAAATTTGTCAAGTTCAGAGGGGAATAGGTTCTTTCGAAACTGATTATAAATTATTTTATTAAACTTTAAATATAAGAGAGTGGACAGTATGGTAAAGTCATGTGATGACCACATCAGCTTATTGGAAATGTTTTTCATAAGTCCTGTCATCTCACTAGAAAATAGATTTATCTTATTGACTAGTAGAAACGAAGTTTTTTCTTTATCATTGAAAAATTTATAGACAAAAATATTAGTTTTCGAAAGAATATTTTATAATATTGAAACTTTTTCCACGTGAAAATGAATTGTTTATTGATCCCCTGAGGGATCAAATGAATTAAAAAGTATTGAAGAATCATCACTTTTTTATTTCTGTGAAATATACATGTAGATACGCTTGACGAAAAATTCAGATTAAATTTTAACTTTTGATGTGGATTGAATCTCAGAAGGAACAAATCATTAATTAGTGAGTCTGCAAGTTCTTTTTATTGAGGAGGTGGGAGAGGGGGGGGGGGATTTATTTAAGCAGCGTCAGAGTTAAAAAATGCCAATGCATTAATTGGAATTTATACCCATAGCGAATTGTATCACAGTTAGACATGTACAATGTCCGCCGATCAGGTTAATTATGCAAGATATTATTATGAAGAAGATTGAATTCGACATTTCATCACATACTAGACTTTTTATTAGTTCTTTTTTGAATATTAATTTTGAATATGTGACTTTTTTAAGGTAGTTACTATATTTATTAATAAATAAACTGGTAGGTCTCGATAGAAATTTCTAATCGTGAACTTGCTCAGTCCTCAAATCGAATAGGCCATTAATCAGGGCCACTTTAACTTCAGGCTAAATGGGCTCTAGTGCCGGGGCACGCCAGCCTTTTTTGGACGGGAATTTTGCTTGTAGCTCTCCAGCCTTTAGGAATCTAAATATTTAAGTTATACATATAATAAGTTACTTCTCTTTTTTGTTTAAACAGTTTGCTTGTGTTCAAATAGGTTATTTGAATTTTGTATTTTTCTTCGTTTATTTGTAATATACTGACTTTTTCTAGGTCAGGAAACCTTTGGAAAACTTCTCCGATCACTCTTCAACCTCTCCAAACTCCAGTGTATATTTTCTTATAAAATGTGGCGCATAATTGTTACTAGCTCGGGGCGCCAAATATCTTAGGACGATCCTCCACTCCCATTAATTAGAGGAAAAAGTGAAAACTTTTTCAATACTCGGTAGGATTTCTTCAAATTTTGTTCATTTCGCTTTTATAAAAAAATAAATTCTTAAATTACTATTAATTAACCCCCCCCCCCCTCCCCAAACAATTCATTTAGGGGAAATCCCCAAGAAAGGAGGCAAACCACCCATGGATAACAAGCCAATGAATAAACCCACTTTGGTTATGCTCGGTATGAAATCTTTAGTTCACAAATGAGGCTGTAGATACTTCAAGGCCTGGGAGCAGCTTGCCTACCGGATGGCCCTAGTATTATACACTCAATTTTTTTTCTTTTTCTTTATAAAAATGTCTGGCACCATGATTTTTTCTTGTCTATATCTCTGTGTTCCTGGATTCCTGATAACAGAAACTGTTGAGTCTTGAAAAATGTTTCACTTTTTCTTCCAATTACAATATTGTTTTTTAATTAAAAGATAAGTAGTAGGAAGCGTAGCATCAGAACAGTTTTTTCTTATTTTTTTTTTATCTTTCTACTATATTTCTTGAGTTGAGTTATTTTAGTTAGTGAAACATCTGTTAAAATTCTTGAATTCCTCAACAAGGTCGCTTATTTTAGCGACTTTGGCACACTTGTTTCTATTTGGAAGGTGGATGCTTGGCCACTCATATTTCTTATCAAATTGTATTTGTAGTATTTCTATCTTTTTCTCCCTAAACAGCTGCAGTTGATTTTTATTTGAAAAAATAAATGAAAGATTTTCTATTGATAGAAAATTTTAGTTTTATTATGACAAAAAATTTGGTTCTTGATTTCCTTTAAACTTCCGCTAAGTAGTAAAACTTTTCCATTCAAGGTAAAAAATATTTTATTAATCAAATTTTAAATTTAACACAATTCTAAAGTTACTAGTATTTCGTTTGAAATTTTTCTAGAAAGTTATTATTTCCGAAGGCATATTATTAAAAAAATCAAATCAAATTTCCCTCTACTTAATCTGTATAATGTATATTTTCTCGAAAAAAAATTTAAAACCCCAAGTGCACATTGAAATATTTAGGTGTTGTAATTTTATTTTGCTAAAAACCATTTTTTGTAATTTTTGTATATTTTATAAAAAATCTGGTAAAATCGAAAAATTTTTAAACTACTTAATGTTTTTAGAAATTTTTATTTCGTTCTTTCTAATTTTGATTAATCTGATTTATGCACCTGGGGCAATTGCTCAAATTGTTCCATCGGTAGTCTACGCCACTGTATTTTATATGTGTTAATTTTATTATCGTTTTAATTTGAATTTGGCAGCCATTTTTCATTTGCTCTTATAAAAACACCAACTTTACTACACAACTGCTAAAAATTAACTAGTATTTTAATATTATTATTTCAATGTCAAGCCAAGAACGATACAAATAAGATCAATTTTCTCAAACAAGATAAAAGAAACTTAATTATGAAATCTTTGTTCTGACGTGATCTAAATTAAAATCATTTTTGCAAAAAAGTTTCTATTTTTTTATGATAATTTCAAGTTCAAAGATTCCATATAAAATACCTTTTCTTTCCCAACACAAATAAACTTTGTTGATACCAATCACAAACAAATCCTCCATGTTTGTGCATTAAAAAATAAAAACAAAAAGAGAAAAAATAATAATGGATGAATTGAAAACTTTTACATTTTAATACATCACAAATGGGGAACACTAATACTTTTTAATATAAATAAGATAAAAAATATTACTGTATGCTTGGCTTATTGTTACATTTTGAATAAAAAACAAAACTTATTGGAGCATGATTAAACGTCTTATAGAAATTCAATAACGAAAAGCCAATAAAGAAAGAAGTTATCTAAAAAATATAAAAAAGACGAAATCTTAAGAAGATTTATTATATGAAGTAATCTCATGGAGCAAGATTGGTCCATTATAAAAAAAGCTTGTTTGTTCGAATTTGTGCTTTTTTTAGTTTCCTCAACATTCATTCAATATACACAGAGAAAATTCATTTAAGCAATCTTAGGATAGAGCTTGTAAATTAGTTAGGAATTTTTCTATAAACAAATCCGAAAATTTACGACTAAATGCAATAGATTCAAAGGAGGAAAAGATAATGCTACATTAAGAGATCAAACGATCTAAAAAATTTTACTTGATACCCCTGTGAGGCAGGCGGGAGATTTTAAGATGGTGTCACAATTTAAGCCTAAATAAACAATTTATATTTAGGAATATTTACTACTAGGGTGGTTCGAGCTTGAGACCGTACCGAGTTTTGAAAAAGTTTTCACTTTTTCCTCCAATATTTTTTATTTTATTTTTTTTTAATATTATTACAAAAGTAAACATTTTTACAAGATTAGACTCTCTACAATTTTTGGTAAATTTTTGTCAATGCGGTGCGAGCTAGAAATTGAAACTTGATATAAAAGTGTTTACTAGAAGGGGTCTTTTTCAAATCATTAGGCTCCATTTAACAATTTTTTTTTCTGATTTACTACATTTTTTATTCAAACAAATATTTGAAACAGTAAAAGTTATTTAATTAGTTTATTAATATTTGGATTTACTTTGTACTTATACTAAATATACATCCAAAGACATTATAATAGTACATATCTAATAAAAGGTGATCTTTTCTAATTTTTAAAATATTGAAATAATGCTGCTGACAATGAGACATTTATTTTTATTGAATTCAAGAGAGAAAATGTATTTCTGGTGAGAAAATAGAATTCGAATTTTCGATACCAAAATAATACATTCATTTACTGTGTTATATAGAGATAAGCCAAAGTATGAGTGGATTCAAATTCATAAATGGAAAAATTTGAATTTTAACTTAAACTACGCAAATCACGCTAGTAAAATTGCTACATTAGTAAAATTAATTTTAATAAAAAGTCAAAGGCCATGTTTGCTTTTTTTTAAATTAATATTCGTGATTATCCGAGGTGAATGTACTGTTACTTGAAAGGTCACCAAAAATATACAGCTTAGGTAGTGACCTGGTGAGTTCAATAGCAGTTTAGGATATTCGCAATATGCGTACTTAAAGTAACAACCTTGTTGTTGCAGCTATGTGATACATATATATATACGTATATACCAGCAATTTTTTCTATTATAAAAAAATATGTATGATGAATATGAACGACATTTCTATTTCTAAGGACTCATTCATTATATACCACCACAATTCCTTGATCAGATTATTGCTGAATTGCAATGCTTAATAAAACCTTTGCTTGATATAAATGATCATTGATTTCTTAGGTCAAGCTGCGAAAAAGTATCAGTAAAATTAGAAAATGTATATCAAAAGAACTTAAGGTTGCATAATTTATGGGCAGCAGCAGATATTTATAACTCAGTGAAGAGAAGTGCAATATTAGTTGAACACATACCTAAGTCGAAGAATGTCCCCTCGTCTCATTAATGTATGTAGAACCCATATAACTAAGGTGACCAACTATTTTTTGTTCAAAAAAGAGTACACTTTGCAAGTATTTCATAGGTGAAAAAAAGAAGAAAAAACGATAAAAACTTTATTTTCTTTTAAAAACATATTTTTCTTCGGAGTGGATTTTTTGCTAAATGAGGATGTTCGTCTAATAATGTAGCCACATCCGAACAACTTTCATTTTGCATATTAAATTTGACTGTTAAGACGGCAGATAATGTTTTTACAGAAAGTTGCGACTTCTCACTGCTCCAATAATCATTCCCTAGTGAAAATACCCTTTCAACAGCAGCATTAGTGCCTGGACAACATAAGGAAATTTCTATTAAAACTTTTAAATTTTCATGTGGGATATGTTCTACTCTAAAATGCCGAAAGATTTCTACCCATCTTTTGTCAAGTTCTATTTTCTCATCGTTCCATTTCTTCAATTTTTCTTCATTTAAATATAAATTTACTCTTCGAATTTCTTCTAAGAGAAAATTGTCATAAATAACAATATCTTGCTGAAGAAACTTCTTTCCATTCAATTTTACTATTTAGAAGGGTCCATTTGAAACAATTTAATGCTCTAAAAGTTCACTATCCATTCTTCGATATATTCATAGCAAATTTTATAAATAATTTTAACTTCTTTGGAATTGGAATCTTCCAAAACGGTCAGTTTATTCTTTAGAATTGGTGGTAAAAATCCATCATTAAATCTTGATTTACATTGCAGTATGAAATCGTTTAATATAATACAAACTTCTGCTGCTGAAATTTTGTAAAATGTTTTAGAAATACAAATGAGTATAAAATTATATAAATGAGTACTTTTCAGAGTACAGGATTTGAAAAGAGTACGGTTTGCGAAAAAAGAGTACAAAACTCAGTAAATGAGTATAGTTGGTCACCTTAATATAAACCGACATATTATGTCATTATTGTATTGTAAAAAAATTGAATAAAGTTATTTATTGAGGAGTTAGTTATAGAATATAATATAACAAACAAAAAACAAAAATGCACATGTTACTTGAGTTAAATGTCTGATTTACTAATTTAGTTTAGTATTTACAGAGCCAATTTTTCTCTTTTAAAACCAAATTCATTAAAACATTATTTTTAGAACTGAAAGATTTAACTTCTTATTAGATCCATGAGACAGTAACTTCGAATTTTTGAGCTCATCACAATATTTGCATTTAATAAATAAAAAGTAAGCGAAAGTAAATAAATCTCATAATTATCATTTCGCTGATAATATTTTGAAATTTTACAATGAATATCACAATAATACTTTTTATATAGAGAGGGAAGAAGGACTTTTAAATTTTCCATTTCTTGTTGATCTTTCTCAAATATTCCCTGTGGATTAACAGACAAAGTTACACTTAAAGATTTCTAGTTGTCTCAATACCTGGACTTCACTCTCTACAACTTTAACTTGTGACAACAGAGAATGTCCAACAAAGTAAAGATAGTTCTGTAAAGTTTCTCTTTACATTCACTTAAAAAAATAACTTTAAAAAGTAAAAGTTGATGTAACGTTAATGAACATAATGTTATCTTTCAATTTAAGGATAAAAGGGTTTCCGATCTGGCCGAATCATCCTATAAAAGCGTTTCTCGAACTGGGGGTCAGTTTTTTTTTGGGGAGTCGTGGTGTCATATGAAGAGAGTCGCGAAATAAATATATATTAAAAAAAAATTCCAAAAAACAAAAACCTATTTATTTTAAAACTACATCCCCCAGTAAAAAAAATTATTATAATTATTATTCGGAAAAATTTATAGAGGGTGGGATAATTATTAATTTTATTTGTTTTTAAAATTTTGAGAGGCTTGGGGATAAAAAGTTTGATAAATACTATAATATAAATTCTATATTTTAACGCAGATATTTCCCACAAATCCTATTAGATATTTAAATTTATATAAGTTAAAAAGAAAAAATAACTTTGTGCAACTTTAAAAAATTAATCCCTATCTTGCTTTTAACAATTTCAAAATTTGGCGACACACTAATAATAATTAGATAAGTTTAAAAGAATTTTACTTACCAATAATACACTGTGTTACTGTGTAAAATAGTTTATGATAATAATTTTATATGTAAAATAAAATAATATGTACTACAAAGACAACATAATGTTTATTAATTATAAATTAATTATAAGAATACATTTAATGCGAAATTTGAACTTGTTAATTTTTGATAATTTGGTTTATATTTTGTCCTAAAAATGATAATGCCACTCTCATTTCGTCATCTACATTTAAAAGTCTCGGTCTTTTTTTCGTTTTTATATTGGTTAATGCTGAAAATCTGAATTCCCACAAATAAGATGTTGAAAATTGTAATAATATTTTTAAAGCTTTTTTGGCTCTTATGGGATAATCGCATCTAATGTTAATCCAAAATGAATTAATTGACTCTTCCGAATGTTTTGAAATTAAATCTCGATTATTAAAAATCGAAATTAGTTCTTCCTCTTCATTCAAAGTTAATTCATATACAGACGTATCCGTTATCACAAATGGATTACGAACCCAATCAATATCTAAATTTTTGAATTAGTATATAAATCTATATATTTTTAAAGCTTAATTATTTAGTTTTACATTAAATTATGTGATCTGAATGGCTGAACTGGAAAAAATAATAACTCATTAGATAGAAATACATACAAAATAATTTTTATTGTTTGCATTTCTAAAATTTGGCGGCACACTTCAAGAATTTCGCGGCACACAAAAGTGCCGCAGCACAGTGGTTGAGAATCATTGCCCTATATTGTTCTCATCTACAAATGTTAGTTATTCCTATGTTATATTCCAAAATAGCCAAAACAAAACTAACCCCTGATCTTCAATTTCGCAAATATATTCTTCACACCATGTTTCGTCGCTATAATGGTGTCTGCTGCTACGTTCGTGACGATGTCCCCTGCCAGCGTTTTTCCTCATTGGAATCAAATAAATTCGATGCGTTATGGCTTAAAATTTCCTCAAATTCATCTTTCAGATTCCTCTGTGCAATATATAGGTCCCCTAATGATTTGAAATTTTCAGAATTTTTCAACTATCTCGGTAAATGTTGCGACCAAATTCAATCACAATTTCCCAATTCAGAAATTTCTTTTCTTGGAGATTTCAATGTCCATAATAAGGATTGGTTGACCTATTCCAGCTCCAACACGCGTGCTGGTCGCGAAGCCTATGATTTTTCTATAGCCTGCAATCTCACTCAAATCATCGACTGTCCTACTAGAATACCTGACAATCCTAAACACACAGCGTATCTTCTTGATCTATTCCTGACAACTGACCCATCGACATTCACATTCTCTATATCTGCCCCTCTGAATAAATCCGACCACTCTCTGATAAAAATTAATCTTCCTTTCAACTTGTCTAAGCCTAAGAGTCAACAAATAAAAAAAAAAACGATTTTTCACCCCCACTCAACTCCTTATATTATACAAGGCTCAAATTTGCCCCTGTCTTGAATATTGCTCGCATTTGTGGAGAGGGGCCTCCAAGTATTCTCTTAATACCTTAGATGCAATTCAGAGGCGAGCTATCAGACTGATAGGCGATCCTACATTAACTGACACTCTCGACTCCCTAGCCCATCGTAGATCTGTCTCCGCCCTTTCCCTTTTTTATAGATATTACCATGGCTTTTGTTCTGACGAAATAAAATCGATAATCCCACCAAAGGCTTCATTTGCGCGAAATACACGATTTTCTAAAATTCAACACCCCTACGCGCTTAAACTAGATACTAATCGAACAAACGCATTCGCCAATTCAAATGAAATATTTATCCCTATGACATCTAGAGACTGGAACTCTCTTCCCCCGACCGTCTTTCCAGCAACTTATAACCTTCAATCTTTCAAGACCAGCATCCACAGATACCTTCGACTGCTACCCAATCCCTAAATCTCCCCTTATCTTCACGTTACAAGGGTCCACCACGGACTACTGAGGTTGTACCTTCTTGGTGCACACATCTTCTTGTATCAATATCATTATAAAAAAAAATGTTTTGATGCATTAATCACCGGAAACACGAATTTTTTTGAAATTTCGACTATTTTATTCCTTATTTTATATCATTTTCAAAAAACTGATTTAAATGTCTAGTAAATTGTCTGATGAATTGTGTTCTCTATAGCTTTCCTCTTTTGAATCTAAGTGAGAGAGGAGGGAAAGAGGGTTTTTTGGAAATATCTCGAAAACGGCTGAAAGTATTTTGACAAAAAATTGAGGGAAACCATGTCGTTTTGGTCTCTAAAAAATCTCTAATAAGTGAACACAGAAAAAATTGTATTATTTTTTGGAGAAATTAATTATTTTGTCAAAATGTATGTTAGTACTTTTGTTAGTTAGTAGGTTACCAAATTTTGTGTATGCATTAGCTCAAAAACTAATAAGAATATCAAAACGAAACTTCATATATATCTACCTAATGTAGAATATAGATTCTTATAATAATTATATTAAGATTGTTGTAAAATTTTTTACTTTTTCCTACCACTTTAGAAACAATTGTCCTAATGAAATTTACAAATTTGATAAAATAAATTTTTATCGTACGACCAATAGATAAAGAGATATTTACCAAAACACAAATGTAATGCTCTATTTCGGAAATTATTTAGAATAGAACATATTATGTTTATAAAAACTTTTTGCTTTACCAGACGCAGTATGGGAATATTTAAATAAACATATAGAAAAAATTGGTGTTTTGCCTAGATTTTTTGGAACTAAAACTATTTTATTAAAAATTAAATTAAATGAATTCACAATTTTAAGGCTTACCTTTAAAAAATATTATATTTTAAGAGATATTTATGGGTTTGTGAATGGTTTAAATTTTATGTACGTTCTATCTAATAAAACAATAAAAAGTGGAGAAAATCAACAACTACAAGAGGCGTTCTTTAACGGCAATTAACAACATTTTTCCCCATAAGAATATGTTTGTTTAATTTGTATTCTTGCTTAACGAGGGCACCACGCGGTTTTCAATAGATATAATTGGGGAATTTACATGTAATTATTAATTTTATATATCTTGATCAAAAAATGTCACCCCTATCGTCATTTTTGCCTATATTGCATTCAATTTGAAAAAAAATATCAAAACAGAATTGTTTTATCTTGAAATTATGAGCTGATTAGATTATTGTTGAAATCGAAATAGATATATAATACTTGGCCTTTAGTCAAGATATTTTTTTATAATCAAAATAAAAATAAAATATTACTATAAAAGGCCTTTTGTAGGGCTTATACTGTAATTGTACTATTTTTTTTTTTTTTTTTTTTTTTAAAATGCTCAACAACAGCTTATAATTTTGAACACTTAACCAAAACACCAATTTTTTTTCACAATTATAAATATATATCTATTAATGAAAATGAGTTTTTGAATCTTTAAAAAAGATGATTTTTTTCAAAATTCTATCTTCACTATAGGCTTAATTTTTTTCCAAATATTAACTTTACAAGAATTTAAAGGTCGAATTAAAGACCTTCTAAAAAAATAAAACGTATATAATATCTTTGATTCGGCATTTAAATTCTTCATAATTTAAAGTTACACAAATCTATTTGTCGTGTAATAAGAAATAAAATTTTATAAATATACGAGAGGGGAAAGAGTATGGTAAAATTACCTGGTGTAACTGTATATAATTCGCATCCATAATTAATATTAATTAAAACAGGAATAGCAGGGAATTGAAAAAAATAAAAAAACAGAGTTTTTATTAAATAGGCTAGATGTTTCGTCGACTTATTACAACTTCCTCAGTGGCCCACTTTATCACTCTTTGTCACAAGAAAATTTCACTATGCGACGAAACATCTTTAATCTTTTTTATTATATCTACAATACATTCTTGGCCTTAATTACTCAACAATCTTGAATTTTTTCTCCTTTTAACAATTAACAAATCAAAAATTCATAAAAAAAATTTCCTATGTTATTTTTAAACAGGCATAGCATTTGCAATTTCTAAAAACAAAAATTAAGGATGTTTCGTCGTATAGTTAAATTGTCTTGTGACAATGAGGGATAGGATTGGCCACTGAGGAAGTCGTAATAAATCGACGAAACGTCTGGGCCATTTAATAAAAACTCTGTTTTTATTTATTGTCCATTTCCCTGCTATTCCTATTTAATTACGACCGATTTTTTGTTTAAAATAACTGATTCTATATTCTCCTGGGCTATTGACTTTTCCTTCTAGGATACCATTTATAATGTGTATATTATTTTATTTTTTTCACTTATTGACCTATCTACACTTGGGATACATTTTTTTTTGTTTTTTATTTGCCCTTATAGTCCGATCATCCTGATTGCCGAGTACAAGCCCTTTTCTCCGACGGTCGCGGGCCCCGAATGTCTCACGAGTGCTACCTCGCCTTTAGAAGTCGCCTTCTTCCTCATGATCATCATCCTCTTATTCGCTGTACCGCTCTGTGTCCTGGTCACTGTCTATGCCATTATTGCTCGCCACCTAATGGCAAGTACAAGCGACGGACGACTTCATCGAGCACGACGACAAGTGGTACTCATGCTTGGAACCGTCGTCTTATCCTTCTTCATATGCCTTCTTCCCTTCCGGGCCTTTAGTCTCTTCGTCATCCTAACGCCTCACGAAAATGTCCGCTCTTTGGGCTCACAGAAATACTACAGTTTACTTTTCTTCTGCCGGATCATGTTTTATATAAATAGCGGTATCAATCCGATTTTATATAATTTAATGTCATCGAAATTCCGTCAGGGTTTTATGCGCTTATGGCGAGGTATTTTGATTCGTGGAGGGTATAATACCAACGGAATTCAGTATGGTGGTCGACAAAGGCGATTCCGATCCGGGGCCGGGTTTATTCGAGGCGAACAAGGGACATTAACGACCACGACAACCACGTCGTTGTCGATGACGCAAAGTCGAAGGAGTTTCGGGAGTCCAGCACTTTTACGTCAACACCATCCGCTTGAGCAAAGATCTAGCTCAAGATCGAGTGTGGATTCGGAAAATTTACTTTTAAAACGAGACGAGGGGGATAACGTGCGAAAAAATGCTGTAATGAAATCTACAGTCATGCGGTGTAATGGATACCATGACATTGTGGAAAAGCAACCGGTTGAATCGAACGAACAAGAAAGTCAACTTTGAGGATGAGATTCGACCATGATTATTCAAGTCCTAGATTAATAATTAATAAAAAAAATAATTATTATATGAAGCGATTCGTGTCCAACTTTTTAAAATTATAAATATATGTAGATTTGTAAGTATTTGGACTTCATGTAAAGAATCATTTTTAAATTTTAAATAGTGGGAAAATTTTGACAAAAACCCAAGACTTGATCAAATTCTGTGTAAAAATGACTGAAACGTGAAACCTGAAGAAAAATTATTTCCAATCATTATTATTTTCTGTCCGTATGTCTGTTGGAGTCCGATTCCCACAAAAACTCAAGAACGGAAAGTTCGTTTTGGTACCAAAATATTTTTATTTTCAAAATGAAGAAATGTTTGGATTTTGGGCTCTCTTGCTTTAAAAATACAAAAAATATCATTTTTCTTCAAGATAAAAAATAAATTTCTAATAGTTAATCAAATATAAGTTTATTACTAGGGCGGTTCTAACTAGCGAACTCAATCCTTAATCTTTGTCACATTTAAAAATTATATATTTTTTAAAAAACAAAAACCATATGTTTTTGGTTTTTACTTACCATAACTTTACATTAGTAAAAATTGACATACGAAGTTCTTCGGAAATATACGACAAAGGGAATTAAAATAATAAATATAAATATCATATATAATAATTATTCTCGATCTCTTTCAATTTAAAAGCTGTTTAACTTTAGAAAGATGTTTGTTTTTCTATTTGACTAATGTAAAATATCTTCAGTGAAGATTAGTATATATCGAAAATATTTTTTTTTTTAATCATTAAAAAAATTTACTCTGGGGCAAAAATTTAATAAAGAAAAATGAAAAATAAGTTTATTTATTGTTTAAATTAATCTTGTTTTCATGCAAAGGTCTTTCGAGATCCATAGGGGCTGCCCCTTCTTGCATTCGATTGCTTTAAAAAATAAAATAAAATAAAATGAAAATACTTGTAAGTCCAAATACCTAGAAATCCATAATTACAATTATTATAATTATGAAAATTTCAAATTTATAGAAAGTAAATGATATATCCAAAGTAGAACAATTATAAAATTAAACAAAAAATAAAAATGTCTATATATCAATTTTTAATCATGTTAAGAGTAGTAGAGTTATAAATTAAAGATAGTGTCTTCTCTTTAATATAATTATGTGACTGATTCAGGTTATAGGCCGGAAAACCCCTCAAACAATTTCACTTCACGATTAATTGAAATCGTCCATGAGTCCATTCAATTAAATATGTATGTGAAATAGTTATATTAAAATGAAGATCAAGTCCAAAGCTTTAATAGAATTGAGAAAAATTCATTCTATTCTGATTACATTCAATTATATCCATGGTGAAATATTTATATTAGACTGAAGATCAAGGCAAGGCCTTAATCTTTTCCAAATTGAAAATATTTAAATTAAACAAAAGACACCATCTTTATATTTATTATACCTAACTTTTTACATATAATATCGCATAATTGAAACAGCAGCTTAAAGGGGACAAAGAGTTCTAGTCCCGATGTGTCCCAATTTACCTGTATTCATAATTCCATGAAAATATATATATATATATACTACTATATATATATATATATATATATATATATATATATATATATATATATATATATATATATATATATATATATATATATATTTTGTTTTTTAGTTGAAATAAAAACATTTCTAGAAAGTTTTATTTTTGATGTTGAAAGTTTAACTAATAGAATTAAAATTGATGTTAATTTTTACTCCATAACTAGTCTAAAGTATCTAAAATATGAAAAGAATTCAATAAATAATAAGTATTTTAATAGATTAGTATATTATAATATCTCTCTCTAGTATTAATATTGAATATAATTATAAGACTGTATGTTAAACCCCAAATGTGACAGGATCGATAGTTATTTAATGAAATCATCGAGTAATGATATTAAAAATTAAATGAAAAAAATGATTTTTCACGTCTTTTTTTTAATGAATTTATAAATAATTGAATAAGGCAATACAGAAATAATTGTTGCAAGAAAAATTATTACGTATCAGAGAAAAGCGTCCTTAAAAATAAAGTTTTTCGAAACTAAACATTTTCAGTGGTGGCTCGTTAGATGAGGTAATTGAGGGTGCTCGTCACTTTTTTCAAAACAAAAATACATAGAAAATATATAAAAATTGAATAAAAAAAATAAATATTGTGTGTTTATTCTAAATTTAATTCGTCGATAATGCGAATGAATATTTCATTGGTACAATATAAAAATCTCCATTATTTATCAGGATATATCTCGTATATAATATTTTGGAATTTTTACGTCCATTATTATCTAAATAAAAATCATATTTGTATTGCATCCTAAATTCTTTTCAATTTCCTGTAGCGTTATTAAATTATTAGAGAAATTTTGAATAGTTGAATGAATACTTATATATATATATATATATATATTCCGGATTATATTTTTTTATTAGGACGTTTTTCGCCTAACAGACAGATAAAATAAAATATATTTAAATTTTAAACCATAAAAGTATATAACAAAGACTTATATTACTATTTTTTTTAGAAAATCAACTTATTTTATAGGATTATATAGAATCTAATTTCGATTAAAATCACATCCTATTTTACTTCGATTAATCGATTTCATAATATATAAAACGACGTTAATATTTTATTTCTGAATTTTCTTATTTGTGTTCAAAAAATCATTTTTTAATAATTACATATGTATAAGTTTATTCAATAAAAAGCAAAATCATTTGTGAAATCGATCCATAACTTTCTCATCAAATATCATAGAATCAAAACACTTCTTCTTTGTGATTGTTATATTAACATTGATCTAAGTTGTTTAGTGTTAATTTTTTTAAGCTCAATTAACAATTGCCAAATTTTTATCGTTTATGTTTATTTTTTATATTTTTAAAAGCTCAATCAATAATTGCCAAATTTTATCAATTAATACCTATAATATTTCTTTTTTTATAAAAAATAAAAATAAAAATAAATAATATTAATGTCTAATGAATCAGTATTATGCATTTAGATTAGAAAATAAAATAAAAACAAAAATCTTTTTATAACTTAATTTATTATAGCTCTATGTAAATCAATGGAAAAGAAATTGGAATAATTGATGTTTAATATTACATAACTAATCTATAAAAGTTGTATTGAAATTTTAAATGTATTTGTGAGAAAATTTTACTAAAAAATGTAAGCTACTATATGTTCTAAATGTATGAGTGTTAAAATAAATCATGATACTATATAATTATTGATTATATATATATATTTCAAAAAAAATGGAAATAAAAAGAATTGAAATATTATTTAAAAAAAATCGAAGATTGGAAAAGAATGATTTTGATACCAACATTTTGTCATGAGTCAGGCCTAACTAAGCAAATAATATAGTTTCCTTCCTGCTATGATAGACTAAGAACGCGTAGCCCCCTGGCTAGTAAGAGGCCTGTCGAAGGCGGGCGTCATATCTAATATATAGGTATACTAAAATACTAACCCAATCATCTTACATAGATGCAAATTCTTCACATCCCTATCCACGACCAACCACCCCAACCAGAAACACGACTTATATAGGCCAGGGTCCCCTCCAATAGCCGGCCGAATGCCTGCGGAGACAGCCGAGTCACAGAGGAGAACAGTTCCGGCAGGGGGGAATTAGGCCCCACCCACTCTGTTAATGTAATCTTACATCTTGCATCTTACATATATTATAATATATATAAATCCGAATATACCTGCATTTGTTTGAACGGATTATTTAGTCCACGAGAAGTGACGGCAGGCGAGCTTTTGTTATAATTTGAATTGAACGAGACCCTCCCCGCTAGGCTATGTGACGACGGGCGGAAGGCCCAGTCGTCAGCTAGTTAAAGATAATTGCAAAACACGAACCACTTTAGACCATTTTCCAAACATTTATAATATCTTCAGCTCAATTTTTAGGCAAGATATCGAATTGATAAAAATGATTTGGAATAAAAAAATGAATAAGAAAATAAAATAAAAATAAATCGAATAAAAATTAGATAAAACACTTTATAGTAAGTTTCCAAATAAATATGTTTTGTCTTCAAAATATTATATAATAATAAAAAACTTTACATGGCCAATATTGATGTCATACTTGGTAGAAATAAGGTACATTTAACTAGAATAATAGCTCGTAGTAATGATGAGTAGCCAGATATTATCATTTGAGGCATTATTTCTGGGTGTGATTTTTCCTGGCACTAATTATATATATTTCGTTGTTCTGTAGATTAGCGATGTTGAGAAATAGCAGTGCACACACACACACACATCATAGAATTTTATGATTAGTTTTGGTTTTAACGCCCACAAAACCCGTTTTATTGTTCTAAAATCGAACATATCAAAAGGTGTTATAAGGCAGAATTGATAAAAACATATTTTTAAAAAAGCATTAATTTATTTTAAAACTATATTCCAAAATTTCATACTCCCACGCTATTATTATTATTATTATTATTATTGGAAAACAATTTCCAAGGGGTCGAGAAGTATTAATTTATTTTTTACATTTTGTGAATCGAGGGGGTATAAAGATTGAAAAACTCTCGTTTTCTCAAACCCTGAGTTTGATGAAAACAACTCTTCAAACTTCTACTAAATTAATAAGCCCCTGGAAGAGCACAAGATAATAATTTCAGGAGGGATATTAGTTTTCAAGAGCCTTGAAGACTGTCGGATACAATTTTGAATGTGGGTGTTGGAATAAATTACATTATTATTAAGAAGGAAATAGAATTCGATGATCTTACTTTCTTTCTATTATTAATTAATTTCTAGTCTCTTGTGTAAAGAAAGTTTATGATTTTTCATTCATTAAGTCCATTTATAAATAAGATTATGTTTCGAAAATGTGATTTTTTTTCTAATCGATAAATCGTATTAGCGATTAAAAATACGATGAGATACATATTTTCACTTTATTTTCAAAAAGGACATGGACGAACTGCGAATGATAATTTTGGCTAAACATTAAAGTAGATATTGTGACGTAGTGGGTCCGATAATAATTTTATAGCTGAAAATTGAATTTTTATGCTTGTACAATTCGAATGAATGCCTAGAGGAAAAATAATTTATAACCATAGTATCAAAAAAATTAAGTTGATATCAACAGTTGTCCTTTCATTCTATATATAAATTAATTAATTTGACTTATTATTATTAGTCCATGCAAATTACGATTTTAACAGGAAATAATTCCCGGTAAAGATTTTCTTGCTGGAATATCTTTATTGGTACTCCAATATTACTACCCTAAGTTTTACCCAAAATCTGGGTTGTGGAAATTTTTCTACGCGCCTCAAAATGAGAAAATTTCGGAGTTTTTCTTAAATAACTCTAAAATGACTTATCAAGTTTTAAGATATCAATTACATAAATTAAAGCTCTTTAAATTATGCGTTAAATGATAAAAATGTCATATATTTAGGTTCAGTAGACCCGGTACTAGCGCCTGTCAAAAAACAGCCCCCGGGATCACTTTTGAATATCCCTAAAACTCGTACTTTTTTCGATTTTTCCCCATTTTAACCATGAAGGAGCACGTTTTCAGCAAAGACGACTCTATACATTTTTAAACTAGATTAAATTTGCTACAATTTAAATGAAGTTTCATCCCTGGATAATGGAAACATGAGGTTGAAGTTTTGAAAAAATGCACTTTTTTGCAAAAAATCGCAGTTTTTCCTTCATAAATTGAAAACAACTCATCCTAGAAACTTGATTTCTATCTCATTGTCTAGGAAATTTTATTTACTTGGACGTTTATTTGGGCTACTTTTTTGATAAAACTATTAGATTTATAGATATTCTACATTTCACGGACAGGATATGATCGTAATCCTCAAAAGCGTCATGGAAAATGTGAATTATTTTCTGTTTATGTCATTTTTTCACGTTTTTTGCCTGGACTATATGTTATATTTTTAATATGAAAATAATTTGAAAAATGTGTAGGATAAAATAAAGTTTTTTTACGAATACATTTTCATCTTAAATACATATACAATAATCTTTTATTTGAAAGGAAAAAATTAATTAACGTGCTAACCAGGACCTACCTACCTTTTAACTAAATAGGATGTCAAGCTACATTTTTTTGAGTAATGAGATACAAAATACCAATACATCCATTGCTTTTCTGTAGGCTTTAAGGAGTGCCTGGCGGCAGAAAATTTGTTTCACCGGGACCATGAATTGTGGTGAAATTTTCGGGGTTTTCCCAACAATAAACTTTAACATTCAATACTAATTTAAAATTTTACAAGAGGGAAAGTAACCAAAACGACAACGGTCAAACGTTATCATTTTAATTTTCTCAAAGATGATTACATAAAAAATAATTAAATAACATATTTGTCTCGCATATTGTTTTAAGGGAATATAAAGTTGCTGTTAATTATTTTCAGAATAGAAGAATTGTTGATTAGACGTGATATTTTTTGTGAGCCCCTCATAGATGCTGAATATCAGCTTGGTTGCCTGTTTTAGAGGTGAATAAATAAATTAAAAATATTTGCTGTTAAAAAAAATTACCACAACTAAACCTGTTTGCGATGAATTTGTTATTTTAGAAAGCACAATAAAAACATGGATGGAGCTATACTATATATTATTCACATTCTTGTTTATTTTTGCACTTTGTGTCCAATACTAAAGGGATGAAGGGAAAACATCACCAACTGTTAGTTTAATTATTTCTTTTCCAATTTTATACTATTGTTTAATTTTGATTTTTTTGTAATTTTAAAATAAATACATTTATGTTTTGATCTCTCGATTTTTTGTTTGAATTTTTGTATAATTATAATTTAAGCCTGATGTTTATATATATACAATAACAATATATATTTAAATGTATGCTTTTTAAATTAATTTTTTAGAATATAGAGTACAAAGATGATTTATAATAATTAATAATTTAAAATATATATTGTATATAAATGTGTTCAATTTTAAAATAAAGTCCAAATGAATTAGTAAAGTCGGATGAATATAATTTCAAAAATAAATTTGTATTTATTTCTATTTCCTTCCGATCCATAAATAAATAAAAATAATCTTTCTTCAGTTAAAAGACAATTTTTTATTAGCATTTGAGGAATTATTTTATTCAATTTAATCCTTGAAAACTTCTAAACCCTATACTTCCCTCCCTTTAATAGATGTTGTAGTAAATAAGCTTTGTGATCATTTTGCATCTGTATAAATTGACATACTTATACAACTATTTATTTTTTTTGCCTTTCTTTTATTTTAAATCTAAAGAATTTTAAAATTAAATTTATTAAACTATTATAAATTAATACGAAGAGTCAGTTTTGTAAAATTAGCTAACCTGGAAATTCAAATTCTTAGATTAATATTTTCCCATTCCCCAAGTGTAGAATTATTATTAAATTTTAATAGCTTATTCTATTTTTAATTGGCTTTATTAGCAGAATCTTCTCATTATTTTAAGCCCCAATTTATCGACAACCACAGGGGAATGTACTCTGCCTATTAAAACTTAAAGCCTCATTTTACAAATACCCTACCTATTTAGTTTTTTTCACCTACATATACCTTTCTTCGAAAAAGGGGATATATAGGTATGTTATTGTAATTTTATATAATACTAGCATTCGGCCCAAGGTCACCTAGCCCCTGGCGGGGAACGTCTCGTTTTTATGGTTAAAATTTATATAGATAATAGCTGACACGGCCACGCGTTGCTGTGGCTAACTCTTATGCTTCACCCCTAAACCACTGGATCGCATCGAAACTATATTCGCATAATAATAGTTTTGAAAATAAATTAAAAATGCAAATAATTATAGAATAGGTGCTTAAAAACAGTAAATGAATTATATATTACTTGTCAAAATTGTTCCCATAACCAAAAATAATATTGATAGTTGAAAGATTTCCAAAAAGATATTATCGGCCATCTAGTTTGTTTGTTTTTACCCCCAGAGAGGCGCTGGCTTTGTTTCCTCGAAAAATATTTTTTTTACATGCCACAGGTGTGATATCTATAAAAACACTATATATAAAAACACTCATGTATTTGAATGGAATGTTGTGTGAAAATTTCAAAGAAATCGATGAAGAACTTTCGACGAGATCCTTCAATCTGTCATCACTTAAGCTGCAACAGTACATTTTTATTTATATAGATAATAGTCTAAGAGCTAGTGAACTCATCTGTCTATCTTTGAGCAACAGGAATCTTTAATGAATAAATAAATTAGAGAAATTTAAAAATATAAACTTACACAGGCGTCCTTTTTTGTTTGTTTTATTACAATTACATAAAAAGTCAAATAGAGGGGCTTGATACAATTTCAAGAAACTTTTGAAGCGGTCGACGTTCAAAGTTTATTGACCGCTGCTTTTTAAAGTAACTCATATTAAATTTCAAGCATTAATGGCTCCGGTAATTGCGGGGGAAATTGTGATAGGGTATCTTTGAAAGGAAACTAGGTTTTTTTTGAGTTTTTAGGTCTTCTATTTTTTCTATACTACAGGAACTTATTAATAAGATTTTAATTCTAAGCATCTTTTGTATTTTATATTTTTAAAATTAATAAGGAAAAGAATTCAAAGACAAAATTGATACAGGTATAGAAATCCAAGGTCAAAAGATCGCTATGTTAAGATTTGCCGATGACATTGCCCTTCTAGGAAGCAATAAAAAAGAATTAGAGGACGCCTTGAATGGAATTAACCAAATCCTAATAGAAGAAATCAAAATGAAAATAAACAAGAATAAAACCAAGTTCCTAGTATGTACAAAAAAAGAACAAACGAGACAGGAATGCATCAAAATTAACCAAGAAAAACCTAGAAGGAGTTAAGGAATTCCGCTACCTAGGAAGTAAAATAACATGGGATGGGAGGAGCGAAAACGAAATTAAATCAAGAATTGCCCAAGCAAAAATGGGGTTTAATTCAAAACAAAAACTACTATGCTCCTCCTCAATCAGCTTAGCAAACAGGAAGTTGCTATTGAAGACATATGTATGGAGCATAGCCATGTACGGGTGTGAAACCTGGACAATTAGAGAAGCGGAGAGAAAGAGATTAGAGGCTTTCGAAATGTGGTGCTACAGAAGAATGACGAATATCAAATGGATGGATAAAATTACAAATGAAGAAGTTCTTGGAAGAATCGGAGAAAGAAGAACCTTGTGGAAGAGTCTGAAGAAGAGAAGAGGTCAGATGATGGGGCACACACTGAGACATGGGGGACTGCTTAGGGATATCTTGGAGGGGGAGGTGGGAAAGAAAAGGGGAAGGGGAAGAACCAGATTAGAATATTTCAACCAAATAATTGGGGATATGGGATGCCAGACATTTAGAGAGGTTAAACGGCTGGCGGGGGACAGAGTCGAGTGGAGACGGATTGTTGCATCAAACCAGTCTTAGGACTGTATACTCAATGATGATGATGATGAAGGAAAATCTATTGCCAAATGATTATTTGCTTTACTGCAGAGCCTAAATTTTACGCAGCCTTGAGGAAGAGGTGACGGATTGATTGCCTATATTCAGGCGTATGGCTCGTACAAGGCTAGAATATTTAATGAAATCTCGACACATTGGGCGGGCCCTTAGCGTTCTGCTCGTAGCAAAATATGGGATACGTTATTTGCATTCTCCAAAATGTTCACTAGCTCTCGGTCTATAACCTATGCTAACTAAAATTTGAAACAAATATGTCGATTTAATATAAATCTATTTATAATAACATTAATAAGAAAAAGTTTAAAAAAAACTGGTTTTTAAGAGAGATTAAAATATTTTGCTTTACAAATATTTTTAATAATTTCATTTAATTAGGTAAAGTTGATTAAACTTTAAAAAAAAGAAAATTCTTTGCAGATAAGATTGTAAATTTAAGAATGTATTAATTAAAAAAGACGATTCAGGAAATAATTATAAAGGATCAAATCCGAGGCTTGAAAATTAATGGGTATCTCTTGACTTTCGAAAAAACAATTTCCCCGGGCAACAAGATCAAATGACAAAAATTTTCAACAAGCAAATTTAAAAACTTTTGCGCCACCTTTGAAATAATATCATTAAAAAAATAAAAAAATAAAAAAGTCAAACCAGATTAAATCTTGCTAATCCTAATCTAAACTTCTTGATATTTACATTATCAAATAAGGGCAAATTAATATTTTTTTTGTACTTTTATAATAAATACTAGCTCTGGGAATTTTCCAGGCTGATACATGCCACGTTTACTATAACATAATTTAAGATTTATTAAGAAAATAAACTGCAACGGATCGTTGCTAAACTTTATCCAAATTCATTTGAAATATTAATATGTTTGTTCCTTTATTATTAATCAGATATCACTGTGCAACTAGAAGTTCATGCTGACATTAATTAAAAAATAATTCTCATTTAATAGTCGAGGAATAACAATTCTACATTGATTTTTGACATTTCGGTTATTATTGTAACCATTGCTGAAGACATGGAGGAATCGACTTAAAATCAAAAATAGCCACCGATTCTCATCTAGTACTTGAGGAACAACAATTCTACATTAGGTGCTTTTGACGTGCTCGATTATTATTGGTGAACCATTGCATAGGCAGACATGGAGTGAATCGACTCTAAAATCAGAAATAACGATCGATTCTCATCTAATACTAGAGGAATAACCTTGTTGCATTCCGCTTTTGATGTTTTGACCATTAATGTCAATAACCTCTACTGGAAAACGTGGAAGAATCGACTTATAATCAAAAATACTAAAAATTCTTTTATGGCAAACAATCCCAAACTTGAGTCTTTTTCTGATTTTAAGTCGATTCTTCCACGTTTTCAGTAAAGGTTGCCATTAATGGTAAAAACATCAAAAATGGAATGCAATAAGGTTATTCCTCTAGTATTAGATAAGAATCGATCGTTATTTTTGATTTTATGTCGATTCCTCCATGTCTTCAGCAATGGTTACCAATAATAATCGAAATGTCAAAAACCTAATGTAGAATTGTCATTCCTCAAGCATTAGATGAGAATCGATGGCTATTTTTGATTTTAAGTCGATTCCTCCATGTCTTCAGCAATGGTTACCAATAAAACCGAAATGTCAAAAATCCAATATAGAATGGTTATTCCTCAAGTATTAGATGAGAATCAATCGCTATTTTTGGTTTAAAGTCGATTTCTCTATGTCTTCAGCAATGGTTACCAATAAAAACCGAAACGCCAAAAATCCAATATAGAATGGTTATTCCTCAAGTATTAGATGAGAATCAATCGCTATTTTTGGTTTAAAGTCGATTTCTCTATGTCTTCAGCAATGGTTACCAATAAAAACCGAAACGCCAAAAATCCAATATAGAATGGTTATTCCTCAAGTACTAGATGAGAATCAATCGCTATTTTTGGTTTTAAGTCGATTTCTCTATGTCTTCAGCAATGGTTACCAATAAAAACCGAAACGTCAAAAATCCAATATAGAATGGTTATTCCTCAAGTACTAGTTGAGAATCAATCGCTATTTTTAGCATTTCACAGAGAAAAGCCTATCCACTCTTACTTAGTTAGGTTAAATGAGTCCTATATTACCATAAACAGATCAAATGAATAAATTTTAAAGAATTCAAAAATCTTACTTTAGAGTAAAGTACTTTAAAATATAATTTTACTAAAAACTTTATTTAACCTTTTTGTCGGCCCCAAGGTACTTAATTAGGATATTAAATTTCATCAAAATTGGTTAAGTCATTTTAAAGATATTTAGAAAAAACTAAAAAAGTACTGAAATAAATAATGTTGTATAATACTAATGTTTGTGGGCCGATATGTACCAAAAACTAATCAGCGCTTCATTTTGTTAAAATGATGGTAGGTTTTCAATTTCATTTCAATCGGTGCAAAGGTGTGGAAAAAATCGTGGACGAAAAAACGATAACATACATCCATCCATCCATCCATCCGCACGCACTTCCAAAAAAAATGACACTTTTTGGCCTCTCGACGAGACTCCAGGTAACTTTTGGCAAAATGCACGTGCTAAAATTCAATCTCATTGAATACTTCAATTTGTGCCTTAATTGAGTCCATGGGTTCCGTAGTCTTTACCTGAGGACCCGTTGAAGTTGCGCTTGCCGCGCGACCGATTGCAATACTTTCTCCCATGCTTCGCATTGGATAAAGTAATAATAATAACAAGCTATAAATTGGCAAAAATTAAGAAATTATATGGCTACTATAATTATAGAGATTTGTGATTTCTAAATTTGTTCGAATTTGATGGAATTTTGGGTATTTAAGAAGAACTAGAATAGAGATGAAAAAATTGAATTTTCGAATTTAATAAATAAATAAATTAATTATTTTATGATTCGTTAAGATATGAGGACACAAAAAATATTTGAGAATGACAATTTGAGAAACCGTAGTGACTGAACAAAAGGAGGGTTGAGTCACCTCAAACTATAGGAGGTTGTCCTATTTAATATATAAATTTGTTCTTATATTATTCGGTCTCTTTATTAATACAATATATAAAATATTTCCTAAGTGATAGTTGTTAGAAATTCGGAAGGTTTCTATGAAAAAAATTAATTGGATTTAATTATTACCTAAATCATTTACAAAGCGACCAGGTGAGAGAGAGAATCTCCATAAAGAGAATTTTTTTTCATCAGACTAATTTTTAGAAACCAAAATAATTTTCATTAATAATACAAACCTACACTAAACAACTTTCTTGAAATTTTGTAGATTTTCAAATCAGATGGTTAAACAGTTAGAGTAGAAAAACACTCTACACTTCTACATTCTCTATTTAGAGATTGATAGTGAAAGACTTCCAGTGAAACTACAAATAAAATACAATATATTTTATTCAGAGAAAATCTTGCAATCGGGCTACGAACTACTTTTTCTTATGTGCTCAGATCTTCTGTGTGTCGAAATAAACGGCCCTGTTGGAATGACGAACTCCCGCTAGATTGTCCTTTGGATAAATTGTTACTAAATTAATGTTATCTATAAATATAATATTTATAATTTAATTATATTTATCTATCCAATTAAGAATAGGGAAAAAATTATTTTAAATTAAACAAAAAAGAAAATTTAAGATATGGTATGCTTTTTTTCAGAAACAATTTGCGCAATGATTTTAAAACTCAGTACAATGTTGTAGTTGATATTTACAAACATATGTACTAAATTTTGATATTCGTTCGATAACTTTTTATACATTTTCCAAACGGAAGTTGAAACTTTTCATTTTGGAAATACTAACTTTTTGACACCAGGACGAACTTCTACGACCTTATGTTTGAAGACTCACACACAGTTTATGCATTGGTGGGCTTTAGTTTTCAATATAAGAGTGAATTTTTACAAATATTTAAATTAAAACTTTGCAAAGTTAAAAGGGAGGGACACACTGCTAGTGTTTGCAGGCTCATAGCGCAAGACAAGGAACCTTAAAATAAAATCTACAAAAGAACATGTTTAATAAGTTTTTAAAAGACCTATTCAACAGTATCTCAAGCGAATATTTTTAATGAGAACTTTCTGTTTGAAGATGTGCTTCAAAAAATATTTTTTAAACTCAAGTATTGGAGCAATGCGTGGAAATCTTTAAGCCCCAGGAGTGTGACAGACTAGACAGATAGACGACGAATTTTTGCTATAAAGGTTGCGTTTATTTTTATCTTTAACGTAAGGAACCATAAAAATTAAAAATTAAATTAAATGAAGTTCAATTTACGAATCCAATTCACTATTTTAACTACGCACCGCCTTCACAGCTGTACTGTGGTTCATTTATTGCGAGGTAATAATTAATTTGGTTGCATGTTATCATATAAATTGTTATAAGTAAACTAAAGTTTATTTTAGATATATTTAATTTTGTTTTATTCTAAAAATCTTCCAAATCGGTCATATGTATGGAATGAATGAAATCATAATACAATAGAGCGTCGATAATCTAGATTCAATTCCGGTGAAAAAAAAGTTAAAGTGAATACATATGTACGTATATATATTTGTCGAATCAAAGACTTGGTCGCCAAAAATCGAACCACTACTGCAGTTCAAAAATCAATAACAGATTTTTTTACTAGCTCTTACAATGTATAAACTGTACAGTAAGGTAAAAGCTCCAGTAGTAAGAATTTTCCTTTATTTTCACTGTAAAATTTTCATTTTTACCTGAAACTGCTGTTTGAAGGTTTATATTATTTTCTGATATTTCTTAATTAAAAACTTATATGATAAACTTTCATAAAGTTATCCATTTTAATTAAAAAAATATAAAACCATCTTAATGTTTTGGAGCTAGTAGTGGACCATCTAAAACCTAGTAATAGACCATGCTTAGCACTAGTAGTGGACCATCATTAATTAATCTTTATCCAGACATTTAACTTGGCTAGATTAATTAAGGATGGGGTAAATGAGATAAAATAGGATATTAAATAATTTAAAAACAATATAATTAATTAATTATCATTTTATTGTGTAATAAATACAAATTAATTAAATAAGTTTATCTCAGGGACGTCAATTAAATTTCTTGATTTGCTCGTTGACATTTATATTAAACGTGTCGTAAGGTTTACTCTGGTGTGCTCTTTTCTAATCAGTTTGGTTAAGGATTACTGACTGTCTCAATTGAAATATTATATAACCACTCACTATTTATTTAAGACTTAAACTGATAGATCCACATAATTTTGTGACTATAATGGAATATCGTAATTAACACTTAAATAGCAAAAATAATAAATTTCAATTAATCTAGAAATGACCGTCCCGGTCCATTTCTAGATAAATCTTTAATATAAGAACCAATAGTGGACCACCCCTTCACTACCTTTCCAGATAAGGTTTTATAGCCTATTATGCTAGATTATTATTCTAAGAATATAAATATATAAAAACTTACATTTAAATAAATAGTGAGTGGTTAATATTTCAATTGAGACAGTCAGTAATCCTTAACCAAATTGTTTAGAAAAGAGCACACCAGAGTAAACCTTACGAAACGCTTCACATAAATGTCAATAATTTAATAAATTGATGAACAGCACGTGTTCGAGCAGCACAGCTTGGTTGCTAGATATCACAACTTGAATATACATTTAAAATTGACGCTGCTAAAAGTAACAAATTCTTATTTTATCAACTTTTCTGCCCAAAGGTCCATTACTAGCGCATGGTCCACTATTGGGGGATTTATCTTAGTCTGTAAATACATATTTTACATTACATATGTATGTATATTCTTTTATTAAAATACATTAAGCTTCATAATTTATCTGCTCAAATTATAAATAAATAATTATTTAACCACTAAAGTGAATTATTAACGGTTTTAGCATGTTTTTTTTTGTTTTGAACTCGACATTTTTTTGGTTTTTTTTCAAAAATCCGAACAGGGTCCGGTCACATTTAATCCCGATTATCGACGATCTATTGTAGTGTTAGATTAGAAACAATTTTCTCACTGATAATAATATGAATTTCTTGTTTTCAGTCCGATTTTGTGCTTAACGGAGCACAAAGAAATTGACTACTGGGACAACACCACGATGACGATCTGCATAACTAATGTCGATTCTCTTTGGTCAGTGAGTTTCTTTCTGGTATCCATTCTGGTCTTCTTCTTCATTCCTCTGGTCATTCTGATTGTGCTGTATGCCGTAATTGCAAGTAATTTAATGGAGCACAATTTGACCACGGCCAGGAATACCCAGGTGTGGACTCAAGCCGACATCATCGAGCTCGACGCCAGGTGGTACTCATGCTTGGCACTGTGGTCATCAGCTTCTTCATCTGCCTGCTTCCTTATCGAGCCTTCATCGTCTATATCATCCTCGCTCCTCCTGATAAAATACAATCCTTAGGTCCGACTGTCTATTATAGCACGGTTTATTTCTTCCGATTTATGTTCTATTTAAACAGCGCCATCAACCCGATCCTTTACAATTTGATGTCTTCGAAATTCCGCAAGGGCTCTTTACGATTATGTTCTATTGAAAAATCTCCGACAGCGAGTGCAATTTTTAGAAAAGGTACTTTCACTACATCGACTACGGGCGGCGGAGCATCAGCAGGGTTGACCAGTACTACCAATTTCGGGTTGAGAACCACAGCGTCGCCAGAACAATTTTGGAGATTAAGACCAACCAATACAATGCTGATCAATAATGAAAAACACCATATTAACACAACGACGCATCTTTTACATGAGAGTTTTGTATGAGTTAACTTTAACTTTAAATAAATAATTAAAGCATGGATCTTTATTGAATGAAAACAGTAGCGTAACTACATATATTGGGTCTTTATAAAAAAAATAAAAGAGACATTATTCTCTCTTCTTTTCCAAAACTATATGCATATTCATTTGTTAAAAACTACTTTGAAAATAAATTAAAATTTAAAAGTCTCCATTTGTTACGCTACTTTTTGAAAAGTATATAATTTTTTTTTTAAGTTATATAATTTATTGTCTAATTAGAAAGTAATTATAATTAGTAACGTTAATTAAGCTAATATTTTGAATTTGAAAAGTTTAAATTCTAATATTTGTTTTGAAGGAATTATTTGACATTTCAGAAGTAAGGAAATATATGATTATAAACATAAAACTCATGAGAGATTTACAAAAAATACTTAATATCTTATTATTTCTAAATTAATATCCGGGTTATTTTTACGAAAAATGTATTTAATACACTAAGATTCTGCTTATTCAAAACCTGATAATCTGAATCTAAATAAAGAAAATTCACATTTAAGCTAAATGGAAAAAACCGAGGGGTGAACCGCAACCTAAAACCGTGTACACCTACTTCCACTTCCACTTTTATTTTCAAGTAGAAGACAAAATAGATAACAAGATTATCTAATGAATTCCAAATACGGTGTACACCTAATCCCAATCGCAGTTCCCCCCTTGAAAAAAATATACAATATTTGTCAACAAAGGAATACCTACATTTTAGTTGTTTTCAGTAGATCAATAAAATATGAGCAGGAGTGAGCAACATGTAGCTTTAGGGCCACATGAGCATTAAAGTCATTAAGAGAATCCTTTTGAATGTGTCACATTTTGCAGATTATATCCTATTATTCAAATTAAAATATTTACTTATTTAATGCTAAAATATACAAGGAAAATCTGTACTTTCGAATGTTTACTCGAATTATGAAACTAATTCAAAAAATCTGCAAAAAATAAGAAATTGTTGGAAGAAATACTAGAAATTCAATTTATTAAACTTATAATTAAAAACTACATTTTTCACAATTAAATTTATATTTATTAACAAACAAATAAACCCATATAAAAAATATAAAACACGACGTTTCAATCCTTATAACTGTGATCGTTTTCGAGTATGAGATACCTGGGCATCGGCCCACAGACAACAGAACTGGCTGTATATCAGCTTGACAGAGTGATCGAAACGTCATGTTTTATATTTTTTTATATGGGTTTATTTGCTTATTAATAAATATATATTTTGGTCGTTTACTCGAATTATAAAAATAATTCACAAAATCTGCAAAAAAACAAGAAATAGTAATGTAATATTGTGAAAAATATCTGGTTTTTAATCACAAGTTTTAATAAAAATTTCGGCCACAAAAGCTTTAATCAATTCATAGAATTTAGATTTTAACAAAACAATCTACATTTTGAAGTTAATCTAATCGAAGTTTCTTGTTAGCTTACATATATCTTAATCCACCGGGAAAAGGTTGCCTCCTCATGTAGTACAGAGTAATTTCGTTAAGTGAAGAAATTTCTAAATACTTGATTCTCGATTTACGTGGATTATTATCCGTTCTAAGCAGTTTTTTGGGGGGAAGAAAATAACAAAATGGGATCACCATTAATGGAAGAGAAAATAAAGGATTGCGTAAATTGAAACTGTGTATAAAGGGTATTGCTTAAATCGAGGGTCGGATGTACAATGGTCTGAGTCTATACACTTTTTTTTACTTAGGGAAAGGGGTGTAGGTTTTAGGTGAAACATGATATTAATTAATAAATTAAAGGGAGTGTAGTTTCACAGTGAATGAAATAAAAACACAAAGAGGTTTATACAAACTCAATATATTTCGGATTATTAGTCCATCATCAGGAGTTTAAAGATTAAAAACTGATACAATTAATAAAGTAAAGGGAGAGTAGTTTCAGTTTTTAATCTGCAAACTCCTGATGATGTACGAATAATCCAAAATATATTGAGTTTGTATAAATAATCCAAAATATATTGAGTTTGTATAAATCATCAACCTCTTTGAGTTTTATTTCATTCACTGTGAAACTACACTCCCTTTACTTTATTAATTAAGTCTATACACGGCTCTTATGTTCGAGCCATGATTTGAAACCAAATAGATCGGATTAGCAGAGTTCTAGTTTATATTATACATATTATTAAATCAAATTTTTGAAGAAGGAAACAACTCCCTTTTTGCCATTAAGATTTTTTATTTTCAAAATGAAGAAGATGAGTAAAGTCGTTTTGTTTACCTAAAAGACTTGAATAGTCGTATTTTAATTCAATAAATTACAAAACAATAATATTTGTCAAGATTTTCCGTTTACTAAAAGTTATAGAAGAGACAAAAAGAGGTCAATTTTTTCGTTTTTTATCAAAAGGATGGTTTGTTATCTTCTTCAAATAAATAATTGATTCAATATCACTCACTGGTGAAGAAGAATATAGATTTACTTGGCATGACGTCTTTCTCAAAACGGCTGTTAATATATTACATTTCAAAGAAAAAAAATATTTAGGTTCATTTTATAGTGTATAATTTATTACTTTATAAACAAAGAATTTCTTGGTCTCTGAAAGGGTATGACACTTGCAAATAAGCATATTATATAGTTATTTAGTTTAATGTCTCAAAGTCAACATCATGTCAATTTTCTTACTTTGTGTCCTATTCCACTTGGCAAAAAAATAAATAAATAAATAACACAGATGAGATGCAACTGGTGATTAACCAGAGGTGAGTGCCCCAAGGAGAAATTCAAACGGAACAAGACAAGAACATAAATATGAATATAGTCATTAATTTTGACTGCGACATTTAACTAAATACTACTGTGATCAAAAAACAAGAAATGTGACTTTTTAAATAAATTTATTATTATTATTATTTATTTATATCTATAATTACGAGTTTAGGGTAATATAAAAAGAGTGTAAGTGAGAGAAAATTCACTTTTACTTTTACTTTTTTCACCCCTTATATAAGGAGTCAATAAGTATAAACAATTGTTGTGAATAATATAATTGATAAATGTTGTGTTTGAAATGAAACTATGCGTACTAAAGTAAGAAGATAAATAATAATAATGAAATATTAATCTCAAAAAACCTAAAAATTTTGATTACACTGATACACTGAATTTGGTGAAATCAATTTCATTGATTAATTGTTTATTTAAAAAGTTCACACATTTTTTAATCACTAATATGTTTATTATTATATTCAAATAAAATCTCTTTAAGAAATCCAAAATTCATAACTATATCGTTGATATATACTTGACAAAATAGTCATATTCAAATATATATAAAATATATATTATATTTAATCATAAAATAATTATTTGATGTCCTTATTCATGTGCATTTATATAAATATCTAGAATTAGTAAAAAGAAAATAGATATTTTTCAATTTTATTTTTTCAATTATCTTAAAGAACTTGTTGGAATAATACAAATATTTATATATAGGTATATATTTCTATATAATTGTTTAAATTTTTTTCTTTATAGAATTTGTTATTAATTTATTTTTATATAGGTATATTTATAGTAGTAATTATAATAGTCAGTTTTCAAACATATGATTCCTGTATAAAAAAGCTTTAAAAATATATCTTTATTATGTCGGTTTTATTTCTATTGACTAGTATTTATTTAATGCATTCACAGGATTCATGGTATTTCAATTTCTTCCAAAAATACATATATTAAAAAATATTTATATAATTAAAAAAAATGATCATTACATTTACAAATTTAACAAATTTAGATTTTAAACAAGTACATTTAATAAAACTGATTTTTATGACGAATTTATAAATCTTTCAATCGTCCATCTTTAAAAAAATAAAATAACGAATAAAAAATATGTAAATAATCTCTGTGATATTTTCATATTGGAAAAAAAATTTAATAAATAAAATTTCATTTGATACTGAAAATAATTTTAGAGTTTTAAGGAAAATAATTGTAAAGGGTGATTCTAAATAAGTGTCTAGTATTTCGATACATTTGATTATCAAATGGGATATCAAATTGTAATTGAGAAAGTTTTATTTTATAAATTCCAAAGACATTTTGTCTTATGTTGAATCTGATAATAATTACTTTCGGAGATTGGAATGTAATGAACGCTCGTTTTTAGTACCAGAGAGGATTTTATTCACTGGTTTCAAAGAAGGGAGGTTGTAAGTGAAAGTCGAATTGTGCATATTTTAAATGTTTTTAAGAATAAGATTACAAAAAAATGAGAAAATTACCATTTGTTAAATTAGCAAAGGCGATTGTCGATTGCATCCAATTTGATAGCGAAAGAATATTGAGCGTTTGAAAATTGCCTCTATCTTACAATTGAGAATTTAAGGCGAATTATTGACTTTAACTCGTCAAAGCTCAAAGCAAACACCATACTATAATAGTATCTTTCATAAAGGAAAAAGTCAGAACGAATATTGAGATGAAGGAATTGAATACTCTTGAGCATTTCTTGTGCCATATAAATGTTAGAGCTATTTAGCATTCTCAGGTTATACAACTTTTTTAAGTACTTTTTCATAATTAATAACGGGTTTTATTTTATTTATTTATTTATTCCTTGGTTGGAAAATTATATACCTAATTATTTTAGCTCTAAGAAACTATGACAATAATTTAGAATCACCCATCTGTATTTGTATCATTCAAAATTCATTTGAGAAGAAATTAATGTTTAAAAGATATCGGATTCATTCCTAAATAAAATATATCTAGTCGCCACACAGGGTTTGCTTTACAGAATTTATATTTTATAGAAAAATAAAATAAATGTTTCATTATAGAATTAAAATAAAGCCTTTCAATTATATATTTATTTAGCTTACAAAAGATTTGATTTTGTTAACGTATGATATAATTTAAAAAGATGGAAATTAAAATAAAAAAAATTAAAAAAATGATGTCAATCAGAAGAGAGGCTTGTTGCATTTCACTGTATTTAATAATTGTATGTGATAAAATAATGTCTATTGAAAAAATGGTATATATTAAAAAAAATATAGGTATATATTTAAATTAAATTATTAATATAGAAATATTATTTATTAAAAAGTATATTTTATCCAAAAGGCGTCCTCTCATTATTTATATTTTATTTAATTTAGTTGATCAATGGTTATTAAATGGAAAGTTATTAAATAAATAATGAAATGACGTCAAATGAAGTTGTTCGTGTGGGTATATTTATGTATGTGTTAATTAACCAAAAAAAAAAATTTATTAGAAATTGAATAAAGAAGTACAAAACACTGTTTTTAGATTTAGGATTTGGATTATGAAAAAAAAAAATACAAAAAAATAAATTCAGTTTCAGGAAAATTGAAAGATCAGAGAAAGAAAAAGGAACACAATGGTGTTATATCTATGTATATCTATAGAAAACATTCGAATATTTATTATTTCATAAATTATTTCAAATAATTATATTAATATAAGAAATATATATTTGTGAATATATTCAAAAGAAAATAAATAAAATGATAGATTTTTTTAATTATCAAATAAATTATAATTTGAAATACATATATATTAGCCATGGGCTTATTATTAAAATATTAATATATTTGAAAAATATAAAAAAATAAACTTATAATTTTAAAGAAGTGTAAAATTTCAAATACACATTTAAACATACCTATGTAAAATATATATTTTTTGTTAGAAAAGTAATTTTATTAAATAAAAAAAAATAATAAACGGAAATGTGGTTGGTGAAACTGAAAAGATTTTCATTTTGAAACTCGTCAAGAGAGAATTTTTATGGATAAAATTATAAGGTTTTTATATCCTCTAAGCCACTGAACCTGGAAATCAATCGAATATCCCGAATGTCTATATGAATTTAAAATTTCAATTATTTAATCTTTAATCCTTTTTTCTATTAATTTTCGTGGCTCAGATTTGCATGAATATCAAACTCGCTTGTTATGTTTTAACAAAAAAAAAAAAAAGCATTAATACTAAAAGATTAAATAGCTGCTCCTAATTATAGATAATGAACTTTCTTTTAATAAATTAAAATATCTAAATGTTTCTTCATTAGGGTTTTTAAATATCTAGAATATCTAAGCCTCTAGTGCAGGATTTATCTAACTATCCACATAAATTTCATTATCACTGCCTAACCCTTTGAGATACAAAAATTGATTTAATGACCTTTATTAAAAACATTTAATTTAAAACAGAAAAGTAAATATGACTAAAATGTCTAAAATCAATAGTTTACGCGTTAAAAAATATTACATTATTGTAGAGTGGATGGATTTGAATCAATGACAAATAAGGTGTCTGAAGGCTAGACATCCCTGGATATATCAAACCAAAATAATTATAAATGAGAAAAAAAATCGATCTTATTTTATCGATTTCATATATCTGAAGGTTCACAGTATGTATTATATAAGAAAATAGGATTTTGATAAAGAATTTTGTGGTTTAAAAGAAATTGTATCAAAGGATTCATTTTCTTCTCCGGGAGCGAATCAACTAGAAATGGGCAAAAGTTTTATTTTTTTTTCTAATTTATATATTTATTCAAATGTATTAAAATTTCATATATGTGTGTTATTTTCATTTATCTTTTATATCAAATGATTATTATTAGAAATTTGCATTTTAAAGGGTGGTTTATTTGAGGTCCACTTTGAAAAACGCTAATAACTCCGTTGAAAATTTTTTAATAAATATGAAACTGGTAGATATTATAAAACAATTAATTATTGATAATTTAATTCAATTTTGAACAAACTCGATTCAGTGCTTTTTGAGAAAATCGTCAAAAACCCCGAAAACAGTCTATGAAAGGCCGTTTTAGAAACATTTTAAAATTCACCTCCATGTCACAAGTCAATGTTTCGTTTCATATGACTTTTTTAACTTTTTTCAAAGGTATCTTGAGCTTTCAAAAAACATCGTTTTTTGACGGTTCAGATAGTTTTTGAGCATTTTCTCAAAAAGTACTTTATCGATTTCATTCAAAATTGAATTAAATTATTAATAATTGATTGTTTTATAATATCTATTAGTTTCATATTTATTAAAAAATTTTCAAACGGAGTTAATAGCGTTTTTCAAAGTGGACTTCAAATGAACTACCCTTTAAAATGCAAATTTCCTAATAATAATTATTTGATATAAGAGATAAATGAAAATAAGACACAGATATGAAATTTCAAAAGATTTGAATAAATATCTAATTAGAAAAAATAAAACTTTTGGTCATTTCTAGTTAATTCGCTCCCGGAGAGAAGAAGTTGAATGTATTCATACAATTTCTTTTAAACTAAAAAATTCTTAATCAAAATGCTATTTTCTTATATTAAAAAGGTACTGTGAACCAACAGATAGATGAAATCGATAAAATAAGATCTAAATATTTCTCATTTATAATACTTTTGGTCTGTTATATCGAGACGTTGGTAGGGACGTCTCTTGTCAATAGGGACACATTATTTATTATGGATTCATCAATCAAGTTACTGGGGTTATGGATTCCCTTTATACTATTGAAATATCTTTTAAGATATTAAAATTTAATGAATAAATACAATATTTTATTATTAAAAGATAAACTTAATTTTATTTGTTGATAGGTCATTAGTCTATTTTGTTTGTCTTATTTTTCTCCTATGGGTCTTGCAGATAACCATTAGTTTACTGTAGTTAGGGGCATTAGTAACGAACAATTTAATGTGAAATACATAAGTGATGCCTCGTAATAATGGAGTTTCGATTTTTCTAGGGGGGCACTGCCCCCCCCCCTAACTACGCCCATGTGTATGGTACTTGGTTCAAGAGTTTGCAATTTCTAAATGAAATTTGTAGTCAAGCAAATTTCTGTAATGTTCAACAAATAATTACAATTTTTATTCATAATGATTCTCTCTCCTCGTCAAAATGTCTATTGAGTTCAATTTTGCTCAGGTACCGAATCTAAAAGATAATTTAGAATGATATTGTAAACACGATATGTATATGTTAAATTGTTTATATATAAATATATATTATGTATTATATATTTATTTAAATAAAAATAAAAATAAAAACAAAGAAAAAACTTATATATCTTGTAAGATTATTTAATCTATCCTTAATAAATTTTTCCTATATCCAAGATATTAGCAAATAAAAATGAGTTTTGGAAAATAAGCGGAAGAAATTACAGGGTCAAAATCGAAGGTACCTGAGGATTTTGAAGAACTGAAAGTTGTAGATCGCAGAAAGGCAGATGAGAGAAGCGAGCGCTCTTTAGAAGTCATAGGGATAAACGAGTTGGTGAATTCGTTTGTTCGATTTTTAACTAATTTGACAGCGAAAGGGTTTTGAGCGTTAGAAAATGGTGTTTTTCTTACAAATGAAACTTTAGTGGGGAGGGTGATTATTTATTTTAATAGAGAAGTATTTTTGGAGACAGGCTGTAGAAATTATTGGAAATTGAAAAGAACAAATCCCAAATAAATTAATATATTAGAGAAAGTAATTTTCAATTTTCTTTCTTCATTTTCAGGGATAAACTGATGAATGAAGGAATCTTCTAATCACCTCCTTCTTTTGTCCTTTAGCAGTGCTTGTTCCGTTGCTATAAATTACCATTATTATCAAAAGTATTTTATTTTAGGGGAGAGAGACCCAAAAAGTCGGGAGCCAAAAATTTATGTCAATTGTGGCCTTAGATTTGAGTTTAAAATTTCATATAGTTACTATTTATGAGATATGACCAGTTTATTTGCGTGTAAAAAATTGGGGTTTAAACCCGGGCCCCCCACCCCCCACCCCAACTTTCACCCTTAGACTTTAAAATTTTCGATTTTTGCATAGGCACCCGCAGGGATTGCCTTAAGGGCCTTTATCTGGTATAGAGCAAAAAATGTAAATATATCGGAAATTTATAACCATTGATTTCGTGATTGTACTGATAAAATAATCTACTTGTAAATAAAAAATAAATAAAAATTGTTTAGTGAATCGTATCCATAATTTAATTAATTTATAAGATCTCAGGAAATTGGATAAATGAATTTTATAGTGTTTTATATTGAATAAGACGGACATTTCGTCACTATATTTGCCACTTCTTTAGCGATTATTCTTTAACTCAATTTTCTGATATTATTATGCGAAACATTCTAAACTTCTAAACACATTTTTTCTTTACAGTTAAAACAAAGAACCAGAGTAATCACAATCAGATTTATTTATTATTCTATTTTAACCTAATAACATAATATTTCGCATTTTAATATTAGATAATGTGTTAATGAATAAGTCGCTGAAGAAGTCGCAAATATAATGACGAAACGTCCGTCTTATTCAATATAAAACTCTGAATTTAATTCATTTATCCAATTTCCTGAGATCTTATAAAATAAATAAAAATGTATTGATGTAATTATTTGTCTGGAAGCTTCCTATACACCCCTGGAATATGTTCTCAGGACCCCCATGAATTTTACTATAAACTTGACGGCGTTATATCCATGAGTCTGTAAAATCTCAGCCTTATAGATAGCTCTTTCTAAAGTGGCTTTTATTTCTCCTCTACCAAGATTAAATTTCAAATTAAATTTTTTAGATTGATTTCATTTCGATCGAGTATCACCTGTCAATAAGAAAAATTTTAAACAACACAGGGAAGATCAATAATTATTTTCAATTATTTATTTTTTTCTAAATAGATTGTTTCAATAATCGCCTTTCCACTCGACAGCCATATTTCCTGGGTTGACAGCTAAATCGAAAATGATCCGTCTGCTTCTCCAACGTTTGATGTTTCAAGGTGAGTGGATTTCCTTCTTCAGGTTGATTGCTTACGTCAGATACCAGTAGATATCCTGCCCAAGTCGTTCTGCTGTCAGTTGACAAGCCGACGATATCTTACTCGTCAATCAATTTGTCATCATTCAGAAAGAGAATATGTAATGTCGAATGTTGATTGAATAAAAAACGCCAACGCTACTATCAAAAGGAAAAATGTTCTACTTGTCGTTATATTTATTATTTATTTATTTATTTGGAGGGGGCGGAAATTTTAGGTCGTGTTTTCTTTTTAATAAGGATGAAGCAAATATTTTAATCAACTTACGTTTTTAAGGTAAAAAGCAGCTAGTGAAATTGATTAAAAGAGAAATAATTATTTTGCGACAAGAAATAATATTTGATCGTGAGTTTTTAGGATTTAATTCAAACTTAAAACGGGAGCCAATGATTGTCGATTCAGCAAAAATTAACCCTGCATCTGGGGGTCGGATAGTCTAGGCGGTAGCGTGTCATCCTGCTAACCAATTGAACCCGGGTTCGAATTCGACTCGAGCCATCCGGCTAAAATCTGATCACCGAGGTAGGGACAAATTTAAATAAAATAAATAGTATCGTAAATGGCTTATGGCTAGAAAGGCCGAAAAGCCAAAAAAAACCTTGTATCTCGATATGATAATATATTATATGGAGTTTCAATTTTCGATCCCATCATTTCAGATATATGGTAGGGTAGGCCATTTAACTTTTGGAATTTGAATCGACTATAAAAAAAACTAATGAATATTTTTTCAAAATTATGAGTTTATTAGAAAGATTGACATTTTCATTTAAGAATGAAAGACAAAATCATTATTTAATTTCCAAAAACAGTGCGCAAAAGATCGATTGTTACATTGGCTGTGTGGCAAGTGGCCCCGTCCTGTTGAAACCAAATGTCACCCATGTCATCCTTTTCAATTTTTGGAAACAAAAATGTTGTTTTTTTTCTTTCTTAAATGAAAATATCCAAACTCATAATTTTGAAAAAATATCCATTAGTTTTTTTTATAGCCGATTCAAATTCCATTAGATGGCTCACCCTATATATGGTTTATTAGAAAGATTGGACATTTTCATTTAAGAATGAAACACAACATCATTCAAATGACTGCCACGGCTGGCTTGACAGTACTCCATCCGATCAACCCAATTTTTCAGTACATTTTCAATTGGGTTGATCGGATGGGGTACTGTCAAACCAGCCATGGCAGTCATTTGAATGATGTTTGTGTTTCATTCTTAAATGAAAATGTCCAACCCTCTATTAGTTTTTTTTATAGCCGATTCAAATTCCAAATGTTAGATGGCCCAACTCTATATTTTAAACATTTCTAAACACAGAAATAAGCAAAAGAAAATTGACAATTTTTTGAGAATATTAAATAACCAAGAGTTCAAATTGGTTTAATAAAATAAATAATATATAAGTAAATGATCAGCATCAAATATGCTTTATTAAATAAAACCCGCAACCACGGGTATCTTCGACTCCTACCCAGCCCTCTTTTTCTTCTTTTCACGATAGAGGGGCCAACCCTGGCCTTTAAGGGATGCACCTCATTGGTTTAACTCCTTTTCTCATTAATTAATAAAAAAATTCAAGACTAGCTGCGGGGATTTTGTGGGCTGGGTAGAAGTCGAATGTATTTGTGGGTGAAGATCTTATTTAATAAAGTATTATTTTATGCTAATCATTTACTTATATATTATTTATTTATTGTGCTGTAAACAAATTTGGAACTCTTGATTATTTAATTTTCTTTCTTATTCATGTGTTTAGAAACGTTTAAAATGTCTGAAATATTGGAACCGAAAATTGCAACCCTATATAATAAATTATTATATCGAGATGCAGAGTTAATATTGTAGGCATGTCTACATATCTAGAATTGACAAAATATTCCTTCTATTCCGAAAAATAATAAAATAATGTAGAATTAACTTAAAATTAAAAACTAACGGTCAAAATACTAAATTCTTCTGAAAAATATTAATATATATATATAAATTTAAATTTGAAAGTATAACTATTTTCTGATTTGAAAATAAAACCTTAGTTCCTTACAAAATTTGTAAATTTTTTCCAATTATAGAATATAAACCCAAGCATAAAGGGTTAATAAAAAATTTTCTACAAAACTCTAATGACTCCTATTAAAAAATTTCAGTCCAGATAAATTCAGGGAATTTTCCGATTGTATATCCATTGCAAATGTTGAAAGTTGTTGAACTTTAAAAAGATTTATAATGAAGCGTAGATAGAAATATGAGTCTTCATTTTGCAATTATTTATTACAGGAATATCAAAAGATGCGCTGTTTACTAGTTTTTGCATAAATTACCAGGAGTTCGAATATTGCTAAATTTTATGGCATTAAATAAGGAAGCAATTAAAATATCTATAAATAGCGAAGTATGGGATAAGCTGCATACAAATAAGTGATGGTTAAAAAAAAGTGGGAAGACCTGACCTGCGAACATCGATTTGAAGTCTATTCCAATCATTGTATATAAAACTAAGTAGAGAAGAGGATAATGACCGTCTGTCTGTCTGTCCATCTGGTTGTCAGCCGAATGACGAATGAAATAAACACAACGATGAATGGAGAGTGAATGGTTCAAACAAATGCTATAATCTTTTATTCAAAAAAAAAAAAAAAATCAATTCGAAATTAGACTTTTTTGTATTTATATTCAGATATTCTTGGATTTTTTAAGGAAGATTCTTATTGAGAATTCTTCTTTAAGTGCCATATCAGGTCTCCCTGACGTTTCGGCACCTCTCCACAAATACCTGTGCTGATTGTGTTTAGCTGTTTTTACACAGATATACGGGACCTACTTTTTAACGCCGGTTCCGAACGGCTAGTTTGGTGGGTTTGACAGACAATACTCTTGGTAGGTTGCCATTGCTTTCCAAGAGGAGGCGGCTGCAAATATCTGCCGAGACTCAGTCTCGAACCAGCATACTTCAGGACAGCGACCTGACACTCTGACCACCGACCCATAGTCGCCTTTTGTTGAGAAAAATATATTTAAATTAGTGTTTTATCGTCCAAGATAAAAAAATATCTTATATGGCTGGTTATTGGGAACTTGGACTTTGAAATAATTGGAAGTTAAATTTTCAAAAGTTGCAACGTTTTGTTATTTCTCGACTTTTTCAGGCAATTTTTAAGCTTAACTTCCTCGTAAGTAACATATAGTTCATTAGACATACATTAACATTGAAAAGTTTTTGTTTTTGCCGAGAGTAGCAGAGTTGTTGATTCACAAAGAGAAAACAAAGAGGTTGTCCTCTGCTTGATGCAAATAAGCATACACATACATTAACATGGTTATTTATATTTCTTTCTTACTTACTCTTCGGCTCTACAACCCTGGGTGGGTCTTGGTCTCATGGATTATCTTTCTCCACACGATTCGATTCCTGAGTAGCGCCGTCCACGTCATAATTCCCCAGTACATTAAGGTCCTGGGAGACCAGATCCCTCCATCGTAGCCGAGGTCGTTCCAATGGTCTCTTTCCTGACGGCATCCCATTCTATAATGTCCTTCACGATGCTCTTTATTCATCCTGATCTCACTTACCACGTCCCATTCCATTGTAATCTTTTTGATTTAATGAGATGGACGACATCTCTGACCTCATTACAATTTCCTCAGTTCTTGGTGGACCTCATCTCTTCTTGACCCGTGCATCTGTCGTCCATGACTGCCCCAAATATCATTCTTAATATTTTTTCTTTCACATCTCTGTTAGAGATTCCTGATTGGGTTTTGTCATCGCCTACGTTTCACTCAGCTGGATTTTTACTTTCCTGTTTAGGACTCAAGAACAAAGTATTTTTAGGGAATAGACACACTTCCACGTGTTTTGGATTCTTGAGTTTATTTCCGATTGGATGTTATTATCAGAAGTTACTAAAGACCCAAAGTACCTGAACTCCGAGACCCTCTCAAGAGGTAGGATTCCCCAGGGTCATTTCTAATGGTAGTGTGACTCATGAAATTCTAGACACGTGCATATATTTTGTCTTATCGAGGTTGACCTGAAGAACCGCCTTTTTTATATTATTATTCATTAATATTGCAACTTGTATTAGTTAAGCCTTGCTGAGGATTGTGTGTGTGTTTTTGAATAGGGATGCCATTGTTCTGCAATGATAATTGTTTTTATTAGTGATCGACATGGACTAATAAATTATATATTACTTACGAGGAAGTTAAGCTTCAAAATTCCCTGTAGAAGTCGAAAAATATACGACGAAACGTTGCAAATTTTTAAAAATTTAGCTTTCAAAGTCCAAGTTTCCTACCAATAACCAACCATATAAGAAAAATATATTTAAAAATAAGAAATTTCAGAATTGAATTTGTTTAGAGATGCCTGCGTAATTATCTTTTACTCCTGGCAACTCGCGGTGGTTGTAAGATTACAATACTGATATGTAATATTACTAAAAAGTTTTCAGCCCGGACTTGCCATTTATTATAGTAAAATAAGACAAGAAATTTCTTGACGTCAGTGTAAGTGAAAGTAAAAATAATACTAATACCTGTATTATATGATTACTTCACCAATAGAAATCAAATTGAAAATTTACTACATTGATTGTGGTAAATTTTATATTAGTAATTGAGAAGATACGGATGTAAATATGAAATTCACTATAAAGAAATCACGAAAATGTGATGGAATGGATAATTTTAATTATATGTCAGAAGGGTTGTGTTCTATCCGGTTGGGAAATCGAAACCGAGTGGCAAAAATAGCAATCCGGGTGACGTGAACTCCATCTGACTTTTTTATTATTCATTCCATGAAGGATTTAGTAGTTGACAACCTCTCGTGATTCACTTATAAATTTAAAGTCTACCACTATCGGCAATTTGAACTTAAAAAATTTACTGTTAGGAATGGATGTAAATTTTACTGCCATTCAATGTTTATTGTAAGAAAAAATATCTTTACTACTACTAATGGAATATTGAACTAAAGCAAATCTTTCGATTCGAATATAATAAATTTCTTTCATCTGTATGTTTCTTTTTTTATTTTAGTTATATTCAAATACATAAGGTTTCAATTTTTTAACTCCTAATGATGCAACCCGAAATTCAGAGCCTTCTTGATCCGAATGCTTACCAATCTAGAAACACAGTGCGGAAGCTCTTCTTTCAAATCGGTCCGAAGACAAAAGTATTATTTCTCTTGAAATCAAAGGAATTTCATTTTATAATTTTATTTTTAATTAGATAAACTCGAATTTAAAATTAAAAAATCTGATTTATAAACAGCTTTTTGAATTTTGATTAGGGTGCGCCCGTAAGCGTGCAACCGGAACTCTCTATTCCTGACATCACTAATCTGTCTTCTCTTTCCGTTTGCCAGGGCAAAACAATTTTTATAATCACCCCCCCCTCCCGCCTTTTGAATTTTTTGGACTCTTAGCAACTTATGACATCTCCTTATAATATAAATGAGAATCTTCTAATGTAAATATCAGCCTTCTTCGATTTTTGTTTTTGAAATTTTGTTATTTTTTAAAATATTTTTGAACCCCCCCCTCTCCCTTTTGGGTCACTAGCAATTTCCCAGTCATTTTCATAAGACTATAAGGGGCATATCTAATTCATAAATTTTAGTAGTAAATTTAATATGTTTTTTATATATCACATTTTCTGCTTTGTTACTAATGTAAAACAAAGCAATGATAACCACCCCATTGTTTATTTTTTCTTTTAGTCAAAAACAAAATCTTCATTTTTAGATCTTTCTTCTTTAAGTGCCATATCAGGTGTCCCTGATGTTTCGGCTCCACTCCACATACACCTGTGCAGAGTGTGTTTAGCCGTTTTTACACAGACATACAATCTACTTTTTAACGCTGGTATCAACGGCTAGTTTGGAGAGGTTACTAGCAAATTATACTCCTTGCAAGTTGCCATTGCTTTCCAAGAGTTTTAGGTCTTTCAGAATATATGTCAGTATTCGCCTGGCTTATTTCTCCTACGAATAACAACTTTTACAGTAAAAAGAGTGAAACACAAAAATGATTTTTTGTGAGACTCCATCAGATCCTCTGGGGATTGCTAAATTTGGCCCACTAAATAAAAAGATTGATCACCATTGCTCTAAGGAAATACGATGTGGGTTTTTAGTGAAACATTATTCAATAAAATTTCAAGGATTCTTTATGGTGTTTCAATTCTTTAACTTCCATTTATGATTTGAATAGTTTATTATATTTACTTTTACACCTTTAGACTAATAGGATATTTCACTGCTCATTTACTGACCGTCTGCAAAATTTGTGGAAAGCGTACCAAGTCTTGAAAAGGCTTTCACTTTTAATCTCCAATTTTAAAGTGAAATATTTGATATTGTTTATTCATATTTCCAAACACACATTGGCACATAAGACATTAAAATGATTTTATTCTATGTTTCAAATATTTCTAAACAGGAATAACTAACAAAAATTTAGAGTCAATTCAATACAATAGGTGAATAAAATATGAATATTTCAAATTTAATGTTATTATCCCTGTTTGAGATTACCTCTACCAATGAGAATGTGTATAAAATATTAAGCTATTAATAATAATGTGAAAACACACTTAACCTCTGTTTTTTTCCTTCCCTAGGCAAATTTGTTTTTAAAAATATTTGTGGTAGTTTTCTTGGATCGCTGAACGAATGTGAAACGAGAAGAATTCTCGCTTGCGATTTTTTACTTACACTCTGTTTAAGACTTGTTCTGAAACCCGCTTTATGTAGGGGTGTAGGCTAATTTATGGTTTATTGGCCTCAAATTTCATACAGAGTAATCTGGATGGGTTAATAAATGAGAATTGCCGATGCACTGCATTCAACCAGAATGCAAAATAGTTTCATTAACTTATTAAAGTTGTTATAGGAAAATAAGGACTATAACTTTTATGCAGATAATTTATATTTTATTCCCAACGTTTCGTCAACTTTGTTGACTTCTCAAAGCTCAAATAGCTACTTCCCTGCATATTTAGCATTTTTATAATTATTCTTTCCTTGATATGTTTACTAAGAAAGAATAATTATAAAAATGACAAATATGCAGGGAATTTAACTATTTGAGCACTGTAGAAGTCAACAATGTTGATCATAAAAGATATAGTCTTTATTTCCCTATAACAACTTTAATAATTTAATCCATGGACATAAATAATCAAAATAGTTTCATAAACTTTACAAATATTATTATGTTTATGGCGAAGCCGATTGGTTCCACTGTGAACTGTCCGTCGATGCTTCCCTGAAAGATTACAGCAGGGTTGGAAAAATTGTGAGGTTTTTCGGAATGATATTTATTTACCAGGTTTATTTTTCTTTAATTGAGATTGGTGTGAAATCAATTTCACAACAGACATTAAAAATTGAAATATTTGTAAGCAGCAGGGTTGGAAAAATTGTGAGTTTTTTCGGAATGATATTTATTTACTAGATGTGTAGTAAAAAATTTTCTTTAATTGAGATTGGTGTGAAATCAATTTCATAACACACATTAAAAATTGATTTCACACCAATCTCAATTAAAGAAAAATTTTTTACTACACATCTGGTAAATAAATATCATTCAGAAAAACTCAATTTTTCCAACCCTGATGCTTTACAAATATTTCACATTTTATGTGAAAATTATTTAATATTATAATTTAATCATTTTTAGAGTTCTGTTCAAAAGTAAAACGTGTGGATACAATGTCTGTCCATCTCTCATACCATTTAGCTCGTAAAACTAAATAAGAAACCAAATCGGAATTGGATATTTCACAACTTTGATAAACTTTAATGAGGAGCAGAGAGACAATGTTGACTAATTTCTGAGGCGAGATAGAAGCCTTCCTGGCATTTGCTTTGATTCTAGCTCATTAGAATCAATCTTGACTGTCACTTTGGGATCTGATCTTTTTTGAACTGACCACATTACTTCTGTAGCAAAGCTGCTGCATGTAAGCTTAGCTTTCTTTTGAGGACCAAACGCTTTTTTACGACCACTCATGATCTTATCCTATATATAATTAGCCTCTCTCTCGAAGATGGTTGCCATCTGTGGAGCCTCCCTGAAGCTGTTTATTTTCCACTATGGATGCAATTCATAGGCGAGCTATCATTCTGATTGATGTATCTTCAAAAATCATTTTTATGAAAGCCGTTCGATTATTTGAAGTCGACTGTCTGACCGTCATATTTCCTTGGCCAAAGTATACGCAATTAAATAAACTGATATAATTAAATAAACAAGTAATAAATAGATAATAAAATAAGTTATTGCTTGTTACTTATTGTTATTATGGCAAATATATGAAGCAATTTTTTATTTTTTATTTTTAATGACCTCGGAAATGAATCCATTTGGCCAAGTTCCTTTTTGCTTTTTAAAGAGTTACAATATTTATATTTTTATATATACCATACGTACCTATATACAATTACAATTATAGATCAAATTTTAAAATTTATATAAATGGTTTGGATGCTATTAATAGTTTTATTATTGCCTCTTGTATCTCGGAGTCATGACAGTCAGGATTGAAATAAGTTAAGAATTATTTTCATTGATGTAGAAATTGGTATTTTTTAGAAGATCTAGTATAAAATAAGTCAATCGCTTTAGTATTTTTTGAGCACCCCAGAAAGATGTGATTGACATCACCAATTTGGCTGTTATCAGTCACAAAAAGGAGTCTTTTAGATGAAATTGAAAGAGTTTTCTGGGGGTAGCCGGGTGACCAATTCTCATATATTTAAATTATTTATTTCCACTATACATAGTATATATTAAAAAAATAATGCCTTCTAGTCGTAACAAAAATATACCTACTTATATATAGTATAAATTCTTTAATCTCAAACATAGCTCTTCATCAGCCAATTTATTTTCAATATTATTTTTATAATCAGTTTGCTTTTTACATTACTAGAGTGTATTATAAATATATATACCTATATATAAATACAAGAACTAATCATCGATATAGCACAACTGATTTTATTCTATCTTGAGGTTTTAACATAATTATTAACATCCACATCATCAATATCGACTCAATAATTATTAACAGTGACTTTAGTAGTAGTGTAGTTAAGCTATTTTTTTATTAAAAAATATATGCCCCAAACGATTGAAAAAAGCTCACATAAATAAAATCAATTTATTTAATTAAAAAGCAAAATAGTACATTTAAGGTAGTTATTTCACCATATGGGTTTTCTTAGGATTTTTTTGAAATTTAGACAGATTATTATTTAAATACCTCTGAATCGATTGGTGGCAAAACGAAATTGATGAACAATATAGTTCCGGAGATATTAAATTCCAAACATAGAGTTTTTCAGACTCTTAAACATTACACTATACGGAATATCGGAAAGTTTACATATATATTTAATTATAATTAAGAAAGTCTTCTTACCATTGTTATAAAAAACTAAACCAACATTAAACAATAACTAATACATTTTTTAAGAAAATTTTAATTGATAGTTACAACACAGTTTCTGAGATAATAATGAATAAATAATGAAAAATTTACACTAAAAACAAGCTGGCAACAATGCATATATTTAACCTAAAAAATAGATTAACTTTAGTACTTTTTTGACGTTTTTTCGCTTCAGCCATTGCTGCAACAGCTTTCAATCGCTTATTAAGAACTTTTTGTTTTATAAATCTCCCTTTGACATTTCTATGATAAAATATATACAAACTCGGACAATGTTGCCAGATTTGTAAAACGAGCACGGGATTGGCTAGTAGTGGTACATAAACAGCAAAAAGTTTTGGGCTGATGAATTATGAATCCTTATTGTCTGTTCTATATACTCTAGGATTAACTTTTTGCTAGTATTGTCGCGAAACAACTACCTTAATCGTTGAAAATATATTCTTCGTATTTTAGGGGAACAATGCAAGAAAACAATTCTATAATAAATACAATAAATATTTTTTTGCAACTGGTAATTTAGTATATTTAAGTAATTGTTGTGTTACATGTAAATTTTAATAGTATTTAGAATATAACAAACAATCAATATTTCTAATAACAGTTTAGTTTTACAAAATAAGATGATGTCTACATCAATATTAGGATCTATTTTTAGTGGAGTGTGATTTTTTTGAAGGCCGAATATTTGGAAACCCCGAGACACTGCCCGACATTTATTATAAGCTGGTCAGAGGGAGTTGCTTCGGTTGCCAGTACATCATCAAGCCACTGTGAGCAGTCACCTGGCACTCCTAAAAAAAAACATTTAGAAACAATTAAAAAACAAAAAATAATTAAAATGCTAAAGTTATTTTAAAAGTATAAATAAAGCGAAAATATTTTTAAAAAATAAGGAGCAAAAGTAAAAAAAAATTATTAACACAACGCAAATTAATTATAATATAATCAAAGTACAATATGTAGTATAGTAGAAACAAATTTAGATGATAGATATATACAATGAGTTGATAAATTGAAAGTTTCTTTTTGCCGAGAGTAGCAGAATTTTTATAAATTAAAGGAGACAATATAAGAGTGTGTCTTCTGGTAAAAAAATAAATTTTTAAATTTATTTATAACGATACTATAGTTTCGAGTGCTTTGGCCTCTTCATCAGTCTATTACAATTGATTCACAAGAATTGATGTGTGAAAGTTGCTAAGGTATTAGTTATAAAATATGGCCCTTCTACTAAGAACAGTGAATAATATAAATTGTTTTGCAGAACACATTATTATGTACCTGCTAATTATTTCAAGGGCCGAATATGTAAGATGTTGATGTACCTTAGAAAATTAATAAATAAGTAATACAATAAATAATTGTTAAGGAACATGGCCTCGATGCAAGGTGAAACCTTATTTAAAGTATTAATATAATGAAGAAATAATATAAGTACTGCCAGAATTTAGAATTTTTTAAGATAAGAGATTTAGGTTGGATAATGATAAGAAAGTGGGGACAACTCGGTTTAGCTATAAATAATTTTCTAATTGTTTCTATAGAATATTAGCTGCGACGCCGACGCTCGCCTATGGCAGGCATCTTGCTAGCCAAGGGGCTTCCCTCCCTGGATCCCCGCATCTTCCTCCACCCGGCCAACCTTATTTTCGCCCCTGGACCCTCCTGCCCTCAGTTTGAGTAATTGATTTTTGTATTTCTATTTCTCTAGGGGTCCACGGATTAAGGATACAAATTTTGATCAAGTTTGGTCGAAAGGCCTAGAATTTTCATCATTTGACTCTCGCTTCATTTTGAGTGGTAAGTTTTTGGCGTCGAGAAATAAATTTAGTCCTGGTAAGAACACTTCTATTCATGAAAGACACAAATTTGGGGAATATATGGCCTTTCGTTTGAATGTCTAGTGAACACAAATCTACAACAGAAATCCTGACATTTTAATAAAGTGATTATATTTTTTCCTTCATTTAATAAATACAATCAGAAATTAGTTTAATTAGGTATCGAATATTTTAGTTTTCTTAAACTCATAAGTAAATTGTACAAATGTTAAAAAGATGAGAAAGAATTTCAAATAAAATCTAAAAAAAAAAAAGTATAGCCATTCAGTAAGATATTTGGGAATTTGGCAAGATTAAGAAATACTCAATTTTTAAACATAAAGACGGAGAATGTCAATGTAATTATAATTATTTATTTATAAGTTATAGAAATTATATTCAGAATTATCAAACGATAATGACTTTTTGTCTATTTCATCTTCCATAGTCATCAACTTCGAAATTGTCTTCCTCGGCTTGACCCTCTTGACCAGAATTTAATTTTAAATGTACTTGAAACATTAGGTTGATGCATAAGTTCGTAGGTCGTTAATTTTGTTAGCGGAACAATATGATATTGACAGTTTATTTATCATTTGAATTGACAAATGTTGTGCTGCTGTATATGCATTAAATTTTAAATTACTTAAAATTTGTGGATTAAAGAATATTGAGTGTTAAATGAAAAAAAAACTACCACTTACAACATATTCTACTATTTGTGTTGATTAGAAAGAGAAATGAACTTTGACCAGTCAACTATAGTGAGGCACTCCACAGCAAAAATCGCTACGAATTTATTCATTAACTTAATAAATTGTTTTCTTTATTTATTGCTTCTTGCGTTCCTATAATGCTGGTATTTTGACTTTGATTTCCTCAGTCGTACGAGCTTGATGCGTAGATGTTTCGAAGACACGACAATTCGCTGTCTATTTATTAAAATTCATCTTCTCTTACAATGAATTGGATGAAGAAACCGGTAGGAAGAGACTCAATATCAATCGGAATAAAGGTTGATAATTGTTCATTGTCTTTATATATTTATTTTTCAAAGGCTGAAATAATATAATAAATGCGCTTATATATGGTATGTTCTTTTTATTTTATATATGGTATTGTAAAATTAGATTAACAGATTTTTTAGGAACCGGAGATGGATAATAATATTCAAAACACTATCTATGTAGTATTATAATTAGTTTATTAATTCATGAAAAGACAGACAGTCCATGGTTCTGTTTCGCTGACATATTTTTATAACAGCATCCTCAGTGCCCTTCTAGTTCAATGATCAAAACATACGAACCAATGAAATCAGTTCGGCCATATTTTCAATTATTAGATGTAATCGGTGTCGTTCAATTTTCACCCACAAAAGATATATCTCACACGTCACAACCTTTCAATACAGATAAGAGTAAAAGTATCCTCTTTAAGGTAGTTGTTTCACAACAATACTAGCAAAAAGTTAATGCTAGAGTATATAGAGAACAGACAATAAGAATTCATAATTCATAAGCCCAAAACTTTTTGCTGTTTATGTACCACTACTAGCCAATCCTGTGCTTGTTTGACAAATCTGGCAACATTGTCCGAGCTTGAATATTTTTATCATAGAAATTTCAGATAAAATATATTATAAAGGTCGATTTATTAAACAAAAAGTTCTTGATAAACGAATAAAAGCTGTTGCAACAATGGCTGAAGCGAAAAAAAACGTCAAAAAAAGTACTAAAGTTAATCCGCTTTTTAGGTTAAATAAATGCGTTGTTGCCAGCTTGTTTTTAGTGTAAATTTTTCATTATTTATTCATTTAACTGTGTTGTAACTATGAATTGAAATTTTCTTAAAAAATGTATTAGTTATTGTTTAATGTTGGTTTAGTTTTTCATAACAATGGTAAGAAGAGTTTCTTAATTATAATTAAATATGTATATAAACTTTCCGGTATCCTGTATAGTTCAATGTATAAGAGTCTGAAAAAATCTATGTTTGGAAATTTAATATCTCCAGAACTATATTATTCATAAATTTCGTTTTGCCTCCAATCGATGCTGAAGTATTTAAATAATAATCTGTCTAAATTTCAAAAAAATCCTAGAAAACCCATATGGTGTAACAACTACCTTAAAATTAAATTCTGTGCACAAGTTGGATGAGTGAGTGTGCTGGCTTGTCCAGAGAAATTAATTTTAAAGAGGATACTTTTACTCTTTATCTGTATTGAATGGTTGTGATGTGTGAGATATCTTTTGTGGGTGAAAATTAAACAACACCGATTACATCTAATAATTGAAAATATGGCCGAACTGATTTCATTGGTTCGTATGTTTTGATCATTGAACTAGAAGGGCACTGAGGATGCTGTTATAAAAATTATGTCAGCGAAACAGAACCATGGACTGTCTGTCTTTTCATGAATTAATAAACTAATTATAATACTACATGGATAGTGTTTTGAATATTATTATCCATCTCCGGTTCTCTACAAAATATGTTAATATAATTACAAATAAGGTATATAAGTAATACAGTGGCGTTTTTTTTGAACAAAATGTTTTTATTTACAAATTAAAATTTACATATTTATTTTTCATTTTACAATTATTTGAGTATCCTATACTGCCTCACCCAATGTTCTTCTTTTTTTATTTTAATCATTTTATAAATTTTAGTGTTGAAATTTTGAAAAAACCCACGACTTGAATACTATAATAGTTACCATAGTTAAAAGGATATATAGCCCAGTATATAGGGGGGTTTCAGCTTACATTAATTGCGGGAAAAGATTTTTTTCTAGGATCGTTTGGTATGGTGTAGGTACTTATGCCAAATCTAAGTTTGCGACCTCGTAAGTGTGGGGGACAACTTTTGGTGGCCGAAAAACCTCGAAATTTTCGGACTTTTTCCAGTTTTTCGCTTATAACTCGAAAACGGTCCATATTTTGTAAATAACCGTCCTATAGTAAATTAAAGAGGACAAAATTTCGAGTCGATTAATTGGTCCAGTAGTTCGATTTTTTATGGGGATCCAAAAAACTAGCCCCTGGATCACTTTTGAATATCCCAAAAACTCGCACTTTTTTCGATTTTTTCCCATTTTGACCATGAAGGAGCACGTTTTCGACAAAGACCACGCTATACATTTTTAAACTAGATTAAATTTGCTACAAGTCAAACAAAGTTTCATCTTAATTGGAAAATGGTAACCCGTGCGGCAATGAGGTTGAAGTTTTGAAAAACTGCAATTTTTTGCAAAAAATCGCAGTTTTTCCTTCATAAAATGAAAACCACTCATCCTAGAAACTTGATTCCTATCTCACGCTGTTTACTTAACTTTAGATTTGACAGATAGATAGGGTCTGCCTCTGGGGGGGGGGGTTCTGACCCCAAGCCCCCGTGTATACACCACTGTATAATTTAATAATTTTATAAAAAATCATTTTTTATATTTTTATAATTTATAATCAATTACCTCGAATATTGATAAGTCGAGTGATGGAATAAGGTATGGTAGCAAATAAATTGCGGTAGAATCCTCTATAAAGAGATTTGAATTCTTGAAAGAAAAAATATGTGGCTTCAAAAATCATTCAATCTTATATTCTTTCGTATTTATTTTTTAATTATAATCTTATTTTCAGAACCTGAAATGAACATGAACAAGAAATGGTCATTAGAAATAAAATAGTTTCAAAGGAGTTGCGTATCATAATCAGTAGTGTGTTATAAAAATTTTAACATAGGGCTCGCTCTTAGTTTGTTAAAAATAAGGATTGTATGTTGATAAATTGTTATATTTTGATACATAAGAATCATAAGATACATTCAGTGGCGGATCATAAGCAAGGCGCCTAGGGCCCCGTCGAATATGGGGGCCCACAAAATTGATTATCATATTAATTTTGATCGTGATATAAAATTTCATTTCATTTTTATAAAAAAATTTAAAAAACTACGTTAGAAACAAAATTTCTTAAAATAGGTTAAATTTATTTATCTACTATTTATATTGAAGACGAACTATTTAGTTTGAATTGCGAGCTTATTATTGAGAAATTCGCTAAAGAAAAATCTAGAAAAAAACACATATAATTATAATGTTAATAATTATTATATTATAATATATAGCAGCTATTCTCAACTACCAGTAGTCCACGGAGAAATTTTACTAGTCCGCATATAGGTATACATGGTGGTGACTTGGCCGACGCAGAATAGCGATTACAATGTTAATTTTTGAATGTGCATTTATTTGCTCCCCTAATTATTTTAGAGTTAAAGTTCTTATATGTTTTTTGTAGAGAAAAAAATACTGAATCCGAACATATTTTTGTTTTCAAATTTTGAAATTTCAGAACCGTAATAATCAACATTATAAATAATTGTATTTTTACAAAAATCACTGAGGCCATGGAATTATTAAAACAAACAAGGCATTTTCATTTGTTGTTTCTATTTGACGTTTAATATAGTGATGTCTTTAGTGATTATTTTAGAGCATAATTAGAATACAAAAAACTGAGCAGAATTAAAATTCTAAAAGATAATTACATCAGATTTTGTCTAATTCATAATTTAAAAGTCCAAAAAAACAATTTTAAAAATGTAGATATTTATTTAAAAAATTTAAATTCAAAACTTTTATTGTTGTCGATTCTGTAAAATTTTTTACAAAATTCTGTCGTTCTAAACTTCATCTACGTGAATCTACTATTTTTATTTATCAATGACGAATACAAAACTCAGCCCATTCAAATTTAACGAGTTTCTCATTATGGTAATCAATAAATTCTAATAAGAACTGATTTTAAAAAGTTCAAATATAACAAACGTCAAATAGAAACAACAAATGAAAATGCCTTGTTTGTTTTAATAATTCCATGGCCTCAGTGATTTTTGTAAAAATGAATTATTTATAATGTTGATTATTACGGTTCTGAAATTTCAAAATTTGAAAACAAAAATATTTTCGGAAATATTTTTTTCTCTACAAAAAACCTATAAGAACTTTGACTCTAAAATAATTAGGGGAGCAAATAAATGCACATTCAAGGATTAACATTGTAATCGCTGTGCTGCGTCGGCCAAGTCACCACCCTGTATATAATTACATATCTTTACATTTAACTATTATTGTAAGTAAATGATAATAAAAATGTTACAATTAACTTATGTAGTAGTTCTTTAATACCTAGTAAAATTTTGTTGTTAAAAAAATATCATTGGTCCGCGAATTTTTTTACAAATTTTATTGGTCCGCGGGCCAAAAAAGGTTGAGAAACGCTGATATATAGTATTATAAATTGTTGAAACATAAAAATAAGATTAATAAATTACATGTAACTAATTAAAATTATGCTTTATATTATAATACCTACCTATTAATTAATTTCCAGACATTTTTGTTATCCGGGGCCTAACTTTTTTTTAGCCTAGGTGCTTATATTGTCTTAATCCGCCACAGGATACATTTATAATTCAGTTACAACAATATAAATATAGAGAAAAAACTAACATTTACAAACAAAAATCAAAAAGAAAAACATAAAAATTTCTGAACTATACATGAAATTATTCAAAAAAATAAAATAAAAAAAAAAAAAATGAAATAACAAGGGGTTCGCAAATTATCAAGAAATTTAACAAAGGGCTTGCACGAGCCCCCTTTAGCTCACCTCTGATCCTAATACATATCCATATTTATGACCATTAACACATTTAAATAAAAATAATTTTATTTTATTGAAAGTAATGGAAGGCAGCCCAGGGGTAGTGAGGAAAGAAAAATTAACACATATCTAAATAAGGTGTAATTTATTGGAATCCTTCCTCCTTTCCTTTCAAACCGACGTTTCGGAGGATTTTCCCCTCCTTCTTCAGGGTTTCAAGGGGTCATGAAGGAAACAAATAAAATGCTTCCTTCTTCTGTCCACAGCAATATTTAAAACTTTTTATAATTAAGAAAAATAATGAAAAAAAAATTGTTTTTCTATGCTTCTGCTAAGGAAGAAAAAAGTTTTAAACACTGCTGTGGAGAGAGGAAGGAAGCATTTTATCTGTTTCCTTCATTGACCCCTTGTAACCTTGAAGAAGGAGGGAAAAATCCTCCGAAACGTCTGTTTGAAAGGAAAGGAGGAAGGATTTCAATAAATTACACCCTATTTAGATATGTGTTAATTTTTTCTTTCCTCACTAGCCCTGGGCTGCCTTCCATTACTTTCAATTGAGATTTCTACCAGTCCGTCTTTCTCCAGAGAAAATTTCGTGCAAATAAATTTTATTATAAGAATTATAAAATATATCAAAAGTTGAAGAATTACCTCCAATGGGTAAATGATAGCCTGACTTGATCCTCCAGTTAAAGAGTCAGCCAAGACTTTTGAAAGATGGACAGCTCTTTTGATGAGACATTTCGAATTAATTTTTTTTCCATGTCCTTTAAGAGTGCAAATTTGATGATAGGCTCAGGGATTATTTTCAAACAATAGGTCATGTTGTCTCTCCAAAGATTTCTGATTACTCCCTCCTTGATTTAATTGAAAAGTTTTTGTTTTGCCGAGAGTAGGAGAGTTGTTGATTCACAAAGAGAAACAAAGAGGTTGTCCTCTGCTTGATACAAATAAACATACACACATATATATCGAGATGATATATCTGTATATATATTATTTATTTGTTTGAGACTATAGTTTCGAAGACTTGGTCTTCATCATCAGTCTTTCTTCAATTATAAATGTCAATTAATAAACATTTATAATTGAAGAAAGACTGATGATGAAGACCAAGTCTTCGAAACTATAGTCTCAAACAAATAAATAATATATATACAGATATATCATCTCGATATATATGTGTGTATGTTTATTTGTATCAAGCAGAGGACAATCTCTTTGTTTCTCTTTGTGACTCCCTCCTTGATTTGAATGTCGTATTGTGATTTCCCAATTCCTAGAAATAAATATAAAGAATCAATTAGGAATGAAATTTTGAAAAAATTAATCATTTTACTCCTTGTCTATGACAAAGACAATTTCATAAAATCGTAAATTCAAAAATGTATTTTAAATCAATTTGAAGAGAGCTAACATCTCTAAATCTAAAGTGTAATTTAAAGAATAGCCATAGAAGATATTACAATTAAATATAATTATAATTTTTTTCACATATGGACTTGTAAATATACTAGAAATAGTGAAGTTAATTTTCTCATTAATAAATAAAAGAATAATTAACACATTAACACATTAATTTGTTAATTATTCTTTGATATATTAATGAGAAAATTAACTTCACTATTTCAAGTTAGAAATATATAAATTCGGATATTATTTTCACTTAATATTTGACAAAAATCATCTGCATTTGATTCGTGATTGAATAAAATACAGGAAACTTATGATTTTTTTTAAATATACGTGATGTTTAACAAAATAAGTCGCTTTCAGTGGCATATTTTAATTTAATCAATTTATGTGACTCAAATCTAATTCTGTCCTAAATTGTACAAAAGTGACTTCAATCTAAAAGCTAAATTTATATTTTCTAAGTGATTTAAATTGAATTCATAGATAAAGGATACAAAATGGGGTGAAAATTTAAAAAAAGATAGGAAAAATAGGGGTGAACCAGCCGCTATGGTGTTAAACATACTAGAATGTGACATCAGAAAAACAAAAAGATTGAAGATAGGATCCTAAAAGAATTGGAACAAGAAATCCAGGAGGAATACGCAAAAATCGATTAATCAACATATGTATTTCTCATTTTATAAAAATATAAAAAAATAATTTAGGGATGGAGCAATATTTAAGCAGAGAGTATATGAAAGAAAAAGACAAAGAATTGTGGACAAGAGCTCGTTGTGGAAGTATTTCTACAATATTTAAAAGTTTTTATTTTGCCGAGAGTAGCAGAGTTGTTGATTCATAAAGAGAAACAAAGAGGTTGTCCTATGCTTGATGCAAATAAACATACATACATATATATAAACCTCTTTGTTTCTCTTTACAAAATAATGTAATACTTAATCAAAAAGTGTGGGGCGCGTAAACATGTACTTTTAATTAATTTCGAAAAAGTGCCCCACGCTTTTTGATTAAGTATTACATTTTTTTACTTTGAGAAAGTGATGTAGGTTTTAGGTGAAACATAATATTAATTAATAAAGTAAAGGGTGTGTAGTTTCACAGTGAATGAAATAAAACTCAAAGAGGTTTATACAAACTCAATATATTTCGGATTATTAGTCCATCATCAGGAGTTTACAGGTTAAAACAGTTTGAGTTTTATTTCATTCACTTTGAAAGTACACACCCTTTACTTTATTAATTAAGTATTACATTATTTTGTTCTTTTTAGAAGCATGTTTTTTAGTTTTTTTTTTTTTTTTTTAATATAATTTATTAATCTTTCATTTTATTTATTATTATAGAGAAAATTTTGCGGAATTTAAAAGAAATGTATTTATTATTTATTATATTATGTAATTTCATTTAAATTGAGTAGGTAAACAATTATTTTTATAGAGAAATGTTTGGGGAATTTAACAGAACGAAAGTTACATTGATACACAGATGGGTACAGGTGAAGCTAATATAAAGCATGTAAAAAGGAGGGCAAGGAAGAAGAAAGAAGGAATGACAAATTGTTCAAGAACTTGAGGCGTTTGGCTGAAAATAGGTTAGACAACGAATCGATGGGCGTCCTAAAGAAAGAGGAGAAGAAAATTAAAATAAATTGTATAAAACTTAATGGAAAATCTGTATCAAATCTCAATAAGGCTATGTACAGTTGTAAAAATGGAATAAATAAATTAATTAATAATTTACCAACTTACAGTGGGTGGTCAAATTATTATACCCAAATGATTTTTATCAAGTAAATTTATTTCAATCAAACTTTTCAACAAATCAAGTAGTAATCTAGTCTAATAACCCTTTTGGACTGGCCTGTCAACTCGCCAGAACTCAATACATGTATGGCCGGACATAAAAAAAGAAATTTGCAAAGATAAAATAATTACTAACAAAAGGGACTTGAGAGAAAATATTATTAAAGCATGGCACAATACACCTGCACTTCAAGAAATAGCCAAAAATGCATTGCCAACATATGCCGCAGCGCATAAAAAATATGATTGCTCGAAAGGAAGGATTCACTAATAATATTGAAATTGTATTTTGAATTGTATTTGTATTGTCCTAAGCTAATAAAGCTATAAAGATAACAATTGAAACGATATTATGGGTTTATTAAACTAAACCCTAAAAATGTATGAAAGATATAATTTTTCAAATGAGTTTAATAATTTGGCCACCCACTGTACTTATATACTTACTCTTCGGCTGTTCAACCCTGGGTGGGTCTTGGCCTCATGGATTATCTTTCTCTACAGGATCCTGATAGCGCAGTCCACGTCATAATTTCCCAGTATATTAAGGTCCTGGGAGACCTGATCATAGTAGTAGGGGTCTTCCCAATGGTCTCTTTCCTGACGCCTTTCCATTCCATAATTCTTTTAGGATACTTTTATCGCCCGATTTCATAACATGTGGAATCCATTGTAATCTTTTTGCTTTAATGAGATGGACGTTATCTGATTCATCATATTTTTCGATCTCCTGGATCGTCTTAAGGGAGTAGTCAGGTCTGTACCAGCAGAGAACGTTCCACGAACCAATTTTCATTTCCGTGTTTCGCTTAGTCTTCAAAGTTTTATCCGTCCGAATCCGAGGCTTTTTCCATGTTTTTTTAACAAGGTGCTTTTTTCAGGGTAGGGTTGTTAACCCTACGCCCAACCCTCCTCCTTTTACAGCTGGACTTGGGAACGTCCTTGGCAGAGTTATTATCACTGATGAATCGAATAACATGCCCTTGAGCTTTTGAACTCGATGAATGTTTTAATAATCCCATAAGCAGTCCAGCTCCTCAGAAGTTCCGGAATCAAATCGCCGGACATTGACAACAGTCATCCCAGATATATAAATTCGCTGACATCTCCTAAAGGAAGAGGAGAAGAAAATTAAAACAAATGGTATAAAAATAATGTAAAATCTGTATCAAAGTACAATAAGGCTATGTACAATGGTGTATAAATGGAATCAATAAATAAATAAATAATCTACTAGCATCTAAGATAATAAAGGTATATTCTTTGAATAGAATTTTAAATATCGTCGCCTTAGAGTGTAAACCTGCTAACTCACAACAAGGAAATTTTACAGTGTAGAGAAAAAACAAACAAAATTTAATATTGTTGTTATGGAAAGAAACCATTTTTCAGATTTTTTCTACTACTTACGATCGTAATTTTAAGTAGCAGTTTTACTTGGACGATGTTGCATCTCTTTTTCTTCCGAACGGTATTAATATGTCATATATGATAAAAAATGGATTTAGCAGGATTACACTCAAAGGCGACGATTTGAAATTTTTTAGTTAATAATATTGAAGTAATTTTTGCAGATGGACTGATAAGTGAATTGAGTGAATATTGATGGGGCAACCCAAAACCTCGGTTTATGAATAAAAAGATAGTTTAAATTATCTTTTTTTTTTAATTTTGGACTGCCTCATCAATATCCACTCAATTCACTTATCAGTCCGTCTCCAAAAATTACTTCAAAACCCTGAAGAAAGAGGGAATAAGACTCCGAAACGTCAGTTTATGAATAAAAAGATAGATTAAATTATGTTCTTTTTTTGAATTTTGGACTGCCTTGTAATTATCAGACAGTGTTCCTTTCTAAATTAGTGTGCTCTTGTGTTTTGAAATAAATCCAAAGAGCTTCCCAAGCTTCTTTAAACCATATGTTGAAGTGGTTTTTCAAATTTTCAATAGTTAAGAAACATGGAGTTAGAGCAATTTGAAACCATCATTTAATAAAAGTGGAATTAATCTGTTATATTTGTGAAACTCACCTTGCATTTGTTAAATTCATTTCATATTTTGTTTGGCGTTTCTTTAATATTTCCATGTAACTTCCTACCAGAAGAATCAATCGAGATATTGTTGTTGTTTTTTTAGTTCCAAATGATTTAAAGCAAACTCTGAAAGCAAAGAATGAGATCGACTGTTCAAAGAAGCGCCTGCTTAGAGGTTATCTGTCAAATTCGCTCTTTGATAAAAAGACAGCAAACTATACTAAATCAGCAAATCAATTTGAATCTGAATATTATAATCAAATAATTAACTTGATATAGATCTTAATAATATTATATGAAGGAATATCAATAATATTTTTTGTTTATTGTCTATCAATTTTTCTATTTCTGAAAGATGGCGCTAAAATGGAGCACAAATTTTGAACTGTATCAAATCTTTATATGTGTATTATTGTTATAATATTTGTATTCTATTGTATTATTGTTGTACTGTTTTATATTGTATTGTATTGTTACATTACTTTTATGATTGTATATTATTATTGTATTGAATATTATTATTGTATATTATGTATAGCCGAAAAAATAGCTAATAAAGAAATTATTATTATTATTAAGTGGATATCGTAGAGGCAGTCCAAAAAAAGAACAAGAAGATAATTTACACTTTCTTTTTATTCATAAAACCGACGTTTGGGAGGCTATTCCCTCCTTCTTCAGGGCCTGTAATTAATTAAAATGGGATTTGGCCATCATTACAAACAAGATCATCACAATTTTTTTTTATATAAATACTCAAAAACCATTAAAAATAACACAGCTTTAGCAATTCATGCCCAAGGAAAAAAGCATAATTTTAACTTCAACAATTGTAACATTTTATTGCAAGAGAATAATTATTTTAAAAGAAAAATCCTGGAAATGATAGCTATAAAAAATCTCTTGCCACGTGCCGTAAATTACGGACAGAATCTAAGATATTAATAGAAATATTATTAAATTGCGATATCAGAGGGGATTCATCCCCCAGGAGTCGAACCTGAGAACCAACTTGCTTTCCGGGCAGCTGGCTCACACCCTCGAGACAAAAAACTCCCCCTGAATCGCAATATTTGATGTAAGCATAGAAATCTTTCACTCCATTAATATATAAGGGAAATTAAAAAATTTAGCTTAAAATGAAAAAAAAATTTCATACAAGTCCTATTATTTTAATAAAAAAGTAAAGATTTGAGCATCTTATTTTTGAAAAGAGTTGGAATGTTTTTCAAAAATGAGCTCGGGTTCAGATTATCAAATCAATTTTAAACTAGAAACTATTTTTAAAATTTTCTGGGTCCGTGCCCGGGTAGGAAAAATAGTTACATAAGAGATAATAATAAATTTATTAAATGATCTATTTAGAAATAAAATTTAAAAAATAATAATTTATTAGGTGTAGAAATAAATGAGTATTTCAAAAATTTGTAATTTAAATCAATTTTCAAAGAAAATTTTATTTTAATATTAATTATTTGTTTATATTATGTATTATTATAATTGGAATAATTAGTTCATATAAACATCAAGAGATGACACTAGTAAATTTTAACACCCTTAATTACTATAGGTTCAGATGGGAAAAGGGGATAATCTGGGTAGTGACTTTTTTGTTAAAATAATTAAATAGATGGTGTTTTTAGTGGCTTTTTGAGCAGCCAAACGCTGCTCGGCGACCGCTCCTTCGGGACGGTCCAATTTTTTGCTTGTCTCAAATGGACATTCGAGTTTCGATTATCCTCGAGAAATGAAAAGGATAAGAAATGAGAACTCGGATATTTGAGACCTCACCGCTTAAGGGTTTTATATACGTATAAAATCCCAATTATAGAGGGAAAGAGAGGGCGATATACGTTTTCTCTTTCTAACTTTATTAAATCGCTCTAGAATTGCCCGTTATGCTAATTTACTTTACAAAATTTGATAGATTTTTTTAATAATGAAAATTCGAGGCCATTTCAAACGAGTTGAGACGTGTTGGAGGATTAGATGACAAAAAAATGTTTTTTCAAATATTTCTAAATTATTTATTTTCTCTGATCAAAAAATATCAATTACGCAAAAAATAAATATCGATATATGGGATACGGATTGCAAATATGTATTTTCACATTACAATACACCAAATTTTAATCTTATACCTGAAAACGTTTCCTGAACTTATAAAATGTCAATCTTGAATGGTTTTAGTTAATGGGCTGAAAATTTGTACGCAAATTATTTAGAATGCACCAAATTTTAGCTTTTTACCTGAAAACGTTCCCCGAAAATATAAAATGTCATTTTAGAATAGTTTTAGCTAATGAGCTAAAAATTGGTACGGAAATATTTTAGAATGCACCAAATTTTAGCATTTTACCTGAAAACGCTCCCCGAAAATATAAATTGTCATTTTAGAATAGTTTTAGTCTAAGAGCTGAAAATTGGTACGCAAATATTTGAGAATTCACCAAATTTTAGCTTTTTAGCTAAAAACGTTCCTCTTAAATATAAATTGTCATTTTATAATAGTTTTAGTTAATGAGCTGAAAATTGGTACGCAAATATCTTTGAATTCACCAAATTTTAGATTTTTACCTGAAAACGTTTCCTCAGAGTACAAAATCCCAATCTTGAAAGGTTTTAGTTATTGAGCTGAAAATTGGTTAGCAAATATCCTAGAATTTACCAAATTTCAGCTTTTTACTACCCAGTTAATGATCAGAAAATTGGTACTCAAATATCTTAGAATGCACCAAATTTTAGCATTTCCGGAGAATATAAATTGTCAATTTAGAGTGGTTTTGCTAATGAGCTGATTTTGGTACGTAACTAAGTATTTTTGCATTTTAATACACCAAATTTTAGCTTTATATCCGAAAAAGTTTCACGTGAGTATAAATTGCCAATCTTGAATAATTTTATTTAATGAAACTTGGTACGAATCTATGTATTTTCACATTATACTGTATCAAATTTTAGCTTTATATCTAAAAACGTTCTCTGATTATACGTATGTATGGTAAATTTTTTGCATGACTGTAATATTTTTAATGATTATTTTTCGTATTTGATTGAACAGTAAAAAGATTTGATTATAAAATGGACCGGCAAAATAATAAAATTTCAATTAATAAACACAAATTTATTAGCTAGCCTATTTGGAAATAAAATTTAAAAAAATAAAATATTTTAATATACATATTTAGAAAATTATAAGTATTTTAGAAGCGTGTGAAGTAGTTGGATGGATATAATAAGAAAAACTATTTTTTCTTTGATGAATATTTCATTTATAATGTCGTCCGCCATGTTAATAAGATTGGCAAGAGAAATTAATAGAGAATTAATTAATTAGTTCAGATGGGTCTCAAGAGATGACTCTGCTAAAATTAAAAAACCCCGGATTACTATAGGATTCAATGTAAATAGATAGGGAAAAATTTGGCTTTTTTGGTAGTGTCTTTTTTTGACGAATTATTATATAGGCTGGATTTTGACAAAAAAATTCGCCATTAGTTCAGACGGGTCTCAAGAGATGACTCTGCTAAAACTTACAAACCTCTGGTTTACCATAGGATTCAATGTAAATAGATAGGGAAAAATTTGTATTTTTGGTTAGTGACTTTTTTTGTCAAGTCTTTATAAAGTCTGGATTTTGAGTGGAAAAGTCGCAGACTGCAGCTGCCCATTGCCCCCTTCGGGGGTTTGCAATGCGGGTTTAGCAACCCACAGGCCTGGCCACAGGCACAGCTGGTGATGCGCCCATACATAGCCTCTCCCAGTACGGTGATGCGGCTTATACAGGTGCGAGTAGGATTGGCCAATCCGAAAACCCTCTAGCCTCTCCCGCGCTAGTCCATGCGTTACGTACTATAGCCTCTGGACTAGTATAGCACCAAAAGGGGGAGTAATATCCCCGCTCGGCCCTGGCGTACGCCTGGGTCCTGAGTGTGCGATGCGACTACCACCGCAACACAAGAGTGTGTAATGCCTTCGGGTGCGTAATGCCTCTTGCTAAATTTGCGTGGTTCGCCCAGGTGCGCCTGGAGGTCCATCTCTCTCACCTAGCTAGCCTAGGGCCGAGAAGGAGGACAAGGGCTGCTATGCGCAACGCATAGCCTCTGGCAGCCAAGTCAACCCCACCCTTCACGCGGGGTCCTCTGTTTAGTACAGATGGGGCAATGGCGAAAAAACTAGAAAAAATACCTTTGGCTAGACTAGAACAACAATCCATCTAGTCTAACATAAGAAGAAATAAAATATCGGGTTAATTCAACAACTGTTATACACTAAGAATAACATATTCATACTCATGTAAGAAATTAAAAAATTGTATTTTTTGAAATGCAATAGATTCATTTCATTCACTCAGACAGTATCAGTGTAGATATACAATTGAAAAAATCTTGAAATTTTTTCTATTTACTTGAAATTAAAATATCTAAGTACTCAAAAATTAAAAAAACTTTTTTTTAATCTAGTGACACACGAATGTAGAATTTTTGAAGAACAACAATTCTTTTTCATTTACTATTTATGCCGAAATTTCATTAATTTGCAAAATATTACAAAAACTTGAAAATAGTTGAATTTGTAAATCAACTTTTCATTTTGATATTATATACCTCAAAAATTATTCAATATACACCAAAACTATTTATGGATTAAAAAAAAAGTTTGTTTAGTGTTTAGTGTTTTTGTCTATTTTTAATAGTTTTGAAGTTACCTGTATTCATTCACAAGAGCACAACGCGATGAAATATTGTGTTTCCTATTCTAATTGACAAAATAAATGAGTATTTAAAAATTTCGTTTTGATTTACGAGAACTTGTGAAATAGTAAAAAAAAATTATTAAGATTATGGTACTTCCTGGTCGATATAATGAGAATCGTAAATGTGGCTTCCCACGGCCTGTGATAACACATATTGGGCGAAGGATGGCCGCGCGAGGCGATTCTCGCCTTTGAAGTTACCAGCCCGCAATATAACGGACCTTGGAAAGCCACCTTCAAAACAAAAATGGGAAATATTTTAAAAGTTGAAATTTCAATGAAATTGTTAAAATGACATCCGATTTAATCTAGGACTTGTAAAAGTCACTCTTTTCATTTATGGGAGTTCAAAAGACAGGGACTGCCATCTCTTGACAAAACATTGAACTTAACGTGCAAGTTTTGGAGCAAGCTTTGAAGCAAGTTTCGAAGCAAGCTTTGACGCTAAACTTGCATTGGAACTTGCATGAAAACTTGCAAATAAGCTTGTGTCAAATCCTTTTGTAGCATCTAGCAATTAGATTCGAGAATGTCTGCAAAGTTCAAATTTAACAAAAGCGAACCCATTATTCAGGATGTCAAGTTCAATATTTTATCAAGAAATAGCAGAACCTGTCTTTTGAAGGTCCATTCATTTAGTTTATTTTTTTATCAAGAGATGGCAGACCCTGTCTTTTGAAGGGCCATTAATTGGCATTAAGTTTGATTTTTTTATCAAGAGATGGCAGACCCGTCTTTTGAACTCCCATAAATTGATTCTAAGTTTAGTTTTGACTCAAGAGATGGCGTATGCTGTCCATAAAACTTCTCGATGCTTTAAATTTTTCGACCTGTGAATTAGCGACGCAGCGGTCAAATTTGATAATATCTATTATATATGACAATATTTTGATTTAATTATTATAAATTTAAAAAGAAAATATAAGCAATAATGCAGAATTAAAGAAAAGTAGATGAAATGTTTTAATTATTTTGATTTTATAATGATTTATTTATTACTTCTAAAATTTAAATGACAATATGTAGAATTTATGAATTAAAGGATTTTTTAGTCACATTAAATAAATAAATACAATAATTTTTATCAATCATTATTATGTATTTGAATGTTAAATTAATTAAACCTTAACGGCAACTGTCAAGCTTTCTTTTAAAAATAATTTTATATTTTTTTTATGTTGTAAAAATAAAAGACAGGAAAATTATTTATTTTTAAATCTATTTCCAGCAAAGAAAACATTTTTTAAAGAAATTTTTTTTAACCCAGAGATTGAATGTCACTCATGTTAATCCCACATTTTAAGGGACAATTTTTATTCTAATTCAATCGATTCTGGACAAATGGCTGTTGTCACTGGAGGAGAAGCTGGAATATTGATTGATTCAGTTATTATTTTAAATAAATATCCTAATTAACAATTTAAAATCAATAAACAACATTTTCAAAAACAGTTTTCTCTTTCAATCGAAGAAGCTTTGACTTTGACAGAGTTAGAAGAATCCAGAAGACTTTTTTAGAACTCTTTTAAGATTCATATAGCAATAGAAACTATTTTTTTTATTTAAATACATATATATATATAATTACATTATACTACATAATTACAATTAAGTTCTAATGTCTATGTAACATTTTTCAATTATCACTAATATGATTCCTTAATTTTATTTTAAATACCCTACATAACGCCCCTGCATCGCGCAGACATTGCCTCCTCAATTAATTTAGACTTAAGCAAACTTAACTGGGGATCCCAAAATTTAGTTAACTTCAATGCAGTGAAAACTCAGTGTTGCATTATTTCTAGACGCGTCAACAGAAACCTCCCAAACATATCATTCGATTCAAACTCATTGGAATTCAGGGATAAAATTTAAAAGCTAGGCTTCACACTAGGGTCTGACCTTTCATGGAATGACCATATCTCAACCACTGCAAAAGCTGCAGCGCGCAAGCTTGTTCTCCTATTTAGGTCCAGACGCTGTTATACTCCCAGTCAACTTCTCACACTGTATAAGGCTCAAATTCGTCCCTGTCTCGAATATGGCTCTCATCTGTGGAGAGGGGCCTCCAAGCATTCTCTTAGTACACTGGATGCAATTCAGAAGCGAGCAATTAAAATAATAGGAGACCCGGCGCTAACTAACCCACTCGACTCCCTGGCTCTCCGAAGAACCATTTCTGCCCTTTCCCTGTACTTCAGATACTATCATGGTGTTTGTTCAGTCGAGTTTAAATCAATTATCCCCCCTAAAGCCCTCTTTACGAGAAACACGCGGTTTTTTGAACGTTCAGCAACCCTTCGTTAACAAATTGGATAAGAATCGAACAAGCGCTTTCGCCAACTCTTTTATTCCTATGACCTCCAGAGACTGGAACTCGCTCTCCCGTGACTTATAACCTTCAGCTGTTTAAGGCCCGTATCCACAGATATCTTTGACCCCTATCCAGCCCATAAAAACCCTTCTTCTTTTCTCGATGGAGGGGCCAACCCAGGCCTTTAGGGGATGCATCTTTTTGGTGTAACTCCTTCTCTCATCATTATCATTAAAAAAAAAATAAAGTTAAACTCGTTGAATTTTTTACATCATAGAGGGCAGAGAATTGAATTTCTCAAGCCCTCTAAAATACAGTGAGTTTTTCGTCAATTCTCTATTTCCCTTATGTACATATTTCCTATCATTATATCTGGTATAATGTTCATGCATTTCATTTACTATTGTGAATTCTAAATACTGTGGTAATTCCTTGTGATACAACTTGTAGACAAAGCTCATTATTGTTTGTAAGTACAGGAAATCACTTACATTCAAAAAACCTAGGCATTCCAGCATGGTTCTAATTGGTGTATATCTATCACATTTCAAAATAATTCTCATACACTTATTTTATAATAACTGTAGCTCATTTATATTATTTTTTGTACCAAAATATAAGATTGTAGGACAATAGTAAAAATTGGCAAAGAGAAACAAAGAGGTTGTCCTCTGCTTGATGCAAACAAACATACACACATACATATCGAAATTATATATCTGTATATATATATTATTTATTTGTCCGAGACTATAGTTTCGAAGACTTGGTCTTCATCATCAGTCTTTTTTTAATTATAAATATTATTCATGGACTCAATACCGTATGGATATTGATATATTATAGTTTAGTTTATAAACTATCCAAATTTACATATTAGCCGTAACATATATAAATATATGTAATTAAGTAATGGAGAGGGATTCAGCCAATGGGTAGCCTCTGCTGAATAAAAACTCCCAATTATGGAAAACGTTTCGGCTTTAATTAAATAATGCCATCATCAGTTCCTAAGAGCTGAAAAAAGCGATAGAGCACACATGTAAAAATACAATAAAATTTTTTACAAAAAATCCAAAGTTGTTAATTAGAAAATTATATCTTACAGTATTAGCGACACAATTAATTTTATAAATAAATTGTCCGCAGGCAGAGTTGTTATGGATTTTATCATAATATACAAAATTATATGAATTATAAAATGGTACATAAATCTTGGTGTGCTCTCACTCGATATGCGCAACGTCTCAAGTACAATTTTCATTTCATTCAATTAATAATTTCATTATGAGGACATTGATCTAATTAGGATCACTGACCCCTCACAAACATCTCTCTATTAAAAGGATTTCTCAAAATAATTAATAAACATTAAGAATAACAAAATTCGAATTTAAAATGACAATATATAAAAATAAAAATAAAAAATAAAATTTTTTCTTTTTTACAATTCTTTCCCCCTTTCTCAATGTTTATTATACTTGGGCATCAGTATTTGTCAATATTGACAAGTATTGCATTGCTAAGCCCAATACAATCAGTTTGAAAATTAAGAGCCATTTGCCCATATGTCTTAATAAAAGATTTTTTGGCTAACAGACGCTTATAATTGTTCTCCAATCTCATCAGGATGACAGCATCATCAAACTCAAATCCATGTGTCGTATCGATATGATGAGAGCTCAGGGCTGATATATGTATTTATAAAAATATAAATACAAATATCTCGAAATAACAAACAAAATGGACTTACACCACTTTCAAAATAAACGGCTCATATATAGAAATTCAAAAAATATGTTTGCGGTTTTTCTAAGACCAAAATCATTAATTAAATCACAATAATCTAACAAATGAGCTACGTCATTTTCAAGCAAGAGCTGAAAGACCATTTTGTGTCATCGAATTCGTCAGATAATATGTTTTAATAATTTTTAACCTCAAAAAACTTATTTCTGCAGACGCAACTGTCACAGGTGTGGTGGCTATAATTCTTAGGACTACTTTGATGGTGGAGTACTTACACTTCAGTTAATTTTTTTTCTTTTATATATTTCAGCACCGAGATAATGTCATCGTTTCCTTCATTTACACGGACAAACATAATCAGTTCTTCATACAATTCATGTCCATCAAAATCAGATGTTGTCCCTACTATTAAGAGGCCCCTACACGATCATTCTGACTGTCAGTCAGATTGAATCAATTAAGACTGTCAATCTCCCCTCCTTTTTACATTATTAAAGCTCAGATTTCTGGAAATCCTTCTATCTCGTTCATCAGTTCATCAGTCCTACCCCTACAGGCTCAATCGGAATATCCTAGACAAGACTGACAGTCAGAATGATCGTGTAGGGGCCGCTTTAGGGAGTGAATTTGCATTGAATTATTAATTCTAGTGAGCCCCCCCCCGGTAAAGCACTGGCTAAGGGGCTTGACTTCGGTTCAATTTACTCGGGATCGAACCTCCAGTTCATGGTTGGGTTTGTTTGGTTTTATCGTCTGTTAAACATTAATTTTTACAGTTAAGAAATATTAAGGAAGTTTCTTTTCCAACCTCTTATAAAAATGTCACGCCCGGGACTGGGAGGAACAGGTGCACTTGGACCCCCTTGTGGGCCAAGCCTCAGTGATTCCCTTTTAAGAATTATTAATTATTTTCCTCTATAGGTTCTATTTTAATTATAATTTGTTATTATTTAGATATTGGGACAAAATAATAGACAGAAGCGGGTAGATTTGCTCGGTACATGAAAATTGATCAATTCCAATAGTTCATTACAACTTATCATATTGTTTATAATCTTATAAAGAAATATTAAATCAAATATTATCATTTCCGTCCATAATTTGTATTAATTTGAAAGTTTATAATGGGAAAATAAGGACAAGTTTTTATGAGTGACTTTTTTATCTATCAGCCAACGTTTCGTCGACTTTGCCGACTTCAAATAGTCATGCCACACATTCGTCTAAATTTTCTTGTTGTATTTGAAGCCCTGAAGAAGTCGGCAAAGTCGACGAAACGTTGGCTGATGAATAAAAAAGTCACACATAAAAACTTTTCTATATTTTTCCATTATAAACTTTCAAATTAGATCAAATTTTGAGCGTCTTAATTCCAGAGAAGCTAGATTTAATTGAATGGAAAGATCATTTATTGAAGCATCACGATATAAATAACCCAATCTACAGCCTAACAGTCTTAGAAACTTATTTTTAACTTTCTTAAGTATGTACAAACATTTGGGATATATGTATATTGCACATTCTTAGAATATTATTCTGGTGATCCAGATGAAAATGCATTTGGTAAGTTGATTTTGCTTTATTTTCAAATGTTTATTTTTCTTTTCAAGATATGAGATAAGCATTATCAAGAGATGTAGAAAGAGTCCTCTTGCTTATTCTGTTAGACCAGAAGTGGATTGATTAATTAATCATAATATAATAAAGAAAAATGTATATTTTTTTATTTTTATTTAATATTTTATTTAATAATTGAAATTTTTGATCTTAATATTACTACTTTCATTTAATGATTTTAATTGAAGGGCTACAGCTAAAAATGATCAAAGTCCATTTCAAGTTTTTTTTTTAATTTATTTTCATAATTTAAATTATCAAAAAAAATGTGTTATTCTAGTTTTCGTTTAATAAACGTATTGTGAATTTTACTAAAAAGACATTTTTTTTTTAATTATTGTGCCTTTCACAAACCTCCAATTAGACTTGAAACTTTCAATTTAGATTTCTTAAATTTACCAAAAGTGACAATGATCGTTTTTTTGCCGTAGCCCTTCAATTGTAAATTGAAATATCAATATAATTAATTTTAAATGGTGTAGAATTAAAATAAATTTTTCAATTGATAATTTGATTTTAGATTGTTAACATTTTCAGTTATAGGCTTTTTTTCCCCCATGCTTTAGCCATCTCCAATAATTTAAGATTAGGTTTAACAGATTCATCTTCAGGAAATATGTAGTGGGAAAATTTCTCCCAACATTCTTCACTCCTGAAAAAAACAATGTTTATGTAGACATTAGTATGATAGACAAAAAATTGCAATAAATATAAAGTATTTTAAAAAATAAATTAATTTAGGGTGAAATTAAAAGAACATATTTCAGTAATATGAATTAATAAAAGGAAATTTGAACTTTTGTAATTGAAAAATATAATTTAATTGAAAAATTGCGAATTTTATTTATTTTAAAGAAAAAACATTTAAGGTAGTTTTTTCGCGACAATACTAGCAAAAAGTTAATGCTAAGTATATAGAACAGACAATAAGGATTCATAAGCTCAAAACTTTTTGCTGTTTATGTACCACTACTAGTCAATCCCGTGGTCGTTTGTAAATCTGGCAACACTCTCGGAGCTTGTATATATTTTATCATAGAAATTTCAGATAAAGTACATTATAAAGAGAGATTTTTGAAACAAAACGTTCTTAATAAGCGATTGAAAGCTGTTACGACAATGGCTGAAGCGGAAAAACGTCAAAAAAATTACTAAAGTTAACCCACTTTTTAGGTTAAATAAATGCCTTGTTGCCAGCTTGATTTTAGTGTAAATTTTTCATTATTTATTAATTATCTCAGAAACTGTGTTGTAACTATGAATTAAAATTTTCTTAAAAAATGTATTAGTTATTGTAAATGTTGGTTTAGTTTTTTATAACAATGGTAAGAAGAGTTTCTTAATTATAATTAAATATGTATGTAAACTTTCTGATACCCGTATAGTGCAATGTATAAGAGTCTGAAAAACTCTATCTTTGGAATTTAATATCTCCGGAACTATATTGTTCATAAATTTCGTTTTGCCACTAATCGATGCAGAAGTATTTAAATAATAATCTGTCTAAATTTCAAAAAAATCCTAAGAAAACCCATCTGGTGAAACAACTACCCTAATGGGCGGCATTTCGAAGACTTTCATCATAATGAGAAAATTTACTGCACGGCCCTGAGTAAATTAAAAAATATATTATTCTTTAATAATCTGATTAATACTAAAGTATAACCTACTACTAAAGTATAAATCATGAAGAGTTCGTACAAGACGTCTCTCATAAAGATTACGCAAGCTCTTGCAAATTTTTCTAAGCCTTTACGAAATCAATACTATATATGCTTTCCAAATTAATTCTGGCATATCTAATCTTGGTTGATTTACAGCTAATTCATATATGGCTCGAGCACGTTCTACATCACCTAATAAATTCTCTTACTCTGCAAACTAAAAGAGAAATTTAATGGGTAATTTTAAAATTATTAATGAAATCCATCTTCAAATTCTTTGAGCAACAAATTAGAGGCACATAATGTAATTCAAAATAAATAAATACAGTATAATAATAATTTATTTGCACGAAATTTTCTCTGGAGAGAGACGGACTGGTAGAACGTTTAATTGAAAGTAATGGAAGACAGCCCAGGGGTAGTGAGGAAATAAAAAATTAACACATATCCAAACAAGGTGTAATTTATTGAAATCCTTCCTCCTTTCCTTTCAAACCGACGTTTCGGGGGATTCTTCCCTCCTTCTTAAGGATTTTAAGGGGTCAATGAAGGAAACAAATAAAATACTTCCTTCCTCTCTCCACAGCAGTGTTTAAAACTTTTAACTTCCTTAGCAGAAAGATAGAAAAACAATTTTTTTTTCATCTTTGATAATTAAGAAAAAGAAGGAAAAAAATTGTTTTTCTATCCTTCTGCTAAGGAAGTTAAAAGTTTTAAACACTGCTGTGGAGAGAGAAGGAAGCATTTTATTTGTTTCCTTCATTGATCCCTTGAAACCCTGAAGAAGGAGGTAAGAATCCTCCGAAACGTCGGTTTGAAAGGAAATGAGGAGAGAATCCAATAAATTACACCTTGTTTGGATATGTGTTAATTTCTTCTTTCTCACTACTCCTGGGCTGCCTTCCATTACTTTCAAGTATAATAATAATAGGTGTACAACTTTGCTTCCGCCGTTTCGCAATAGATGGCTGTAGCGGTAAGTGGTAGTCGAAATAAATAGATCGTAGATGTCATACAATAAGCTTAGGAATTTGTAAACATAACCCCATCGAAATATTAGTCGATTTGTGTCTGCATCACAAAGTTATTCTCGATTAAACATGTCAGCTTACGAGCCAAATTCTCGTCATTTGCGGGGGCTTTAATTTTCTACTTTAATATGAAGAAATCTGCGCCTGAGGCTCATCGAATGCTCTCAAATACCTATGGTGAGGCCGCTATTAGTGAAAGAACGTGCCGAGAGTGGTTTCAACGCTTCAAAAACGGTGATTTTGACGTCGAAGACCAGCATGGCGGTGGAAGAGAGAAGGTTTTCAAAGATGCAGAATTGGAGGCATTACTTGATCAAGACTCGTGTCAAACGCAACAAGAATTGGCAGGATCATTGGGAGTGAAGCAACAAGCCATTTCAAAACGCCTAAAAGTAATGAGAATGATTCAGAAACAAGGAAATTGGGTGCCGTACGAGTTGAAGCCGAGAGATGGTGAACGGCGTTTGTTTGCTTGTGAACAGCTGCTTGCAAGGCAAAGACGGAAGGGATTTTTGCATCGCATTGTGACTGGGAACGAAAAATGGGTTCATTACGATAATCCCAAGCGCAGAAAATCATGGGGATATCCCGGCCATGCTTCCACGTCGACGGCCAAACCGAATATTCACGGTTCCAAGGTCATGCTCAGTATTTGCTGGGACCAGCTCGGCGTAGTGTATTATGAGTTGTTAAAACCGACTGAAACAATCACAGGCGATCGTTATCGAACGCAATTAATGCGTTTGAGCCGAGCATTGAAAGACAAACGGCCGCAATACAACAAGAGACATGATAAAGTGATTTTACAGCATGACAATGCTCGACCCCATGTTGCGAAAGTGGTCAAGACATACTTGGAAACGTTGAAATGGGAAGTTCTACCCCACCCGCCGTATTCTCCAGACGTTGCTCCCTCGGACTATCACTTGTTTCGATCAATGGCACACGGCCTGGCTGACCAGCACTTCCGGTCTTATGAAGAAGTGAAAAACTGGATCGATTCGTGGATCGCTTCAAAAGATGACCAGTTTTTTCAACGCGGGATTCGTACGCTGCCCGAAAGATGGGAGAAAGTAGTGGCCAGTGATGGACAATACTTTGAATCATAAATGTATAACCAGTTTTTTACAATAAAGCCTCGAATTTCGGACAAAAACGGCGGAAGCAAAGCTGTACACCCTTTAATTTTTAAAAATAAAATGGAATTAGAGAATAAAGAATTTTATTATAAAAGTGTCAGCCTATATGGCATTGGGATATTCATAGCGCTCCATTACACACTATAAATTAATAAATAAAATTAATTTTTGGAAATTATTAAATTAATTTAATACGATGATAAATAACCCATGAATTTTGAAAAATTTATTTCACGAAAAAATAAATTAAAATGAATATGTAGGTTTACCTTGCAAATTTAATCTAATTTCTTACATCTGGATGAACATTGGTACAAATTTTTCATAGATTTGTCTGGCTATTTTGATATACGTAAGCCATGTTTGTTCATCAGGTTTCCATTCCATCCAACGATCAAAGACTAATCTGGTTCCTAATAGAATAACAAATAAAAGAATAAAAATTGAAAATAATTTTTCTTGCAATGAGTAGCAGAGTTGTTAATTCTTAAGAGGAGATCAATGAGGTTGTCCTCTGCTTGATGAAAATAAACCTATACCTATAGATATTGATTTAGCATAATATATATTGGAATATTTCTTTGCATCAAGCGGAGGACAACTTATTTATTAATTTCCTCTTAAAAAAATAAAATAATTTTATTATTTATTTAGTTTTGAATTTACTTAATAAAAGTCCAAATATCCTTAACGGGAATATTTCCAAGCACCTCTTCCATATATGTATATTTATACCAAAATTGATTAGCTCTTGGTAAAATGGTGACTGCTCTATCCCATAAATTTCTATTCTTGCATGATTAACTTGTTTATGAGGCATTTCCAATTCCGTATATTTAAGCCATAATGTAATATTTCGATGGTCCACATCCAAGGCTTTCATAAATTGAACGAGCCCTATAAAATAAAATTTAATCAATAGTCAATCATTTATCTATGAGCATTAAAAAAATAGTGATATCCTACATCAACAGCAATATAACACCTAATCAAACTAGACTTGGAAATTTGAAGTAACAGAGAATTGTCATATAAGATAAGAATCAAAGAAGCGACTAGGAGTCTTATTTTACAGAGCCTATCACAGCAAATTTTCCTGATATGATAAAATATATAATTTCTCCCAAGCTTGAGGCGAACTAGTTCTTTCCCCAAAAGGTTTAGTTATCCCTTTGACTTCTAGGGAATAGAACTGTCTCCCATCTCCCTCTTTCCCGAGTCTTAAAATCAACAGTTCTTTAAGAGCCTCAACTTTGCAGACACGTTCATCTTCAATATTTTCCTTAATTACCAAGCTGGTCATCTCACAAATGAATACTAAATGAGACCACACAGACCTCCTAATATTAACTAAATCTTTTCTATTTAATAAATATTATACGTCGGTTTCTGCTTGTACTGGCAATGTCTTATACCAGGGTTGTAAAACTTCAGGAATTGTGCCGATTGATGAAAATAAAATATTGGATATCATTAAATAAATATTAATAACATGAATGCAAATCATGTGAACTTTAAATTGGATTAAAATAATTCAATTCATTTAAGATTGAAAATTAGTGTTTTTGAATTTTTAAAAATATAAAATTGTTCCAAGTTCGGCCTCACTAATTCCTTAATATTATATTAATTCAATTAAGAAAAAATAAATTAAAACACCAGAATCACTGATGTTGTGAGATATGTTTAATTTAGATGATAGAAGGGTTCAGCCCTTCGGGGCCATGTTTGGTGCTTGGGGTCCACTCCAGAAGGCATGAAATCTTCTGAGATCTAAATTAAACATATCTAAAATCTTTGATTTTGGAGATTTAACTTTGGTTTTCTTAATTCAATTTATTTAGTTTTTAAAATTTTTGGGGTTTTTATATAGATCTAAAATTATGATGTTATACCCCAAAATCGCATATTTTGTTAACAAATCCGTTTAAGTGGAAGTGGGCCTCGTCGCCCATAAAGTAAGTGACCCAAAAGTGGACATATCTCTTAAAACATTTGTGTTTAAAATAAGGGCAAATAGGCCCCAAATTCTTTATGTTATGTTGGCCTCTCTTTGAAATACTGTTCAGAAGGCGATGGAATTGCAGCAGACAGAATTTGGGGCCTATTTGCCCTTTTTTAAACTTAAATGTTTTAAGGTGTCCGCTTTAAGGGGGATGTCTGTAAAGAATTAGACAAAAACCGCAGAAAAAACAGTGGACCGAAAACCAGCAGCTGAAACCAAATTGTTTACATCTTCTGTAAGGCTCTGGGCGGTATCCAAAACTGGTAGAGTATTGTTATTATTAAGTAAGTGGTTATGAATCACACTAGAGTCTACGATAGGCTCTTTAGAAAATGAACTGGAGGTGGTATATGTAAGACCTTGAGAATGATACTTCTCTGATTGATTCTGAGCGGCTTCGAGTGACATAGCTTGCTTTATAGCATCATCTAAGGTAAGTTAAACATTTTCCAAAAGTCGCTGACGAATGTAGCTTGATAATAATCCACTAATAAATGCATCGCTGACATATTGAACTGGGTGTTGGGTCACTTACTTTAATGAGATTGTGAATGATATCAGCTTCTTGCTTTGCCAATTCTTGGATCTGGACAGCAAAGACTAATCGAATCCAATAATCTGCTGGCTTCAGTTCCTGCACTAGCTTATCTTATACCGATAGACATGCAAAATCCGTTGAATCCTCTGGAGCGAGATTCGTGACATCTCCAACCGCCTTCGAGTTGACATTGAAGGCTCTTCTGGAATGCTTCGGCGTACACGCTGAATATTGTCCTTTGACCTCACAGTACGTGGTAAATCACTCCCAGACCCCTGAATTTGAAACCGTCGGAATAAACGAAATATAATTTGTTTATATGGTTGTTTTCTGACACCAAAATGACGAGTCTAGGCTCTTTGCGTTAACACAATTGATCGTTTGTTTTCTATATAGAATTCGATTATTTTAACACGTTGCTCAGTAGTGAATTTCTCCATAATTTCCAAGGATAACGCCTTAATAATCTGAAATCAAATTAAAAAATAATTAGTAAAAGCGAAGATCAGTTTTTTTTTATAATGATACTGATACAAGAAGAAGTTGCACCGAAAAGGTTCAACCTCTGCGGTGAACCCTTGTATCTTGGACATAAGAACAGATGTCATAGGGATAAATGAATTGGCGAATGCGTTCGTTCGGTTAGAATTCAATTTAACCGCGTAGTGGTGTTGAGTCCTAGAAAATCGTGTATTTCGCGCAAATGAATCCTTTGGAGGGATTATTGATGTTATCTCTTCAGAACAAAAGGCATGGTAGAATCTATAAAAAAAAGAGAAAGGGCGGAGTCAGATCTACGATGGGCCAGGGAGTCGAGAGTGTCAGTCAATGATGAATCTCCTATCAGTCTGATAGCCCGCCTCTGAATTGCATCTAAGGTATTAAGAGAATGCTTGGAGGCTCCTCTCCACAAATGCGAGCAATATTCGAGACAGGGGCGAATTTGAGACTTGTAAAAAATAAGAAGTTGAGTGGGGGTGAAAAAGCGTTTGGTCCGGAAAAGAAAGCCAACCTTACATGCTGCAGCTTTTGCTATTGTGATAATATGGTCATTCCAAGAAAGGTCAGAACCTAAGGTGACACCCAAGATTGATATTTTGTCACGAAATTCCAATGAGCTCGCATCAAAGGAAAAGTCAGGGAGGTTCCTATCTTCGCGCCTAGAAATTAGGCAGCATTTCGTTTTGCCAGCATTAAAGTTTACCAAGTTGTGGGATCCCCAATTTTTAAGCCTGTTTATTAATCGAGGAAGCAATGTTTGCGCGAACGTTTTGTTTGATTGTTTTGTTCCCCTCTGAAAAAACATCATGGGAGTCATGAGTAAAACAGAAGCTCAGATGTCCCCTTTCAAAAAACATCTTTAATCTAGACACTATCTAGAAGCAGAAATTCGAATATGTGAAAGCCTTTGCCGGTTCGGTTAAGTTATATTCAGTTCGGCTTGGTTCTTCGGTTCTTCATTTCGGACGGGCTAACGCCAAACTAACCGCCTAAAATCCAGCCAGAAATAAAGGTATACGAACCGAAGAACCGGTCCGAACTGAATATATCTTAAAATTAAATTAGGTTGGAGTTGGTGGTCCAACCCAACCTAACGTAATTTAATTTTAACAATGTTTCACTATAAACCAACACCGCGTTCCCTAAATTTGATTGAATATTTCTTAACTGAACCTTGCAAGGTTTAGTTAAGAAACGCATTTTTTTATCTAATCGAACCGAGATCATAAACCAAACCTGTTCTAGTTATTTTTTTGACAGAGGGCATCTGGTCTTCATTTTAGCCAAATAAATTAGTTGTAAAACGTTATTTGAATTTTAAATGGTGTTGTGACTTTTGGGCCACCTACTGTACCTCTGTATTTTCTTTTGACTTTCTTCCCATTGAGCATATTTAATTTAATTACTTTTAACTGTCCTGTTATTCCTTAAATTTTCTTCAAAATCTTTTCTTTTTCTATGTTAATAATCGGCAAGTTCTTCAGGATCAGAAAACTTTTGACTTATTCCTCAAATCAATTGACAGATATTTGACAGACCGCCATGTATTCTCTTAATAGGGTCGCCAACACCTAAATTTTTTCACCCCTAAGACTAACCCGCAAAAATTCGAATATGTTAAAGTCGTGGCCGGTTCGGTTTGGTTAGGATATATTCAGTTCGGCTCGGTTTTAAAATCTTGAAATGTATCTTGGATGCAATTTCTATATGAATATGCATAAAATGACGGATGAGAAAGAAGAACGAACTTCTTCAAGATATACTATAAATTATGTTTTTGTAGAAATATTCTATCTTTAAATAAAATGTCTTTAAATTTTTGTTGCTATGTTTCAGTAAATTATTTTATAAAAATTAATAATTTATATAAAGGAAGAAGAAGAAGAAGAATTTATATTATACTTTAAAAGTTTTTCTTTCATTAAACTTATTCTGTCACATTTGGAAAAGTTAAGGTAGTTGTTTTCACCATATGGGCTTTCTTAGGATATTTTTGAAATTTAGACAGCTTATTATTTAAATACTTCTGCATTGATTGGTGATAAAACGAAATTTATGAACAATATAGTTCCAGAGATATTAAATTCCAAAGATAGAGTTTTTCAGACTCTTAAACATTGCACTATACGGGATATCGGAAAGTTTACATACATATTTAATTATAATTAAGAAACTAAACCAACATTAAACAATAACTAATACAATTTTTAAGAAAATTTTTATTAATATTTACAACACAGTTTCTGAGATAATAATGAATAAATAATGAAAAATGTATAAAAAAAATTTACACTAAAAACAAGCTGGCAACAACGAATATATTTAACCTAAAAAGTGGATCAACTTTAGTACTTTTTTTTACGTTTTTTCGCTTCAGCCATTGTCGCAATAGCTTTCAATCGCTTATTAAGAACTTTTTGTTTTATAAATCTTCGTTTATAATGTACTTTATCTGACATTTCTCTGATAAAATATATACAAGCTCGGACAGTGTTGTCAGATTTGTCAAACGACCACGAGATTGGCTAGTAGTGGTACATAAACAGCAAAAAGTTTTGGGTTTATGAATTATGAATCCTTATTGTCTGTACTAATATACTCTAGCATTAACTTTTTGTTAGTATTGTCACGAAACAACTACCTTAAATTTTAAGTTAAAGTATTTTAAAAGCCAAAGCTATGATAAAGGAGTTAATATGAAAGGAGTAAGAAAGGGTTTACAAAATAGAATAGGTACTTGCAAAATAACCAAGGGTGTTTTCTGAGCCCTGCGCATGTCATTTTTTGAACCTAGTTGTGACGAATGATGAATCGTCTTCTTCCACAAAAACTTTTTTTTTCTATTGTAAAATAAATTTACGCCTTTTACTGGTTCTACTAAGAGTTGGAAATTGATAAAAAAATATATTTCACAATAAATTAACTGAATTGAATGCTAGTAGTTGGTAAAGCAGAGGAGATGCTTTAAAACCTTTACGATTTCAACTTTGCGAAATCTATGATGCATTATTCCAAACAATAGAAGACCCCAATAGAGATGATGCAGAAACTAATAAAGTAAAAGTATGAGGGTTAGCAAAAAATATTAAAAATTAGAACTTTATACGCGTTGTAATTCTTTGGCTGATATTTTATTTGAAATAAATTCTCTCTTGAAGCTATTGCAATCTATAACTATAAATTCGTCAGATTGTGTAAGGATGTTATCAAAAGAGAGCGCAAAAAAAGTCGCCTAAAAAGTCTTAACCCTTGTCCACACTTGGATACAAAGTCGAGCGATTGTCTCTAGACATGTAAAGGAACTGTCTATAGACAATGTATATAGACAAATGGGAGACAAATGTTCTATGATTTTGTTCCAAATACGTGTCTTTAGACAAATTTGTCTCTCGATTGTATCTCGACATTGTCTTTTTACAGAAATCGCTCGACTTTGTATCCAAGTGTGGACTAGGCTTTACTTTTTTGCATAAATAGTATGCAAAAAGTCTGTTTTGGACAAATTAATGTCTGTAAGGCTCAGAGTGCTACGAAATTCGAAACCTAAGCTAGATATCGGCTAAAAGGAGTACAGCAAGCTTTTGGTTAAAATCGGAACACCGGAAGTTGACATATACATGATTGATTTTTGGTGATTTTCTTAAAAACGGCTCGGCTCTAACGATTTTTTTTAATTGATTTACTTATCAACTTATAAAAGGTTCGAGTTGGTGGTGTTTCACACTTTACCGTGATACACCATTCCAATCTATTATTATTTAAAAATCTTTCACTATAAACCCACACCGCGTTCTTTAAGTTTTAATACTTATTAACTTATTATACTATATATATATAAAAAAAGGGAAAGGTCGGAAGCAGATCTACATATGATGAGTACATGTTTATTTTAAGATTTTTGGCATTTTGCAATTTCTACTTTTCTTAAAACGATATTAGGGAAACCTAAATTGAAGTAATTTGAATGAAGAAAATTGCTATGATGATTTCAAATAATGAAAAAATTAATGTGAAAGTCGTGTGGGGTCCACACAAGTTTATTTTTTCTAGATTTTATACTTCAAACGTCATTTGAATCAGATGTTCAATGCAAACTTAACTAAATTATCTGATATTCTAAAAACTTAAAATTTTCTAAATTGATCTTTCTTTATATATAATTCAACATATTCTAATCAAGTTTATTTTACCCTATTCCTATTTTAAACACTACTTTTTATAATAATTCAATATAAATCGAAAATTTTCATCTAGTTTCGGTTGGCAAGATAAATCAATTTTGCAAACTGTTTTTGTCGTAGATTGCTGCTTTATTTAGAAGAAAGAACCAACTTCTCTTTTACATTTATTAAATAGAAAATATGCAATATTATTTCAGTAAATAAATTGATTAAATCCGAATTTATAAAGGTATATACTATTTTTAATCTATTATTAATTCATTAGATTTTTTCTCTAAATTTCGAGATAAAATCCAAATGGTGAAATATAAGCCATTTTCACTTCTAAGTTCTATTTATTTAATGAATAATCTTATATAAACAATTATTCTAAATAAGATGTGGTCTATAAATATTTGTAATAATATAAAACAATATTAAAGAAGTAAAATAATCACATTTTTTTATTATTACGTACTTAATAAAGTAAAATGAAAATGACATTACTTCTTTGTTTGCTTTGAAAGAGTTTTATCATTTTTACCTCTTTAAAAATATTAAAAACATAAAAATACACCCAGGCTTTTCGAGAGGTTAAGAATGAATTTAAAATAAGGAAATACTCTTTAAAATATTGACATTTCGATTCTTTTATTAGTTCCTTCTTCAAGACTAATTAACGATCATGAGTCATTACGTTTTACCTATTTAATGCTATCTTTTTTGTTAAATTTAATGTTGACTTTTTGATACATTATTTCTTTCTTTTTCAGAACATAGAAATGTCATTGATATGTCACAATAAATTCCTTCAAAACCCGGCTCACAAATACCTTCGGGCAATCCTAACTTCCCAACTTTCTATCTACTTTTATCTATATAGGAAAATGACCTAAACATATATAGTACTTAAAGAATCCAAAGATAAAATATATTTTTTCCTTTATAAAATTGACAGGTCGATATTTTGTCTTCTTCGGGTTATTTACATGATTTAAGGTAGTTGTTTCACCATATGGGTTTTCTTAGGATTCTTTTGAAATTTAGAGAGATTATTATTTAAATACTTCTGCATCGATTGGTGGCAAAAGGAAATTGATGAACAATATAGTTCCGGAGATATTAAATTCCAAAGATACAATTTTTCAGACTCTTATACATTCCACTATACGGGATATCGAAAAGTTTACATACATATTTAATTATAATTAAGAAACTCTTCTCACCAGTGTTATAAAAAACTAAACCAACACTAAACAATAACTAGTACATTTTTTAGGAAAATTTTAATTCATAGTTACAAGACAGTTTCTGAGATAATAATGAATAAATAATGAAAAATTTACACTAAAAACAAGCTGGCAACAAAGCATTTATTTAACCTAAAAAGTGGGTTAACTTTAGTACTTTTTTTACTTTTTTTCGGTTCAGCCATTGTCGCAACAGCTTTCAATCGCTTATTAAGAACTTTTTGTTTTATAAATCTTCCTTTATAATGTACTTTATCTGACATTTCTATCATAAAATATATACAAGCTCGGACAGTGTTGCCAGATTTGTCAAACGAGCACGGAATTGGCTAGTAGTGGTACATAAACAGCAACAAGTTTTGGTCTTATGCATTATGAATCCTTAAATCCTTATTGTCTGTTCTAAATAATCTAGCATTAACTTTTTGCTAGTAATAAATTTCATTGATATGTCACAATAAATTCCTTCAAAACCCGGCTCGCAAATACCTTCAGCCAATCCTATCTACCGAACTTTCTATCTACTTTTATCTATATAGGAAAATGACCTAAAAATATATAGTACTTAAAGAATCAAAAGATAAATATTGTTTTTTCCTTTATAAAATTGACATTTCGATACTTTGTCTTCTTCGTGTTATTTACATGATTTAACTTTCAGTTTGTTAACCCATATTTACATGATTTAATTAGGGTGTCCAGGACCCAACTGGGACATACGACCAAAAAAAATAAATAATAATAACTGAGTGGATATTGATGAATCCAAAAAAATAAGATAATTTAGACATAAACCGACGTTTCGGAGGCTTATTCCCTTCTTCTTCACGGTTTTGAAAAGTCAGTGAAGGAAATCCAATGTGACATTCCCCTCTAGTGTACTACACTATAATTCTGCTGAGAATGAAATACTAAATAATATTGTTACTGCTATTGAGAGAGGGGAATGTCACATTGGATTTCCTTCACTGACTTTTCAAAACCATGAAGAAGAGGGAATAAGCCTCCGAAGCGTCGGTTTATGAATAAAAAGATAAGTCTCAATTATCTTCTGATTTTGGACTGCCTCATCAATATCCACTCAATTCACTTATCAGTCCGTCTCCAAAAATTACTTCAATCTTAAACAGTTCCTTATCACTTTCTATTTTTTTTTAAAGTCAGTACACTTTTTGTTGTTAAATACACAACTCATTATAGAATTTACTGTACTAATATCTAATCTATTTCTCTCATCTGACCATCGATTTATCAGTGAAAACGCACGTTCACTGCATCACAGCCTGCATTGTGACTAGGAATAGAAAATACGTAACTGCACAAGCGAACAAATTCGATTTTTGCTCCAAATATTTAACTTTTTCAAATATACCCATCCATTTTTCTACACAGTTCTGAGATTTCCATGTATCTTGGTTAGCAGCAATTTAACTCCAGATGTATGTCGGTTGGTAAAGTCTTTGTAAAAGTTGACAAAGGGTAAAACCTTATGCCCGGCGGGATGGCCAATCAGTATAAAGTTCGCGTCATCTGATTGGCCACCCGGCCGGGCACAAGGTGGATTCTAAGGTTTTACCCTTTGTCAACTTTTACAAGGACTTTACCAATCGACATACAACTGGCCCTTATTGATATCTTTAATATGGCAGAATTGGTTGCAGAATACATCTTCAGTGAGGGAAATTACATTCTTTAATTATTCTAAACAGGTCGATACTTCATCCCATTTCGTCACTACTTCTAACAACATCCATTGCAGAAACGAAAATTGGTTCAATGGTTCAATCCATCTGGGAAAGTCAATCATTTCTTTCAGTTAAACTTAAACCGGGACAATTAACTGTCCGGAAAGAATATATCGGGGCACCGAGACTAGAAATTTACAAGCGGGACGTATGGACTTGGACACCCTATATGCAATATAAAATTTCAAATTGCCAATAGTATCAGACTTAAAATTTTTTAAGAAATCTCAAGAGATTGTCTTCTACTACATTCGGAGCTCTCATGGTTAATTTGTCTACCTGACAGCCTAATTCCCTGATCACATTTTTGGCTGGTTCAATTCCCGAGAGGGTGAAACCCTTCAGTAATTTAATAAAAATTATCCATGAGAGCTTGGAGTTGGTGTAGATTCTCTACACTACATCATGCAAGTTTAATGCAAATTTTCTCTAGTCACTAATTTCAAGACTTTCATGAAAAATTTCAGACTTGACAAGCTGAATGTCACACATAACCTTAAAAAGTTGCCAAAAAAAGTATCGAAACGTCATTTTAATAATGACAATATTTCATCATGGCTACCTAAACAGTCATTTAAATAATTTTAGCAGTCATCTAATTTAAAACCGGGACAAATCTCGGGAAACCTGGACCTATAGACACCCTATATGGAATATAAAATCTCAAATTGCCAATACTATGACTTAAAATTTTTTAAATAATCTCAAGGGATTGTCTTCTACTACATTCGGAGCTCTCATGTCTAAATGTCCACCTGACGGCCTAATCGTTGGCCCTGATTACATTTTTGGCACTCAGGTTCAATTCCCGAAAGGGTGAAACCCTTCAGTCATTTAATAAGAATTATCCATGACAGCTTGGAGTTACTGTAGATTCCCTACACTACATCATGCAAATTTTCTCTCTAGTCATTAATTTCAAGACTCATGAAAAATTTCAGACTTAACAAGCTGAATTTCACACATAACCTTAACAAAGTTGTCAAGAAAAGTATCGAAACGTCATTTTAATAAAAAAAAACAATATTTCATCATGGGTACCTCAACAGTCATTGAAATAATTTCAGCAGTCATCTAATTTCTTATGGAGACATCGAGGGGTGAACCGCGACCTAAAATCGTGTACACCTACTTCCACTTTCATTTCCAAGTAGAAGACAATAGATGACAATAGATTATCTAAAGAATTCCAAAGTAATTCCAAATACGGTGTACACCTAATTCCAATCGCGGTTCACCCCTCGGAATACATTGACTGAAGCATATCTTCTGTTTTCTGTTTACTATTTTATAGTTCTCCTTTAAAGAAAAAATAACATTTTTTTTCGTTTTTAAAGGTAATAAGAACATTTAAAATAGCAAGACAATAGTTTTTAAAGAGTATAGAAAAATATCCTCTTTTTATTATTGACATTTCTATACTTTTATCACTAATTTACTCATAACTAATTAACCTTGATGAATCATGATATTTAACCTTTTAATCACATTATTTCAATGGCCGATCATTCTATATTTATTATTCCTTTCTTCTTCAGGAAACTCAAATGTCATTGAAAACAATTCATTCCTTAAAAATCCAACACAACATCAAACGTTTGACTCAACCTAACTTTCTCATTATTTATATTAAAAAAATTCATTTTCTAAAGTAGACAATTTCTAAACTTGTATGAAGACTAAATCCAGACCTAATTTGTCTAAATGGGTATGAGTAGTCGGCTTGAGTGAAACCTTGCATGAAACTTGGAAAATTTTATTGTATTAGATGAAGGAGGAGGTATCAGCCAAAGTTGGATGCCCTGGGTTCAATAAAACACTCTGAATAAAACGTTTCGTCCTGAATTTATTTGGCCATCGTCAGTTAATTGGGCTTCAAAATTTACAAATAGATGTTAACATTGATATATTTTTTGCTTGTTATAATAATATTACAAGTTTAAACTTACAGTCATACACAAAATGCGGGGCCCAGTGCCACTCTGCTTCAATTTAGAGACCAACCAAAAAGACCTGAAGCAGGGTCAAATACCGAAAACAAATTAATTATCATTTTCAATTAATTCTCACCCTTTCCTTTTGAAATCTTTCTGAAAAGGAACCCTTTGTTGAAATATCCACATTGGTAGTAATTTAATCAATTTACCTCCAAAAACATAATGATTAAGATTAGACTACTTCACTGATATTTAATAGTTTATGAAAATAATATAAATTAATTAGATTATTATAAAAAAATCTTTCTGAAATATTTTTATAATCTATAAATATACTATAAACTATATAACGAATATTAATGAATCAATTACATTATTTGTAATTCAATGATAAATTTCTTTATTATAAATTATGAATTATAATGTAGATCAGGAAGGGGAGAGAAAATTAGTTGAATTTAGTCCCAAATGTGATCGAACCAAGCCTTGTAAAAAATAAAAATTGTAGCTTCATGTAAATTTATAACGTGCCTGCGCCCAAAGGTTCAGAATGAATGTAATGAGTTTATATAAAAAATATTTCTATATAATTAAATATTTGACCCTTATGGGAGGTCATCATCCAACTTTGGCTGATACCTCCTCCTTCATCTAATACAGTTTCATCACAGCCACGAACTCTAACAACATTGTAAAATTTAATTTAACTTAACTAACTGAACTTCACACTTAAATCATGAACCTTTAAATAACCTAAAGAAATCGAGATGTCAATTTCATAAAGAATAAACAATTATTTTATCTCTTGATACTTCAACTACTCTTTATTGGTCATTTAAATAATTAGCCATCTACTACGCTTTGCAGACACAGTAGTGAATCATTCTTAACATATCTTATCATGCCGATATTTCGAGGCCATTGAAAGTTCATCATCTAGTTAAATTTTCCTATTTCCTTAACAAAAATCTGATATGATTTCCTCTTTTCTATCTTAACAACTTCTGGATGAAAAAACGGAAAATCAAAAAAAAAAATCCACAATATTAAGGCATTTATGTATTGTATCTTTCCACGAGCTTTTGTATTCGCTCCTCAAAGAAGTCTGCCGCTTGACTGGACAATGGACATCCACTTCAACTTTTGATAACTTAGACGTTCAGTCACAATTGCATAAAGAACACCTCATTAGAGGAAATAAATCAGATGGTACGCAAATGGGTTAGAACATTTAAAGATGGCCGCACGAATGTTCATATTGAGGAACGAAATGGGCGACCTTCTGTCATTATTGAAGATTTGGTGCATTGACGAAAAAGTGAGAGAGAACAGACGGTTTACAATTCCGTCGTTATCTGATTTGTTTCCTCTAATGTCACGAGGTGTTCTTTATGCAAATGGGACTGAACGACTAAATTATCGAAAGTTGCAGTGGATATCCAATCAGGCGGTAGACTTCTTTGAGAATACAAAAAGCTCGTGGAAAGATACAATAAATGCCTTAATATTGGTGGAAACTATGTCGAAATGTAGATTCAGATACAGGCTTTCATTATGAAAAGTATACTTGTTTTTTGTTTATTTAAAAACGGTACTTATTTTAGATACATGCCTCGTATATACATTTCTAAGCTTAATTAGTTTTTGATGTTTATTAAATATTTCCTATTCTCTATTTTAGTACTTTTGTCGACATGAGCTTTTTGTTTGGGAGCCGGTCATCCAAAACCTTCAAGCCAAAGAAAAATATTCCTGAAGGTACTCACCAGTATGATTTGATGAAACATGCCTCAGCAACCCTGGGATCTGGAAACCTTCGCTCTGCAGTCAGCCTACCAGATGGAGAAGATCTCAATGAATGGGTTGCTGTCAATACCGTCGATTTCTTTAATCAGATCAACATGCTCTATGGTACTATCACTGAATTTTGCACAGAAGAATCTTGTGCAATAATGTCAGCTGGTCCTAAATATGAATATCACTGGGCTGATGGGTGTACTGTCAAAAAGCCTATTAAATGCTCTGCTCCTAAATATATAGATTATTTAATGACTTGGGTTCAAGATCAATTGGATGATGAAACACTTTTCCCTTCGAAAATTGGTGTACCATTCAAAAAAAATTTCTTATCAATCGCCAAAACTATCTTAAAGAGATTATTTAGAGTCTACGCTCATATATATCATCAACATTTTACCGATGTTGTTCAATTGGGTGAAGAGGCTCATCTAAATACATCGTTCAAACATTTTATTTTCTTTGTCCAAGAATTCAGTTTGATTGATAGGCGAGAGTTGGCTCCTTTACAGGAATTGATAGATAAATTAACAGATAAGGATGAACAAGTTGTCCGATAATTTGGTAGTGGCTTTCTATCTCAAACTCTCTAGCCCTGGGTTTGCTTAACTCATATGGCAGGGTCTGCCCAGGCACGTATTACTTATTTATGCCCTAGATCTGAAACAGTATCTAAGTTAGTTCTAGATCTCTTTAATCAGGGTTTGTAACTTATAATCCTGTCCACACATCCTAGGAACTCTTAGATAGATGCTTTCTCCACCTTTTTCTAATCATAGGTCTTAACTTTATGCTTTACTATAGACCTTTTTCAATGTAAATCACATCTATCATGAACTTAAAGCACCAAATCTGCAGTTTATTTTTTCAAAGAGGAATGAAGGGATAGGATTAGGGTGTATGATAATATTATGAAAAGTGTTTTTCACCTCTAACATGAAAACTTGCCTTACCTTGCTTTGAAAAATTTCTGATTTATTTAATTTAAAAGAAATATTTTTGCTGTAACTTTGTCAAAGTAAATGTATATTTTATATAAAAATAGATTAAATTAGGAATCTACCCTACCAGACCCCCCTGCAGATATTTTATGCCTGTAAGGTAGTTAGATTTTTACCCCCCCCCCCCCCAAAAAAAAAAAAACAAAAAAAAACCTCACCTTTATCTAATTTTAAATCAACATACAAATAAATATTAAATCTAATGGCCAGGGTTTAGCCAAAGTTTGTAACTACACTACTTCAAGATGTAGAATATAAAAAAAAAGGATGTATTTTTGTGTTATGTTTTGATTTCTTCTATTTAAAAAGTCGTTATTTTTTCTATAATAATAATAAATAAAATAAAAATAATATTCATATTAATAATATATACTTTTTCTATATATCATTTTGTATTTGTCCTATTTGATAATTAAATTTATTGAGATTTATATTTGTATTTTCATTTCATTATTCCATATTTCATCTCTCTCGTTTTCATTTTTATTTTCTATTTACCATTTTAATTTGCTTATAAAGATGTACTGTCAAAAAAATTGTGTAGACAAAAATATGTAAATTTATCTTATGCTCTATGAGAATTTCCATTCTCCGAGTATTAATAAAAATTCTAATTCTAATTTTCTCTCTCTATCTCTCTTATACAGGGCTGGGCAGTATACATTTATATATAGGTATATATATACCTATATATTCACTTATATATAGATATATGTTAATATGTTAGACATCAAGTAGAGGATAACCTCATTGATTTCTCATTAAAGATTAATTACTATTTGAAAAAAATGATTTAGAAAATGAAAATAATGCAAAAGAATTTGTCTAAACATCTTCCATGTGCCATAGACGGTTTTTAAAAATGTCTTAAGAAATTCTCTTGCTTTCAAATATCATAATCCTGCCATGGCAAAATGTGGGACTTTATAGAACATTTCCTGCTCATAGTTTACACTAAATAAATCGAAATTTTATTGTAACTGTAACTAGTTTTTCAAAATTTAAGGAACTAGTACTTATACGAGTATATACACAGTTCCTTAAGGACGTTTCCTAATAAATCGATTTTCATGCAATCTTTTTAAAACTTTGAATACACATATTAATAAGTAAGTGTCCTTTATAAGTAGACATTTTTTCAATAGTCCTTGCGGCACTAAATTTGTAAATATTGACCTTTGAAATTTGCATATTTAACACGCGAACCCTATTCGATTGATGTTAAAGCGACTGTTTCATTAAATAACAATCGTAATTTTCTTGAAATTATTTTTAAAAACTGATAATCATTAACTGAAGATATAACAAATATTTTTCTGTTAAAATAATTTTATCAAGCGGTAATCGTTTTGTATGAAAAATGTTAAAAGTTAGGCACTTTTGATTGTTTTCATTTTTTCTCTCATGGCATGGCAAGTGAGAGATGGCGACTTGGCAACGTAGCACTAAAATCACTTAATTTTTCCATATCTATAAAACTTTTGCAGCTGGTGCATTTGAGATTTTTAGCTAATTCTCTCAACCTAATTATACTGTTCTCATCTGGAATTTCGCATTGAGCTGTTTCATGAAGTGTTTTTTTTTATTCTTTGTCTTTTAGCGTCGGTAAGAATGCACTGTTGCCAGATCCGAGAAACGGCGTAGTGAAAATATTTTTGCCTTTCTGCGCATGTGAGAGTAGGGGAAAAAGCGAATTGCATCTGAGCTATATTAGGGAACGTCCTTAAAATGAAAGTAACTAGTGACTAGTTACCCAAAAATGTTGCAACTGCCCAGTCCTTCTCTTATATATTTCAATTAAAATACTTTTCTTTTATTAGGATAAAAAAGTTAGTATAAGAAAAAACTGTAGAAAAAGTAAAAAAAAAAAAAAGAAAAAAATATTTTATCTATGATATACTTTTTTCCATTTTAAAATAATTTGAAAAAAAAAAACAATAATAAGTGAATAAGTAAAAAGTTATTTCATGGAATCTTCTTAAAAAATTTACAGTGAGCTTCTTTGAAGATATAATTTTCTTTTTTTATTATTTAGATTTAGTTTTCGAGGATATGGGCGTCATTGAACGTCTGGAATTGGCAACAAGGGGGCGAGAAGTTGAAGATTGGCTGATTTCACTTGGCTGAAAATTCCAAAAGAAATAAATATACAAAATTTTTTTTTAGTAATAGCAAGATTATAAATATGTTAATTTACCGCAGGAGATGGACGAGGCAGAGTTGATTCTATTCGCTCGGGTAGTGCTGGACTTGGTTCTTTTTTATTTCTTTCCACACTAAAAAAATATTTGAATAATTTATTTTATGAATCGAATTAATGATTTTAAGCAGGGCCGGTAGAATTTAAATATCCTCTCTTGAACTGAAGAGTTCTTTCGGATTGGACCACCCAAGTTGGAAATAGAAAATTGATTAAAATTTTCTAAAATTTAAAAGACTTTTAAAGAGACTATAATTTCTAAGGTTTGGCCTTAAACCTCAGTCTTTTTAGAAATATTTTATTTGTTTTTCCCTTGAGTCTGAGACTAAATTGAATGAAGTTTTATTTGTAGGTAAGAGCAAGAGCATTGGGTCTTAACTTCTTTCCAAATGCTATTAGCTACAAATAAATCTTCATTCAATTGAGTCTCATGTTCAAAGGAAAAAAGACTGAAGGTGAAGGCCATGCCTCTGAAACTATAGTCTAACGAATAAAACTATGTACGTATACTCGAATATATAAGGGGTCGGCGCTCGAAGTGTTACCATCTACAGTGAAAAGATTTTAAACGATGCTTTGTTACCATGGGCACGTAAACAATTCGGTAAAAACCATTGGACGGTTCAACAAGACTCAGCACCATCCCATAAAGTCTGTAAAACCCAACGTTTTTTACAAGAAAAATTTCCCTGCTTCATTTCTTCAACAACAATGGCCACCATATTCCCCGGACTTAAGCCCAATAGATTTTTCATATGGTCCATTCTTGAGGCCAAATTATGAACTAAAAATATCAGACGGTCAATGCCTTAGAGATTGCTCTTCATAAAATTCCATCAGACCACATTCGTGCAGCGTGTGAGCCTTCCCGGACAGACTCGATGCTATTGTCCACGCTAAAGGTGGCTACATCGAACAATAACATATTTTTCTTAAAATTTGAAATGTTTTTACGATATACTGAAGTTTTTAAATAAAAATTGACAAAATTACAGCATTTTTAATTGGTAACACTTCGAGCGCCGACCCCTGTATATATAAGAATATATTCCTTTAATACTAGTATATATCTATATGTTTATTTCCATCAAGCAGAGGACACTCTCTTTGCCATTTCGTTTTCTAATTCTGAAGCCATTTTCTAGTGATGATAGATTTAGTTATTAATGATGTGTTCATATTTATTAGTCAGTACGACTCGCACTATATATCCCTCCCTTAAACGAAATACCCAATTTTCAAACATTCATCACTCCCTTCGCGGTTAAATTAGAAACAAATCGAACAAACTCATTCGCGAATTTGTTTACCCCACTACTTATAGAAACAGGAAGCCCCTTATTGCTTTTATCTTTCTCCTGTCCTACAATCTTCAATTGTTTCCCACACATACCTTCGACTCCAACCTAACCCCTGAATATTTTCCTCTTCTTTGGTATGAAGTTAAATTAATTTTAGAAATGTTTCTCAATATTTACCTGCCACTTCTTGATCCACTTTTCTTGAAGAGGCCAGTAATTTTGTCTCTTATGTCCTTTTTACTTCCTTTATCTTCTGCATAACTTGCATCCGAATCATATCCCTAAATAAATCAGATTTTTTTTTTAGAAATATGAATTAAAACGAATAAAATAAAATTAAAAATATTCACTTGGTATTCGCCTCCATGGGTTTCATCTATGCTTCTGGATTTTGTAAGTTTCTTTAATTTACCCAAAAGACCTTTTTTCTTCTTTTTTTCCACGGGCGCCTCACTTGTGGTGGAACCTCCAGAAAGACGACTAGATAAAAAAAATAATATAATATAAATTTTAATATGGCTACAAGAAGAGTTTAAGTAAATTAAAAAAAAAAAATTTCTTTTATCCATAATATTTGTAAGAAAACACTTAATTTTGGAAAAATAAATGAATAATTAATTAATAAGTTTCCATTAAAGATCACTATAATTAAAGTTTCGATAATATTTTGGCTAAAACAGACATTCAAGATGAAATAACATCATAACAGAGGGATTATCTTATTCCTATAAAAAGCAATCCTGTAAGTGTCACTACAAAATTTGTCATTTAGTAAACTAAATAAGAGGATTCAGAGTAGAAATTAACAAGTTATTTGTATTGATTTTACCCCAAATTATTAGAATGTATGATTATTTTTGAGGGCGAGAATTTTTTTGAGGGTTCGAAAATAAAATATATATTTTTTTTATACATTCGTGAAATTTATTAATAAATTTTTTACCTTATTTAATTAAAGTTTTTTTCTTTTTACAAAGAAATGAGATTCTTAAGTTATTCTATTTTCGTTAAAAACTATTTGTAAACATCCATTTGATCTTTAATTAACCTTGGAAATACTTAATTTTACATCATCCTATTTACTATGTATTACTTTTAAAAGGAAATCAATGAGGGTGTTCTCTGTTTGATGCAAATAAACATTTACTTATATTAAATGAATACACTTCTTTATAAAAACAATCTTAAAACGTTTATTAATAATCCAAACGTTTCGAGGGAATTAATTCTTCCTTATCAACGAAAAAATTGGCAAAATGTAATTGCTCTATATTAATTGTATGTATGTACTTTTTATGATTGTTTATAAAGAACTGTATATTAAAGGAGACAATAAAAGAATGTGTCTTCTGCTGGAAAAATAATTTTTTAATTTATTTATAACGATTATTTTTCAAGCAGAAGACACTCTTTATTGTCTCCTTTAATTTATAAACATTCTGCTACTCTCGGCACTATATATATATTATATAGGTACATAATATACATATTATGTATTAATTTTATTTGCTAGCGACTTTACGTAGTTTTATGGATTGGCCTTAATCTTCAGTCTTTCTTATTAAATCTATTTTTTCAGTTCTTTCTCACACAAATACTATTTTAGTATTTATTTGAAGATGAATGAACTTACTTATAAACTGATCTCCTCCATTCAATCGGATATTTAGGCCATTGAAAAAATACATATAAAATATTTTTAATAAAAAAGTATGAAGATGAAGGGCAAGCCTTTGAAACTATAGTCTCTAACAAATAAAATGATATACTCTGTATATATCCAAGCCTTGAAACTATGTAGTTCCTTAGCAAATAAAATTATATACAGAATATGTATATAATATATATAGAGCCAAGAGTAGCAGAATGTTTATAAATTAAAGGAGACAATAAAAGAGTGTGTCTTCTGCTTGAAAAATAATCGTTATAAATAAATTTAAAAATTTATTTTACCAGCAGAAGATACATTCTTTTATTGTCTTCTTTAATATACAGTTCTTTATAAACAATCATAAAACGTACACTCATACAATAAATATAGAGCAACTACATTTTGCCAACTTTTTCATTGATAAACAAAGAATTAATTTCCTCGAAACGTTTGGATTATTTTAATAAACGTTTTAAGATTGTTTTTATATATATATTTTTATGATATATATGTAGATACAGATAAAAGTTGAGGACGGCCTCATTGAAATCTTCTTAAAAATCAACAACACTGCTACTCTCGGTAAGAAAAATCAATACGTAAAACTATTACCTATCCATCGGCGATTCTTGTCTCCTCTGAAGGGAATAGTAACGATGATCCATATCTGAACCAGTCGATTGAAGACTATTCAAACTGCCATCAGTTTCTTCATCTTTCCATATCCCCTAAATTAATCATTTATATAAATATAACGATAAAGTCATCTTTATTTGATTGATTATTTCATTAATACTTTACCCTATCTGGTTTTTTATTTGTCTGTTCCAAAGAGAGAGATTTTCGATAAAGAGTTCCTTCTTTATTTATACCTCTTGATTTGCCTTTTGTTTTAACATTTTGCACTTCAGTCGTGTCTGATTCAGTAGAAGCAGCTCTGAATTTTTTTTTAAACATTTAGTTGTGTATAAAATTGATGAAATTTATGTATTAGTGATTATTTACCTCCTTAATCCGGATCTTTTTGATCTTTCACGATCCCGTTCTTCTTCACTCAAACGCTGGTATTTTCGCAATTCCTCAGTGGCTTCTGTTAACCTTTGAACCGTAGTTTGGAGTTGCGTTTTACGATCAACTGATGATTCTATAAAACATTAAATATTTAGAAAAGCTTAGTCCATAGCCAGTAACCTCAGCCTAGTTATAGTCCTGAATATCTCATATCTGTGCAGTAAGTACTTTTTTAGGGTAAGGGAAATTTACAATAAGCTTTAAATCACACTCACTTAGGAATATAATACAATTTCTAAAAAATAAAATTATATCATGCTAAAATGCATAGAAGTTATTCCACAAGGGAAATAATTATTTATTCACATTCATCTTATTTTTAAATTAATTTTTTTATTTCGCAATCATATTTTTTAACGGTATAACACTCGCATCCATAATAATTATTAATTAAAACAGGAATAGCAGGGAATTGGACAATAAATAAAAAAAGTTTTTATTAAATGGGCCAGACGTTTCGTCAATTTATTTCGACTTCCTCAGTGGCCCAAAGAGTGACAAAGAGTGATAAAATGGGCCACTGAGGAAGTTGAAATAAATCGACGAAACGTCTGGCCCATTTAATAAAAACTCTGTTTTTATTTATTGTCCAATTCCCTGCTATTCCTGTTTTAATTAATATTTTTAACATTCTTAATGTTAACATTATTGAAATGAGGGCTAAAATGTTAATAAAACGGTTCAAATCAAAAAACACAAATGATATTCAAGTCAATTAATATATTCTAATTTTCGAGAAGAATTCTTCTCATAGAAATTAGTTTTAATTTTAAATAAAATATAAATATATTTGGGTTACATTTATTTCAAGAAAAATAAAAATTAATTTCTATGAGAAGATCCTTCATCAAAATAATATATAGTATTATATAAAGTTGATGAAAATATTTTACAATTTTAATAATAGAATTTAAGTTTTGTTTGAATGTAATGGAAGGCAGCCCAGGGGTAGTGAGGAAAGAAAAATTTAACACATATCAAATAAGGTGTAATTTATTGGAATCCTCCCTCCTTTCCTTTCAAACCGACGTTTCGGAGGATTCTTCCCTACTTCTTCAGGGTTTCAAAGGGTTTTTCTATGCCTTGCTAAAAAAGAAGAAAGTTTTGAACACTATACTGTGGAGAGAAGAAGGAAACATTTTATTTGTTTCATTCATTGACCCTTTGAAATCCTGAAGGAGGGAAGAATCCTCCGAAACGTCGGTTTGAAAGGAAAGGAGGAAGGATTCCAATTAATTACACCTTATTTGATATGTGTTAATTTTTTCTTTCCTCACTACCTCTGGGCTGCCTTCCATTACATTCAATTAAAATTTCTACCAGTCCGTCTCTCTCCAGAGAAAATTTCGTTGCAAAAAAATTCAATAATCCTGAAATGGCCGTGAGTACAGTTTACATACAGTTTAAGTTTTGTTTTTTATAGTGAGGATTAAAAAAAAAAGTAATTTTCCACATAACAAATTATTTTATAAATCAAGAAATAAGTTAGTAAAAACGAAAACAAAAATTAGTTGCATTTTTTTCATAATTTATTATACCTTTAACAAATTCTTTTCTTTCTAAACCAGGAGAAGATTCACGAGATTTCGGTCCCTGTTTTAAATATTGATCAAATATATAATTGTATCAATAATATCGTACAGTAGTTACATATAAAAAAATATTTTAACAAATTAAATTAAATTTAAACTTTCAAAATATGTTAAAATAATCAAAAAGAAAAAAAACAGTCTTGGTTGAAAAAGAAATTATTTTTTAATTAACAGGAATAGCAGGGAATTGGACAAAAATAAAAAACAGAGTTTTTATTGAATGGGCCAGACGTTTCGTCGATTAATTTCGACTTCCTCAGTGGCTCATTCTATCACTCTTTGTCAAAAGACAATTCCACTACGCGACGAAACATCCTTTAATCCTTTAATCCTTTCGTCGCGTAGTGGAATTGTCTTTTGACAAAGAGTGATAGAATGAGCCACTGAGGAAGTCGAAATTAATCGACGAAACGTCTGGCCCATTCAATAAAAACTCTTTTTTATTTTTGTCCAATTCCCTGCTATTCCTGTTAATTAATGCTTATTATGGATACGAGTGATTTACCATTATTTTTAATTTGATAAATTAACCACACACCTAAGTGTATTTTTTATCATAAAAATTAATATTATAAATAATAACGTTTCGTTCATGTCATTCAAGAACGAATCCAGAATTAGTGATCGAAACTTTATGAATTATACTGTTTTGGGGAATTCAGACAAAAATGCTGCATTTTTTAATAAGATAGATAAGTAGGTAATCGTGTACGCCCTATTATATCGATAGTTTTATGTATGAGATTTGACTCTGGTATAATAAGCCGTATGGGATTAGTGAAGTTAATTTTCTCATTAATATATCAAAGAATAATTAACACATTAACGAGAATTGTTTTTGATCGCGCTTTTTAAACAAGATATAGGTATATAACGAGACTATTGCTGGTAAAAGCTATTGGAGTCTGCTGAGTCTTAAGTCTGGGCCAAGAGAGAATGAAGAAGATGAGATCCATTTGGCTATAATCCAGCATCATTTAGCGATTGGCCCGCATGACGCTTTTTATAACAAACACTGATATGGATCACTAAATGAATTTGAAATCTGAGATGTTCGAGAGGGCGCTCTGGACTGGGAATATATAACATCTCAGATTTCAAATTCATTGGGATTAGCTATTTTAATACTAGATATTCTTGATTAAGTTAGGTTGATTTTAATATCAATATTTTTGTTAAAATTATCCTTTAAATTAAAAATATAAGCGCTCATGAACTCCAATTTTAGATTTTTAATTTTTTTTAGCAGATACAGATTTCTAGAGACCAGATGAAGTGTCCTTTAAGGATACTAATCGTTGTCTTATTAGAAGTTGCAGAATTATTTTGCCCGAATTCCAATAGACAGTATAATTCAATAATTATATTAACTTTTATAATAAAATTATTACAAATTGGGTAGGCATTTGCTCTTTTGAATTCGGTTTCTAATAAGCTATTTTAATTTGCCCCTAACTCTCGATTTACACGGTACTCGAATTGCTTCCATTTGCATGGCACTATTTCAGTTCAACACTGTCATTTTTCAATATAGAATATGAATTCGAGTTACATGGTTCTTTTGGAGAATCAAACTATAAGGTGTAAATCGAGGCTTAGGTATATAAAATTGAAATCTTACTAGTCTACTTTTTTTAGTTCTTAGTATATTTGAACTTGTTTAGTTCTTCAACCAAGGCTGCTGTCTTTTTGTTTATATAAAACTATACAGCCTAAATCAGCTTTTTTTAGTAAAAATAATTTTTGTAAATCATTAATAAAAAACAATAATTTATTACCTTCAATCTTCTCGGAGGTGTGGGTGTAGATGGATCAGGGGGTGGTTTATTGCGTTGTGGAAATAGATCGGGCGCAAGTCGCATCAATTCGTCGATCTACCAAAAAGTTTATCATTAAGAAGGGTAATTTAAATTAAATTTCAAAAAGAATAAAACAAATCACCTGATTTAAAATAGCGTTAATTTTCTTATCTTCATCAATATCGGCCCGTCTTCTACCTTGAGCAACTTGTCTCATTTCTTCCCGATCTTTTTCAAATCTTTCTCTTTCTCTTCTCAATTTTTCATTGGTTGTTCGTAATTTGGCATGAGCATCTCTCAATTCCAAAAGATCACATTGTAATTCAGTAATTTTACGTTTTGTTTCATCTTGTTCGTCCTCTGCCTGCTTACGAAGTTGCTCTTGACGTCTCTTCGCTTCTAAACGCTCCTTATCTCGTTCTCTTTCAACCTAATTTGGAAATAATATTTAAAAATAAATTATAGCGGTTATGGCTTAATACAGTCGCACCGCACTCGGACCTAGTAAACATGGGTACTTTAAAATTTCTCAGTAAAAATGTCAATTGCGTATGCTCAGTAGGCCCGAGTGCGAGGCGAGTCAAATACAATATTAATTGCTTTGTGAAGAAACAAAATATTTTTCTAAAATAATTACAGATAACCTATCAACCTAATAGAAATTTCGGTATCCTAATGTAACAATAATAAAAATGGTGTTTTGTCAAAGTATTTATGTATTAAGGAGGTTCTTTCGCGACAATCCACACAAAAAGTATTAGCCTCACCACTCTATAAATATGAACGGTGCTATAATTTTAAGTTATGTTTTTTTAACGTAACCGTACTTTTTACACTACTATATTCTCTTTATGAATGGATCGTTTCCAAGCCATTGATATTATATCCCCTTCAATAAAAATAATCGCCCAAATATGTTTGTTTTTACTTTATTTTTATTTTTTATCAAAATTACGAGGTAAATAATTTCAATTTTTTTTTAAGTTACTCTGAATATATTATTCTAACAAATATTAGTTTTTCATCAAGATGGTGAAAGCTCTTCAATGAAAAAAAATAAAATAATGATCATTTTCTCACCCTTTCCCAATCTACCTAATGTAGAAAATTTCATTTTTAAAAGCAATTATTTCATGTTTGGTGTGGTAAATCGTCTTCAAATTTTAACAGTTGTATTTATTATGCTTTTAATGACTTATATTCCAAGTTTCGAAGACTTTTTGAATTTTTGCATTTGTGAAAGAACTACCTTAAAATAGGTCATTTAACAAATGTATAAAATACTGCGTATAAAGATATAAATAAAATAAAATTCACTACTACGGCAGGACTGCGAATCGAGTAAAAAAAAACATACAATTCAACCTCAACTTGGACTCCTGATAATTTTAGCAGTCTGACTCAGACAAGTGCGAGTTTAAAGGGTGTCATAATTTTATGTTCAGTGGTTTGGAAAAACCGTTAGGTACAAAAATAGTGTTAAAAATAAGTACTTTAACACCCTTCTACACTAAAATGAATAAAATTAAAAAGAAAATTCAGCCAATTTCTATTTAATGATATCTTTACTGGAATATTTTTTTATTTTCGACCCTACCAAAAATTCAACCCTCTTCAAAATAATCATCCGATTAAAATTTTAATATGATTTTGGATATCGGCTAAAATAAATACATAATTAACTTGCAAATTTGAAGTTTATTAGAACTTTTTGAAATAAACCACATAAGTCAGAATTAATCAGAAATGAACTCTGATACAAATACAAGCGACAGTGCATTTTAACACAACGCTTAATTCTAAATTCAATTTACAGGGTTTATTTAACACATTATTTTAATTGAATGCAGCTATTGTGTTATAAGTTATAATACTACCTGTTTTCAATTTAAAGATAGGCAAATATCCTATACTATTAAAGCTTATTTGTGCCTGTCTCTGTATGTATCTATGAATCTATGTCCGTCCTCCAACAAAAACAGTCGTCATGGTTACCAATTAAAATGAAATTATCTATATATATAAAATTAAGGTTTTGTCTGTACATTGGGGTGGTGGTGTGGTGGGGGTGCTGGGTGGGTTTCGGGGGGGGGGGGGGATGGGGTTCGAAGGGTGAGGGTCCAGGGGGCGAGCCCCTTGGCTAGCAAGAGGGCCGCCGAAGGCGGGCCTTGCAGCTAGTTTATTAATAAAATGAAGAGGAAGATGTGTTACAAGATTAGAACCATGAAAAGATAAAAATTCAATTTTCTTTTGACTTATCTTTTTAGAAATTTTGTTATTTTTACTAATGCTAGTATTAGTACCTCAAAGAGTGTTTGTCTAAGATCCCGAGCGAGTGTTGAAGTTTCCTGAAGAAGTCGGTGTTGTTCCTCTCGTTCTTTATGCCAAGCCAACTCCATTCGAGTCCGCATTCCAGGAATTTTTGTACGACCACTCGATACAATTCTATCTTCTTCCAACTAAGAGAGAATTGGTAAAATCCTTTAATATTTGATCACGATGATATGCTATTAATATTAAGAAGAAATTAATTTAGGAATCATTTATGGTCATAGTTATGGCCGAAAAACCTGACTCCATCAATATAAATTGTTACAAGAGTAGTGATACTTTACTACATTAGTCGGGATGAATTAAATGATGACACATATATAATATTTAAATGGTGCTAGACTTTAAAGCGAGTAGAGAATCCCGATCCTGTTAGCCAATTTCTATCGCTAAGATTACATTGCAGGAGCCCAAATAAAATAAAAAGACAATTTTTTAAGTTGTTATTCTGGAAAATGAGTATTTATTAGTGTTGTTTTAATAGAAAAATTGTTATGCTAGGTATCTTTAAAAAAAAGGTAAATGTTAAGGGTAGAAGCATATTTCTGTGATTAGTCAAGGGATGTTTAGACCTAGAAAAGTCGAAATAATTTTGATGAATTAGCCCTAGTTAAAAGTTGTTCGTTATAATATAAATAATTAAATTACGATGATTCCTCAGAAAACTACAGTATGTATTAACATTTATTTTAATAATAAAAATTTAGTAAGAAGATGTTGATAATTTTGAAGATTTTTCACATAAAAAGGGAAAGCCTGTATTTAATGAAAAATTGTTTAATCAAGTCGTGTTTTATAGTAAGAACATTTTCAAAATTTTAGTAGTAACAATGAATAATATATAGGATGTTAAAAAAAAGATCGCATAATTTGGAGAGGTAGTATTCATTAAAACAAGAAAAAAACATTTAATAAACAGAGATAATAGGTTATATAAAAATACTTCATTGGTATTGGAAATATAATATCTTCTAATTTGAGCTCTGATTTTTACTTTTTTCTAGTTGATTTTATAAGACAGACATTTAAAAGGCGATGAATTGGTGGAAGAAATCCAGCAAGTTACCCAGACAGACTGGAATATTGCAACAATATTACGAACCTTGCACAATATTGGCAATATTGCAGTGGCAACATTGCAGTGGCAATATTGCAGTGGCAACATTGAAGTGGCATTATTGCAGTGCAACATTGATGTGGCAATATTGCTGCAATGTTCCTGCAAGGTTTATTATTGCAATGTAATATTGCTGCAATATTCCCTTCTGTCTGGGTAGTCTGCTCGTTCCTTTTAATCATTTAGATTTTATTTTATTATGGGTTATGGGAACACTTAAGCATTGTTGAATTCACCACCCATCAATCATATCCATAGGCTAAATTTTTTTCAAAGAGTCTAAAAGCGAATTCGACTCGCATTGCATAGAACATACTGAGTATGCGTTCTTTGAAATATCAAGTACGATCTAGTGCGGTGCGAATGCATTAAGTCGGATACGCCATAAAACATCTTAGCCTAGGACATAGATGAAGCTGATGATGTACTAAATATATTATAAATGGAAAGAAATTAAGTACATCCTAGAATGTTAATAAAAAATGGGGCATAACTCAAAAAGTATATGTTGTAAGACCTTTGTTTATTTAAGTATTTTTATTTTATTGATGGACATTCCTCTCAAAATGGGCGACCCTTTATTTCAGCAGCCTGTTTAGAAAATGAACCTAATAATTACCTCATTGATATGACTTTGCATTTCAGAAATTTTCACTTCCCAGGCGGAACGTTCAGACACCAATTCTGTTTTCAGTTTGGATGACTGGAGACGAGCCTCGCTTAATTCATCCTCCATACAAGACACCTGTTGCTCTAGTGTGGCAATTTTGGTACGAGTTTCTTCGGTCTAAAATAAACAAAACCATTAGAATAACATTTCGATTAAATTAATGAAAAGTTTATAGAGTAGAAAGGCTGAAAAATAAGGTATTTTATTTATTTTTAAAATATTAGGTATATTGACGATTTAGTAACTTTATTCTTGCCTTTTTTCAGGACCTAAAATTAGTTATGAGATGAATATTATTACAAAGTTAATAAAAAGTTCATTTATTCCACACGGTGATGAGCTGAAACATGTCCGGAGATTTTGATTTAAAAATTGATGAAAATTTATAATTTTATTTTTTTGAGAGAGATTGAGTTAAAACATTTGCAATTGCCTTTTAGAGATAATTCACGTTTCTATGGATTTGGACAAGAATAATACTTTAAACAAATAAATAGAACTTTTTTTTTTTTTTTTTTTTTTTTTTTTTTTTTTAGGTTAAAAATAAAATAAAATGAGAGAGTCTTCTGTTTTTTAAATAAAATAATTTTTAATTATTTCTAGAACTTTTTGTTTAAAATATTGTGGCGATATGACGCCCTTGTGAGTTGTTTTTTAACATATTTAAAAAAATTCAATCTATTTTTCAACAAATAAAAATATAAAACACTCAAATGTTCGAATTATTAATTATATAATAATATTGTTAATTTATAATAAGATACATTACATATACATTTTGTATCTTGCTTCATCAAGTCTTTAGTTGATAGTGTTGTAGAGACCTGATCAAGTATCGATGAAGTTACGATACTTTGTTTTATTAGAAATTATTATTATTGGAATATGGTTTTAATCTTTTAAAAAACCGACGATTAAGACTATCTTACCGCGGTTTTCAGAGATTAAAATGGTCATTGAAGGAAGCATATAACCGCTACCTATACTAGACTAAAAGATTAAGCTATAGTGACAGCTTTCTATCTCCTTCCCGACACCTCGGCTCATTTTCGTCTCATCTTTCATTCAAGGCCTTCGGGCTATTTTCGGAGCCCAAAACACAAACAACATACAATCGTAGCAACTCACACTGACCAATCACATTACCATGAGTCCTAACTTCTTCAACACTATTAAGGGAGTTCGGGTCAGCTTATCTATCTGGTTGATCTTCGAAAAATCTTTTGTATTTCAGCAGAGTGACAAGGTCTGCCTACTAAATTTTTTAATAAAAAAAATTGTTAATAATGAGGTTAATTTCGAATAAAAATCTTTGTTTTGATAATATTAATAAAAAGAATATTGAGATAAATTTTTTCTCATTATAAAAAGATTTATTTAACACAAAAACGATTTCAAGAAATAGAGTTGGAATTCTACATTAGTGCTTTTGTTGTATTCTGTTTGCTGCAAATAACTTTTTATTTTTTACATTTATGAATAACTAGTTAACTAGTCTGTCAAATCTATTGAAAAATGTATCATCCGATTAATAAAAGTTGAATTATTGATCTATATAAATTTGTTGAAAATGGTATAATTTGTTTAGAAGTTATAGCCCTTTTAAAAGCTCGGTCCATTTACTTCCATGTTAAAAGGACAATTTTCAATAATTTATTTCTCGGTAATGGGATAGACGATCAACTTCAAATTTCGGGAATAAATATTTAATACATGAATGATTCGATGGTAAAATGATAAACAGTCCCGAACCCCGTTAAGCCCTGAAGAGGAAAGAGATCCGAATCATCTATTTTTTAAAAAGTTGAAAACTACATTGGAAATTGTATATTTTCATTATCTTTTCCAATCCAGGAGTTTATTTTTGTTGTAATTTTTACCTCATCTGGACTGGTAGTTCCGCTATCTCTTTTATTTAGTCCAAATTGAGCTTTGAGATCTGCAATAGTTCGTTGAGCAGCTTCAGTCATATGTCTATAGGTATCACGTTCTTTTTTGAATCTTGAAAGTTGCACTTGTAAGGAATGTAACTCCTCCGAGATTAATGCTACACGACCATCGTATCGCAATTTCAGAGCTGCAATCTCGCTTTTCTTTGCCTTCTCATCCACTGCTAATCTAAAACAATTAATTAGAATTTTTATATTTCATTAAATCAAAAACAAAAATACACTAAGTAGCAATTATAATGAATTAACATTTATTTACTTTGTCTTGGCTTCCCGCAATTCTTTCTCGACGGCTGAAGAATCGGCGCTAATATTTCTTTGAATTTTATCTACTTTATCAAAATCTTCCAATTTTCTTCTTAATTCTTCATTCTAAAAAGAAAATAATTTTTATAGAAATTGGTAAATGGGTAATAAAATTTGAATTGTTGAAAATATGTCCGTTTTTCAGTCAATAAATAACATTTTGTATAGTATAATAATTAGATCCTGTTTTGAGGTATGTAAGCCCTTTGAACCAGATGTGGTGTTCAAATGAATACAAGGAATTTTATTCTGGTTGAATAATGACATATATTGTCTTGTTTAGATGTTTTATTTTCAAATCACGAGACGGTTTCGGCGGAGTCTCTCCACCATCAGTCAGTGTTTGAGTTATACAGCGCTCAATGTAAGTTCATAGTATACAGTAAGAAAAGGATCTGATATGTTTCAAATTATATTTTTGTAATGCTATAAAATATAAATACAACAGTCCTCGCGAAAGGTTAAAAATTAAATAAAAAAGTACATATATGTTTTATGTCCTTCGTATAATATATGTAAAAAAATACTGAAAATTGAGACATTAAAATTTATAAAATTCTTTTAAAATTATATTCAAAAAAGAAAAAAACAATTTGAGATACCTCAAAACAGCATCTAATTTTTATACATAAGCCATCAGCTCCTTTATCAACATTTTGTATATTTGATGTTTCAGTGGTTGAGTTGTTTTGTGAAATTTTATCAAAGTATCCAAGTATCACAAATATAGATAGCCACTGGTACTTGGGTTCGATTCGCGAGGAGTGAGCGTCAGAGACCGTAGTAAAGTCTCAAATCAAGCAGAGGACACATTCATTGATTTTTAGAAGCGATTCAATCGTTGATATACCGTTAAATTATCATTGTGTTCGTATAAATTGATAATCAAAACAAAGAGAATCAAATCATTAATAAACTTCCTAGATTTTAAAAATAATTAAATCCGTTTTGGGGAAATCAACAAAAACAAAAAACTTCCACAAAACTTCAAAAAATAATAAATAAATAAATAAATAAATAAAAAGTTAATTGAGTAAGGTGAAAATAAAAATTTGTCAAATTCACCAATATTAAAAAAAAGAAAAAATCAAAGCTAATTTTGAGATACGACCTACAAAAAAATTTCTTAAAATCTTGAAGAGATCCTAAACCTCATCCGATAAGAACAAAATTATATGTTCATTCTTCAAAGGATCATATTTAAGATAAACCCTTAAATTTTCGATAAATACATTAAGTGTTTTAAGAAAAAACAAAACACTGAAAATTTCCTCAAAGCCTTCGAAAGTATTCCGAATTGTGTTCCTAATTCTCAAGAGCTAATATTTCAGCTAAAATTTAAATTAATAAATAGATTTTTATAGTTACTTCTCTTCTCATGAGATCCATTTGATCTGAAAAGCTTTCTTTATCTCTTTTATATTGTTCAGCTTCGGCTCCTTTATCTTCAATAATTTTTTTCAAACGACTTCTTTCAACTGACCAAGCATCAGAATCATTGAAATTTCGAGCAGTCTTCTCTTGTAATTCTTTTAAACGTTCCTAAAAAATATAAAGAAAATAAATGATTTATTTATATACTAAGAAACAATAGGTCTCTTCTTTTTGGAATTTTTCTATATATACTCTACTTCATATTGTTCTTAGTAAAAGAATCAAATTTTATATAACTATTTTATATTCTACCTCAATTCAACATTTATTATAATTATCTTAAACTACTCTAGAAAATTTATTGGTCATTGTCGATCTTATTTTTCCTTATGGATTATATCTTTTGTTTTATTTTATTAAATATGATTTCACTTACTTGAAGGTCCAATTTCTCTTTAATCCAAGAATCTTGTTTGTTATTATAAGTATCTCTTAATGTTTTTAATTCTGTTTCAATCCCTTTCATTTCTCTTGATGTAGTTAAATATTTTCTGTAGAAATATATCAAAAAGTTATTTGATTATTAAATATAATACTAGGTACTAGATACTAGATTATAAATGAAAAAAGGTAAAATAAAAATAAAATCCCTTCAACTAGAGAGAAATTGGGGTTTATTATAAATATGTAAGTATATAGGTTAACTGAATTATATATTAGGTAAAACTGTCTTTTTCTTAATAGAAAAGTAAAAATTTTATATAATTTAATTATCTATATAGAAGATATAACAGGTTTTCGGTCTCTAGCACGGCTTGTTGAGACTTTAGTGGTTAAGTTGAAGATAGGAAAATTCTTTCGGATAGGAAAATCCATAGTGAAATGAAATAAATGATTAAAATTCTCTACGATCACGATGTTTCGTCTTTTGATTCTGTCATTATAGATATAAATCGAATACTTTCGGATTGGACCCCCAGGCTGATCTTTTAAGATTATCTACCCCTAGAGGGAAATATGTAAATCCCCCCCCCCCCTTTTTTTTGTAAATAAATACAATTAATAATAAATACGTGTGTTATTTGACCCCTACGAACCAATTTGGTGAAACCCGCCCCCTACATTTCTAAATTGGGCGTAAGTCATTTTATAATTATAATGACAAATCAAAATTGCTTAGGGAAAATATTCTCTCCACATTAGCATTGTCCTCTGGAATAGCAAATACATATTCCAGTTAGAGAGAAAACGGGACAAAACGGAATAAATCATAATACGGGACTGAGTAGTTAGATACGGTGACAGTTCCGTATATACAGGACGTATGGCAACCCTACTGATAAATCGACTCAATTCAGTTACATGTTACATTGATTTGAAATGTCGTTCATATCAACAACATCGATTTTACCAGAAGCCTAGAAAAGGTTGAAAAGACTATCGATTCAAGTTTTTTATTCGGAAATAATCTTTTATTACCCTTGGGATGGCTCTCCATCAAATTACAGTTGTATTAAATAATAATGCTAAAAACTTACTCAGTGATATTCTCTTTTTCCATAACAAGTTGTGCTTTTGTCACGACATGTTCTTCTTCCAACATTTCATATTTGGTTGTAAGATCTTCATATTCCTGACGTTCACTTGATAAATCACTTTCCAATTCTACAGAAAAAAGTTTATTTAGAATAAAAATTAAAATTGAAATATTTAAATTATATAATTTATTAAAAAAGTTTCTTACTTTCAATTTTATTTTGTAATTCTTCTTGAACTTTCTTTGCAGTTGGACCTTCCGATGATTTAAGTTTTGATTTTAAATGCATTAATTCATGTTCTTTGCTTGTTAATTCTTTTTCATGATTAGCTTTTATTCGCTCAAAACGTTTGCGTTCCGCCTTAAAAAATTATAAATAAATTTACAAGAGACAAATTCATTTTAGTTATTTTTGTTTTTGTTATAAATGAATTGGTAATTTTGATGAAAGGGGGTCAACTCCAGTTAATTTGTATTACAGATTACCCATTTTCAAAATGACCAATTCAATTAACTTGTATCAATTAAAAAAAAAATCACACTTCCAAAAATAGTTTTATTCGTTTATAAACAAGAAAAAAATCGGCTTTTAGGATCTCTACATTGTGTGCCCTATTCAGGAACAAATTCACATGCAGTGATGAATTTACGAACAGCCAGCCGGTGCAGGTCCCGTAAAATAGAAGCCCCTATCCAGCAATGAATTTATTTTTGATTGAAATTCTTCTAAATATCTATGATCCATTCAAATTATTTATTTTAGATTTGAGATTTAAGCTACGTTTTCTAAATCATAGTTTCAAATACTTAAATGATATTATTAGTTAAATTTTAGATGAAAGAAAATATTTTTTATAATAGACAAAAGTATTCGAACCCTTTGTAACCTTTCGAAACTAGGTCGATCTTTTGTCTATAATGAAAAAAATATTTTCTTTGTTCTCTAATTTAATTTAATTTATAATTATCTTTATACGCCTAAGAGCTAAAGAAAAATTAATTTTCCAGGTTTAAGGTAGTTCTTTCGCGACAATCCACACATAAAGTTTTGCCACGTTACCACTCTATAAATATGATCGGTGCTAAAATTTTAGGTTATGTTTTTTTAACGTGACTGTACATTTTACACTACTATATTCTCTTTATGAATAAATCGTTTTCAAGCCATTGATATTATATCCCCTCCACTAAAAATAATCGCCCAAATATGTTTTTTTTTATTTTTTATCAAAACTACAAGGTAAATAATTTCAATTTTTTTTTAAGTTACTCCGAATATATTATTCTAACAAATATTAGTTTTTCATCAAGATGGTGAAAGTCCTTCAATGAAAACAATAAAATAATGATCATTTTCCCACCCTTTCCCATATCTAGGCATAATGAATCTACAATATGTAAAAAATTTTATTTTTAATTGAAATTATTTCATGTATTTGATGTGGTAAATCGTCTTCAAATTTTAACAGTGTGTTTATTATGATTTTAATGACTTATATTCCAAGTTTTGAAGACTTCTTGAATTTTTGCATTTGTGAAAGAACTACCTTAAGTGATGTAATTAATTGAGAGATTTTTAAATTTAGGATAATATGAACTGAATATAATTACTAGTTCCTTTCATTTTGAGGAACTAGTTAGAATTAAAAATTAAAAAAAAAAAAAGTAACGCTCTTAAGAAATTGGAGTACGAGTAACTAAGCCCTAGGGATGCTAAGTGATTTTGATAATATAAAAATAAAGCTATTTTTTAAATGTCATCTGTAAATCTGTTTCTTAATTAATTAATTATTTTATTTAAGTAATAAAAAAAATGTTAAGTACACAATGTTAAAATGTTATACTATATATGACTACTTCTCACAAAAAACAAATTATATCACTACGCTTTTCTACAATTACTACGAAATCAAAAAGCTTGTAAAAAGAATGTCATTTATTTGTCGCCATCATCTCTGGTAATGATAAAGAGATGTCTTCGGTTGCGAGTTAATCAATTCTACCTTCACTCAGGCTATAACTGCAAATTCTCTTCTTTTTTACCTCTAAGTCCATATCAATATCCGAAAGTTTTCTTTCAAGAGAATCATTTTCTTTTCTAAGAACATTTTCAATTTTCCGATGTTCAACTTCTTTATTTTTAAGCGATTTTTCTGACTAGGTAAATGAAAATTTTGTTAAAACACCATAGAGCTTTGCATATAAAATAAGATACCTTTTCTAATTCTTCTTTCAATTCATCATATTTTGTTTTTAACGATGATAATTCTTCTTTCAAAGTTCCTACTTCTTTGGTAGCTGCTACTGAACTAGAAACATCGGCTGCTTTTGAAACTGCTTCAGATACTCGATTTTTTTCTTCTTTCAAAGACAATTCCTTAAAAAAAAAATAATAAACAATTTTTTTTTAAACATAAATGGATATGAAGTTCAATATTGTTTCATTAGGTCAATTATAATTGTTATATATTAAGGGTAATCAAAAATAAATCTTTACAAATTTATTTTAACCTTCTCATAGTATCCTAATAGAAGAAATAAAAATGAAAATAAACAACAATAAAACCAAGGTCCTAGTTTGTACAAAAAAACAAAAACAAACGAGACAGGAATGCACCAAAATTAAACAAGAAAAACCTAGAAGGAGTTAAGGAATTCCGCTACTTAGGAAGTAAAATAACATGGGATGGGAGAAGCGAAAACGAAATTAAATCAAGAATTGCCCAAGCAAAAACGGGGTTTAATTCAAAACAAAAACTACTATGCTCCTCCTCAATCAGCTTAGAAAACAGGAAGATGCTATTGAAGCCATATGTATGGAGCATAGCCATGTACGGGTGTGAAACCTGGACAATTAAAGCGGAGAGAAAGAGATTAGAGGCTTTCGAAATGTGGTGCTACAGAAGAATGATGAATATCAAATGGATGGATAAAATTACAAATGAAGAAGTTCTTGGAAGAATCGGAGAAAGAAGAACTTTGTGGAAGAGTCTGAAGAAGTGAAGAGGTCAGATGATGGGGCACACACTGAGACATGGGGTACTACTTAGGGATATTTTGTAGGGGGAGGTGGGAAAGAAAAGGGGAAGACCCAGATCAGAATATTTCAACCAAATAATTGGGGTTATGGGATGCGAGACATTTAGAGAGGTCAAACAGCTGGCGCGGGACAGAGCCGAGTGGAGACGGATGGTTGCGTCAAACCAGTCTTAGGACTGTATACTCAATGATGATGATTCTCATTCAGCTTGGAAAAGAGAAAGATGTTGTTGAAGACATAAATATGGAGTATCACCATATACGGGTGTAAAACTTGGACAATTGGAGAGGCAGAAAGAAAGAGACTGGAAATCTTCTAAAGTCGTGTTACAGAAGAATGTTAAAGATTAAATGGGTCGATAGAATTACAAACGGAGAAGTTAGAGAAAAGAGAACACTTAGGAAAAATCTGAAGAGTTCAGATGATAGACAAGATGGATTGTTAAGGAATATTTTAAAGCACGGATTCGGAAAGAAAATGCGAAGGGGAAGACCTAGATTGGAGTATTTTCCCAGGATAAGAGATATGGGACTTTTTAAATTTGAAAGAGTTCTCATGGAATAGAGTTAAATGAAAGAGGGCGGTTAAGTTAAACCATTCTTATGCTCGATGAAGATGATTGTTTGATTGACATTGTTTCGGGAAATATCTATTTCTTTTCATCTGCGCAGATGGGTCAATAAATATTTTGTTAATTTCCAACGCATAAAATGTATGGTAATTTTCAAAGAAGAACACCAAGAAATTAGTAATTTTCCTCTATTTTTAACTAGAGAAGTATAGGTGAGGAAGGGTATAATTTCTGGTGTTCTTTGAAAATTACCATATGTACTTATTTTTATGTGTCAAGATGGGGAATGGATATTCCCCGAAATAATGTCGACATGGTTAAAATAAATTTGCAAAGATTTATTTTTTGTTGACCGTTAATTGTCCTATACCAAATAAATACATATTTGAAACAAATTTTTATCAAATACAATTTTCATTAACCGTTGATTAACTAACATCAAGTTAAACCTATTATGGTACACGTAAGTATATTTAAAAATAAAATTAAACAAATATAGAAATATGGTTAATAAAAATGAGTAGTAATACTGAAGACAGTCAACCAGAAGTGACCAAATATATAAGGTAAATTAATATTATTAAAGAATAAATAATTTATTTTAATTATTACATTTATTTAAATAATGGAATGTAATGAAAAACCCTTAAAGATTTCCAAATAAAGAATAAAAATAAAATAAGAATATACCAATTTTTCAATAGAAGTTTCTTTGGCTGCTACAGTTGATTCAAGTTCGGAAATTCGATTTTTTAGAGAATCTCTATCCTTTAACCATCCAGAAGACAGTTCTTGGTGAGAAACCTCGTTTCGTTTATTTTTGTCTTTTTCTTCAATAAGCTGGATGTTTCCATTCCGAAGCAATTTAAGAAGAAAGAAAGAGGGAAAAAAGAGACAGAAAAAGTAAGAAACAGAGAAAGAAAAACAGTGTTTAAATATACTTGTAAGTAAAAAATATTATCATTTAAAAAGTTAATAAAGAGTTTATTAATAATTGAAAACGTTTATTAAAAAATACATTTAAAATTAAAATAAGAAATAAATTTTATTATATTTTGTGTAATAGAATAGAGGTATACGATATCGTATATGCAGTGGACATAAACATATGAAAAAAGAAATACTTTTTCTCTAACAATCAAACGTTTTACCAATCTATTTACGCTCAATAAACATAAGCCAGCTAAGTGCGAGTCGGAGAGCATTCCCAGGTTTCGTAGAGTATAACTTTTAAAATACTTGAGATATTGATTTCATAGTGATTTGTCGTTGATAAGGGGAGAATGATGGAATTCGTGATATTGTATAATTTTAAGTTGTCATTTCTAAAAGGAGGCGGGTACAAAAATCATCTAAAAATGTTCACTTTTGAAATCTCTCACATTCAAAAAATAGGCCTAATTCTACTTAAAGAGACTTTACAGGGATATATTATACATCTCACTTCATGATAAGAAAATATTTTTTTATTTATGACCACACGAAAAATTCGACCCTCCTCAAAATAATCGTTTGATTAAAATTTTAATGATTTGAGAGAAAAGAAAGTGATAAAACTTGTAAATTTTTAGTTTGTATCTTGATAAGTTTAGGACCTACACTTTAAAATGGTCCTGTTTTACTTTTTAAATGGAACCCTACTAAACAGAGGAGAAGATTAACTTATTTCGAAACTCATTATGCTATCTAGAGGATGTTGTAGGGCAAGTCTGTGTACGGTGAGTTAGAAAGCTTGGCACAAAGATGAGCTTATTAATATAAACCTGCATGCCAAATTTCAGCTCATAGCCACAACAGTTCAAGAACTTACAATTTAAAGATTTGATTTTTTTTAATTTTAGCAATTTTCATATAAGTTCTTAAGCTAATTAACCCAAAATCTAATTAGTTCTTTATATAAGGAATTCAAACAGTTTAGAACCAATTTTGAGCTTTATATGAGCTTTCGTTCTCAAGTTATTGTATTGAAGGAGACAATAAAGAGTGTGTCTTCTGCTGGAATTATAAATTTTATTTATTTATAACGAGACTATATAAATAAAATTTATAATTCCAGCAGAAGACACTCATTTATTGTCTCCTTCAATATATGTAAAATTCTGCTACTCTCGGCAAAAACTTTCAATTCAAGTTATTGTATCAGAATCCATCATACACCGACAAACAGAACAAATAACGTTCAATAATGGGTATTCTTCGGTTTTTGGATATTTCTAAACCGAATAAGCAAATGATTAATTTGGAGTGAATTGGATACTCCATCATACGGAGAGTAATTTTAATAAGAAATTATCTACTTGAATTTTCTATAGTATAAATATATTTTTGTTGTAGTCGTGCACATTTGCTTGATCAATGAGCAGTGTGTCCGTGTTTATTTAATTAATGATAAATAAGTTTTGTAGCTATAACTGTACTAATTGTTTAGAATTGTCTGTTTTATTTACAAAGCCGATGTAAGGGATTCGTTCTGACTTTAATGGTTGTGCAATTTTATGCAACTATTAATGTAGAACAATCATTTACGTCAACACAAATTTTATAATTAGAACAATGCAATCTGATGCTCCTTTTTATCAGGCACATAGCCAGGAGTTGTTCGTGGAGGGATCCTGGCTTAATATTTAAAAGCTAATTAATCAGATCTGTTTCAAGTTGACATAAATATATCTTAAAAAAAAATAAACAGAAAATTAAAGTGTCTAAAGCAATTATATAAGAATCTTAAAAAAAAAATTATTAAAAGTAATTTAAAATCACGAAATGGTTTTATTTATTTTTTTTAAGATTATGTTTGAATCTCCTAACTGGTTACGTGTCTGGAGGTAACTAGTTTAAATTTCTATTTATTGTATTGTCTATTTATATATTACTCAATTCTGTAATATTCATGTTTTATTTTTTTATTATTATATATTTATTTTTTTTACTTTAATTGCGCTAGTTCGTAGATCTGCCAAACGTTTGTATGTTAATGATTAATAAATCTTTTCACAAAAAAAAAAAACAATTATCGTTCTTATCGAAAGAGAAGTTTAGTCAGAAACCAACCTAGAATACACATTATTAATGAGAAAATCTCATCAGAATGCATCAAGTTTCGACACCTAGTTCTAGAGTTGTTTTCAAGCCCTAAGAGGAAGTTTATGGAAATATTGTGTTCTAATATGAAAATAATAAGTATTTTCAAACGCCTCCCAATCTATCGATTAATATCTATTGAATATAGTTTAAAAATAGTCCGGCCACTACAGAGCTGCAAAAATGAACGAGGAAGAGATTAAAAGATTAAATAAAAAATGAAATTCCAAATTCAAATAGACATTAGGTATTAGTTTGAGTTCGGGGATCAGTGGTCAAGAGAATAAGAGCTAAGGCTATGAAGGCATCGCAGCACACATGCGAAGATCCCGGGTTCGAATCCCGGCTGATCCTTTTGTCTATAATAAAAAATCTTTTCATAGTTCCCTAATTTAATAATAAGTATTGTTTAATAAAATTCCTTTTCGAGTGAAATTATGTCATTGCTATAAACTGACGCGTAAAAATTACAATTTGATTATATCGCTACACTTGGCTCATTTTAAAGGTTGGTGTCCTTCTTAAATGGCGAGAAATCGATTAGAATTGTATTTAAGCGAGAATCTGAAGGTCTTCGAGACGGTTCACATACAATCGAAGGTAGCCCTAGGCTCTGCCCGAATTTACTTCGATACCTTGTATAGAAAGAAGGCTCTGATGGCCTGTTTTATAAAAACAAATTATTCAGTCTTTTATTCTTTTGTTCTATCTACCCTTTTTTTTTAATTTATTTATTTATTGGTATCGGGTAAAACCCATTTTGCCAGCCAAAATAAAATATCTACCTACCCTTTATATTCACTATAAATAATAATACAAATTAATAAGTTATTGTAGGGAAATAAGGACAATAGTTTATGCAAATAATTTTTATTTTTTGCCAACGTCAATGCCAATGACAAATATGCAAAGAAGTTAATTTGTTTGAGCCCTGAGGAAGTCAACGAAATTGACGAAACGTTGACAAAAAAATAAAAATTATTTGCATAAACTATTGTCCTTATTTCCCTACAAGAACTTATTAATTTAATCGATGGACATAAATAATCAAAATAATAATAGAAATGATTTCAGTCAAAACTTGTCTTTGGATAACAACTAAGCCAGAATCAAATCTCCACTTATATCCCTGAGTACCTCTAAAATAATACACAAAATAAAATAATAGAAGTCACATAGAGACCAGAGAAGAAAATAAATCAATAGAAAATGAAGAAATATTTAAGAAAATAAGAAATTTATAGAAAATATTATTCCCTAATACCTCTATATTTATAAGATTTATATAAAATAATAATAAACTATTGAGTCGAAGAATCAAAGGTGCTAATGGTCAAAATTATAAAATAGATACTTTGAAAAACTTTATTATATCTTTGTCCGCAGAGTGTTAACAATATATTATTGTTGTTTATGCTACTCGTCTGGCACTTCGCGCATTTCATCAGACATTGGTGATGGCGCATAAATAGTTTTAATGTATTTATAAAAGTGAGTTTCAGAAAAAATGGCACTTAGCACCTTTGATAATTCCACTCTTCAATAATAAGGAAGAATCTTTCTAATTGGACCTCCTATGACGAAAATAAATGAAATATTCTAGTATTTTTCAGAACGTCTTGACTTATAATTCTGAAGCCGTTTTCAAGTTATGATAGATATAGCTAGGGAAATATAACTCCAATTAACAAAAACGATTATTTAAGTTGTCTCTAGTAATATCTATCATTACTTGAGCTTGGCTTTAGAATTAAAAGATAAAGCTTTGAGGAAGACCGTAGAAAATTTTAATTAAGCGATGGTCCAAACAGATTTTCAGATATCAGTCAGTTTAACCATCAAAGCGTCAACAATAAAATAATCACCTCTTTTTCCGTTTTTGTGAGTTTGGATTTATTAAGAGCTATTTGTTTCTCTATTCTTTTAAGTTTATCCTCTGTTTCAGTGAGGCGTTTTGCCTGCTCTAGACGATTCTTTTCCTTTTCGGATTCATTTTTAGTAGCGATTTCAAGTTGTTTTTTTAGGCTTGTAGTTTGTCGCCGCTCTTCTTCAAGATCCTTTTTCACAGCCTCGAGACGTTCAGAAGCTCCTAAAAGTTCGTCTCTCTTCGAAGTTGCAGCAGCTAGTAAAAAAAAAATTTAATTAATATACTCCATATAATAGTTAAAATGTTAATATCTTTTCTTAGAAAAATCCCCGAGGTTGTCTTTTACTTAATCAGAGTTGTTATGGATAATTTTTCTTACATGTCAGGAGGGTTATCATCCCACTCTGAGGGAATCGTACCCAAGTGCCAAAAAGCTATCTGGGCCAAGGCTTGTCCGCCGAAGCAAAATAAATTTAACATACCATTTAAAAACCAGCTGATAGGTATAATGATTTTAAATTTAAACGTAGTACATAACATAGAGTTTAAATAGAAATTGGTCTGTTTTAATATATGAATTGATAAATGAAAATTTTTAAAACTCCTACGTCAATGGAATGAATCATAGAGTAATATAGAGTGGAAGGCTCCATAAGGATATGATAATGATAATGTATTTTAGCGTATACGAGTTTTAGAGCTCTCTGGCGGTTCGGAATGGGGAATAAAATGTCGGGAACCCCACTCTTCGGGGCAAATTTTAGGGACGTCACAAACGGTTAGCGGATATTATTACTAGTTAATTTTATACGGGGTACTTACATTTCAGGACTTTTAGGTCGTTTAAAAAATGTATGTTCTTTATCTGATTTTGTGTCGCGAAAGCAACCTTTCACAAAACATTGACGTCGAGAACTAGGCATATTTAATAATATTTTAAATTATAAATTTGTACGTTGGAAAATTTTCTAAATGAACGTTTAGCCCAAAGCCTGTATGAATCTTTTATCTATGACAAAGGCTTTGAATGTCCTATGACTATGATCTTTGAATAGCTCTTAACGACTAAAAATAATGTTCTCCGAGCCGCTAGAGAGCGCTTTTCGATATTCGGTAGCCTTCCACTCTATATTACTCTATGGAATGAATATTCTCGAAATAAACTTTTTAATCTTTTCTATCTTACTTTTCTCTGCTGTGATTTTTTTGAGATCCTCTTCTAATTTTTGTTTTTCTTTACTAAGCTTATCCTTTTCTTCTTGGATTTTTATTTTTTCTTGTTCTAATTTTTTTTTTAAATCTTCTTGCTTTTTCAAATTTTCTTCCCATTGTTTTTTTTCTTTATCGTATTTTTCTTTTTCTTCTGTTGCTTTCTTTTTCGCTAAATATGATAAAAAAATGTTAGAACAAAAATAAATAAATGAAGTGATGTAAAGGAATAAATTTTTTAATTACTTACCCTCTAAAGTTTGTTTTCCTTCAATTTCGTGTTTTTTCTTTTCATCTTCAAACTCCTTTTGAATGACAGCCAGTTTTTTCTTAGTCTCATTTAATTCTTTCTCTAAGACTTCAGTATTTGAATTCTTCACCTCTTTATCATCTTCCTTTACTTTCTTTTTATTAGAATCTTGAGCTTTTTTCAATACAGTAAGAACATCACTCATTTCAACTTCAAGATCTTCTACCATCCGTTTTAATTGCAATTTTGTTGTCATATCAGTCGGTCGTTTAGGTGTTCGTTTTTTATAAAAATCCATTGCAGTTATAACTGATTCATCACGAATTCTCTTCAGAGTTTCCAATAATTTTACATTTTCAGTTTCTAACTAAAAATGAGAAAAACAATATGCATATTTTAGATGTAATAATAATAATTGTCAAATTTATTGATATTGAATATTATATGAAATATTCGCTCTTCCTAATATACATAAACGACCTTATCGATCAAACGTCAAACCCCACTCATTGTTACGCGGACGATAGCACTCTGCACGGCAAGCCCTCACTCCCGAATAATCGAAACAATGTTGCCTCCTCAATCACTCTCGACCTAGACAAACTGAATAAATGGGGCTCTCAAAATTTAGTTAACTTTAATGCAAACAAGACTCAATGTTGCCTAATTTCTAGATGCGAAAACAAAAATTTCCCTGATATCAACTTCGATTCGAATACCCTGAAAATGAGTGACGACAGCCTCTCCATGTTGGGCTTCTCTGTCGCATCTGACCTGTCTTGGAATGAGCACATCTCCTCTGTGGCAAAATCTACAGCAAGGAAGATTGGCCACTTATTCAGGTCCAAGCGATTTTTCAAGCCCCCACATCTTCTCACCATCTACAAGGCCCAAATCCGCCCCTGTCTCGAATACGGCTCTCATCTATGGAGAGGAGCCTCTAAATATTCCCTTGCTACCCTGGATGCAATTCAAAAACGAGCCGTCAGGCTAATTGACGATTCTACCCTCACCGACTCCCTCGACTCGCTAGCTCATAGAAGAAATGTCTCTGCCCTTTCCCTTTTCTATAGATACTATCACGGCAGGTGCTCTGATGAGATAAAATCAATAATTCCCCCCAAAGCATGCTTTGCGCGTAGCACGCGTTTTGCCGACTCCCAAACACTCTTTCGCTGTCAAATTAGAAAAGTGCTGGACCACTTCATTCGCCAATACGTATATCCCCATGACTTCAAGGAACTGGAACTCTCTCCCAGCACTTCATCTTCAAACCTTCAAAACCCGAGTGCATAAACACCTACGTCTACACCCTCTCACTTAATCAACTTTTCCTTCTCTTCGGTAACGCAAGGGTCTTTCGAGATACATAGGAGCTGCATCTTTACTGGTGCGCCCCTTCTTGCATTCGATTGCTTAAAAAAATATATATATATATCTAATTTTATATTAACGGCTCAACCAAGGCCAGCGGATTTGAAAACATTTTTTACATTTCTCACCCAATCCTAAAACTCCTGTTAAATTCTTTACTCAAATATACAGTGATCTTTTAATATATTTAGGAAAAATAAATAAATATAGAGTAGAGTAAATATATAAACTAATTTAGTGACTGATATTTTCATTTTATCAAATTCTTCAGTTTTCGTTTTAAAATCTTTTTTCAATTTAACGATATCGGCTGGTTCTTTAGCTACTGGATTGGAATTCTTGGTGTCTCCTTTTTCGCTTTGATTTAATTTATTATTTAATTCATTTATCTGAAAAAAAGGAATAATATAATTATATTAAAGAATTGAATTTTTGTTAAGTTTTGGTTTTTAAGACCAATTATTAAAAAGGGTGTCTCCTGTCTTCCTGTTAATTTAATCTGACCAAAAACATAAATGTGAAAAAGGGGCCGAGTTCGGTACCAATGGCTTCGCCGACAAAAGAGTTGAGATCTAAACGGGTACCAAGTTCCATAGCAGTTGCTTAAATCATAGTTATAGGGATGAACAAGGATCTTCAATTGATTTAAAAGAAAATTTGTTACGTTCTTTGATATTAAATTTATAACTCTGCAAGTTATAATAGTCAGTGATGATATTTAATACAAGCTTAAAATTTATCTAGTTGTTCTTATTTTTTACTACAAACAATTTAGTTGGATATAAAACTTGCCAAGTTATAAATTTAATATCAAAGAACGTAACAAATTTTCTTTTAAATCAATTGAAGATCGTTGTTCATCCCTATAACTATGATTTAAGCAACTGCTATGTGAACTTGGTACCTGTTTAGATCTCAACTCTTTTGTCGACAAGCCGTTGGTACCGAACTTGGCCCCTTTTTCCCATTTATGTTTTTGGTCAGATTAAATTAATTTTTGAAAAGTTTTATCCTTTAATTAATCTAAATAATTACATTTAAACATTTATATTAATAATAATAATATCTCATAAAATATCTTTTAAAAACCCGGTCGGTTTTTTCATAAATTATCACCTCTTTATTTCGGGCCCCGAAGAAGAGAAAGTTTCGGTTTTTCAATTTCCTCCTTTATTCCAAGCTTTATCAGTATGCCAAATTTCAGAATTCTAGCTTGATTGTATTTTCACTATATGTTAATTAAGCCTATAATCAATTTCACCCCTTCATTTTAGGTCCTGAAAAAGGGAAAGTTTCGATTTTTCCCTTTAATTGTAGCCCAAACTCTACCAGTATGCCAAATTTCAGCATTCTAGGATCAGAGGAAGTACTTTAGGTTTTTGATATGTCAGTCAGTCAGTCAGTGTTAAAAATGGCACTTTTCAGAGCTTAATAACTCAAGGACTATATTAGATTTATTCATGAAATTTCCGATTCTAGATGTTCTAGTGGGTCTTATTAGGCATGTAAAATTTCAAGTGTCTAAGTCTAATAGTTTTTGAGTTATGGGGGGGTCGAAAGTAGCTTGAAATGGTTCGTTGAAATATACACATGGCCGGTGCGTCGCCCGTTTTTTCGAACTTGGCTGACACACTGCCGTGTGTCTAGATAATAGGTTATTACGATGAATAGAATACGCTCAAGTAGAGGCCCACATTTTATTTACACCCTTTATATATAAGTTATTTAATAAGATATGAGTCTACTGTATATTTATTTGCACCAAGAAAAGGACACATTTTTTAGTTTCCTAAGAAATTACAACTTAATTGATTGAAAAAGCTTAAAATATAATCGAAACCATATTCACACCATTTTATATAAATTAGGCGTTTTTTATTTTCTGAGTAGAAATTAGAGCTAATAAATACCTTATTAGTAGCTTCTGTAAGTTGTTCTTGTAAAGATGATATTTTCTCTTTATCAGCTGGAGAGGATTTAATAATACCACGAGACAATTGCAACTTTTTATTCTCTGCTATAATCTTTTCATTTTCAGACTCGAGCTGCTGAGCTCGACTTCTTAAAACAGAGGCCTCTGATTCCATTAGAGTTAATTGACGTTTTAAATCCAGCGCTTGCTGTTCATTTCCACCATCAAGAGATCTAAAAAAGAAAAATATATTCAAAAATTAAACCTTTAACATATTATATACGGCTAAGTGTGAGTGGAAAACCGAATCATGTAATCAAAACTAATTATTTTTCTAGCAACCAAAATAATTTGTATCAAAAGCACATATATTAAGCTATTACTTTTATGAATTTTCACAGATTTTTAAATCAAATGATTTCAAAATTAGAGAATAGGAACCGCAAACAACTTTGTGTAAGCTTATAGGTGAAACGCAACTGGGGCGTCAAAAAAACAAAGCGCTCAAATGCGATTGGCACTCGCTTATCGAGGGTAATAAATATAATAGAGAAGTATAAAGAGATACCTAGTTATTTAGATCTAATTTAAGAAGATTAGACTGATTGTACATCAATTATGGCATAATATTTTTCAAAAACTGCTTCTCTGGGTAAAATCACTATTTAGTATTATATTTATTATTTAATATTTAAAAAAAGTTATTGCAAAAAAATATCATAAATATTTAATTTATTGTATTGTAAATAAGATACAAAAAAAATATTGTTCCCAAATGAATTTGAACCAAGATCCTTTAGTATACGCCTGATGCTCTTACTCTTGGTTTATTTCAAACGTTGCTAAAGATAACACAGTAACTAAATTTGTTTTTAATGATAAGAAAAACGATTATAACTTCCAAAATACAGGAGATATCAAAATCGTTTTTCTATGTCGTACATAAGCTGATAGTGGTATTTCTAAAAAAATTTCATAATTTGCATTTTAATGGTTTGTAAATTCCGTTAGGTGTAAAATCTCAGTGAAAATGGGTACTTTGACGACCTTTTACAAGGCTATTTTAAATTGAATTGAATTTAAAAAAAATTCAGCCTAATTCAATTTAATGAGATCTTTACAGAAATACTTCACACTTTAGGATAAATTTTTTTTTATTTTCAAACTCGACCCTTTCCAAAATGATCATCCGATTAAAATTTTAATTCGATTTTTGATTATGGAAAAGTAATAAAACTTGTGAATTTTAACAGCTCTGACAGACGGACAGACATATAGATTTTGTATCGACACTAATGGGTTTTACGTTTGTACAGAACCCTAAAAATATATATATAAAAAATGTTAAAATATCTATACAATGGTAGGCACTTCACTAGATGAGATTTTATTTTTATTTGGAACTTTTTTCTTTGAACATTTAAAATAGGTTCTTATAATTTTTCTGCCAATGTAACATCGCGAAATCCAAAAGCATAAGCCTATGAAATTCTCCCTCAATATAACTGGTAGAATAATAAAGCTTGAGCAAGATGCGAGGTAGCTTTCACAAAAAATGAAATAAAACAAAATTGAGTTTTGAGTTCGATATATTTCGGGGGTGAGCCAATCAGTTTTCTTTGACTCAAAACTCAATTTTGTTTTATTTCATTTTTTGTGAAACCTACATCTTGCTCAAGCTTTATTATTATATTAAAATGTTTCACCTAGAACCAACACCTAACTCCTTAAAAGTTAACTGGTAGAAGGTAGATATTTAAGTTTCTACGGAACCCTAAAAATCCACTCAATACTCACTTAGATTTCTGAATTGAAGCTTTGCTACGTTTTTGAGTAACTGCTAATTCCGCGTGAAGTCGCTCACAATCTCGATCTTTTTCGATCAGTTTCTTTCTTAACTCGGAAAGATCTTCTTCTAAAACCTATAATACAAAAATATTAAAAATCGAAGGTAAATTATTTTAAAAGTTATTCATAAAGAGAAACAAAGAGGTTATCATCTGCTTGATGAAAATAAACATACACACATATATATCTGTATATATATTATTTATTTGTTTGAGACTATAGTTTCGAAGGCTTGGCCTTCATCATCAGTCTTTTTAATTATAAATATTATTTTTCATGAGGTCAATATAGCAAGGATAGTGAATTTTTTTTGATTTTTACTTAGCCTTAAATTGTTTTTTAATTCAAACTGGCTTTCGGCTAAGTAAAGATCAAAAAATTTCAATCTCCATGCGATACTGACCTATGAAAAATAATATTTATAATTAAAAAAGACTGATGATGAGCCACGGAACTATAGTCTCAAACAAATAAATCATATATATACAGATATATATTTTTGATATACTAGTATATGTGTGTATGTTTATTTGCATCAAGCAGAGGACAACCTCTTTGTTTCTCTTTATGAATCAACAACTCTGCTAATCTCGGCAAAATAAAAACTTTTCAATTAAAAGTTATTATTTATTTTAGTAAATATTTTAAAATATTTCTTTTTTATATATAATATAAATGATAATAAATAAATGTTATAAAAATAAAAAATTTCCCCAAAAAATTGTCAATTATTTGATTATTTTTTTTTTGGCTTTTCGGCCTTTCTAGGCATAAGCCAATTTACGATACTAATTATTATTATTATTATTTTTTTTAATTTGTCTCTACCCGGGGTCAGGTTTTAGCGGGATGCCTCGAGTCGGATTCGAACCCGGGTCCACTTGGTTAGCAGGCTGACACGCTAACCCCTAGCCTACCCAACCCCCTATTTGATTAATTAATTGATAAATTCAAGTGTTACCACTACTTATAACAAAATTATTCAACATGAAATTTGTATTATATTATTGAAAAAACTTTGCCCTTATATTTTATGAAAGTTATATTGTTGTATATTTCGAATTAATGTTAATCTATTATTCATTCTATGCTTAATAATTTGGTAACATTATAGTGTCCAGAAGATGATCAAATAAAAGATCAAAAGCTCGGAAATAAACAATAAAGAATTTATTTTGACCGAAAACCTGATACTTCCTCTTAAATAAATGAATCAATTTTACTTTATTTAATTATTAAATAGAGCTTACTTTAATCTTTTGATCTTGAAGAGAGTCTTGGCTTGAGGCAGAGGCCATAGACGGTGATAAAGATCTTCGGGCTACTGGCGTTTTTGCTGTCAGTTTATCTTGTAGCTCTTTGTTTTTACGTTTGGCAGCATCTCTTTCTCTTTCTAAGTCTTCGACCTTTCGACGTAAAACGGCTGTTTCTTGTTCGTTAAGCTCAAGTTGAATTTTAAGCTCAGCCGGGTCTTCAATATCAGAGATTCCTTCATCTTTCTCAACCGCTGGTTCTGGTGTCAATCTTGCTGGGCTAGGAGATTTTTTCCGACCTAGATTAAAAAAAAAACATTTATATAAAATAAATATATATATTTCACAAATTAAACAAACAAAAATATCAATTTAATTGTGGTTTTATTTGATAAGATCATCCAAGGGGTCGTACATAAAATATGTCCCGGTTTCGGAACCCCCCCCTGTCACAGTTCGTCACATTTTTGTAGATCCCTTAGCTATAATCAGGTCACGATACTCCAAGACCCCTTTTTTAAAAAGAATGATAATTTGTAAAGATTTAAGTATTATAAGTAGATTTACAGAAATCATATTCATTTAAAAGAAAATAAGTTTTGCAAGTAAGGTTATTAAGGAGGTTGTTTCGCGACAATCCACACAAAGTTTTAGCCTCATAACCACTTTATAAATATGAACGATGCTAAAATTTTAGGTTATGTTTTTTTAACGTGACTGTACTTTTTACACTACTATATTCTCTTTATGAATGGATCGTTTCCAAGCCATTGATATTATATCCCCTCCACTAAAAATAATCTCCCAAATATGTTTTTTTTTATTTTTTATCAAAACTACGAGGTAAATAATTTCAATTTTTTTTTAAGTTACCGATATATTATTCTAACAAATATTAGTTTTTCATCAAGATGGTGAAAGTCCTTCAATGAAGAAAAATTAAATAATGATCATATCCCCACCCTTTCCCTATCTACCATATGTAAAAAAATCAATTTTTAATTGCAAATATTTCATGTTTGGTGTGGTAAATCGTCTTCAAATTTTAACAGTGTCTTTATTATGCTTTTAATGACTTATATTCCAAGTTTCGAAGACTTCTTGAATTTTTGCATTTGTGAAAGAACTACCTTAAAAGAATAAATGTATGTGACATCTTTATGGACGGCCCCTAAGGCAAAAATTGAATTTTTTTATTAAATCCCGAAATCCTCTAAGTTTTATTAAACATTGTTATTTATCATCGCACTGTCTAAATTTTATTGTCGATATCATATACAAAAAAATGGACATATCTAGTCTGACTTGAGCTTGTGGGGTATCATAGAGAGGGTAGCATAGATTCATAGTAAGCGATCTGACATAAAAAAATTACAAGATAACATCTTTAATAGGATTTTAAAAGATCCATGGAGTAGGCGAATTTTTTTCATCAGTACTTTATGTGAAGGCGCCGCAGTTTTTAATCAAAGTAGAAATTTTGAATAATAAAAATAACAGAATTCTTTACTTAATAACAATCAGAAACACGTTTATTAATTTTCCAAATTGTTATTAATCCAGTTTCTTAATAAAGAATTATAGCATTTATATGTAAAATAAAACAATCAATAATTGATATTAAAATAATAATAAAAATAAGGGAGGTGGCTGCGAAAAAATTTTATGAAAGAAAGGACGGATACACATTAAGTTTGGATACTAGTCTTCTAGCTGATATCGAAAATAAAATTTATACAAGATGTGAAGATAAATTGAATGGCCAATGAAATATTTAAAGAAATGTAGAAAGAAAAAAATGAGTAGATGATATCAAATTTTAAAATAATTAAAATAAAAGGGTAGATTATACTTGAATAAAAATTGTGATAAATCAAAAAATAATTTTTTTTTTTTAGAATAAAGACAAAAAGTATATATAGTGAATTATTTTCAACTAAAAACTTCATGCAGAAATCTTGTTAAAGGAGTTAGTTCCCCAGCCAGAAGAAAATGGCTGTCAAAATAAGGAATAATAATTAAAAATATTGAAAAATAAAAATAATAACAATTTAAAATAGGCGCAAACTCAAGCCATTGGCGTAGACACAAAAAATATTTTGTCAACTATCCTTGTCCTAGAGGGGTCTGGCAATCTATTAATAGGTTACACTATAAAACGCGGGGTCACTATTTTTGGTTTCCCGAAATATTTAAACAAAATTATCAATGACGATCTAAATATACCAAAAGTCAACGAGCCATGTTTTTCATCAATGCATTAAGGGGTTAGCCTTTGAGAAAGAAAGAAAAAAAAGCATGTTTTTTTTTTAGTAAAGGCAGGGTTCGGACAGGGTAACAGTGCCCATGGCTTAAGTCCAATTTCTTTTTCGCACGGGCAAAATCTGATAAAATAAAATTCGCGACCTACTTCTAGCTTTGATAGCCATTTTCTTGAGCTGCAGCACAAGGGACTCGTTGTCCTCCTCGACGCGAGAGGCTTTCCGTCGCATCGTCTCAGCCTGCAACACAAGGTTGCCTCGGTCGGACCAGAGCCCAACAAACACTACAAACTATTGTTATCTAATCTAAAAAAGTTTTTTTTCCTCAAATAACACTAAAAAATTAGTTAAAAAAAAAATAACAAATTACAGCTACTATATATTTAAAAATGAAACTTTTGAAGGTAATATGATCCTGGTAAAAAAATATGAAATTAAGTTTTCGAAAAAAATACATAAGTTAGCCATTTGTGACATGAAAATTATATTTACATTTCAAAATAAGCTGACATGTTCTGATGTGGCCATTCACTTGACTTTACCATACAACCTGGCCCCTCACTTATGTTTAATATTTAATAAAATTTTTATAATCATGTAGGGGAGGGGATTAGTTTTTGCATTTTTAGACTTCTGGGGTCCCACTTATTATGTATACAAAATTTGGTTGAGTTTGCTCAAATGGCCTAGATTTTTAATTTTTAACTCCCCCTCCCCCCTCAATTTTGGGTCGATATGCACCAAAATCTAATCAGCTCTTAATCTCATTGGACCAAAACTACGTGTGAAATTTAGTTACGATATTCATACTAGTTTTTGAGCTAGCGAGTCCACAAAAATTTGGTAACGCACAGACTAACTAACAAACAAACTAACAGACATTTTGACAAAACAATTATTATCTCGAAAAATATAATTTTTTTCGATGTTCACTTATTATGGCTTTTTTGTAGACCGAAATGCCATGGTTTCGCTCAATTTTTTTAATCAAAATTGTTTCAGCAGTTTTTGAGATATTTCGAAAAAAAGAAGGAAAAAAAACACTTTTTTCATACACGATTACAATACTTGACCATACCCTGTATGGTAAAGTAAAAATTTGACGGTACCGTTTACGAGAAAATTTTGATTTGAGTAAATTAACACAGGGTCTTATGAGAGGAATTTAACATTCTCCAGAAATAATAAGAAAGAATGTGAATGTATATTACAAATAGGAAAAAGGTATAAAATTCCCCCCCTTTTTTTTTTCTTCAGGGTTTAAAAGGATCAACGAATGAAGCTTGTAACGAGCTACTTCTTATCTTCTTTAACAGTGTTTGTTATGGTTTGCCATTAACACCAAAATAATTGTTTAATTTATGACATTCCAATAAGTTATTTTATTCAGAGTTTGTACTTTTTATTATCCTTTGGCCATCTGCTCTTAACTAAAGTTTCTCGAAAACAGTAAGAATCTTGATGAAATTTAAATATATTTCTCATGACACAATGGTTATTTTATGTTTTTCTGCAAACTTTGAATTCGAATTTCTACCACGATAATGTTATTTTAAGAAAATTTGTTTTATTTTTTAAGTGAATCGATAAAAAGTATATATATATATGAAATGAGATTTGTTTTAATGAATAATTGTTTATAATAATTTATTTAATAAGACAATATTAAAATTATTGATATAATTAATTAATGAAACTATAAGGAACAAGATAGACTAAATTATTACTTATGTTTATTTAACTTTTGGCCACATTTCTCAAAAATGAATGATGTATTCTTAAAGCCTTTATTTAATTTAATTTAATGTGATTCACACAATTAAGAATATGTTTTTATGTCTAGAGGAACTATATAAATCTACCTTTCACTTTATAAAACCTTTTTATATCTATCTATGAGCGATTTGTGTGGATGCTATAATCATATATACCTATATATATATTATAAGAATCACACATATTATGATAAGATTAATTAGCTTTAAAAAAGGAAAAAGACTGTCGAAATTCATAAAAATTTAAATAAATTTAGGTAAATATTTAGAAAGTCTAGATATTTATCATTTCATTAAATTAATAACAGCCTTTGAATAAATAATATTATAATAAATTAAATATAGGTATATACATAATTACCCAGCTAGCTAAAATGGCAAAAAGATATCTGATAGTGATTTGAAAAATATAACTAAAAACTAGTTTGAAAAAGATCTTTTAGGATGTTCTTAGAGCCAATTTAAATAAAATGCAGAAAGATGTTCAATTAATTCAGACATTATATAATCTCTTTAACAGTTTAAAATTCGTAAATATTAAATTTCATAAGATCATAAAACGATGCATATAGATTATTATTTTTATCTTCTTTGACATTAAATTTATTTGAAAGAAAATATTTTCCAGATATAAAACTAGGACAAGATGAAAAACAAAATTGATAACATTTATTCGTCTTTTTCTGAGACTTAATATCACTAAAATTACGTCTTTGAGATAGCTGAGTATATATGCACTATATCTATACCTTAATATTTTAGAAAAAAAATAGAGCCTTCCTTTGTATTAATTATTATCTAAAAAAAAAATATGTTTAATTAAAAAAGGGATATTAAACACAGGATTGGAACCCGTGTAGCTTTCGATTGGTGGAGTCTCCTCTCCGTAGCTTAAGCGTAGCAAAAGCACTAGTGAACAATACACAAGAGAACGAGGCTTCGAGCTCCAATCGGTGTCTTGTGGCTTTCATTCCTTTTTTCATTAAAATAGTTTTTTAAGAAATGCACAATTAATTGTTTAGGTTATTTATATAGATATGATATAAGAGAGCTCAAGGTAAATATTTTCAATAAGGCGATTCTACGGTAACTGTGGCGCCGCGATCTGACGATGGATTCTTATAGTACTCACCAAAATAAGACGAAAATGAAGAATACTGTTTTTTGTATTTATTTTATTTTATTTTTTAATTGTTTTTTATAGAAAGCACGGAAACCGTAGTATCACGGGGGTTGCGTGTGGCGCCCCTATCCGATTACGGATTCTTTTAGAACTAGATATTAATAAAATAAGTAGGAAAGTAAAAATAAAATTTTAAACTACAAACTTGAAATAAAAGAAAATAAATAAAAAAAAACAGTATTTTTTAAACTGGGTATCTCGATAACTAAGCGAAATCTAGAAAAATGGTATTCTTCATTTTGGTCTTATTTTGGTAAGTACCGAGGGGTGAACCGCGATTGGAATTAGGTGTACACCGTCTTTGGAATTATTTGGAATTACTTTGGAATTCATTAGATAATCTATTGTCATCTATTGCCTTCTACTTGGAAATGAAAGTGGAAGTGGAAGTAGGTGTACACGATTTTAGATCGCGGTTCACCCCTCGGTGAGTACTATAAGAATCCATGGTCAGATCGCGGCGCCACAGTTACCGTAGAATTGCCTTCAATATTATAAACTGTGTTTTAAAAATAAAAATATATGTTCAATAAGATGTTGATAGTAATTCATCAGAAATAAGAAACTAGGCAAATATAATTTTTATGTGGGCGGGATTTTTATTTATTGATTTTATTTTTCAATTTTTTTTTAGTTTATTTATTTCAAATAACCTTTTCTAAATTTAATCAATCTTATATCTATAAAAGATATTATCACATCAACAAGAAAAAATAAAATAAACAAATTTTTTTACAGTCTCACAAAAGCAAATAAATTACAGCAACGTTGAGTAAACATTAGATTTACGAGCATATCAAAGCACCTAGCAATGTAGCCATTGGCGATCCAGCTGAGATAAGACTTTTTGCTGGAAAAACGGTGGAAAGCGAAAACTGCAAATGTCTCATAGAAAAAGGTAACCAAAGGAAGCCTCCGGGAGAAACAGACGATGAATCTTTTTCTTTAGACGAAGAAGCTGCGTCTTTATCTAAATTATTTAATTCAAAATCATTTTCAGCAAACATTTCCAAAGTAGCTGAAGTTTGTAATTCTTCTGCCAAAACTTGATCAATATTCGTGGTCTCTTCTTTGACCGATTCATCTTCTGGCTGAACACTTATTTCAATTCTTGAACTATAGATATCATCTTCGATAATTTCAGTCTGGGTTGATTGTTCAACTGGTTTAAAATTTTCTAGATGAATAATAAAAAGATCTTCGTCTGTTTGAGTTACTACATTAAACATTTGAAAAGCAGAAATGTCAGTTTGTAAATCGATGGAAATGTTATTTGGGGCTTGCGTTTCATTAATCAAATCTTCTGTTTGACATAACGAATCTAGCGTTTGCATTGAATCTGTTTGTATAGAAGAATCAGAAAGATTAATTTCAGTTTGTTGGGCAACTGAGGGTCTGCTCTGAGCGGCTGACACCGCTCGGGAAGATCCTCTAGTCTGCACTACCAACGGCCTCGTAGACCACGCTCGATCTTCCACCAGCTGGAAGGTCTGCGTGGCTTTGGCTAGTCGAGGAACTACAGCCGTTGACGATGAAATTACCCTTGCAAGCTAACCGAAATTTATTAGAAAAACTTTAGAAGATAGCAAAGTGTTTTATGAGAATAAAAATCAAAGAAAGAAAATCATGTTATTAATTATAATTTGATTTTCTAAAATTTTAAAATGGATAAATATAAGAAATATTTTGTTTTAAATTAAATATTGAATGTATATTTCTTTAAATATAAATTTATTAATATCAAAATAAAAGCTTTCAGTTTGATAGGATGATTAGGTGTTAAAGTGCTATGATTAATTTTTATTATCATGTTGACAAAGTTTCGGAAAATTTTCCATTCATTTTTAAGATGGAGGGCTTAACAAAAATTAATATGATTGTAAAATTTCGTCTAAAGCATTACAAAATTCATACTTCTTCCTACATAAAACAAATGTTTAAAACATTTTCAAACAGTAGTAGAGTTGTTGATATTTAAGAATAAATTAAAGTGGATGTCTTTTGCTTGTAAATAAACTTATGTAAACATATAAATGTATATAATTTTATTTTTTATAAAGTGTAGTTTGGAAGGTTTGGCCTTCATTTTCAGCCTTCAGTCTATATTTTTTATTCTATTTGTTTTTTCTCTCTCTAAAATATTTATAAAAAAGATTGAAGAACTAGTCTCTTAAAAATAAAATTATACGTATATGTATGTGTATGTTTATATACATCAAACAGAGAACTCTTTGATTTACTTTTAATAAAACAAACCACACGTTACAGTTTTTCTTTTTTCTTTTGTGTTCATTGTTTATCAAATAACCATGATATTTAACACAAAAGAAAAAAAATGTTAGTTTTATGTTTAATATTGTAAAGTATAAATTTTCCTATTTGAATTTTATAATGCTTTAGACAAAATATTAGGACATTAATATTTGTCGAACCATCCTCTCTGAGACAGAAAGAAATTTGGGAAACATTATCGGTATAGTAAAATAAGTTAATAATAATTAATTAAAAAAACACCGTAATAATCTAACGTCTAATCATTATATCAAATTAAAAATATAATACGCTTAAGCGCTCATCAAATATATTAACTTTATTTCATGTGTAAATATATATCCATATCTTGATCGTTCGTCAAGTAATTTTTAAAGTTATTTTTAGTGAATAAACATGACAGACTACTCCAATTCCAACTAAAAATCTAACCAGCTGCATTTGTTCAATTGTCCCAAGCATTATCGTTCAAATACAAATCGTAATCCAGCACTCTAATTGCTAGACTACTGAAGAAACAAAGAAAAAAGAAAATTTAAATTCATTTTTGAATAGTCTACTTATTTTTGCAAATAAACACGAAAATGGAAAATGAATCGAAATAAATATCACTTATATCAAAATTCTTTGGGTTAGTTTAGCCCGAGGGGTGAACCGCGACCTAAAATCGTGTACACCTACTTCCACTTTCATTTCCAAGTAGAAGACAATAGATTATCTAATGAATTCCAAAGTATTTCCAAATAATTCCAAAGACGGTGTACACCTAATTCCAATCGCGGTTCACCCCTCGGTTTAGCCTGACTGACTGAGGTCGCAATGGTTGAACAATATTTTTTCATTAATTTAATTTTGTTATTTTTATTAACCATTAATGTATCAGTAAGAATGATTTATATAATAAATCTCAGATTTATATTTACACATCAATAAAATAAATAAAATAAATATTTAATGATAATTTTTTCACTTTTATTTAACATACCAGAATACTTATATAAAATTATTATTATGATAATGAGATGAAATATATGTTAAGAAATGATATTAAAAAGAATCTTATAAAAATCTTACTTCTTCTTCGGCATATTTAAGTTGCTCTCGCATATCCGCTTCCCGTTCCAATGAATCTTGTAAATCCCTCAAAAGTTGCTGTGGATCCTCTTGAGACCCACCTCGCATAGACTCGCGAGAGATTTTCTCTCCACTTGAAGTTCGGCCAATAGCTGATAACATTGGCGGTTTCTTTTTCGTAGTTGGACCTTGATCTTTCGAAGCTTGTTGTAAGGCCTCATCACGAGCTTTTAATTTTGCCGTCACATCTTCGAGATCTTTTTGAAGCCTTTTGCCAACCTGTAGTCAAAATAAAAATCAATTTTGTACTAAATTATAGATTTAATATTTGAGAAAGTATATATGAAATTAAAATTTGATGATGTTACATTAATTTGTCTATAGTTAAGATAAAATACTTTAAAAGTTTAAAATAAACTGACACGTTCTGATGTGGCCATCCACTTGACTTTACCATACAACCTGGCCCCTCACTTATATTTAATATTTAATAAAATGAATTATAATCATATAGGGGGGTTAGTTTTTGTATTTTAGACTTCTGGGGGCCCACTGATTATGTATACAAAATTTGGTTGAGTTTGGTACAAGGGTCTATATTTTCATTTTTTGACGCTACACCCCCCCCCCCCTCAACCCTTTGGGCTGTTAGTTTTTGCATTTTTAGACTTCTGTGGGCCCACGGATTATGTATACAAAATTTAGTTGAGTTTGGTACAAGGGTCGAGTTTTTTAATTTTTGACCCCCCCTCCCATTTTGGGCTGTTAGTTTTTGCATTTTTAGTCTTCTGGGGTCTCACTGATTATGTATAAAAAAATGTTGATTTATTGGGGTATAATTCTAAGTGAATTAGAGATATTAAGACATTGTTTTTTTAATGAACTGGGGAGTAAATAAATAAATTTCTCTAACATCTTTTTTATATATCAAACCAGGGGGCTACGTTATAATAAGAAATATACTTTCTAAAATAAGATTGGCATTTATTCTTCCTCATTATCAACGGTCTTGGACCCTTGAATGTAGGTGATTCCAAACATTACCGAAGTTAAGTAGTTAAGTAAGATATGTCGTGGTTTGTTCTGACCTGTGACCCTCTTCAGAAACTGTGTGCTGTTAGTATTTTTACAGCCTTCTCAATCTTCGGTCATGTTACGTGCATCTGCATCCCATGGGAATGAATTGGGAAAGCTTAAAGAGGGATAGTGAGAGTTACTAGCTAAGGACACAATCCCTATGCCCATTAAGAGTAAAAGACATTACCAGTATAGGCAGAAGACGGCCATTATATTATTTTGAATAAAACATAAAAAATCACTTTTTGATTAAATAAACAGCCGAGTGCGAGTGGGATTCTCATAACAAAAATTCTGTACCTATTACAAATAAATTAAATACGCACTGTAATTTTTCAGATTATAATTTAGCATATGAAAAATACTTGGATATTATAGGACAAATTTATACCCCTATACCCTCGTCCTATAAGAGGCAGGCTGATTTTGGAGTAAAAAAAGTGGATCTTATGGGAAGGAAAATAAGATATATATAATTTAAGAATATTTGAATGCGAATTTGTTAAAAGGTCACTAAACCTTTCCAGTAACTACATTTTTCCATCATGCCGTTTTAACAAATTCTCCAATATTTAAACCTGTTTAAGGAGAAGTTAATTTTCTCATTAATATATCAAAGAATAATTAACACATTAACGAGAATTATTTTTGATCGAGCTTTTTAAACAAGATATATATCGCGAGACTACTGCTGGTTGAAGCTATTGGAGTCTGCTGAGTCTCAAGTCTGGACCAAGAGATTCTCGTTAATGTGTTAATTATTCTTTGATATATTAATGAGAAAATTAACTTCACTATTTCAAGTTAGAAATATATAAATTCGGATATTATTTTCACTTAATATTTGACAAAAATCATCTGCATTCGATTCGCGATCGAATCAAATGCAGGAAAGTTATGACTGTTTAAGGTGGTTGCGAAAACGATGATTTTAGATCTTCTAACACCAGTATGAAGCTTTAAAAGTGTATTATCCAATAAAAGGGTAAAAAAATAATGTTTGCCGAAAAAGTGACTGATGAACTTTAATAAGTTCGCATTCATTTTCAATTAGTGTCGAAAATATTGAACATGTCTAATTAAAAACAGATTTCTCGTCTAACATTCAAACTAATTATTTAAAAGAAATATAAATAATATTCCTCAAAAAATTACACGAAGCTACTTCTATGAATTTTTAAAAAAAAATTAAACAAAGGGTTACAAAGTTAGACTCACATTTCGCGAGATAACTTTATACGCTCATAGCACCCTATTTTGGTACATCAAAATATAATTTACAATAAAAAATGTTTAATAAAATTTTGAAAGACCTATTCAATGATATTCCCTAATCGATGGAATTATTTTTTATATTTCTTTGTTATGTTTGAAGAGGTGTATCATAAAGTTTTTTTTCGACCTTTACCAATATCTGAGGATTATCAAACTCTATATATTTGCCTTCTAAGCTGTTAGCTTTAATAGTTAACAAGCCATAGGCTACAGGTCTGATCGACAGACACCCAAGTCTGCTTATGATTAGGAAAGAATTATAAATAATAAATCAGAAAATATATTTACCTCATTCGCTAAAGAAAGTTCTTTTTCTAAAGACTTAATTCTTTCAGCACTGTTCGCTCCTGTTTGATGGTTTTTCGCTTCTCGTTCTAATTGCGCCTTTTCTCCCTCAAGTTGTTCTGCTCTCCGCTCTGCCTTTCGTAATTTAAAAGATAAAACTCGACAATTTTTATTCGTTTGTTCAAGTTCTTTCTTTAATGAGACATATTCGTCTGCTTGATCCTCTCTGAAATTATCTTGCATTTCTTCAATTTCTTCTTCTAATTCTCGCATTTCTTTTTTCATATCTTCATTTTCATCCATAAGTTCTTCACATAATTGTTCAGCGGCGGATAATTTGGATCTCAGTTCCTCTATTGTTTTTTGAGTTGCAACTTTATCGGGTCTTGATTCCAGTTCATCTTCAAGCTCTTTAACACGTAATGTTAAGCTTCGTTTTTCATCTCTCATATCTTCTGTCGTTGAATGGAGTTCATTTACTTTTTGTTGTAATTTCAAAACCTAAATCAATAATTTAAATTATAGAAAAGTCAATATAGAAATTATAGATGAAAAGAAATTAATTTGGCTGTAGTTTAATAGAATTACAGGATTCAGATAGCATAGAAAATTTAAAAATTTAAAGTCGGCTTTGGAGATCTTTTTCTTATGTTTGGCTGCCTGAATTCTATAATCCTAATTAGAAATTATATATTTTATTTTAATGGATTGGCTAAGCGGCCAGTTATGGGAAAATAAAAAGTTGAAATAAAAGCCAATTGATACTTGATACTTTATTTTGGGCAGAAGTAATCGATATTTTACAACGTTTCGAGCGCTACACCGCTGCTCTTCATCAGTGCACGTCAACTGAAGATCAGCGGTGTAAAATATCGATTACGTCAGCTCAAAATAAAGTATCAAATAGAAGTTGGCTTTTATTTCAACTTTTTATTTTCCCATAAGTGGCCCCTTAGCCAATCCATTAAATTAAAATAGGGCCACCAAACACGGTTCTTTTTAAATTATATATTTTAGTTAGAAAAATAAATATAAAAAAATAATGTCGTCTTAAAGCAATACAAATTAACAAAGAGTTTCTCCATTGATAAATTTTTTCTCCCAATAGTAAAAAGTAAAAATGTATCCCTAAAGAGGATGGCACCCTTTAAATTTAGAATTGAGGTTTCTGTCCTTTAGTATACTCTCTGTAAAATTCCAATAGCTCACAGCATTGCCTTTATGGTCGTTTGAGTAAATCAAATGAATCATACTAACTGCCCACAGGGCTTTGTTTTCAGAGCAACATTTAGCCTAGATCGAGAGGTGAACCGCGATTGGAATTAGGTGTACACCCTCTTTGGAATTATGTGGAATTATTTTGTAATTCATTAGATAAGATTCCCCTTTATCTATTGTCTTCTACTTGGATATAAAAGTGGAAGTAGGTTTACAGGATATTAGGTCGTGGTTCACCCCTCGGCCTACATTGTTTTCTAATAGAGTTTTCCTAAGGGAGTTTTAGTGCGCACTCTAAGTCAGCACCCTCTCTCAGTGCACAATAAATTAGAAGAAAAAACGATATAGATATTATAAGCTTTGAGATTTTTAAATTTTTCAAAAAATCTACTCTAGTAGAGCTCCCATGAAAATTTTCGATCATCATAAATTTTTGCATAATAAATGAAAATATAAATCTTGCATCCTAGATCTTCTAGGCTTTTAGAATTCAATAATCTGATTTTTCTCAACAATATCTTATTTTAGGGTCCCGATAAAAAATTTCAGTGACCAATTTACCCCGAATATAAGACAAGTCCTGTTTGTTTTACCGAAAATTTTAAGACCCCAATTTTAAGCTTTTAGAATTCAATAATCTGATTTTTCTCAACAATTTCTTATTTTAGGGTCCCGATAAAAAATTTCAGTGACCAATTTACTCCGAATATAAGACAAATCCTATTTGTTTTACCGAAAATTTAAAGACTATTACGGTATAATATCCTTATTCTGTGTCTAATTATGTAAGAAAATGCCCAACAATCGAAAGGTCCGAATATAAGACGACTCTGGTTTTTAATAATATTTCTGGGAGAAAAAAAACTCGTCTAATATTTCAGGCCGAGGGGTGAACCGCGAGCTAAAATCGTGTACACCTACTTCCACTTTCATTTCCAAGTAGAAGACAATAGATTATTTAATGAATTCCAAAGTAATTCCAAAGACGGTGTACACCTAATTCCAATCGCGGTTCACCCCTCGTTTCAGGTTAATACCGTAATTTATCCTTTATTCTTTTTAGATTAAACATAATTTTTGGTGACAAATTTTAGCTTTTTCGGTCTTTTGAATAAATATTATCTATTGACGTGTTTTAGTTAACAATAAGTTAAAATTCATTAATTCCTTAAATATAAATATATTTAATGAAAAGTATTTAAATATTTAACTGAAGAAAGTTTTTCAAATGATATATATATTAATTATTAAATACATACCTCAGAAGCAGCCGTTTTGCTAGTCGTTGTATCTAAAGCCGCAATTCGTCTTAATAATATATCGCTTTTTTCTCTTTCAGCTTTTTCACATCTTGTTTTTACAATTTCTAATTCGGCTTTTAAACTTTCTATTTGTTCCTAAAATAAAAAAGTAGTAGTTAAGATTAAATAGGCATTGGGAAGCTACTTTTCTTAACCTTGGGGTGTAACTCAGTGGTAGAGTGTCTGCTTCGCATGCTGAAAGTCCTGGGTTCAAATCCCAGCACCTCCAAAATTTATTTTTATTTTTTTTTATTTCAAGAATAATAATTATATGATTTAGAAATTTATAGTAATATTTATTATAATATTTATCTTTTTTAAATAAAATTTTAAAAGATATTTCCATTTTAAGGACAGATAGTAAAATTATTTCTTGTTATTTAAATATAATTATTTATTATTATAATTGTGGTGTTTTTTGAGGCTCTTGAAAACAGATGGAATGTCTTCGTTAGGAAAAAGAAATAAAATTTCTTTATATTCTAACAAATTTATTTTCATGAAAAACTTATGAGACGTTTCGGCGGATATTCTCACACCATCATCAGTCTACAAGGAAAACTAATTTGTTATTTTTATTACAAGCTTTTTGATTATAATGTTATTAACTGTAAAAAGTAAATGACATTCTAAACAGACATATGTACTATATTATGAAAAGCTTGGGTGAGTTTTTTCTTCTTTTATCTTGAGAATGACATGTGATTAGTAATTTACTGTAATTAAGATTATGTTTTCCTTGTAGACTGATGATGGTGTGAGAATATCCGCAGAAACGTCTCATAAGTTTTTCATGAAAATAAATTTGTTAGAATATAAAGAAATTTTATTTCTTTTTCCTAACGAAGACATTCCATCTGTTTACAAGGTTTTCAAGAGCCTCAAAAAACACCACAGTTATAATTTAAAAACATTATAGTACCATTAGTATAATTATTTATAAAAAAATAAAAGCTTACCATAAGTTCATGATCGTTTCTATCAATGAGTGTTGTTTCCGTAGTTTCTGTCCCAGCTAGACTTGATAAATCATCATCATCACAACTACTACTATCCCCGGAACTAGAAGATTTACTTTTATTATTTTTTTTAGATTGTTTCACCTGAAAAAAGTATTATTATATAGAATTTAGATTTTTCAAACACTTTCTTAATGAAAATTGTGATAAAGCGATTATATTATAAAGGAACTTTGGAACACCACCTCGTATTTTTCTAAAAATTCTAAATCTAAATAAATCACTATAGAATTTATCTCAGATAATAAGAATTCGCTTTTCAGTATTTCAAATATTGTTCGAATTTGTTGACTTAAAAGCAATATAATAGTTTTATTTAATTGTCGTAATTTCTGGTTACACAACGAGGCAATTAATAATGTGAAAAAATTCAGAAATTTGCTTAGATTACAAATATGAAAACTCAATTTCAATATCTCAATTGTTTTCGATTTTAAATGAAAACTTTTTTAAGAATCGATACGCCTTTACAAATTTTGTTGACTTGTTAATTGTTTCGTCTTCGAAGGGTTTATGCAAGAAAGTAAACTTCACACATAGAAGCAGCTTAATATAAAATTTTGTGCCAGGTTTCAGCTCAATAGCTACAACAGGAAAACAGCCGTTTTATGGGGGGCTCTTGAAGGGTTAAATTAAATGTTTATATAATGGCTGTTTTTCTGAATTTCTGCATTTTATTTGCAGTTAGTTGAAATACTGAAAAATAATACTAAATTCCATCATTTTAATAAAATAATACAAATATATATTTAATATATAATAATTATAAAATAAAAATGTCCGAAAAAATAATTTAAAAAATTCACTTGTTAAAATCTGATATCTGAGTGGGTTATAATATATTTCTATAATTTGAAGATTTCATGTTTTTTTTGGTGGTTGATTAATTTATCGAAAGAAAAGTTTCGGCTTAAACCACTTGAATTGCATATTTTAAAGAGAAAATATCATCAGAATCCACATATCGTCGCTGATCTTAAAAAACCTCGTAAGTCCGATTTTTGGTCAAATATGTATTATACGTTTATACCGACCAACTTTTCACGGCGCATCTGTCTATTGAAACCTTCTTATTCTATTCCAATTTAATTTCGCGCTAGGGAAAAATAATAAATATTGCATTATATTTGTATGTATTGTTGGTTAAAATGGTTTTTCTTGTTTTCTGGCAAACAATGAATTTAGGACTTCGAGGTTTTGTAAGATCAGAGACGATATAATTTATCATATTTTTATACCTGTAACATGAAATCGACTTCAGGACTGGATGGTTGATCCGAACGAACTTCTTTTAATGATTGCATTCTGTTAGATCGAATTTTATTGGAAGCAGCAGGGGCAGTGGAAGCTGTAGTGGTATCTTTAGGTTTTTTTGGGTCCTTAACAGGAGTCTTTTTTTCTGGACTTGTTGCCCTTCTTCGATTAAGAGTAGTAGTAGTTGTTGGAGAAGATGTGCTTGTATTTATTCCAGTGGATGTCTTTGTTGTGGCTGTTGTTCGTGATCCGGAAGTGGTTGAAGTGGGCGTTGCAGAGGTTTCTGTAACTTTAGGCGTAGAGGAACGTCTTCGAAATGTATATTCAGTGGAATATGCGGATATGTCTGAAAAGCGAATTTCTCAAAATTAATTAAAACAATGAATATAGTATAATAATAATAATTTAAAATATATAAATAAAAACCTTTTTCTTTATTTTCTATTTCTTTAATTTTTGATGAGATTTCAGGTAAGAGTTGAGGCTTTTTTCTTGGTAATTTTAATGAAACTGTTACTTCGGCTGAAGTGTCATCATTTAAATTTCCTAAATCAGGAGTAGATGTCCAGGAAGCAGCAGGTCGTGATGGCCCAAACCTAAAGAATTAAATTACATCAAGTATTTTGTAATAATATTATTAATACTCTGTATTAATATAATAATGATTATTTTACTTTATCATTAGTAGTATGGGGTGTAATCTGGTTGACATTTTTTTAAGAGTAAATATGTTACCTTGGAAAATAATTTTATCCTCCAAGCATGGTCGAGGCCTCCCTCGTCTTAAGAAGAAGACAATTTTTTTATAAATTAAATTAGAAAATTAAGAAAATATTTTATAAATCCTGGGCCAGGATTCTAAGCTTGAACCTCACATTTTCGGCGCCAAGCTCTCACCATCTGAGCTACTGATCTCTTCCCTAATTTATTTATTTTTATATTTTTAAAGAAGTTTTAAGGTATGTTTAAATTAGAAAAAAAATGTGGTTTAAAAATGTATCTAGTCAAATATTGTGTACCCCACAAAACAATAGTCATGTCAGAATAAATTTTTTTATCTAGTTGTTATATATTGAGCTTAAAAGTTGATTAGATTTTCATTGAAGTCGGAAAGCGAATAATTGACTTTTACCGTTGTTGTACAACATTTCTAAAAATAATGCCTTATCTATAGGTATATTTTTTTTTCCTTTTTTAAATTATTTCAACCCATACTCCACCACACCAACCCTACCCTCGCTTCTTTAGACCCTCTCCTCTGACCCTAAATCCGATCACTCTGCACCCCATTTCTAGTTTTCTAGTTTCCTAGAGCTGGTAGTTTGAAAGTTATTTGATATATAGTAACATTAGTACCAGCCTCCCCCCAAACCTCCTTTTGACGTCAAAATATCAAAATGTTCTATAGCCTATAATTTAAGTTGAAAAAATTCTGATCCAAAAACGAAATTTCATAAAAATGCCTCCAGTTGTTTTTATGCCAATTGCAAACAGAATTTGTGCTGACAGACAGAAAGACAAAAATTTTGTTGATGGAAACGTGTAAATCCAAAATTTGGGGGGATTTTGAGCAATATACAGACAAAACCTTAATATTATATATAAAAGAAAAAAAAATTATTGATTGTTTTTATAAACTAAAAAAATACAAATCTTTTATAAAAAACAATCCAAAACACGTTTATTCAAAGTCAAATTTTTCGGGAGAATTTCTCCCTTTTTCAAAGACAAAATTTTTCTCACGAAACGTTTGACTTTGAATAAACGTGTATAAAACGTTTATAAAAAACAATCCAAAACACGTTTATTCAAAGTCAAAAGTTTCGGAGAATCTCTCCCTTTTTCAAAGACAAAATCTTTCTTTTTTTCTTTTTTTTGAAAAAAATTTTGTCATTGAAAAGGGAAGATATTCTCCCGAAACGTTTGACTTTGAATAAACGTATTTTGGATTGTTTTTTATAAAAGATTTGTATTTTTTTAACTTAATTTTATATATATGGATAAATAATCTAATTAGTAGAGAGTAAAGAGAAGAAAAAAATGTATAGGGTGTACAAATGAATTTGAAATGGGAACACACGAGAAGATATGGACCGAAATCTAAAATAGAGGGGGGGCTAGAGACGTAAGCAGAAGGAACAAATAGAAGAGTCTGTATGACTAATTAAAAGTATTGAAAAAATGACTGACTGACGAAAGAGAGCCCGAGAAGAAAATAGAATAGAAACCTATATAAATTGTACTTGAGTATATTGAACTTAGAAGTTAAAATAGAATAATAAATTAAATAGAAGATGAGTTAATAGATAAATTAAAAAGATAGAAAATATATTTATGTGATAAAATGTAGTAAATAATTAATATTCAAACAATAATAAGACGTGAATTATACTCTAAATGACGTTAAAAAGGGTGTGTGACTCAGTTAAGCCAGTAAAAATAAATACTTGGATGGTATCCATACTAATGCTTTAAACTATTTCAAAACGACAAACGAAGTTACTGGGTCAATTATTCACAAAAAATAAATAAAAATTAAATAAATAAATGAAAAAATATATACCTCGAGCTACTGCTATATCCTGAAGAAGATGAATTAGAAGAAGAATCATCTGTCTTGGTTGATGAACTTGAAGAAGATGCCCTTCGCTCCACGGAAGATTCACGACCTTTACTAAAAAAATTAAATTATAATTATAATAAAAAAAAAAATAGATATACATCAACGTGTAAAATATGTTTTATATATTTACTAGCCCATGAAGAAAGATTTGGAGACGATACTGTTGTGTCATCACGTCGAATAGAACCAGAATCATCTTTTACTCTTCCACAATGCTCTTTATAATCCCTTTAATAATAATAAAATAAATAAAAAATTAGAACAAAATTATAAATATTCCTATGTAAAGTGAAAGCCTAGGGTCGGAGGGGAGGGGAAGGAACCTCCTAATATAACACGGATCAACAAAAATTTCTGCCAGTAAACCTAACAATGAGTTCCAGTAGAGTTTTATACGCTGATTATCATGCAATTTCCCGATTTTTTACAACACGTCAGAGTTTTGAGATATTATAGGTCAAAACGACGAAAAATGCCATTTTGACATAGGTATTTTCGAGTCCCATTAGATATTAAACAGCAATATTTGAAATCAAAATATTTTGTTGACGTAATAGAAAACAGCTTCCTCTTTGATTTTCAAATTACCACTTGTTTCTAGCTCAATTAGAACTCGAGTTATAACTAAAAAACTAAAACTACGTGATTATAAAGGATAAAAAAAGATAGATAAAAACATATGGTCTTACTTTTTTAGTAATAACTCGAGTTCTAATTGAGCTAAAAACAAGTGGTAGTTTGAAAATCAAAGAGGAACCTGTTTTCTATTAGGTCAACAAAATATTTTGATTTCAAATATTGTTGTTTAATATCTAATGGGACTCGAAAATGGCCTTTTTCGTCATTTTGATCCATTGTAAGGTTTACGGGGAGAATTTTTTTTAAAATTTTTGACGAGCAGTGTAATTGAATTTGCTAATGTTTAACAGCATTAAGCTTCTATAGGATAAATAAATGTAATAATTGAATAAATATTTAATAACATCGTTTTTATTTTATTGTCGACAGTTTTATTTTAAATTTTGAAGTCCACAAAAATATTAGTTATCCTGAGTATGACATTTGCTCTTAATACTGAATTTCAATTTATTTTATACACGGGATAGATTCCGTCAAAATTTTTCGAATATGCATTAGTAAAATACAAAGCAATAGAGCCAGCAAACAAATGCCCCTCCAATCGATTTTATAATGGAATTTATTTTTTGAACTAAACAAGAGAAAATTTCTTTCTAGAAAATATATTATTTTATTAATCAAGTACGTTTGCAGGTATTTGGCAGGAATAAAGTTGGCGAAACGTCGCATAAATCAATGATACTTTTTTGATTTGACACCTTCACTGTCCAAATACCTGCAAACGTACTTGATTAATTTAATAATATGGATGCTATCGAACTTTAATTATATTATTTTATTTTGTCCATATTTGGACTCCTATCCTTTAGCAATTTTAACGTCACACTGTGTATTCCTGATCAAAACGACCTTGGTAAAATATTTAGAAATATAGGAGTAAAAATAATAAAATAAAAAAATATTAAAAAGGTTTAAATCCAAATAAACAATTTAAAACTTGGAAATATTTTAATTGATTAACTTGATGATACTTTCGTGTTGCACACCTTATGGTGAAATTACGAAAATGGATAGTTATTTCTAATACTATATCTTTACTTAATAATATATATATTTTTTCTAAGAAAAAATTATTTATTGGTTGTATTATATAAAATATTAAAAAATAAAATATTTAACAAAACAATCAAGAACACGTTTATTCTAACCAAAAGTTTCGGGAGAATTTCTCCCTTTTTCAATGGTAAATTTTGAGAAAAAAGAGAAAAAAGTTGCTTCTTCCTCTAAAATTTAGAAAGCAACACTAAGATATTAAATATGATCCATTGATCCAAATTTACCATTGAAAAAGGGAGAAATTCTCCCGAAACGTTTGGTTAAGAATAAACGTGTTCTTGAATGTTTTGTTAAAGATTTGTATTTTTTAATATTTTATATTTTTTCTTTATATTTAAAGACCATGGTTGAATTAATTGAGAAATATGTTTTAAAAACAAAAAACTTTCAAATAAAAACTTTATTTTACGAACATGAATCCAGGCCATTTATCAAAGATTTTAATAGATGTTTATATTGCATGTAGGAGGGTCTTGTTCCCTCGGGAGTCGAACCCAAGCACTAGTACGCCTTCCGGGCAACTAGTCCAGACCCTTGAGACCATCACCTCCAAACATGCAAAATATAGCTAGTTCACAAAGAGAAACAAAGAGGTTGTCCTCTGCTTGATGCAAATAAACATACACACATATATATTGGTTCTAAGCTGACCACCAGTGAGGAAGGAACACCAAATTTTCAATATCCATACGATATTAACTCCATGAAAAACAAACATTTATAATTAAAAAAGACTGATGATGAAGACCAAGTCTTCGAAACTATAGTCTCAAACAAATAAATAATATATATACAGATATATCATCTCGATATATATGTGTGTATGTTTATTTGCATCAAGCAGAGGACAACCTCTTTGTTTCTCTTTGTGAATCAACAACTCTGCTACTCTAGGCAAAACAAAAACTTTTCAATATACCTAGTTGCCCGGAAAGCTTACTAGTCCTTGGGTTCGACTCCCGAGGGGACAAGACCCTCCTACATACAATATAAACATATCTATTAAAATCTTTGATAAATGCCCTAAATTCATGTTCGTAAAATTAATTGATTTCATATCACAAGTTGATTTTGAGAAAAATTCAATGTTTCTTTCTCAAATAGATACTCATTTCTTTATAAAAGATTTATGTTTTGAATTAACAAAAAATAAAAAAAAGATACCAAGCCGTTAGAAAAAAATAATATTAATATAATTATATTGAAACTGAAGATGTGAGCAGCTTTTTTTTGAAAAAAGTTGAAATGTTTTTCAAAAAATCACCTCAGGTTAAAACTAACCAATGTTTTTATTAAAAGAGAAAGAATTTAATTTTTAGGACAAATTCTAAGATTTTAGTAGAAATATTATTAACTTGCGATATCAGAGGGGATTCATCCCCTCAGGATATTTCTAGTAAAATCTTAGAATTTGTCCTAAAACTTAAATTCTTTCTCTTTTTATAATTTTAATGTTCCACTGAATCAAAAGATCGCCACACGTCGCTATAAATTTGCAAAAATTGTAGGAATTATTTTTATTTTATTTATTAAACTAAAGACAAAAAGTTTTAAATTAAAAAATATATTATTAGTTTCTTTTTATATAGTATTTGAAATTTGACAAATGAAAATTTTTAAAGTATTTCAGTATATGTGAAAAATAAATAAATATATTTCTATAATAGAGAATTTAAAAATATTGTTATTTTATCATAAGATTATAGAATTCAAATAAATATAATTATAATCCCTGAAACATCTTTTACAGCGGGTAGGCCATCGAACTTGTGGATGGAATCCTAAAGGGCAAAGGGGGTCCCCCTTCGCCATAGGATAGATATGATGCATCTTGAGAGGTCACCAGTAAAAACCACCTGAGTGAAAAGAGTAAAGTTCATCAACCAGAAATACAACGAGATTATTTTGGTTCATATAATCTATTAAAATCATTATTTATAAGGAATATCAACAAAAACATAACGGGAAGCATTGAAATTTTTTTGTTTAATTATAAATAGATCACTTAGTTGATAGATCGCTTAAAGTAATATCCTTTCTTTGGTCTAAAATTAACCCGCTTCTTAGGCTGGCATAAAATTTCACTGTAGTAGTTTCACACAGCAACACATATACACACACGAACACGCACTTTAGAACGCCACCAATTGACGGGTGCGCACATTTCGTCTAAAAATAATAGATATATCTCAGGACTGGTTTTGTTTGCGATTCGTTTATCAAGGAGGGGAGCTTACAAAGGGAGTGGGGTTTCGAGGTGAGTTTTACGTAATGGAACACAATTACTCACGAAATCAAGAAATTTATAAAAAAGTAGAGAAATTCGCTCTCCACATATCCTTAGATACAAAGTGTCAAGGAAATAAGGGACCTGGAGAGTTCATACAATGAAACATAATGAATATATTCATGGGGGAGCAGGAAATTGGCTCCTCGAGTTGCCTTCACGGGGCTAAATCCATCTCAGACTAAAAGGATCGCCACAGCCAAAATGCCTTGGACTCGAGCCAATCCGGCTTGTCGAGATCCGCACTAGAGGACAGGAGATGCTTGCCGAGGCTCTACATTTCAAATTCAGTTCTTAAGATCTTTTGGAAAATAACAAGAAAAAAAACGCTAAGGCGAGTCCGACTCGGCTGAGAGTTCCATGCCTATAAGTATTATTATTATTTAATATTTGAAAAAAACGATTATTTCTTATACATAAATATTGTATTCTGAAAAAAATTATCCAACGGGAATTGAACTAGGAACTTTGGGTGACAAATACCCCTTTGCTTTTAACCTGCCGGTTAATAGAAATTTGGTATAGAATAAAAAAAAAACATCTATATATATAAAATTAAGATTTTGTTTGTACATCACAGCAAATTTTGGTTGCACACGTTTTAAGCAAAGTTATGAACGAAAACACCCTCAACAAAATTCCTGTCTGTATGTCTGTCTGTCTGTATGTTTCCGTCATTTCCGAAAAGTTGCTCACGATTCACGTAAAAAAATGACTGAAGGGATTATTATGAAATTTCATATTTACATCTGATGTCTTCTAACTTACGTTTTTAGCTATATAACGTTTTGATATTTTGACCCCAGAAGGGGGTTTGGGGGGGGGGGGCGCACGAATGAAAATTATCAAATAACTCCTAAACTATTAACTCTACGGCAAATTTTATAATCAGCAAAGTTGTAGGGGATGTGATTACTGACAGCTTTGGTTTAAAAAAATTCCCCCAAAAAGGGGGGAGGGTCAAAATATGAAAATTCTTGGTCTTTGACCAAACTCAACCAAATTTTGTATACATAATCTGGTTGGGCAAGAGTGCATGGTGAGGGGGGAGGTGCTGGGCAGGGTTCGGGGGTGGGGGTGGGGGGGGAGTGGGGTTCGTGGGTTGGGGGTCCAGGGGGCGTGCCTTGCAGCTAGTATTTTATAAAATACTGAAGATATTAAAATTTTTCATACTTGTTGTTCATAAGGAGAGATTAAATAAATTTCTGGAGTTTATTGAGAAAATTATCATTTCTAAACGGCGACATATTCAATAATCATAGAAAAATGGTCTTTTGGGGCTCTCTTTTAATTAAAAAAAATAAATAATAACCTAATTCGATTTAATGAGTCGTTTACATGGTTATCACACCCTATTATAATAAACAATGTTTTATTATTAAGCCATAAAAAATTCTACCTTACTCAAAATAATCAGTCGATCAAAATTTCACTAAGATTTTAATAACTTATAAATTTCAAGTTTGTAGATTATTTAGTTTATGAGCTACAATGCTCAGACAAACATTGTGGCGACACTAATAAATATATAATAAAAACTGTATATTCTAAAAAAATTCTGAAATTTTATAGCTAGATGTAAAAATCGTTATAGATTCTTATAATTTTACTTTTGAGTAATCAAGAAGTAATGTCATAAAAAACTTAATGTGACTTCGTATTTTATGGCCTTCAAATATCGAAAAAAACGAGTTTTAGATTTTCGTAGCCATATATGTGACTGTGAGACACGGTGTAAGTGATCGAAGCCAAATTTTAAAATTATAATTTTTAGAGGTTTCCTCAACTATTTAAGTTCCGTAGTTTGTAGGCAATATATAATTTCGTTATGTCTGATCGTTCGTCGTTTCATAGGCATATTCGAGATGTCCCATTTGTAGAGAAATAGTAAAAACAAAATTTTGCGCACCCTGTCGAGTTGAGGATAGTTAAATAGGTCTTTTAAAATCGTAGTAAACATGTTTTCTTATAATTTTAATTCTGATGTCCCAGTCACGCATTTTAGGCCTATATTGGTACTTAATTTGTAAAACATTTTGATTTAGAAAGTAGTTTAGTGTGAATAGCTTCGATTAAAGTTATTTTGATTGCTATAAAATAATAAATTTGGATGATCTATGAAAAACCTACAGAATCACCGGAAAAAAGTACATACTTGGCCTTTTGTATTTTTTCCAGGAATAAGGAAGTTTCCTTCATGAATAAAAATCATATATCGAAATTTTCTGGACGATTATAAAATAATGTTAAATTTTTTTGGTTTTTTCTTTTATATTCTAGATTGAATCCTAATTTATTCTTCAAAAATCATTCTTTTATAAAGTTTAAATGTCTAATACCATAAAAAAGAGAATGTTTTCATATTTTATTTTCGCCCCATACTTACATGTGTGAGATGTCCATCTTCAGCGTTGTTGTTTTTTTATTACAATCTAAAAATAAAATAAAAATAATACAGTACACAATTAAACAAAACAATATAATTACTGCTTAAGGTAGTTGTTTCGCGACAATACTAGCAAAAAATTAATGCTAGAGTATATAGAACAGACAATAAGGATTCATTTTTCATAAGCCCAAAACTTTTTGCTGTTTATGTACCACTACTAGCCAATCCCGTGCTCGTTTGACAAATCTGGCAACACTCTCCCAGCTTGTATATTTTTTATCATAGAAATGTCAGATAAAGTATATTATAAAGGAAGATTTATAAAACAAAAAGTTCTTAATAATCGATTGAAAGCTGTTGTGACAATGGCTGAAGCGAAAAAACGTCAAAAAAAGTACTAAAGTTAACCCACTTTTTAGGTTAAATAAATGCTTTGTTGCCAGCTTGTTTTTAATGTAAATTTTTAATTATTTATTCATTATTATCTCAGAAACTGTATTGAAACTATGAATTAAAATTTTCTTAAAAAATTTATTAGTTATTGTTTAATGTTGGTTTAGTTTTTTATAACAATGGTAAGAAGAGTTTCTTAATTATAATTAAATATGTATGTAAACTTTCCGATCTCCCGTATAGTGAAATGTATAAGAGTCTGAAAAACTCTATCTTTGGAATTTAATTTCTCCTCAACTATATTGTTCATAAATTTCGTTTTGCCACCAATCAATGCAGAAGTATTTAAATAATAAGTTGTCTAAATTTGAAAAAAAATCCTAAGAAAACCCATATGGTGAAACAACTACCTTAAGGTTCATCCATAAATTACGTCACACTTTAAGAGGAGGGGAAGGATCTACGAAATGTGGATGTGAGATAAGATTTTTCACATCTAATATATATAAGATTCATTACAATTTGTTTCAACATGACAAATTTAAAAAACAAAAAAAAACAAAACAAAACAATAATCGTAATGTTGTTTTAATCAAAATTAGCTCTAAATTTAAAGTTGCAAAAGATCTCACATCACAAGAAAGGAGGTGTAAAAAAACACGAAATTTGCGTGGCGTAATTAATGAATAGTCCCTTAACGTAATAAAAGATCTTGAGTTATATATAATATATATTTTTTTACATATTAAACCATTATAAATAATTTATCATTTATACATTATGTATTGATATCAAATGTTTTATTTTTCAATCCGTAATTGCGTTTATTGTCTTAAATTCGCTAGCCATGATGTTTCATTAGCTTTTTCCTTTCTATCTTTCCTTTGATGATTAACTGCAATAGTTGGGTATTACGCATGACGTGTCCTAGGTATGCGGCGATTCTTATTTGTATTAAGACTAGTATTTTTAAGTCTTTGTTTATTCTAATCTTAGCACCTATTCGTTGGTTAATTTTGTTGCTTATAGTATTTTAAGTATGTATTTCTTTTTATTCTTTCACATTTCAAAGGACACTATTTTATTTATTGAGGCTACATTTAAGCAACGCATACCTTATAAATGTAAATAATGACAAGAAACATTTATTACGATTGAGATGAAAACTGTATTTCTAGGACTTGTTTAGATTTTATAAATCCATTCAACGACTTTTCTTTTCAGTATCTTATTTTTAAATGAGGTATTTAAGGTAGTTGTTTCGCGACAATACTAGCAAAAAGTTAATGCTAGAGTATATAGTACAGACAATAAGGATTCATAATTCATAAGCCCAAAACTTTTTGCTGTTTATGTACCGATTCTAGCCAATCCCGTGCTCGTTTGACAAATCTGGCACCATTGTAAGAGATTGAATATTTATGTATTAAAATGACAGATAAAATACATTTTAAAAGTTAAAAAATTTCTATAAAAATTGTTTTGTTATTTTTTAACAAATGTAATCAACGCTTACGTTACAACTTATGAAGATTATAATTTTGAAAAAATCTTGCGCATGGGCGCTTTATACATCTTTCGCTAGTTAAATAAATGCGCTGTTGCAAAATTGCTTTTAGTATAAATTTTTTTTTATAAATTTTTCATTATTATCTCAGAAACTGTGTTGTAACTATGAATCAAAATTGTCTTAAAATATGTATTGGTTATTGTTTAATGTTGGTTTAGTTTTTTATAAAAATGATAAGAAGGGTTTCTTAATTATAATTAAATATGTATTTAAATTTTCCGATCTCCCGTATAGTGCAATGTATAAGAGTCTGAAAAACTCTATCTTTGGAATTTAATATCTCCGGAACTATATTGTTCATAAATTTCGTTTTGCCACCAATCAATGCAGAAGTATTTAAATAATAAGCTGTATAAATTTCAAAAAAATCCTAAGAAAACGCATTTGGCGGAACAACTACCTTAAATGGTCATATCGGAAAACAGTTAAACAGACATTTTTTTTTGGGCTTTTCGGCCTTTTTAGCCATAAGCCACTTTACGATACTATATATTTAATTTTCAAATTTGTCTCTACTCCCGGGGTCAGTAAACAGACATTTAAAACTAATAAAAATTTGCCAACAATGATAGAATAAAGAGGTTTTCTGGAGAAAATTTTTTAATAGCGACGCTACAATAGAAATATAATGGAAGAGAAAGATCGTAGTAATAAGATGTCTATTTGTATATTATGACTACAAGTGATGAAGTATGAGATAGTGCTACTAAATGCATATGTGTAATTTTATCAAATCCGCTAATCACTTCACTCGAAAATTAGCTCTGTTTAAAAGATTATTATTATTTACACGAAATTTTCTCTGGAGAGAGACAGACTGGTAGAACTTTTAAATGAAAGTAATGGAAGGCAGCTCAGGGGTAGTGAGGAAAGAAAAAATTAACACATATCAAATAGAGTGTAATTTATTGGTAACCTTCCTCCTTTCCTTTCAAACCGACGTTTCGGAGGATTCTTCCCTCCTTCTTCAGGGTTTCAAGGGGTCAATGCAGGAACAAATGAAATGCTTCATAGAAAAACAATTTTTTTTCCTCTTTTTCTTTATTATATATCCTCCAATGACCCATTATTATTTTTCTTTATTATATTTCCTTCAATGACCCATTAAAACCCGGAAGAATCCTCCGAAACGTCGGTTTGAGAGGAAAGGAGGAAGGAATCCAATAAATTACACCTTATTTGGATATGTGTTAATTTTTTCTTTCCTCCACTAGCTCTGGGTTGCCTTCCATTACTTTCAATTTAATATCATTAATTAAATAATTTTTTTTATTACTAATAGATTTAATAATAACAATCGTATGTTTCCTACATTTGATTCAATCGCGAATCGAATGTAGGTGATTTTTGTCAAATATTGAGTGAAAATAATATCTGAACTTATATATTTCTAACTTGAAATAATGATGTTAAATAAATTTATAATTTTCTCTTTAATATATCAAAGAATAATGGACATATTAACGAGAATTGTTTTGATCGCGCTTTTATATATCTTTTTCAAAAAGAGCGATCAAAACAATTCTCGTTAATATGTCCATTATTCTTTGATATATTAAAGAGAAAAATTATAAATTTAATAATAACAGACTTTTTCTTGTTATTGGCAGCGAAAAAAGAATTTGAATCAAATAATAATAATTTTGAAAAAATTTCAGCTAACTATAATTCAAATAATAATAATATTAATATAAAGCACCGGTTCTTTCATTTTCTTGAATGTTTAGAACCATTTGTTACTCTGATCAGGCTTAATATTATACAACTTCTGATTATATTGGCAGTGCCGTATACTCTTAAGGAGTGTAGTAGCCGTTGCGTTATCATAGCCTCGCAAACTCTGACTATCTAACTTTAATCATTCCTATAGGCTTCGATGCGAATGGGATTGGGAAGGGTGTGAAAATGAAAATGTCAATATCAGACAATGTCAATAGGTGGTTACCCATCTCACAATAAACTGCATGACATGTCAATACACTTTTGGTAACATGTACTTTGATTATTCAAATGGAGTTGTAGTATGGTTCTCTAGCACAGCGATTCTTAACAGGGGACCGCGGAAATATTAGAATTTTTTATATCTTTACAAATAAAAAAAATAAAAAAATATGTTACTAGTTTTTATATGTTAGTGTAATTTTTGACATCTGAATATTCTTAAAAATGGTTAAACTAAATGAAAACGTTGAGCGCATAGGTAAATTTGACCCAAACAAGACAGACAGACAAAATTGCAAGTTGAATAAAACCGTGTAAATATTTTTTATAAGTCTAGGTTTACAATTTTTATACTATAGGAAATATACTTTTATTTGCAAATAAACCTATTTTTCAAGAAATATATTACTGAATATCTGTAAAACATTTTTTGATCATTGCATTTTGCATCTGTGCGACACATTCCCATGAATTGCCAAGTATTGCTGCGCCCTCAACGTTAAAAAATATACATATATAAATGTTATGTTAAGTTCTGCTTTTTGATATATTTATGAATTATTGTTACATTTGAGAGTTTTTTTTATACGAGTAATTACGAGTATGTTACCTAATGATGGGGTACTGGCCACGAAAATATTTTAGGATTTTAAGGGGGCCGCGAATATACTTTCGGATTTTAAGGGAGCCGTGACTAATAAAAGGTTAAGAACCACCGCTCTAGCATACTGGAGAAGTGGGTAAGTAGATTGATTTAAAGGGTTAATGAAAGTTCAATAGATACAAACAATTATAATTGATATTTATGTCAGGATTAAATTAATCAATGATTATTATAAATTATCATTTATCGTTTCTTTTATTAATTTAAATTTCTTTAGACTCTATAAAGAAAATATAAATGCTATTCAGATGTATTATATATAGGAACAACACAACCTCGTTAATTACATTATACCTGGATTTTTTAAAAACATCTTTAAAAATCATTCCTCCGCTAATAAAAACATTTTCTTAATAAATATGAGGAATCAAAGTGTACAGCATGCGCAGGCCAAGTTCAAGCATTAGCTTGGCCGTACACGCTGTACGCTATTTACACGAAGCATTTAGAGCCAATTTCGCCCCCCCCCCCCCCCTGTAGCTCGGAATCCATTTGTGATACAGAGCTGAAATTATACACATGTAATTATGTAATCCATCTTGAGGAGAGTACCAAAATTCAATAATATAGCTTAAATAGATTCTCAGATATGGACCTAAGAAGATAACTAATTTTGGCACTCACTCACTCACAGGTCATCAAAGCCTATAGGGTACTTCTAATCATTCCAGCATCATGAAATTTCGCATGCTAGTAGAGTTTGGGATACAAACAAAGGAAAAATTCCAAAAATCCAAACTTTATATCTTTCAACCCCTTCAAAATAGGGGGGAGGGTCAAAAATGAAAATTCTAGCCCGTTCCTCCAAACTCAACCAAATTTTGTATACATATTCTGTGGGCCCCCAGAAGCCTAGAAATGCAAAAACTAACCACCCAAAATGGGGGAAGGGGTCAAAAATAAAAATTCTAGCCCTTTGGACCAACGAGTTTCCTCACAGCTTACAAAAAGAAGAAAAATCTCAACTAAAACATTCTGTGAAAAAACAGGCTAAGTTCGAAAAAGTAGTGAAATCTAGTATGTAGCCAAGTTAAATTCGCAAAGAATAATTAAGTTGAGAAAATAGTAGATCTCTCAACTTAATTATTCTTGGCGAATTTAACTTACCTACACACCAGATTTCACTACTTTTTCGAACTTGGCCAGTTTTTTCACAGAATGTTTTGGATGAGATTGCATTTGCACCATCCATTTAAAATATCAACTTGAACATTGGCAATTAATAAAGTAAAAAATTTTGCCTCACTAATTATTCAAAAAATGTATCATTTAAAAAAACTTACATTTGCGTTTTGAAAAAAATAAAATTTGTATTATATTTTCCTAGTTCATTGATTAGGTTCTATTCAATTTTTTTCCTGTTCTTTATCTATGGATGATGTCCAAATTATCAAAGAGATTCTCGGAGTTGTAGTCTGCTCCTATTCAAATTATACAATATACATGAGAATTCTTGAGGTGTCTTGCAGAGGACGAGGAAAAGGCCAAGTGGTGTTGAAAATGTGATTTCATCCGAAGCAGACATCGATTTTAAAAATATTCTTTATTAATATATATATATATTTCTTAATACCTATAGGAAGACAGAGTATGGTATAATTTTGTGTAAAAATAAAATTCTCATCTTTAACAAATAAAATATTATATATAAAATAGAAAATCAAGAGAGGTTGTCAACTACCAAAACCGAGGTGTTATGAATGATTTTTATTATGTCAGAAGGGTTGTTATTCACCCCTTCTGGAATAGAATCCGAATGCCAAAAACCCAATCCAGGCACTTGCCTTGACCTCAGAGGAGTAAACATATCGGACATATAGAACGCGTAAAATGTTTTCCTTAAGGAGGTTCTTTCGCGACAATCCACACAAAAAGTTTTAGCCTCGTAACCACTCTATAAATATGAACGGTGCTAAAATTTTAGGTTATGTTTTTTAACGTGACTGTACTTTTTACACTACTATATTCTCTTTATGAATGGATTGTTTCCAAGCTATTGATATTATTTCCCCTCCACTAAAAATAATCGCCCAAATATGTTTTTTTTTATTTTTTATCAAAACTACGAAGTAAATAATTTCAATTTTTTTTTTAAGTTACTTCGAATATATTTTTCTAACAAATATTAGTTTTTCATCAAGATGGTGAAAGTCCTTCAATGAAAAAAAAATAAAATAATGATCATTTTCCCACCCTTTCCCAATCTACCATATGTAAAAAATTTCATTTTTAATTGCAATTATTTCATGTTTGGTGTGGTAAATCGTCTTCAAATTTTAACAGTCTGTTTATTATGCTTTTAATGACTTATATTCCAAGTTTCGAAGACTTCTTGAATTTTTGCATTTGTGCAAGAACCTTAATAACTAATGATGGAGTTGAAAATTAAATCTTTAGTGAAAATTTTTCTATATGTGAGATTTGGTTTAATTCCAAAAGGTGTAAATACAATCCCTTTAACATTATAAAAATTATCCATAACATCTCGGATTTAGTAGTTAACAACCTATCTTGATTTTCTATAGAAATCTTAATTCTACTTCTATAGGCGAATTGTATTTTATTTATAAAGATATTTTATTTTTTTATAAAAATATTTAAAAATTGTTTACCCTAAGTAAAAAATTCAATGATCAAAAAATAAATTATTAATTTATCCTCCGAAGAGCTTGATTAACTTTAGACTTGGAAGTTTGACCAAGAAATGATGAAATAAAAGCTCCAGCTTCTATTAGCCGAGCAAGATCGACGCCCGTTGATACTCCTAAGCCATGAAGCATATATACAAGATCTTCAGTGGCAACATTCCCTGTAGCTCCTCTAGCATAAGGGCAACCGCCAAGTCCTGAGACTGAAGAATCAACTGTAGCGATTCCCATCTGAAAGAAAAATAATAATAAATAATTATAAAAAAAATAGAATAATTTTAATTTAAAAAAAAAAATGAATTATTATTTTAAGGTAGTTGTTTCGCGACAATACTAGCAAAAAGTTAGAGTATATAGAATAGACGAAAGATTCATAATTCATAAGCACAAAACTTTTTGCTGTTTATGTACCACTACTAGTCAATCCCGTGCTCGTTTGACAAATCTGACAACACTGTACGGACTTGTATATATTTTATCATAGAAATTTCAGATAAAGTACATTATAAAGGGAGATTTATAAAATAAAAAGTTCTTAATAAGCGATTGAAAGCTGTTTCAACAATGGCTGAAGCGAAAAAACGTCAAAAAAGTACTAAAGTTAACCCACTTTTTAGATTAAATAAATGCTTTGTTGCCAGCTTGTTTTTAGTGTAAATATTTCATTATACATTTTCATTATTTATTCATTATTATCTCAGAAACTGTGTTGTAATAATGAATTAAAATTTTCTTTAAAAATGTATTAGTTATTGTTTAATGTTGGTTTAATTTTTGAAAACAATGGTAAGAAGAGTTTCTTAATTATAATTATATATGTATGTAAACTTTCCGATATCCCGTATAGTGCAATATATAAGTCTGGAAAACTCTATCTTTGGAATTTAATATCCCCGCAACTAATTTGTTCATAAATTTCGTTTTGCCACCAATCGATGCAGCAGTATTTAAATAATAATCTGTCTAAATTTCAAAAAAAATCCTAAGAAAACACATATGGTGAAACAACTACCTTAAGGTTTAAAAATAAGAAGAAAAAGAATTTTAAACTCATAATGGCTCTCGATATTCGGTCTAAAAATTTTTATAAAAAAATCGTTATCGAAATCAGCTAAGAGTTGGAAATTTAGAAGTAGCTTACCTCTAAAGATGTAAGAATATTTGCAAGTGCTTGACCATAGGTATCATGAAAATGTACAGCCAATTTTTTGACAGGGATATGTAGCATAACTTCTTTTAGCATTGCACGACTAGATCCCGGAGTGGCTACACCAATTGTATCTCCAAGGCTTATTTCATAGCAGCCCATTTCTAAAAGTTTCTCTGAAACCTAAAGTTTATATTGATTAAACTTAAAAAAATTAAAATGTAATTATATTAATATATACTCAAGAAATTATATTAAATATATCATGAAAAGTATTTTAAGTAGAAGCAGTCTTAGTCAAATTGATGTTTATGAAGTTAGCAAAAGAAAAAGATATTAGAAAAATACAGCAACAAAGCCAAGAATTTTATACAGGATAGATTCTACCGTTCAAGGCTCTTATATTTTTAACCCGTTCTAGCCTGTTTTTATTGTCATCAATTTATCAGAAAATTGTTGTTTCCTAAATTTTTCAAACAAAATAATATATATTCATAGTACTTTTTAGCAAAATTTGCAAAATTGTTATATATTGAGTGGATATTGATGAGACAGTCCAAAAAAAGAAGATAATTTAGACTATCTTTGTATTCATAAACCGACGTTTCGGATGCTTATTCCCTCCTTCTTCAGGGCTTAGAAAAGTCAGTGAAGGAAATCGAATGCTACACTATAATTCTGCTGAGAATGAAATACGATATATTATTGTTAGTGCCACTGAAAGAGGGGAATGTCGCTTTGGATTTCCTTCACTGACTTTTCAAAACCCTGAAGAAGAAGGGAATAAGCCTCCGAAACGTCGGTTTATGAATAAAAAGAGTCTAAATTATCTTCCTTTTTTGGACTGCCTCATCAATATCCACTCAATTCACTTATCAGTCTGTCTCCAAAAATTACTTCAAACTTGTTATAAATTCTTTTAAGTTACGATAAGGAGACATTCCGAGCCCCATTGACCCACCCCCTACAAAAAAGCTAAGTTAAAAGAGACTTAAAAATTTATATGGATATTTTTGAAAAATAAAAAATCGTACCATTGACCTCTCCAATAAAATAAAGTATATTTATATCTTATTTTTATTATAAAATCTATAAATTACTTAAATACATTCATTGATTTTGATTATTTTTACCTTTGCAACTTCACTAGGATTAATTTTTCCTTCATAAGGACATCCGCATACACAAGAGACATACCCTCGTACAGTCAACCCTGCTTCAGTACTTTTTTGCATAATTGATTCTATTCTGAAATGAAAAAAATTATATAACAATTAGTCAAATTTTAGTGAGTGAATTTTGAATAGTTTTTAAGGAATTTGGTGTTGGTACTTGGTGAAACATTTTTTAAAATTATTGGATAAAAATACTTGGTAGGTTTCACATTAAGATATAAAAAATAAAACGAATTTATTTTTAGAGAATCTTTAATCTCGATATATATATTTCGGGATTAAAGATTCTCTAAAAATAAATTCGTTTTATTTTTTTATATCTTAATGTGAAACCTACCAAGTATTTTTATCCAATAATTTTAAGTGAATTTTGAGATGTAATTAAGTTAATTTATTGTATATTCATACACTAGCCAGGGGCTGATATCCGATCGACAGTACTATTGTTGAGGAACATTAGGTCTTGGACCGGCATTAAGAACGCAGTCTGAGATCTCTTCTAATGTACAAGGTGTAGATAGAGAAGCATTGGCAAGAGTGATCGACAACTTTCGAGGGACCGGACATGTCATTTAAAGAAGAATTAAAAGTTTTAACCTAAAATGAAAAGTCATCTATATATATATAATTAAGGTTTTGTCTGTACATTGCTCCAAATCACGCCAAATTTTGGTTGCACACGTTTTAAGCGAAAACACCCTCAACAAAATTCCTGTCTGTCTGTATGCATGTTTGTATGTCTGTTTCAATGGCTTCCGAAAAGTTGGTCACGATTCACGTAAAAACGGCTGAAGGGATTATTATGAAATTTCATATTTACATCAGATGTCTTGTAACTTACATTTTTAGATCTATAACGTTTTGATATTTTGACCCCAGAAGGGGGTTTGGGGGGGCGCACGAATGAAAATTATCAAATAACTCCTAAACTATTAACCCTACGGAAAATTTTATGAAAAACAAAGTTGTAGGGGATGTGATTTCTGACAACTTTTGTTTGAAAAAATTGCCCCAAAAAACCACCCAAAAAGGGGGGAGGGTGAAAAATGTAAATTCTTGCCCTTGGAGCAAACTCAACCAAATTTTGTATACATAATCACTGGGCCTCTAAAGAGCTAGAAATACAAAAACTAACCACCCAAAATGGGGGGGGGGAGGGGAAAAAATGAAAAATTTTTATCTTGGACCAAACTCAACCAAATTTTGTATACATAATCTGTGGGTCACTAGAAGGCTAGAAATGCAAAAACTGGGTTCGGAGGGTGGGTGCGGTGGTGGAATGGGGGTGGGGTGAGAGAGTAAGGCGGAGTAGGGTGGGGGTGCAGGGGGGGAGTCCAGGAAGCGTAGCGGGTTTGTGGTGCGCAGGGTTGGAGGGCATGGGGTGGGGTCAGAGGTGGATGGGGTGCGGGTGGTTGTGTGGGGGCGGGGGTTGGGTACGAGTGCATGGTGCGGGGGTTTCGGGAGGTGGGGTTCGTGGGTTAGGGTGCGGATGGATGCAAAAGCTTTAAAGAAATATAAATATATACAATTTCCTTTAAAAACTCATTTGATCACGTGTCTTCTTTCGAAGAGATTCATTAAATTTTACCAACCACCGCCTCTCCTATAAAACCTTAAGTAAATTAAGACATTCTCCATTATATTTATTGCATCTCTTGCAATATCATTAATAAAAAAGTAATTAAGAGATCTGTCATTTTATTTTGATTGAATGAATACAATTATTCTTGAATTTTGAGACGAATTCACGTTACAATGGGCGGCATTATTGTCATGAAATTTTGGTGTCCTGGGAGTTATGATTTCGGGTTTTGTGATAGTAGATGATAAATGATAGATATATACAATAATTTGATTAGCTATTAGCCCTAAAATATGTACAATATAACAGTTAATAGTGTGAATATCTGCAAATGTCTTGCATAACAGAACATTTTGTTATAAACTAAAGGTTGGTGTGCCTAAAAAAATAAAATATAGTATTTATATGATAGGTGATTTGTCCTTTCCACTCGGTCGGACCATGCGAGTTCCCATAAATTTTGTTATTTCAGAAATTTCTTGGTTACTTGTGAGTATTCCAGATACTAAGTATTTTGTTCCCCTGATAAGGCCAGACAAAGACAGAAGTGATCTCAATTCAGAAACAATTTATTTGAAATATTAATTAAATTCTCATAGTCAAAACAAGTTTTTTTTCATAAATAAGGAAATCTTTGATATTCTTCTAGGAAAGTAAAATCACTCGTTCATCTTAATTTTACAAAGTGTTTGAAATAGAACACAAAAATAAAATAAGCTGACGTGTTCTGATGTGGTCATCCACTTGACTTTACCATACAACCTGGCCCCTCACTTATATTTAATATTTAATAAAATTATTTATAATTATGTAGGGGAGGGGGTTTAGTTTTTGCATTTTTAGACTCCTCGGGTCCCACTGATTATGTATACAAAATTTGGTTGAGCCTGGTAAATGGCCAAGATTTTCATTTTTTTTACCCTGCACCCCCAACGCCCCATTTTGGGCGGTTAGTTTTTGCATTTTTAGACTTCTGGGGTCCCACTGATTATGTATACAAAATTTGGTTGAGTTTGCTCAAATGGTCTAGATTTTGAATTTTTAACCCCCCTCCATTCCCCCTTAATTTTGGGTCGATATGCACCAAAATCTAATTAGCTCTCAATGGACCAAAACTAAGTGTGAAATTTGGTTTCGATATTATCACTAGTTTTTGAGCTAACTAGTCCACAAAAATTTGGTAACGCACAGACTAACTAACTAACACATTTTGATAAAAAATCATTATCTCGAAAAATATAATTTCTTCGATGTTCACTTATTAGGGCTTTTTTGTAGAGCAAAATGCCATGGTTTCGCTCAATGTTTTTAATCAAAATAGTTTCAGCCGTTTTTGATATATTTCGAAAAAAAGAAGGAAAAAAACACTTTTTTCATTCACGATTATAATACTTGACCATACCCTATATGGTAAAGTAATACAATTTAATAGTCTTTGAGTTTGTATCTGCTATTGGGACAGCTATTGTCACGTTATTTACACGACATAAGTGATGTGATAGTAAAAATCTCTTTCAAATGCCTGCATGGATCTCAAATATAATCCCTCAAAAAATACCTTTTAAAAGATTCTTCAATCGAACAATTTGTATTTTTTCGAGAGAAGGATTCACTGGCGGCTGCAAACACCGCAATCTCTTGGACTCCAACTTGAATCTATAAATTTTATTTATAAAAACTCTTATTTTTAATAAAAATTAGAAAATATAATTAATATTTTACCGCCGTTTCCAATCCTTTTAAATTCGGAACTAAAACAGGATAATTGACACTGGGCTTTTTTTTAATCTCTTTAAATACTTGAACATTATCAGCCAATTGAGGAATCCATTTGGGTGACACAAAACTTGTCGCTTCAATTGTATTTAATCCGGTGTCTGATAAAAGATTAATGAAATCAATTTTAATTTCAGCTGGAACTTGTTTCGGTTCATTTTGTAATCCATCACGAGGCCCGACTTCTACGATTTTCACACAAGGAGAATATTCAGGTTGATATTTCTGAAAGAAGAAATAAAATTAATTGATTAGTGCTTTGCCAATTGAATAGTTTATTAGAACTTTTTGAAATAAACAACATTATGCAATGTTAAATATATCTATTAAATCACTAGGAAATGTATCCAATACAATCAATAACTTTATGATCGAAACGACGTGTATTTGTTAAACTTTTTAATAAATATATTTAACATTGAAGTTCTAATAAAATGAAATTTTCATTAAAATTAGATTAAAAGGTTTTTTTGTCGAGAATAGCAAAATTGTATAGCATTTTCTAAGCATAAATTAAAGAATGTGTCATTTGCATGATGTTAATAACTAACTTTAAAGGAGATAGGTGTTGGTTCTAGGTGAAACATTTTTATTATGTTAATAATTATTTATCTATCCTTTCTCTAAAAAATGATTTCTGAAATCTGTTATGATGAAATGTAATACGTTTCAATGGAGAAATGGCAAACCCTAGAATAAGTTAATCATAAGTTTCCTGTATTTGATTCGATCGCGAATCGAATGCAGGTGATTTTTGTCAAATATTAAGTGAAAATAATATCCGAATCTATATATTTCTAACTTGAAATAATAAAGTTAAATAAATTTATAATTTTCTCATTAATATATCAAAGAAATATATAAATTCAGTTATTATTTTCACTTAATATTTGACAAAAATCACCTGCATTCGATTCGCGATCGAATCAAATAAAGGAAACTTTTGATTAATTAATAGCAAACACCTAACACACGGGTTAACAGATCGAGCGCGCTGGACTGGGAGATTGAATATATAACATCTCAGATTACAAATCCATTTGGTGATCCATATCAGTGTTTGATATAAAGTGTCATGCGAGCTAATCGCGAAATGATACTGGATTATAGCTAAATGGATCACATCTTTTTCATTCTCTCTTGGTCCAGACTTAAGACTCAGTAGACTCCAATAGCCTGAACCAGCAGTAGTCTCGCGATATATATCTTGTTTAAAAAGCGCGATCAAAAATAATTCTCTTTAGTATGTTAATTACTCTTTTGATATATTAATGAGAAAATTATAAATTTACCTAGAATAAGTGATTGGTGTTAATTCTTTTCCAAATTTATCTATATTTAATGAACTTCTGTTCTATCTTTGATATGAACTTTGGGAAGGGCCAAATTAGGAGGGAAAAAATATAAATAAAATTGAAATGTCGTCATTGAGACAGTGTAGAAAGAAAATAATTGATAGAGATTAGGAGTGTTTGCTTGGATTTCAATTTTAGGGGAGCTCTTAAAAAGTGCATGCAGGTTTTAGAATGTTTATATTTACATTACGAAGAAGTGATAAGATTTGGGGATTTCTAGCTTCAAAACTTTCAGGTAAGTGCAGAAAATCATAAAAATTGAATAGAACTTGAGTGGTTGTAGCTAATGAGTTGAAATTTGACCCACATGTTTCTGTTAATAAATTGGGCCTATGCGCCAAGTTTCAATATTCTAGCTCAAAACGGTCTCAGATAAAAAGTGCCGAATCTCCAGAATTTGTAGAAATCGTATCGAGTCTGAAAAAAGCTTTAATTTTTTTTCAAATTATTAGTGATCCATCTTTAATATGATCTTTGGGAAGGTCTTAATTAGGAGAAAAAATATAAAAAATTTTAAAATGTTGACAGTGAGTCGTTGTGAAAAGATAATATCTGAATATGCAATTTCGAAAAGGGCATATCTCGTATGTTTTGTCAAATACACTTTTTCATATAAATGTAATCAAAAAGCTTCCCTGCATCTACAATGCTCGAAAAAGGCACAACTCTTGGTATCTGGTATTAATTTTACTGCCCCTAAAATGTAACTAAAAAATAAATTTTATAGATTTTACAGTACTTTAGAAAATAATTAGTTTTTTCATTCCTGAACATTTTCAATTTTTAGACATGGCCTTTTCGAAATTGCATATTCATTTAGAAGTGTTTGTTTGGATTTCAATACTAATTGAGAAATTAAGCTCATAGAAAGTTCGTTCTGGTTTCTAAAATGTTTGTATTTACATTGAGGTCAACTGATTCAATTTTGAACTTTTTACCTTAAGTATTTCGGGTGTGGAAAATGTAGAAAAGAATAAAAAAAATTGAATCGTAAAGATCTTGAACGGTTGAAGCGAATGAGCTGAAAATTGGCCGCGTTTCTTTTGATAAGCTATGCCTCTACTCAAGTTTAATCTTTCTAGCTCAAATAGTTAGTTAGCAGAAAAAAGTGCCAAATTCCTGTAATTTTTAGAAAATGTATCGAGTCTGGAAAAAACTTTCAATATTTGTTTTAGACTATAGACTGGAAAGCTTTGAATTCATCTTTGTCATATTAATATTAAATATATTGGTAAATATTTTTGTATCAGGAATAGCAGGGAACTGGACTAAATAATCAAAAACATAGAACTTTTTATTAAATGGACCAGACGTTTCGTCAATTTATTTTGACTTCCTCAGTGGCTCATTTTGTGAAAAAACAATTTCACTATTCGACAAAACATCATTAATCTTTTATTAAATGCATTTAATAAAAAGCTCCGTGTTTTTGATTATTTAGTCCAGTTCCTTGTTATTCCTGATAGAAAAATATTTATTATGGATGCAAGTAATACAACATTATATTGTTAAATTTTTGTGGACTCATCCCTGATCTCCAAGACAACTTTAAATATTTTATTTGCATTTTTTTTAATTGACCATTAAAGCTTAGTTGAATACCTGTTTCTATATAAATGGAGGCAATTCTTTATACATGCTGCTGCATCATATATGTGGGAATATCTATTTTCATCAATCAGATGACACATTCGGATTTATTATTTTTTTATTATTATTTTTAATAATTTTCATTGCTAAAATAAAACACTTACATGTAGTTTTTCAAAAGATAATGTTGAAAATTGTCTTCTTAAATAACGATTGAAAGTCCTAAAAAACATATTTAATTAGTCAATATTATCTGATATAATTATTATATAATTCATATTCATTATCAGTTTTGTAAATATATTCGATTTAATCAAAAACATGACAGAAAAACAAGTTGAATCGGAACACTGACAAGTTTAAATTTAATTAAATTAAGATCCGATAGAGAGCAGCAGCTGTTGAAAATTTTTTCAACCATATTCAAAATGTATGGCTAATGTAAAATGTTTGCTCCGCAGTATTAGGTTTCTTTACTAATATATAATGGACTAGCTGCAAGGCCCGACTTTGGGGGCCCTCTTGCTAGCCAGATGGCTACGCCTCCTGGACCCCCACACTCAGCACCTGTGCCCAACCCCCCGCCCCCACACCATGCCCCCAACACTCCACCCCCATCCCACCCACCTCAGACCCCCACCCCGCACCACCCCACTACGCCCCTGGAACCCGCCACTTCACCAACCCCGCACCCCACCCTACTCCGCCTCACTCCCTCACCCCACCCCCATTCCACCCCCGGACCCTCATACCATCCCGCACCCTATATTCTACCCCACCCCCGCACCCAGTTTTTGCATTTCTAGCCTTCTAGTGACCCACAGATTATGTATACAAAATTTGGTTGAGTTTGGTCCGAGGGGTGATCCGCGATTGGAAGTAGGTGTAAGCCTCTTTGGAAGTATTTTGGAAGCACTTAGAAATATTTGGAAGTACTTGGAAATATTTGGAAGCACTTGGAAATATTTGAAAGTACTTGGAAATATTTGGAACTATTAGGAAATATTTGGAATAACTTGGAAATATTTAGAAGTACTTGGAAATATTTGGAAGTACTTGGAAATATTTGGAAGCACTTGGAAATATTTGAAAGTACTTGGAAATATTTGGAATTATTAGGAAATATTTGGAATAACTTGGAAATATTTAGAAGTACTTGGAAATATTTGGAAGTACTTGGAAATATTTGGAAGTACAAGTGGAAGTAGGTGTAGAGCATATTAGGTCGCGGTTCACCCCTCGGTTTGGTCCAAGAGCAAGAATTTTCATTTTTTGACCCCCCCCCCATTTTTGGTGGTTAGTTTTTGCATTTCTAGCCTTCTAGAGGCCCACAGATTATGTATACAAAATTTGGTTGAGTTTGCTCCAAGGGCAAGAATTTACATTTTTTAACCCTTCCCCCTTTGCCATTCTGAGGGCCGTTCAATATATTAGAAATGTTCATGATTTTAACAAATTTCTGGTCTGTACTGACTCGTTGGGGATTTTAAAGGCAATTAATGGTTTCCCCAAAAACAAAAACCCTTCCTATATTATTTTAGATATTATAGAGGAATTAACTAAACTCAGGGTTGATGGGAAAGAAATTAAAATTCTATGGATACCTAGTCACACTGGCATTACGGGAAATGAGGAGGTTGATAGGCTGGCCTGTCTAACCGATGGTATTCCACACTCATTTGATCTAACGCCCAATGATATCCGTTCAATAATCAAGAAGAGAATTTACTGGTGTTGGCAGAATATGTGGTCGTCATCAAGTATGGTAAAAGGTCGTCATTTCTTTAATGTATGTCCGAGAATCCCGGTTCGTCCGTGGTTTGAAAACTTCGATCTTCATCGAAAACTGAAAGTTCACATTATACGACTTAGACTAGGACATGCAATAACACCTGCATACCTACACAAAATCGGCCAGAGAAATAATCCATACTGCTCTTGTGATTCCATTTCTATTGGCGATATTAACCACGTACTTCTGGGCTGTGTGACACACAGTCAAAAAATTGATCGTTTATACCTGAATATAAAAGGAAGAAATGATTTACCCACATGTGCAGAGATCCTATTAGCATCTCTAGACCAAGGAGGGCCGACTGCGGACTCCTTTATTAAACATTTAGTTTCCATTGGTTTCCAACTATAATCCGACGACTTTAGTTATTTGTTTTGTTAGTTTATTTTGTTTTAATTAGTTTTGTTTTATTTAGTTTTATTTTATTTGTTCATACACCTATTCGACGTGAATCTGTGACGACTGGCTAAATGGGCATCAAGTTCCCGAGGCCAAGGGGTAGAAGAAAAAAAAAAAAAAAAACCTTCCCCCTTTTTGGGTGCTTTTTTGGGGAATTTTTTAAACAAAAGTTGTCAGAAATCACATCCCCTACAACTTTGCTCATAATAAAATTTGCGGTAGAGTTAATAGTTTAGGAGTTATTTGATAATTTTTATTCGTGCGCCCCCAAATCCCCTTTTGGGGTCAAAATATCAAAACATAGCTATAAATGTAAGTTAGAAGACATCTTATGCAAATATGAAATTTCATAATAATCCCTTAAGGCATTTTTACGTGAATCGTGAGCAACTTTTTGCGGAAACCACGGAAACATACAGACATGCAGACAGATAGGAATTTTGTTGAGGGAGTTTTCGTTCATAACTTTGCTTGAAACGTGTGCAACCAAAATTTGGCGTGATTTGGACCAGACAAAATATAGATTAGCATCCCGAAAATGAAATTTTATTTTCCTATCTAAATCGAAAAATTACTCATAAGGGGGACCCTTTGTAAAATTTTCTCTCTCGACCAAAGGTCCAAAAAGTATTTTTTATAGACATTCTGAAATTATATTTTTTATCTCTAAATAAAATATTCATTTAAATACAGGTTTATTATTTCAAAATTAAGAAGTTTGATGGAGGAGGCGCGTCCAATGTTTGATGAGCGGGTAGAGAACCTTAAAGTTATAATTGCGCCACTAGGAATCTTGTTATTAATCTCGTTAAGATATCTATGTTTTTATCCGTCTATCAGAGCACTATATCTTTTGTAGAATGTAGAATAAATAAGAAAATAAGACACACTTTTGAAATGGAAGGAGAAAGTAAAAACCTTTACATGACTCAATTTGCTCTGGGGAAATTTTAGTGATTTTTTTGTCATCAATTGAAACTAATAGAAAATTGAAATTAAATGCGATGGTACAGTCAGAGGCGGATTAAATGTCGGCAGAGCCCTAGGCTAGGACCACATCAGCGCCCCTCTATAATATTTTAATAGAAATAAAAATATTCTCATCTAGCAATCGAAAATTTTTAATTAAGAATGTATAAATATAATTAAATTTTATTTACAAATAGCTAAATAATAAAAAAAATCAACAGATTAATTGTCAAATGATTTGATTTAAATTATTCTTTATTATTTTATAAAGAGTGTAAAACTACTATGATATCAAAGTAAAATAAACTTTACTGGTACTATATATCTAAAGTTCATTGTCAAAAGACACCGCCGCAGTATTATACGATCTGCTATGTCCTTTGATAAGAGCCGCCTTCGCCAAGAGATGTTTAATTTTTAAGAGACAAATTATGAATGCTACAAATGAATATCAATTTGAACTGAAAGAAAGGGCTTTTAAAAGCGGCAAAATTTTTTCTTATATTATAATTAATTGATTTTTTCGTTTAAAAACTTCCGCGCGCGCCCCTAAGCACGTGCCTAGCTTGCCTTATGGATAATCCGCCACTGGGTACAGTATATTAGTAGAAAAGTGTGAGCTAAATTTTAGCTCTTTAGCTACAATCATTTGTTAAATTCCCAGATATGAATACGATTTTTACTTTACCATACAGGGTATGGTCAAGTATTGTAATTGTGAATGAAAAAAGTGGTTTTTTCCTTCTTTTTTTCGAAATATCTATAAAACTGTTGGAAGTATTTTGATTTAAAAAATTGAGCGAAACCATGGCATTTCGGTCTACAAAAAAGCCCTAATAAGTGAACATAGAAAAAATTATATTTTTCGAGATAACAATTGTTTTGTCAAAATGTCTTGTTAGTCTGGTTGTCTGTTAGTCTGTGCGTTACCAAATTATTGTAGACAAACTAGCTCAAAAACTAGTGTGAATATCGAAACCAAATTTCACACCTAGTTTTGGTCAATTGAGGTTAAGGGCTGATTAAATTTTGGTGCATATCAACCCAAAATTAAGGGGGTGGAGGGGGGTTAAAATTAAAAATCTAGGCCATTTGAGCAAACTCAACCAAATTTTGTATACATAATCAGTGGGACCCCAGAAGTCTAAAAATGCAAAAACTAACCGCCCATAATGGGGGGAGGGGGTATATGGTCAAAAAAATGAAAATCTAGGCTCTTCTACCAAACTCAACCAAATTTTGTATACATAATCACTGGGCCCATAGTAATGTAAAAATGCAAAAACTAACAGTCCAAAATGGGGGGGGGGGTGTAGGGTCAAAAAATGAAAATATTGGCTCTTGTACCAAACTCAACCAAATTTTGTATACATAATCAGTGGGCCCCCAGGAGTCTAAAAATGCCTCCCCTCATGATTATAAATAATTTTATTAAATATTAAATATAAGTGAGGGGCCAGGTTGTATGGTAAAGTCAAGTGGATGGCCACATCAGAACGTCAGCTTATTTCTGATTTTCTGCATTTTTCACAGTTCTGAAGCTAAAAAGCCCAAGAAGATATAATATGATGAAAGATTATTAGCTGCCTTGATTAAATGACGATTTTTTTATATTTTGTATTAAGTTTGATTTATATCCATTATTTGATTATTTTCACTTATTTACTTTGTTTTCTTATAAAATAACAAAAACAAACCATTCATTTCATGTTAGAGCAAAGGAAACGTAATTTACGATAATCTAAGAATTCGGGAAGATGTAAAATCCATTTACTATTAAATCAAAAGTCAAAATATAACCACACTAATAGTATTTACTATAAAGAAGATCTTTGAGTAAAAATATACTTAAAACATTTATTCTACTATTACCATGGCTTCTAGGAAATCTTTCCCTGAACCAGGTGCACAAACACCTTGTTGGAGATAGAATATTATCTATCTTCTCTTCGGTAATTCAAGGGTCAATAAGAGCTATCTAGATTAGGTGCAAGAAAAATTTCTTTTTTAATGGAATCGAATTCAAGAAACAAAAAGTTCTCGTCGTCCGCATCCATAAGTCTGGCAAAAAAGATAATATCCTTTGTTTTTCTAGTTTAAATAAATAAATAAATTAGAAGAAACTTGAAGAATTCATTTTTCACTATTTGCTTAAAATTAAACTAATCTTATTTAATTTTATCTCATATGACTTAATTCTTTTTAAATGATTTTAAATGAAAGTTAGACATCTAAACTAATTCACTTTTCAACTTCATAAAAAATATCCATAAGATAGTTTTACAGGCCTCAATACTTTCCTTGCAGCTTTTCTTAAGATGTTAAATGAACTTTTATTTTCTTAACTCGGATTTTGGAAGCATTTTTATTCTAGCCTTTATCTTTTCTTCCATAGTGGCTTCACATTCATCAGAGAACCAGTTGTTATGTTTCTTAATTACTGTGGGAGGGTGGTTTTAGTAGCCTCTTTTACACATTCTTTAATGTTTATAATTTTGGAATTACTACTAGATAAAATACTGCTATATCGTAGTGTTACTAAGTTATAGACTCCAAAATTATAACAGCTAAAAATTTGTAAAAATTCTGAATGATAGCTACTATTATGAGGATAATGTCTACAGAGTTTCAAATTTTTTGATTCATTACTTTGGCCAGAATAAAAAATTGATCGTTCACTACCCAAAAAAACATGTTATTTGGATGGGATTCAAATAGAAAATCTTGAAAATTCTTTTTATATTTTTAAAATTTTCTAAAGTTAAAAGTTCCATAAATTTTAAAATAAAGCTAACCGAAATTAAGCTACTCGATATTCAATATGACACAGTATTAAAATACTTTTGAGATCTTAAAATTTTCACAGCATCCATGGACCACACAGGCCAGTGAGCAACACCTATAATATTTTACAACATAAAAGAAGTAGTAAGGTTGGTTTAGAACCAAATATATGTGGAGGCGGATATGTATTTCGTTAAATAATTGATTTCAGATAAATACGAAATTTGTATTCAGGAAATTTAATACGAAAACGAAGGTTTTAAAGTGTCTTAAGCGGTTCCCTTTTTCCTCCTCAATAAATGCCAAAAGAAGAAGATTGAAATTTCGATAAGTAAATTCTGTAATATATCCCATTTGAATATAAATTTATAAAAGTATTGTTCCAAAAATGCAGGGGTCATTTGTTTGGGTCCAATATCAAGATCTCGATGTCTTCGAGAGGAGTGAGTTTGTCCGCCGACGAAAACAACAACTCGCCTCTGTCCAGCAGAGTCGTATACAATGTTTTCCGACCTGAGTGGGACGTTTTTTCTGCCTGGTGGCCCTGTCTCCTCCGAAGACTATTTCTTTCAGCTGGTGACAGAAGGTACATTTGCCCTTTGGACCCTGAGGTCATTCATTCCCCCCTTAAAGCGATCAGTCAGCAAATCGAGAAATAAACAAATCGCCCCAACAAACAGATAAGGCGTTCTCTTTATGGTATAGAAAATGAAAAGATTCGGAAATAAAATTATAATAAATAAATATACATATATCGTTGTGAAAGAATACTCGTTAAAATATATACATGTTCCAGTAAAAACCCGTTTTTTAGTAAGAACGGGTTTTTACTAGTTAAAACGAGTTTCACTATATGTAATACCTTTGCGGCAACTAGAATTTACTAATGTTAGTGGTTCAAATGTCTAGAATCTTCATTGTTGACCTTCCGCCTAATTTCGGGTGTTTCTTTTCAAAAGTTTTTAAACGAAAATGTCAAAAATTACATCCTCTACAACTTTGCTTCTAATTTTGACATTTTCGTTTAAAATTTTTTGAAAATAAACACCCGAAATGAGGCGGAAGGTCAAAAATGAAGATTCTAGACCTTTGAACCAAAGTTAACCAACATCAGTAAATTCTAGCTGCCACAAAGGTATTCAGTGAAACGCGTTTTTACTAAAAAACGGGTTTTTACTGCAACATATATATCAGTGTCGTGCGGTCCATAGATGCTGTGGATTTCAAAATGTCAAGAGTATTTTCATGTGTTATATTTGAAAATTTGTAAAATTTTAAAAACACTTTCAATATAAATACTATACAACTAATGCATTTAAAGTTATATCAAATTTAAAATTTACGGAGCTTTATAACGTTAGCAAATTTAAAGAATATGAAAGAAATATTCCAGATTTCCTATTTTAATCACTTCAGCTAACTTGTGGAAAATAGTTTGATTTTATAAAATTAAAAAGTGAATTAATTTATATGTACTCGTCCTATGACTTTCATTTAAAATCTATAAATTTAATTAAAAAAATTAATCGTGAAAGATGAACTAACAGTTTGGGAAAAAGTATTTGCTTGAATGAAGTCCAATTGAATATTCTCTTTAATTGAAAAGTTTTTGTTTTGCCGAGAGTAGCAGAGTTGTTGATTCACAAAGAGAAACAAAGAGGATGTCCTCTGCTTGATGCAAATAAACATACACACATATATATCGATCTCGATATATATGTGTGTATGTTTATTTGCATCAAGCAGAGGACAACTCTTTGTTTCTCTTTGTGAATATTCTCTCTCTATAAAACGAGTATCGTTTGGTCCGAGTGCAAAAGGCCATTCCTAGAATAATAGAAATTAAGAAATTAATCTCTAATAGTCTGAAACAGGTTTGAACTTGTATTTGGTATCCTTGCAATGCCTTCTTAGCTCTAAAGAGAGAGAGATGATTCTTTCCGCGCTATTTGTAATTATTTTCATCGATCAGACTCTAATGAAAGAATCGGTTACCCGCACATTAAATCATAAAAAAGTGAAAACTTTTTCAATACTCGGTATACTAGGTGCCAAAATATTTTCTTAATATTTTCAATAGAATGATTAGATTTTTCACTAAAAATTTTTTCAAGCATGATGTTTTTCTCTCTGTCTGTATGTGGATTACAATACTCAGGATTATGAAAGAAAAACCTAGGGAACGTGGTGTTGGTTTATAGTGAAACATTATACAAATTATTACCACCAACTCCAACTTAATATAATTTATGAAAGAAAGATTGTACAAAGCATCTTCTGTGGACAAAATATTTGTAATTATAAAACGAAGAAATGTTTAGATTTTAGGCTCTGTAGCTTCAGAAATTCTCTATAAAATACCGGATAAAAGAATCTTTATAATGAGACGAGGGGTGAACCGCGACCTAATATCGTGTACACCTATTTCCACTTTCACTTTCATTTCCAAGTAGAAGACAATAGATTAAGGGCCATTATCTAATGAATTCCAAAGACCTGTACACCTAATTCCATTCGCGGTTCACCCATCGTAATGAGAGCTCTTGAACGGCTATTTGACACTGAGGTGTGATTTTAATAGCTATACCTTGATGCTATAACAGCGGAAAGCGAACCAAGTCTTGATAATTTCTCACTTTTTTCACTTGCCTTTTTTAAGAGTTCTTTCAGGAATAGAATATTTCTTCTATCTAGATTCTTCACCCTCATTTGGCTTTTATCTTTTTCTACTCAGGTGGATGATCCTCACGACGGCTTTCTTAATTCTCAACATAGCTTTTGATTGACAGCGGAGTCCCGTTGGTTTCAGCCTCTTTCTTTAATTACAGTTTGAAATCATTAATTAATAAATATTTACGTCCCTCACTCGATAAAATCGAGTGTTATCTATTCAAAGACAAGATCAGGCTCATATATAATAAAATTGTTTAATCGAGCAGGGTATTGAGGTATTAAATTGAGTCCGATATAACAAAGAAGGCGAGAATAAAAGTACACTTTAATTTATTCAGAGAGAGTTTCTTTTAAGATCACTATAAACTAATAATCGTTTAATTTTAAAAAATATTAGATCCACTTATATTAAAAAAAATAATAATAATAAAAATAATTCAATTACATTACAAGTTGACTCTGCGAGAGTCTCTCGTGAACTGATTCTCCTGTTTCAATGGAATTTTTTAGCAACTCAAGAAGGGGTTAGTTTTCAAATATTTAGTGGCCCAACATAAAAATCTGTGATTTGTTATTAAAGAAATATATTAATAAGTGGTTTTTAAAGACAGCTGTAAATCTTTGGCCGCTGCAACGTTGAAAATTTACCCCTGAAAATATTCAAATAAAACAATCAAAATCGTTACTATCATATAAATGAAGGCTTTTTAAATCCATTTTAAATAAACTTGTCTTACACTTTTAATTATTTAATAAAATAATTATTTAACTGCATTGCACTGATCTTTAACGATTCTACATGGTATAATCGTGTATATTTAAATTATTTTATATATTAATTTATTATATAGTATTTATTATATAGTACATTTAAATGTATTAAATTTTAATATGTTAAAAGATATTTCAATAGTCTCTAAGTGAATGGACTTAATGAATCCATAAGAAAGAATGTGTCCCTATCTAATGTCAAGAGACGTCCCAACCAACGCAACGTCTCGATTAAACAAGCCGAAAGAATTATAAATGAGTAAGAAATCGATCTTATTTTATCGATTTAATCTATCTTGAGATTCATAGTAACTCTTTAATATAAGAAAATAGCATTTTGATTAACAATTTTGTAGTTGAAAAGAAATTGTTTCAAAGGATTCGATTTCTTCTCCCCGGGAGCGAATCAACTAGAAATGACAAAAAGTTTTATTTTTTTCTCATTATATATATATCTATTCAAATCTATTGAAATTTTATATCTGTGTATTATTTACTTTTATCTTTTATATGAAATTCTTTTTATTAGGTTCTTTGCATTTTAAAGGGTAGTTTATTTGAAGTCCAATTTGAAAAAACGCTAATAACTCCGTTGAAATTTTTTTAAAAATATGAAATTAATAGATATTATAAAAAAATCAATTATTAATCATTTAGTTCAATTTTGAACGAAATCGATTCAGTACTTTTTGAAAAATCGTCAAAAACTTCCAAAACTGTCTATGAAAGGCCATTTTAGAAACATTTTAAAATTCACCTCCATGTCACAAGTCAATGTTTCGTTTCATATGACTTTTTTAACTTTTTTCAAAAGCATCTCGTGCTTTCAAAAAACATCGTTCAGTTGGTTTTTAGACATTTTCTCAAAAAGTACTTAATCATTTTTGTTCAAAATTAAATCTAATTATTAATAATTAAATGTTTTATAATATTTATTAATTTCATATTTTTAAAAAAATTTTCAACGGAGTTATTAACGTTTTTTCACATTGAACTTCAAATAATCTACCCTTTAAAATGCAAATATTCTAATAAAAATGATTTTATTTAAAAGTTGCAAGTAAATAACAAACAGATACGAAATTTCAATAGATTTGAATAAATTATTAATGAGAAAAAAATAAAACTTTTTGTCATTTCTAGTTTATTTGCTCCCGGAGAGAAGAAATTGAATCTTTTCATAAAATTTCAATTAAACTACAAAATTCTTAATCAGAATGCTATTTTCTTAGATTATAGACATACTTTGAACCTTCAGATAGATGAAATCGATAAAATAAGATCTAGATCTTTCTCATTTATAATTCTTTTGGTCTTTTTTATCAAGAGGCTGGGTCGCAAGTCACCCGGCATCAGTGAGTCATTTGTTACGGTTTTCTAGCTTTTTACTATTTTCTTAAAAACTAATCAATCAATTTCGTTCAAAATTAAATATAATTATTATTAATCTATTTTTTTATAATATTGATTAATTTCATATTTTTAAAAATTATTTTAAAGTAGTAATTAGCGTTTTTTCAAATTAGACTTCAAATAAATTAGCCTATAAAATGCAAATATCCTAATAAAAACTATTCGATACATAAGAAAATATTTCATAGATATGAAATTTCAATAGATTTAATTGAACATGTGATGAGGAAAAAATTAAACCCTATTGCCATTTCTAGTCGACTAACTGCCCCAGTGAAGAAACTGAATGTTTTCATAACATTTCATTTAAACTACAAACCCCTTGAAATGGTATTTTTTATATTAGAATGCTTGAATTTTTATATCGAAAAAGATTTACATTTACATAACTAGTACTATTGATTTTAGACTTTCCTCTCATATAAACTTTTCTGATGATGGAAATTAAATGTACTTTAATAAAAACCTTTATATGAATTTGTTTACCTCAAATTTGTCAATTTTACTAAAAAGTTCGTTCATCTCTCATCGTATTAGTGAAATTACATTGTTGTGAAACCTTGTAGTGGCTAATCAGTCCCCCCCTAGGAAAACTCCCTAACTACGCCAATGCGAAGAAGTAGTAAATTATGAATTTTCATAATTAATATAATAGATATACCTAATAATAATACTTATACTTATATAATAATATTAGGACACTCACCGCACCTTATTTTATTTAATTAATAATGAAAAATAAATTTATATGAAAATGATCCTGTCTTCGAATTGATTCATAGATTAGGTGATTGCGTGATCTTATTCATACTGGTATCTCCGGGTGTTAGGACATAACTGTTCCAAGGCGTCGATTCCCCTTTTGACCCTCGGTCGTGTCAATCCAAATTGTATCCGCCCTTTAATGGTATTCATTTGTTAAATCTCCCCATATGAATGGGAAATCGATGAACATAACTTTGAACAATAGAGCGATGTTGAAATCCTGATCTTGTTAAACTTTCAAAGCGTCAAAAAACTCTTAATATCAATAAATAAAAATAAAACAAATAAATAAATTATAGAAACTATACAAAAAAAGTAAATAATAATAATTTAACAATTGGATGTTGATGAAGGCATTCCAAGGTGGTTGTAAAAAAATAAGACTATATCAGTTTTACTATTTTACATTTATTCGATTATAGGTTATCGAATAAATGTAAAATAGTAAAACTGATATAGTCTTATTTTTTACAACCACCTTGGAATGCCTTCATCAACATCCAATTGTATATTTATACCAGTCCGTCTCCTAAAGAAAAACTCTATCAAATAATCATTTAAATTTTGTTCTTTTTGTTTGAATTAAATCCAATTGAAAATGCATTTTCATCATGAAGTTCCGAAATATTATTAGGGGCTATTTCTAGCTCATTAGTAGATAGAGTTATAGAATAAGTAATTCAATGCAAAGTTTTGCTCACATTATAAATGTGTAAACAGTGTTTCAAAATCTTAAATGCTTTTCGAGTTAAAATCTTTAATTTCCATTCAACTCGGTTAGTTGATTTTTTAATAAAATAAAATAAATAAATAAATTGAAAACTAGTTAAATATATTTTTTCAATTTAGCATCCTTTATCATTTTTGGTTTGATTTATATTCTTTAAATATATTGTAAAAAGTGCATTAGCATTTTGAGAAATATATTTCAAAATCGCCATGAAAAAAAATACGATGGATCTTCCGTGATGAATTTTACTTAAACGGAAATAAATTTTTAAAAAACTAATAAGGAATTTGGAGAAAAAAAATTAAGGAAGAAATAAAAATACGAGAAAAAAAGAAATAATTGTTATGATGTTATTGTAGGTACAGATTACACAAACACGTCAGTGGAACTCTCACTAATTAGCTAGTTTAAGATATAACTAGCATCTTTTTAACTATCTTTAATAGAAGAGCTACTAGATATTTTAAGTGATTTGAGCTAACTTTTAATCATAATATAAAATATTAAGAGATCCGCTATAAAGACAAAATTTTGCAAAAGTGACCTCGCCTCTACCATAAAATGTTACTCTCGCTTCCATATTAATTTCATTTTAATGACTCCGAAATTTTCTAATTTTTTTTTTATTAATGAGCTACAATTAAACGCAACCTTTGTGCATGAAGGGATACTCGTCAAAGAGCAGCATGAAGAATGAATGATGACCCGAAGAGGCTCCATTTATGACTAATAACCTCTTGGTGAGGGGCCCTAATTACAAGCCCTGTATAACAACTAACAGGAAGGCTGGCTCTCGAAAAACGAGAGAGATTAATTTTAACATAGAAAAATTAATATTATCTTAAAATATTTACATTAGATATCATATTTATACCCTTGGGTTTACATGAAGAAAAAGATTTATGTAACATTTGAAGCACTATATTTAATTTAATCACATATATTTTCATCTAAGCCCTCCCTAAATACACAACTTCACAATATTTTACTCATGGTCACAATAGTTAAAGTCAGAACCTGATCTAGGGGGGGGGGGGTGCGTGCCCCCGGTCCCAAATTTTAAGAAGCTGAAATTTTTTGTAATGAAATTTTAAAATACAATGGTGTTAAAATTTTAAGATTTATTCTTGACGCTATAAAATCATATGGTTGTTTATTACTTATAACACCCATTTACTATTTTTTATCATACTTTACTTGTTTTATATAACATTGGGGGAGGGGGTCAGCAAAAAATTCAAGATTTCCCCCCTTGACGAAAAACCTAGATCCGGCTCTGGTTAAAGTATTACATTTTTCTAGAAAAAAGTGGTTTAGTTATGTTTCCCAAATTTCAAAAGTGCACTACAATGTACATTGTACAAATATTTTTGAATATTTGTGTAAAACGTGAAAATTTCCATTTTTTGGCGGTTTTTGGCTTATAACTTGAAAACTATCAACATTTCTAAAATGAAAGTTCATAAAATTCCCTACAAATTTTACCGTTTAGATTTTTTTCTCCGACCAACCGTTCGGGCTCAAGCGTAAAATCCAAGTTTTTTACCTCTGCAGTCTGACCCCCCCCCCCCTCCCCGGATCACCCAAAAACTCGCACTTTTTTCGATATTTTCCCATTTTGACCATGAAGGAACACGTTTTCGACAAAGACCACCCTATACATTTTTAAACTAGATTAAATTTGCTACAATTCAAACAAAGTTTCATCTTAATTGGATAAATGGTAATCCGTGCCGCAATGAGGTTGAAGTTTTGAAAAACTGCAATTTTTCCTTCATAAAATGAAAACCACTCATCCTAGAAACTTGATTCCTATTTTCACCATTTTTTGCATTTTCTACAATGTTTCGTCACGAAATTTGGCTGGGAGACTTCAGATTTGAATTCAGCGACCCAAAAATATATATGCAAAAAATCAAAACTTTCCCCATTTGAGCACAATTTGACTGGACTATCCGTACAAGATTTATTTCGACGTCTGGCAATTGTTAAACCCCGGCAAAAGTGTCTGGCTTTTTGCAAGTATTATTAAAAACATATAATTAAGACGCTATTAAAATGTCTGCGTGAAACAATCACTTTTTTCAAATAAAATAAACTGCAACGGATCGTTGCTAAACTTTATCCAATGAACTATCGTAGTCTAGGGTAAAGTACTTTAAAATATAATTTTACAAAAATTTTATATGACCATTTTTGTGGTCCTCAAGGTACTCAATTACAATATTAAATTTCATCAAAATTGGTTAAGTCATTTTCAAGATATTTAGAAAAAACTAAAAAAGTACCGAAATAAAGTACTAATGTTTGTGGGCCGATATGTACCAAAAACTAATCAGAGCTTCATTTTGTTAAAATAATGTTAGATTTTCATTTTCATTTCAATTGGTGCAACGGTGTGGAAAAAATCGTGGACGAAAAAACGATAACATACATCCATCCATCCGCACGCACTTCCAAAAAAATGGCACTTTTTGGCCTCTCGACGAGACCCCAGGTAATTTTTGTCAAAATCGTCACGTGCTAAAATTCAATCTAATTGAATACTACAATTTGTGACCTTAATTGAGTCCATGGGTTCCGTAGTCTTTACCTGAGGACCCTTTGAAGTCGCGCTTGCCGCCAGACCGATTACAATACTTTACCCATGCTTCGCATTGGATAAAGTAAAAATGCAACTTTAGGGTAGTCTGGGTCAGTGTTAACCCCCCTAAAAAATGTCTGGCTTAGTTAATTTTTAATTTAAAATCAAATTAATTGTCAAATAGTATTTGTTGGCTTTTGAATCAAACACTTTTTTTGGCAAACATTTTTTTACAACTTTCTCCTACTCGCAGTAGCAGCAGTACCCAGGTAGATCAGGCAAACAGACGATTCCCTACTCATCTATGCAAAATTTCTACTTGAATCAAAAACTTCATGAAAAATGGGTCATGGTCTCTTGGACTATAGATACATACAGGTGAAGCTAATATAAAACATGTAATGAATACTCCCTTCTCATGTCCAAATATGATATTAATATAATTTAATCAATAAATAAAACAAAACAAGGGCTTGACTTATTGATTTCGGAATGGATGTTCCATTAGGCAACCTGTTGATCGTCGCTTTTATGAATTGACATTAGCTGAGAAAATATCCGTCATATATATGTTTATTATTGGAACCGAAAGAATCAATTGAAAAAGATTTTTTTCCCGAGAGCAGAGTGGTGGATTCATAAAGAGATATCAATGACCTTCTTTTCTACTTGATACTAAATAAACATACGTACCTATATGTACACCAGTGGCATGCGGTCCTTGAATGCTGTGGATGCGGCGCATCTCTAAAATTTCAAACATTTAGAGTATTTTCATAAATATATAAGGTTGACTTTAAAATTTCAGGATGATCTTTATATTTTCAAATTATTATCCGTTATTTGTTTTGAAAAGTATATTAGGTCTCGAAATGAAATAAAATTGTTGCATTCTTTGTTTATTTGATTTTATTATTTGGACGACATGCGGTATTCCTTTTTGTTTTTTATTATTTTCTTCTTGGCCGCAGCATACTAAGGTTTCACATCGTTCTGCTGTGGCCACACCCTGAGGGCCAGTTGTATGTCGCAAAGTAAATGCTTTTTACCACTAACATAGGGTAGATGGTAAATGGAAGGACTGGGATGGCCAATCAGATGCCAGTCCCTCCATTTACCATCTACCCTGTGTTAGTGGTAAAAAGCATTTACTTTGCGACATACAACCGGCCCTAAGCCACTCAACCGGATCCTGATTTGGAGGATTGGAGGGCTATAAGGGGAGGAGATGTGGGGACCCTACAGTATAATAGTTTCAAGGGGCAATTACAATGCCAAGGTGGTTCAGAATAGAAACATTAATAAATTAATTCCAAGAGGCTGGTTTATATTTCCCTTAGATATGTGGGAATTTTACGAAGATCGTCACTGAGGGTTACATTTCCAATATAGCGTTTTTTATACGCTTGAGTGAAAATTAGACGCTGGATGAAATTAATAAGAAATAAAAAAGATGAAATTGCTTCTGGAACTGTATTATTTCATACAAGAGGACAAACCACGAACGGAAATCAGAAAAAAAAGAAAATTAGTTCCTAAATTTTTTGAAATCTTCAAATATTTCTGGTTTTTGAAGCTAGGGATGAAAGTTAATTGAAATTTTCTTTTAAAAAATATATCGAATTCTTATGAACAATTTACTTTTAGAAAGATTTTTTATAAATAGTTAATAATATATATTAAATAATATAGTGAAAATATATTCAACTACTTGTAAAAAGTTTTATTAAATATTTATTAATTTTTATCATAAATTAATTTCCAAATTAATATTAGATCTGTGACATCCAACGCTAATTCTCATTGCAATTGGACTTATTCTATTGTTGCTAGTGAGTAATGAAAATAGAAAAAAATTATGTTAGAAATGTTGCTGTTAAGGTAGTTGTTTCGCGCCAATACTAGCAAAAAGTTAATGCTAGAATATATAGAACACAATAAGGATTCATAATTTATAAGCCCAAAACTTTTTGCTGTTTATGTACCACTACTAGCCAACCCCGTGCTCGTTTGACAAATCTGGCAACATTGTCTAAGCTTGAATATTTTTATCATAGAAATGACAGATTAAATACATTATAAAGGTCGATTTATTAAACAAAAAGTTCTTAATAAACGGTTTGAAAACTGTTGCGACAATGGCTGAAGCGAAAAATCGTCAAAAAAGTACTAAAGTTAATCCACTTTTTAGGTTAAATATATACGTTGTTTCCAGCTTTTGTTTTTAGTGTAAATTTTTCATTATACATTTTTCATTATTTATTCATTATTATCTCAGAAAGTGTGTTGTAACTATGAATAAAAATTTTCTCAAAAAATGTATTAGTTTAATGTTGGTTTAGTTTTTTATAACAATGGTAAGAAGGGTTTCTTAATTATAATTAAATATATGTAAACTTTCCGGTATCCCAGTATAGTGCTAATGTATAAGTCTGAAAAACTCTATCTTTGGAATTTAATATCTCCGGAACTATATTGTTCTTCCAATGAATGCAGAATCATTTAAATAATAATTTGTCTAAATTTAAAAAAAATCCTAAGAAAACCCAAATGGTGAAACAACTACCTTAAAGCTTTTATTTTTATGATTAATTTTATTAAGAGTTAAAATTGTATTAAAATTACACATAATTAATTATAATTATTTATTGAACACGAACAAATAATACAATAAATTACAGACGATTCGAACTCCTTATTCTGCCATCAAAACGTAATTTATTATATTATTTGTTTGTGTTCAATAAATAATTATAATTAATTATATTGTGTGATTTAAATAAAATATCAACTCTTAAATAATTATGTTCTTGAGCTATCCTGGCTATTAGAATCCAATCAGACAGACAGACAGTTTTTCTAGTTAAATCCAATAACCTCGTTAGAGATCTAAGTAAGGGAATAAAAACATTACAATTGCTCACACATTCTTTAGAGAATATCATGAATTGTTAGAATGTTAGATACATGGAGAATCAATCAACACAATGCATTTCTTAAATCTTTATTTTTTTTCACATCATTTATGGTCAAAGCTTTGCATTGTGAGCTCATACGCGCGTATAGCGTGAGTTTTAGACCACGTTTTAGTAAATTAGCAACGCTCATCGATTCTGCAGAAAAGTCAATGAGAAAGCAAAAAAGCGAAATCAAAACAGATATAGTGTTCATAGGAAGAGAATAGTTTAAAATTAACTTTTTATCTAATCACAAGCCTAAGTCAGATTATATTATTTATTCAGGGGAGATCTATGAATAAAAGACGGCATTTAAAAACTCATAAGCCATTAACATTCGATCGAGAAATTGTGCGAGTCATTCATTAAAGTGAAGGATTTTCATAAACAACTTTCTGGTATCTATATAAATAAATAAATAAATTTTTATTCCTCGACCTGCTTAGAGGCACAAATTCTCGGTGGCTAGGTCCTCCAATCATCAATACAATCTAGCTACAATACATTAACAAACATAAATACAAATTAACTACAGCAATTTAACAAATAATAAACAAGTATAAAAAGAAAAAAGAAAAAAGAAAAAAAAATAGAAATGTATGCTCATTAACAAATAATATGACCATAGATTTCCATCCAAGAGACAAAAAGTAATTTAAAAATTCCGAGCAAAAATCCGATACCAGGAGCAAGCGACGCATTAGCCATCCCGGCATTTGCCATAAGTTGTTAAGGAAACCTGGTCAAAACCTTAACAAGGATGGTATGACCTCTCTCTACCTCAGCTAATCTCTGCTTGTGAGAACTAAATAAAATTTTGTACAACTCTAGGACTTTAGGACTTGACAAAATTTATAATTGATTTAATCATAGGAGACAGAGGACTATAATCCCAAGTAGTAATAAATAGACTGTTCCACAAATCAATGCCAGATCCTACAAATGAATGCAAACCTACATATTAATATCTGAATTAACTAACTTGTAGGAACCAGACCTATTTAAATTAATACCATTCTTCCCTAAATCCTTATAATCTAAATAACCATCTGAATCATCCTCATAACAAAAACCACCACTGGTTTCAACACCTATACTTCTAGTCCCAACCCTGGATTGACTACCCCTTTCAACCATATTATCTAAAAAAAAAATTATTTTAAAAATAAACAAAATATTTACCTTAGCAACGCAGAGATTTCCTTATTCCAGCCTAATTTCAAAACCAACCCTTGCTTTTCCTATCTCTAATTGGAAAGAAGTGTTAATAAACCACCCTCCCCAAAAGAGACAAAAAAAGAACTAATAAAAACCTACCAAAAAGCTTCAAATTCGTAAGACAGCTTTTTGTTTACCCACCAGATTTCAAAGAGATTTTCATAAACAACTTTCTGGTACCGTTAAGTTTGTATTAGTGGGTTATATAATATAAATAATAAATCGAAGTAAATTCAAAAAATAGAAAACTCACTCACAAATTCTTTTATTACTCTACAATACACAGTATGGTGATTGGTGATATAATCCTACATGAAAAAAATTATTTTTCGCTTCCTATTTTCGGAAATAAAAAAACCCGGCTAGGTTGCCTGCCTCCTAGGCGTTCCTCGTAACAAGCTATTGAGATATTTTATTTTATTTTATTTCATGTCAATCAATAATTTAGTTTTTAATTTTTTTTATTAGGATGAATCAAAATAAGGCTTTGTTTAGTATGGTACAGGATTTTCTATTTAATAAAAAAATGTTTTTGAAAATACATCTACTTAAAAATGCGATGTTCAACTATTTTTCTGCTTTCCACTTTTTAATCTTGAAGCTAATTACCCTGTATATTTATTTTTCTCTATGTGTTTATTTATTATAATATTAGACAAACCTACGAAACTTGATTTAACGAAACATTCTTTTGAGAGTCGTTTATATAATCATTTTCTTTTTCTCAATTCAAAATATAATTTAGATTCTAATTAAACATTTTGACCTCTTTGAGTTTGGAGTAAATACTACTAATTATCATTGATTGAATAATTATTGAAATGTACATTTGTAAATACTGACAAAAAATTGTAAAATTTAATTATATGTATATTAAATACCTTTTCTGAGTCGATAAATAAGAAGAATTACGAAAATATTGTTTTGCAATGTAGATATTCCATACAAAAAGTCGTGGTCGATAAGGATAGATAGAATTAATTCTTGTCCAAATTAAGGACTTGAATATAATAATTTAATAAACCGATTGATAGTTTAAAGATACGTTTAATGAGTTGCTCTTATGTTAGTTAAATGACCGAGGTGATCTATCTTGTGCCGTTATCTGATAAGAGAAATGCAGTCCCGGACTTTTCTTATCTGGAATCTCCAGAGAGTTCAAGGGGGTGGTCCTTAAGTATTAATAGAAGTAAGTCGGTTATCTTGATGGAAGGCGACTCAGCGAACTTTCCTCGGCGCTCTTCAAGGCCTTCCTCTTAGCTTTGCATACAATTGTAAACAAATCTCAAAGGAATCCAAATCTTTCTCTTCGATCCTATTATATACTATGTATGTGGAAGGAAGTCTCGATAATATATAGTAAAGGAAAATGTTCAATCCTTTAGATAATAAAAGAAAATTATTTGATTAGATTTGGAATTCCATTAACTTGATAGGAAATAGACATTCTAATTTCATAATAAATTTCGTTGTTGAAAGATAGAATTAGAAAGATATTACGGGCTTATATAGTTCTTCTACTAGAAAACTCACATTTTAGCGATTTTGAATTTTTTAAAGGCGGGCATCCAAGACTGGTTGAAAGATTAGAGGAATTTATAGGCACAAAATGTAAAAAAAAAAAAATAAATAACACTTACACTTATTTGTTACGGCCCGGCTTTCAGACAGGTCCCCCAAACGGGAATCGAAAGATTTTATGTTTTGTTTTGAGAACGTTGAGACTAAATGAAAAAAATCGAATTTTTGGGGCTCTGGACGTGACCCCATATAATTTTGGGCCAAACCGTCAAATCTGATTGAATACTAGAATTTGTGACTTTAGTTGAGACCACCTGAGGATCCTTTGAAGTCTCGCTTGTACGCCAAATCGATTACAATACCCATCTCCTTCGCTATGGATATGTAAAAAAACAAGTCGATATCTCTATTATTTTATTTTTTTATCATAGAAAACACTTTACAAACTTAGAGTACAAATTTTAGCTCAAAGAACTATTAATTAATTAAGTAAAGGGTGTGTAGTTTTACAGTGAATGAAATAAAACTCAGAGGTTTATACAAACTCAATATATTTCGAATTATTAGTCCATCATTAGGAGTTTACAGGTCAAAAATTACACACCCTTTACTTTATTAATTAATTTCATGTTTCACCTAAAACCTACACCACTTTCCCTAAGTAAAATCAAAGAACTACAACTATACAAGAGATTCTCATGGGAAGATTTTATATTTTTAAAATTCTCTAGCTTTTTCACCCGGAAGCTGTTTAGCTGAAAATTTTAAAAATCTAATCAGTTGCTCATTTTTAAAATTCAAACATTTTGGCACTAAAACGAACTTTCTTCAAAATTGACTTATCGTGGTATAGACATATAGAAGGAACTATGACTGAAAATTTTTTCCCCCACGCTTTAAGTTATAATAATAATCAAAAGTTTTTGAGTTAGTTCATTAGTTTGCCTGGTCGCCTAAATTCCATATGAAATATTTTGAAAACGGGTATTGACTGATTTGAAGATGAATGAAGAAAAATGTTGGGTATTATTTTTATTAAAAAGGGCGCGGATGAAGAATCCACTCTTGCTATCTCCTAACTGATAATAATTGTTAACATGCTGGAACAAGTCCTGAGAAGTTTTATTCCATTAAAAATTACTTTTAATTAATCTAATTCGAGAATTACCTCTATACATTTGATTTAGAACGATTCTCTCTAATTAGGCAAAAATACATTTTCTATCATATATCAAATTAATCAAAAATTTGGAAATTTTTTGTCAGCGAACTATTTGTTTTAAAAAGATAAAACTTGACATAGGAGTGCAATTTATTAAATGTAGCAAATTTCGTATTGCTGAGCTATCCCAATAAAAGATAACATTCACAATATGGACGAAGATAATATGACAAAATCTGCCAAATTTTAGTTATTTAATCCAAACTGGAGAAAAAATTATAAACCAATAAAATTTGAAGAAAGCATAACGTTCACATTTTCCTTCATTTCAAGAGAATTCAATTTTTCAGGTGGTAGAAAAAATGACTTCCAAACGACCTACCCTAGTTCCTAGTATTTATATTATATAAATACATATACCTCTATTTTTATAGTTGTGTACAGATGCCTTAAGTGCTTAAGTAAATGTTTATATTCTATTTTAAAAAATTCTCGACAGATATCTGTTTGAATCAACTTTATCTAGATGAAGAATATCGAATAATATTTTTCAGTAGGAAGAGAGAAGTTATAGCAAATGAACGTTTAAACTTAATCAGATGGATTTCGACTATTGATGTGATATCTTGTACCCTTTGTGCCTTGGGCTTCATATAAATCTTCTTTTAAATAGGATCGATTCAAACAGAAGAGAGCTTAATCAAAACTCCAATGTAGTAAGTTTTTTTGGTCACGCTTTGAAAAGAAAAATTCGGCCCTTTGGGGCTTGCTGAAGTTTTTTCTAGGTCTATAAATACCCATCAATGCACATGCATGCAATGAACTTTCCTTTTAGAATCCAAGGTCTTCGCGAAGGCGTCCGGATTGTTTTGTTTTCTGACCGGGAACGAAAGACAGGCGAATCTCTTCTTTTTTTCCCTATTTCATAATTGAAATTAATCAATGAGCTGGGACAATGCCTCGTTAAGTAGACATAGAGATAAAAAGCAAAGTTCTCGCACATTTGCATAAGACACGACATCTAACTTACTAATTGTCCTGTCATGGAAGAGGACAATGCATTGGAATTAACGAGAGGCTCACCGAAAAGGAATTTTGTAAATGTACATTTGAAATATAAAACATTGTTCTTGTCTCTCTCTCATTCATACTTCTTTATTTTACAAAGATAATTTTTCAAGGATATTTCTACTATTTCGATTTAATGGATTGAAATTTTAATTTTCATTAAACAAATAATGTGTAATGGGGACACATCCTCTCGATATAACAGACCGAAAAAATTATAAATAAGAAAGAAATCGATCTTATTTTATTGATTTCATCTATCTGGAGGTTCACAGTACCTTTAAAATACAAGAAAATAACATTTTGATCAAGAATTTTGTATTTTTAAAAAATTTTATTAAAATCTTCTCTCTCGAATTAACTAGAAATCCCAAAAGGTTTTATTTATTTCTCATTAAATATTTATTCAAATCTAATCAAATTTCATATCTGTGTGTTATTTACTTTTAACTCTTATATAAAATCATTTTTATTAGGATAATTGGATTTTAAAGGGTAGATTATTTGAAGTTCAATTTGAAAAAGCCTAATAACTCCGTGGAAATTTTTTTTAAAAATATGAAATTAATATATAATATAAGACAATTGATTATTAATAATTAAATTCAATTTTGAACGAAATCGGTCCAGTACTTTTTGAGAAAATGGTCAAAAACCATCTGGACCGTCAAAAAACGATGTTTTTTGACAGCACGAGATGCCTTTGAAAAAAAAGTTAAAAAAGTCATGTGAAACGAAATGTTGACTTGTGACATGGAGGTGAATTTTGAAAAATGTTTCTAAAACGGCCTTTCATAGAAGTTTTTCGGGGGTTTTGAAGATTTTCTCAAAAAGTACTGAATCGATTTCGTTCAAAATTGAATTAAATTATTAATAATTGTTTTATATCTATTAATTTCATATTTTTAAAATCATTTCAATGGAGTTATTAGCAATTTTTCAAATTAGGCTTCAAATAAAGTCCTCTTTAAAATAAAAATATTTTTTATAATAGATAGAAGGAAATAACAGACAGATATGACATTTCAATAGATTTGAATAAATATTTAATGAGGAAAAAAATAAAACTTTTTGTCATTTTTAGTTGATTCGCTCCCGGAGAGAAGAAATCTAATCCTTTCATACAATTTCTTTTAAACTATAAAATTCTTAATCAAAATCCTATTTTTTTTATATTTGAAAGGTACTATGAACCTCCAAATAGATAAAAAATAAAATAAGATCGATTTCTTTCTCATTTATAATTCTTTCGGTCAGTTAGTTATATCGAGAGAGGTTGGTATGCAAGCCATGTCGTCATCAGAAACACATTATTTGTTTTTCATTCATCAAGTCCATCCGGCCTCTTTTAACATATTAAAATTTAATATATTCAAATATATGATAATGTAATATAATAAATTAATAAAATAATTAATAATACTATTATATTAGATAATAAATAAATTTATATTCTACAATAATCTGATGCACCAGCTCAAGTTATCCTCATGTTTGTCGCAAGACTGTTTTATCGTTAAAACTAAAATTCTTTTTTCGAAATAAATACAAATTTTGATGTTTAATTTCCCTGTTGATTTTTAAGAATTCCCTTAGTTGATAAAAGAAATTCATAATAGGAAAATGAAATAATTGCAACTAACCAGTCCACTTTGTTTTTTTACTATTTACTAAAAAATAAAAAGAAAGAAAAAACGATTAAACCATAATTTCAATTTGTCACGCGATGTCTCATATCTCTACTAAAATACAATGTTAAAAATAACTAAAAAAAGAAATACATTTTATTAAAAAATAATTCAATAAAATTTCATGATAATTCAATAAAAAATACAATTCTATGAAAATAGGTCATACTTGAAATTTAGAGCTTATTCATTTTCACGCAAATTGTAATTTTTCGGAAGGGTCGAATTTTTTTAAGGGCCTAAAATAAAAAATATTTTTTATCATGAAGTTAGAAGTATCTCTGTAAAAATTTCTTTATATATACAATTATTTAATTTTTATCATATTTTAACGAATTAAAGTGGCAGTGTGAGAGAGCTCCAAATTGGCCTTTGTTAAGTGAATTTTGTACCAAATCCTTATATTCAAATCATAAAAAAATTCCACCAACTCACTCATCCATTCCTTGAAATGACAAATTAGAATGAACTCGATATCTCAAGAATTTTTAAAGATATACTTGTTTATCTATATAAAATCTCTGTGACATCGGCCAAATGCTCAGAAACACAATTGCCTCTGAAGGTAAAAATAGGAAATATGTAGTATTCCCTCGCCAGAGTCTTATCATTTTTATCAAATATTAACTAATATTAATTATAATATTAATTCTGAATTTTACCAGAGTACCATAGTACTTTAAAAACTCAGCTAAATCTTTTTAAATATGTTTAAATAAGAATCTGTTAATCATCTTCAATTACAATATATGTCACAAAGAGAAACAAAGAGGTTGTCCTCTGCTTGATGCAAATAAACATACACACATATATATCGAGATGATATATCTGTATATATATATATATATATATATATATATATATATTTATTTGTTTGAGACTATAGTTTCGAAGACATATGGTTATTTTTGAATGTGAACCAAAAGAATGTCTTTAGTTCTAAGCTGCCAACCAGTAAAAGAACATCACATTTTCAATATCCATACGATATTGACTCGATGAAAAACAACATTTATAATTAAAAAAGACTGACGATGAAGACCAAGTCTTCGAAACTATAGTCTCAAACAAACAAACAATATGTATATATATACAGATATATCATCTCGATATATATGTGTGTATGTTTATTTGCATCAAGCAGAGGACAACCTCTTTGTTTCTCTTTGTGAATCAACAACTCTGCTACTCTCGGCAAAACAAAAACTTTTCAATTACAATATATGTTATACTAATAAAGTACGAAATCCTAGGTATTCGAGCCCGACTCTGATTTGTCCGGTTATTATGTTTGAGTAGATACTTCAAAATTTATTTCGTTTATAGTATAGCTACCCATATGTTGCAGTAAAAACGCGTTCTTACTAGTTAAAACGCCTTTCGCTGAATACCTTTATGTCAACAAGAGTTTACTGATGTTGGTGGAGTTTGGTTCAAAGGTCTAGAATCTTCACTTTTGACCTTCCGCCTCATTTCGTGTATTTATTTTCAAAATTTTTTAAACGAAAATGTCAAAAATTAAAGAAAATTTGTAGAGGATGTAATTTTTGACATTTTCGTTGAGGCGGAAGGTCAAAAATGAAGATTCTAGACCTTTGAACCAAACTCAACCAACATCAGTAAACTCTAGTTGCCATAAAGGTATTCAGCGAAACGCGTTTTAAACGAGTAAGAACGCGTTCTTACTAAAAAACTGCAACATATCGATTGCAAATGTCATTGACAAACGAAAAAAGGTAACTCGGCATGTATAAAAAACGCGCCTGAAAGATAGTCAACTGAATATACTCGCACTGAAAGTGTGTCTCTCTCAGATAATAAAAGAAATCATTTGAATGCCCATTCATAAAATTTTTAGACATGTGGGATAAGTGATGACAAAATCACCACAAAAATATATATCTATAATAATCTCAGGAATGAGAGCTGATAGCGAAAAATATTTAATCTTATAAATAATCTTATCCAAAATGTGTTATATTTTTATCAATGAAATGATTGTTCGCTTAATCTAAAAAATAAAAATCAATCTTGAAATATACTCAAGTATAATTATACTCATAAATGTACATTTATTGAATGAATATAATTTTATACTATTACTCAAAGATCGGCTGCATATATCTATTATCTGTGTATCTGTCTAGTTTCTATAGGTATCTATGATAAATCAAGAACGGGTTTGTAGAAAGTTTGTCCTAATCTAAAATATTCATATTTCCAAAATAAAGAATTAATTAATTTTATTTCTTAAATTCCAAATGAAAAAAATAAGCTCAAGTGCGAGTCAGACAGCATACCGAGAGTTCCGAAGCTTTTAACTTCCAAAATACTTGAGATTACAAATTGGTTTTTATTTGCCGTTGAAAAGGAATTTGTTTATTTCTAAATGCCGAAGGAACAAATTAATCACCTATTGGTCACTTTGGGGCTTTTCACATTAAATTCCAAATGGAAAAAAATAAGCAGATCAAGTACGAGCCAGACGACATACCGTGATTTCCATACCTTATAACTTCCAAAATACTTGAGATTAGAAATTGGTTCGTATTTGTCTTTACAGTGATACCTCACCCCCAAATCATAAAAAAATATTTTTTTATTTTCAAACCACCCCAAAATAATAATTCGATTATAATTTTAAAACCATTTTTGATTTCGGAGAAAATGAATTATATAACTTTAATATATCTTATTTAGTTTACTAGAAGATTTGATACCTCCCCTAATTTTTGGTCCGATTTCAATCGAAATATAATCAACTCTTAATCTCAATATAAAATATCTAAACATAAAATTTCGTTTTGATTCTTTTATTGGTTTTTGAGTTTTTACTTTATTTTTCTTTTTTGGCAGGTTTTTGAATTAAAAAGTTCTCAAAATTTGGCATTACAAGCACTAAAACACTACCTGATATTTTGATAAAATAATTAATATCTCTTAAAACATACATTTTTAGATGTTCACTATTACAGGCTTCGTGACTTCGCTTAATTCTTTTTTTTTTTAATTAGTTTTTTAGCCATTTTTGAGATATTTCTAAAATAGAAAGCAAAAAGGCCTTTTTTTCATTCACGATTACACTAATTCACGATCCCATAGGTAAAGTAAAAAAGGAAGAAAGAAAGAGATAACAGTAATACTGTCAGATTATTAATTCATTTGCCGCAACTTTATATAGCATCATCTCCTTGAGTTTGTTTGTTTTAAGTTTAAATCAGTATCTTGAGTTATGCCATCACAGTTTACAATATATTTATATATAGTAATTATAGTATATTAATATACATTTATAGTAATTTACAAAACCGTCCTTTTCAATTAAAAATAATGTTAACTGTTAATTTTTATATTTGGTGAGATGTCTTTTTATATATAGTTACAATAATGAAATTCCAACAAGTGAAATCAAATATAATTTCAGCTCCATATTAAGAAAAGGAAAATATATTCTATTTTCTAGTATAAAGTATGGTGTCAATGAAATCTCGTGATCATAAGTTAGATTTAATTTTTTTCTGTTTGTATTAGCCTTTCTCTATCAGTTTTTTTTTAATTATTTCGATCTACAACTAGGAATAAATCATTTACATTTTCAAGCTCTAGATAATAACTAGGTTTATTATTATTATTTGTTTTTGTTTTTTGCCTTTAAATTATTATTTAAATTTGAAGCTTTCGTTATATATCTACACTTTAGTTTTTGTTTTCAATAATAAGGATGTAAAAAGATGCTGTAGGTATTTAAAAGTGAAAAATGACTCTTACATGAAATGAGAAACTTTGGAATTTTTTGAAATATTTAAAGGTGGGATCGGAGTCAAAATTTTTTTTTATGATCTCTTTTCTTCAAGACAAGCTTGACATTTTCTGTAGAGAAAGGGTTTTGTAGATCTTATAGCTATGTTTTCAATTTGAATATTTTTATCTAAAATTTCAGTTCTTTTTGAGAAAAAACTATAAGTTTTAGCCGATGGAAGAAAAAGAAGTTACAATATCTAACAAGACTTCATCAGCATTCATTCCTTTGACATAATTATTTTGGCATACCTATATGAAAATAGAGAGAGGGAAATTTTTTTAAAGACTTTAAAGTTCTAAAAGGGTGAGTCGAACTACTACTATATAGACAGGCCTTTTAATACATGAGAAAAATAATTTTATTTATTATTAGTTCGGGAATGTTTATCATTTTTATAAGAAAATTCTCAAATTTTTACCATCGAATGATTGATGCATTAAATATTTATTACCGAAATTTGAAGTTGATCGTCTTTCTCATTACCAAGAAATAAATCATTGAAAATTGTCCTTTTAACATGGAAGTAAATGGACCGAGCTTTTAAAAGGGCTATAACTTCTATATAAATTATACCATTTTCATCAAATTTATATAGATCAATAATTCAACTTTTATGAATCGAATGATACATTTTTCAATAGATTTGACATTCTAGTTAATTAGTTATTCATAAATGTACAAATAAAAAGTTATTTGCTGCCAACAGAACATGATAAAAGCACTAGTGTAGAATTACAACTCTATTTGTTGAACTCGATTTTGTGTTAAATAAATGTTTTCACAATGAGGAAAAATTCATCTCAATATTCTTTTTATTAATATTATCAAAACAAAAAATTTTATTCGAAATTAACCTCATTATTAACAATATTTTTATTAAAAAATTTGGTATTCAGATGTTGTCACTCTGCAGAAATACAAAAGATTTTTCGAAGATCAAACAGATAGATAAGCAAGACGAACTCTCTTAAGCCCAAATTCTAATCTGTTTTTATTAGTTTTGAAAATACAAAAAATTTAGCACCAGAATGAACTTCGATTCTAGATTCTAGAGTTATCGCCGGCAGGACTGCCAAGAGCTGATCCGAGGCTGGATCTTATGATATATAATTTTAAATTAATATTAGATATCATATAGCAGTTACTTTCTTTATATATGCTGAGGGTGCTACCCTTTATGGTACTCCTGAGACAGCTTAGTCCCTGCAGGGAGCTTATCAAAATGTCTTCGGGCATTTTTGCTAGTACTATAATAAAGCTCTTTCAAGAAGCTTGTTATGAAATAAATAATTGTTGCGGTTTATTTTGAAACTTTCATTTTTTTGATTTCAAACTTTTTTTACACATAAGAAATCTAAAAGGAAAAAAAAAATCGAAATTTAAGTAATGTCATGCTCCTTGCTGTCCTTTATTATTCGTTCATTTTCGTTTAAATACATGAGCTTTAAAATAAATAAATATTTGATTAATCGAGTCAAATATCATTTGTCAAAATAAATATTTAATTTCATTAAACAAGCATTCAAAAAATTTATTCTGTTGTTTTTTTTTAATTTTACAATCAAAATCGAATAAAAATTTTTCTGCTAAATTAGATAAACTACAATAAGGAAACTTTTATCTTAAAAATATGTGAATCTTTTCTTCTTAAAACTGATTTTTTAAGAAATCCTTTCTTTTAGCCTTCTGTTTTATGGCCGTAATTTCCCGACCAATAATGCCCAAATTGAAAGAACCATGCGAAGAATCTTGATTCTTTAATTAGTTTTCTCAGACATTTATTTTTAGCTATAGAATGATGTAAAATTTTTCTCAAAATGAGTCCTAGTCTAAATCTGGACATTATCATAAATAGCTTCGAGAAACTTTTTGAATTCAATTTTGGTTAAATTATGGGATAGTTAGATCTTTATAAATCAAGGCAAAGATACTTCCTTGGAGGTACGCATATTTTTAGACTAGAGCAATTCAATCTGGGTTCCGTGGAACTTTTTAAAGGGTTGAACTAGATAAGCTAAAACTTGGCACATTGCTACAGCCTATTACAAACTCCGTCCAAATTTCAGCTCTCTACATCACTAACCGTTGAAGAGCCCTTGTGCTTGGTTTTAAATTTGGGTCCACCTATTTTTTAAAATAAATATATATATTTATAAAACAACCATTTTTTCGTAAGAACATAATTTCATTATCAATATAGGGTGGGGCATAAAGATGTACCGGATTTTGAAGAGGTATAAAAATGAAAAAAATTAACTAGAAAAAACAGCCTTTCGACCAAACTCAACCAAATTTTGTATACATATTCTGTGGGTCCCAAAAAGGCTAGAAATACAAAAACTAACCACCCAAAATGGGGGGAGGGTCAAAAATGAAAATTCTAGCCCTTTTGACCAAACTCAACCAAATTTTGTATACATATTTTATGGGCCCCTAGAAGGCTAGAAATGCAAAAACTAACCAAATTTTATATACTTAGTTTGGTCGAAAGGGGTAGAATTTTCATTTTTGACCCCCCCCCCTGTATAAATATTTTTAGTACCTATTCATCATTTATAGTATCTATTCAAAAATTGAAATTTTTACTATTTTTACAAATGCGTTTTTATTTTTTTATTTCGATGGCTTTTTCAGGACCTCCTAAAAAGGCTGGGCCTTGTGCACCTATTGACCTGCATAGTTTCGAGCACTAGCTCTCTATATATTAAGATTCGATTATTTTTCTTATATTATTTTTGAAGATTGAAAGACTAATCACTTCTTTTTAATAAAAACTATAAAAAATTTGGCACTAGAATAAACTTCCTACGACGTTATCATTGGTACTGGAATCCAGACAAATACATAAAAATAGAAAAAAAATTCTCCACATTTTAAACAGAGATAAGAAAAAAAATCAACTGGTGTGTTCACCACACGACTTTCACATTTTCATTTATTTGAAATCAGTGCGCGCGACACTACTAATTTACACCCACCATTCCTTTATTTCAATCGGATTAAAAATTTGACACAATTATTAGCTCATGACACTTGATAAATACACTAATTTTAAAAAAATCGTTATAGCCGTTTTTGAGAAAATAAAAAAAAAATCGAAAAATCTTTCATGTAAATGTCCACTTCCGGTTTTTCGATTTCAACCAAAAGCTTGCTGTACTCTTTCTAGCCTATATCGAACTTAAGTTTCGAATTTCGTAGCTCTGAGACTTATGGTTGCGAAACGCAGGGCGGTACATACTAGTACGTACGCACTGACCAATGGATTTTTGGCCCCTTTTTGGCCTCTGGGGACCACAATTTCCGGTTTTATGTCCCAAATCCGGTTTCCAACTATTAAGGGCATCGATTCCTTCCACCTAGAAGTTACAAAATGAAATTAACTTTTTTCATCTCTGAGATACAAGCTCTCAAAGAGTCAGGACCCAGACAGGGCATCGCAATACTTCCACATTATATTCTATGAATATAAATGTGAAAGTAATTAAAGCTCTTGAGAGAATTCAATACTCCGGCCACCCAGCAAGCTCTGCCCGCGTAATTATTGCTTTAAATGAAATCGGCCTTTCAGAGCCTGAAAAGATTCACAATAAGCTGCTTCAATGACCGAAGAGCGATGCTATTTCTTCACCTCACTCAAGGAGTTGATATGGCTCGTGTCTTTCTCGATCCTCCTTCTCGGTTGACGATCCATTATTACGGTTCTTACTCGTTTACATAATCCGGAATTTATTCACTCATCGGTCTCTCACGTAAACCTGATAAATGAAGGTGAATTTGAGCCGACATTAAGGGGGCGAATTAAAACATGACGCGTTCAACCGAAGAGATTTCTAAATATTTCTCCATGAGGCCAGCCAATTTGAAAAGAATTTCTTCTTACGAAAAAAAAGATTGAAATTTTCATACGTTTTCATTTGAATTTGAAATGAAGAAATTTGAAATTATTAGAGCAGAGGCGATTTATGTATATCAGTAATATTTTACATTGATAGCAACATGGTTTAATTCAATTATTCAATCATTAGATTTAGAATCCCGTTTTATTAATACAATGTTTATCATTTCAGAATTTCTCCATTTAAGATTCCCTTAAGAAAATGATTCATCCGATTTGAAATCATTGAATGTGTGACTAGAAAATAGCTGAGTGTCTCAAGGCCTAGCTAGTAGAGCTATGTTTAAAAACGTGAGTTTGCCTTTGTAGACAAATACCATATATTCTTTGAAATATTTTATTTTTAAAATAAAAAAATAATAGATTTAAGGTAGTTGTTTTCGCGACAATACTAGCAAAAAGTTAATGCTAGAGTTTATAGTACAGACAATAAGGATTCATAATTCATAAGCCCAAAACTTTTTGCTGATTATGTACCACTACTAGACAATTCCGTGACAAATCTGTCAACACTGTCCGAGCTTGTATATATTTTATCATAGAAATGTCAGATAAAGTACATTATAAAGTTTTTAAGGAATTTGGTGTTGGTACTTGGTGAAACATTTTTTAAAATTATTGGATAAAAAATACATTATAAAGGAAGATTTATAAAACAAAAAGTTCTTAATAAGCGATTGAAAGCTGTTGCGACAATGGCTGAAGCGAATAAACATCAAAAAAATTAGTAAAGTTAACCCACTTTTTAGGTTAAATACATAAGTTGTTTCCACCTTGTTTTTAGTGTAAATTTTTCTTTATACATTTTTCATTATTTATTAATTATTATCTCAGAAACGGTGTTGTAACTATAAGGTTGGCAACTAAGTAATTGCGGATTACACTCATAGATGGATTCAGTTGAATTTTTAGGTTTGCTGGCGTAGTCCAAATGTAAAACACATTTTGTTATTTGATAGTTGGCAATTCAGCTGTCAATCAGTAAAAAAAGTTTTTTGATCGGTTGCGTAGTTTTCGTTTGGCGTTCGTTGAAAAATGGAAAATCAAAAGGAACATTTTCGTCATATTTTGCTTTTTTATTTCCGCAAAGGGAAAAACGCATCGCAAGCTCACAAAAAGTTATGTGCTGTTTATGGCGACGAAGCCTTTAAAGAACGGCAGTGTCAAAATTGGTTTGCCAAATTTCGTTCTGGTGATTTTTCACTCAAAGATGAAAAACGCTCTGGTCGTCCAGTTGAAGTTGATGACGACCTAATCAAAGCAATAATCGATTCGGATCGTCACAGTACAACACGTGAGATTGCAGAGAAGCTTCATGTATCACATACATGCATTGAAAATCACTTAAAACAACTTGGCTATGTTCAAAAACTCGATACATGGGTTCCTCACGAACTGAAAGAAACGCATTTAACGCAACGCATTAACAGCTGCGATTTTCTAAAGAAGCGTAATGAAAATGATCCATTTTTAAAACGACTGATAACTGGCGATGAAAAATGGGTTGTTTACAACAATATCAAGCGGAAAAGATCGTGGAGCAGGCCAGGTGAACCAGCTCAAACAACATCAAAAGAAGGTTTTGTTATCAGTTTGGTGGGATTACAAAGGAATTGTCTACTTTGAACTCTTACCACCCAACCGAACGATCAATTCTGTTGTCTACATTGAACAACTAACGAAATTAAACAATGCAGTTGAAGAAAAGCGGGCCGAATTGACAAATCGAAAAGGTGTTGTATTCCATCATGACAATGCAAGGCCACACACATCTTTGGTCACTCGGCAAAAATTATTGGAGCTTGGTTGGGATGTTTTGCCACATCCACCATATAGTCCTGACCTTGCACTATCTGATTACTTTTTATTTCGATCTTTACAAAACTCCTTGAATGGTAAAAATTTCAATAATGATGATGATGTCAAATCGTACCTGATTCAGTTTTTTGCTAATAAAAACCAGAAGTTTTATGAACGTGGGATTATGATGCTGCCTGAAAGATGGCAAAAGGTCATTGATCAAAATGGGCATTACATTACAGAATAAAGTTATTTAGTTCCATGAAAAAATTGTCTTTGATTTTCTAAACAAAATCCGCAATTACTTAGTTGCCAATCCAATATGAATTAAAATTTTCTTAAAAAATGTATTAGTTATTGTTTAATGTTGGTTTAGTTTTTTTTTTATAACAATGTTAAGAAAAGTTTCTTAATTATAATTATATATGTATGTAAACTTTCCGATATCCCGTATAGTGCAATGTACCAAGAGTCTGAAAAACTCTATATTTGGAATTTAATATCTCCGGAACTAAATTGTTCATAAATTTCGTTTTGCCACCAATCGATGCAGAAGTATTTAAATAATAAGCTGTCTAAATTTCAAAAATATCCTAAGAAAAACCCATATGGTGAAACAACTACCTCTAAAACAATTTTATTTCAAACTGCATTACAAAACATATGTATATTAGGGTAGTCCTTAACCGAGGTAAAGTAAAAGTGTAAAAGCCCAACCTTCTTCCTCAATTAGAACATTGAACATGCTGCGCAAAGCACTCGAATTTTTACATTAAAACGAATTAAAATGATTATCTAATTGTGATCGCAACATTGCTATTTTCGAGCAATATTGCAGTCACAATTTAATAATAATCGTGAAAGGTGAAATTACTATTTCATTTCCATATAAAAATTCAAGTTCTTTACGACATAGATAGAGAAAACCCCTTTTGTCTTACCATAAATACTATCCTGTAAGTATTGTTATCATTTACATTATATTTTTTTCAATTGATTCTTGAAATTCTTCTCTTGTCACCACAAATATGAATGTGTGCGAAATTTCAAGAAAATCGGCTCGATAGAAGTTCAAAATTCCATTATAAAAGTTTACAGGAACAGGCAGACTTGCTGGCAAACTGAGAAACTAAGTTAAATAAAAGCTAGTAAATAGTATATTGTTTAACAAGTAAAACAGATTTGTAGTTTTCTAATTTATAAAACTTTATTGTACAAGTCTAAAGTGTACTAGTGCATTCATTTTACAGAAGCTTATAAGTTTATAAACTTCATTTTTTCTTACCTGTTAAACTTGCTCATTTCTAATAGTAATTGTATTCTATTTTCAATTTATTGATGTCAATATCGATAAAAAATAAATTGTTTTCACAGTGAATATGTTTCCTATGGATGGAAAATGTTAATATGTTGAAAAGGGCCATTTCAATCAATGCATAGGTATTAATTTAAAATTAGTCCACAAATTTATGGTAGCCAAATTCTGCCTTTAAGTACTTGCAATGTGCTATAATATTTCCATAGTGGCTTCTCTCTATGAACACGATGGAGGGGCTAACTTGAGGCCTTTAGAGGATGCACCTTTTTGGTGTATCTCCTTCTCACATCAATATCATAAAAAAAACATGAGATATCTCGCATGTGTGAGATTGTTTTGTCAAATTACATTGCTTTTGCTTTGAGTTTAAGATTACTCTCATTTCAAATAAACACCATAATAAAAAACAATGATAAGAAAATATCTACCTCTCAATAAATTATCATCTGGTTATATTAAAATGACTGGTTTCATAAATAAAGGGCATAACTCTACGCATGCAATAAAATCTAACAAAAGCCACGAGCGCACCAATTTTGTTATCTGGCAATCCTCAAGGAGTGGTGATTAATTCGAATTATTAAATGGATGGCTAGTAAATTGATAATTTATTGCAATCAAGTTACAAACAGATATTCTTTTATATAATTTTTATATTTAAAGTATGGATTCCTTTTCAAAGATCAACATATTTTCTGGTTATTTTCGCCCTTAACAGCGACCTTATTACTTGATAAATAAATTTTACTTTTGAACAGTGTAATTATAGAAAAATATCTAAGAATGTTAGTGTTTAGAAAAAAAATTCTTAGCCTAACTCTTTAAAATCTACTTAAATAAAATATTAGAGATATTAGTAGTAACTGGCTTATCGAGTAAAAGCAAGTTGGTTGGTGCTTTCCCGAGTGCGAGCACTCATCAAGGCGGGTTGCCTATCTCCGCCTGAATCGTTAATCTTGAAGAACGGCGCGGTCCAGTTGACTCTTCATGGCTGCATCGGGAATAATTTCCGTATAAATGCAAATGGCTTCTTCCACGTTCAATTTTGATAAACGGTCATACTTTTCTATTTCAAATAACCCATTTAAAAAATTTTGTTCAGATTTTATATTTTCAATTTCTGCTAGTTTAGTTTCTTGATTTATTAAACGTCTTCGCTTCACTTTGTGAAGTTCTCAATTATCCAAATATGCTTCGAAATCAATCATCATCATCATTTTCTAAGAAACACCACATAAGCCTCTTTTATTTGTAAAATAATTGTTTAATATGTACTGAATAGCAGAAGAAACTTCATACAAATAACCTTTGTAAATTTTCCAAACTAAAACAGTAACATTTTTCTGAAAAGCATTTAGCAGGCAAATTTGGAAAACGAAATGAACCCTTATCAAAGCGCACAGCGTGCGCAGGCCAAGTTCGAGCCAATTGGTTTGGCCGTACATGCTGTACGCTATTTACATGAACTATTTCGAGTCAATTTCGACCCACCTGAACCCATTTGAGATATAGAGCTGAAATTATACACATTATTACAGTTACAATTATGTAATCCATCTTGAGGAGAGTACCAAATAATATAGCTTAAATGGATTCTGAGATATGGACCTGAAAAAAAGCTAATTTTGGAACTCACTTCCTGACGGTTATCAAAACATATAGGGTACTTCCAATCATTCCAGCATCATGAAATTTCGCCTGCTAGTAGAGTTTGTGACACAAACAAAAGAAAAATTCGAAAAATCCAAACTTTCTATCTTTCAACCTCTTTAAAAGGGTCAAAAATGAAAATTCTAGCCCGTAGGACCAAACTCAACCAAATTTGAATACATATTCTGTGGGTCCCCCAGAAGGCTAGAAATGCAAAAACTAACCACCCAAAATAGGAGGAGGTCAAAAATAAAATTTCTAATCCTTTGGAACAACGGGCTTGATCATAGCTTATAAAAGAAAAAAAATCTAAACCAAAACATTCTGTGAAAAAACAGGCCAAGTTCGAAAAAGTAGTTTAATTTAGTGTGTAGCGAAGCAAATTCGCCAAGAATAATTAAGTTGAGAAAATAGTATATCTCTCAACTTAATTATTCTTGGCGAATTTAACTTGGCTACACACTAGATTTCACTACTTTTTCGTACTTGGCCTGTTTTTCACAGAATGTTTGGCTGCCCTTATCTGAGAGTCTTGATACCAAAAAAAGCATTTTGTCAATTTCCAATATTAAACTTGAAAAAATTTTCTGTTGAAAACAAAAAAGAGAGAAATCCCGGAGTTGGAGTAGACACATTTTTTCCACTGGTATCGAACCAAGAATTCAGAGAAACTTGCTGAACTTCAAAAACTGAGCTCTGGGAAGAGTGAGGACCCCTTCGTACTAGACAACATCTTCATCTACACCAATGATTGTATCTATAAGATTTAAGAATAGGACAGGTAACTAACTTAAAGTTAAAATGTAAAAATATGTCTTCTCGTTCAAACGAAAGTGAAGGGAGACGAGTGTGAAGAAGAAAGGTTAAGGGCAAATATTAAGGAATTTATACTTGTTCTTTACCCTTTCACTCTTAGGATAACTATAATAAATTGATTTTTATTTACAATCATGTATTTTAAATAAATTTAAAATAACATCATTTTGTTTAAAAATTTAAGCAGAACTTTTTAAATATGTATATAGAGTCGGTCATCTGTGTGTGTAACCTTAAGAAAAAAATGTTTTTAATCCAACCTCTTGGTTATTTCGAGAAGAAAATAACATTTATGTGAATTGTTTTTTTTGCTTTTTTAGGGTTCCATTTAAAAAGTAAAACGGGACCATTCTCTACAATGCCTGTCTCTGGCCGTCCTCCAAAAGAAAAAAAAAATATTTAGCTTATTCAAACGTGATTTTTTGTCTCTCTGAATTCCGATATCAACGAAAACTCGAGAATGGAAGATCGAAGAATATTCTATACAGGAATTTCTTGAACGCTATTAACTGATGAATGATTAATGAGCTAAAATCAGACACACAAGTTTATACTAATCAGCTGTCTCTTTATATCAAGTTGGAGCTTTCTAGCTTAAATGATTCATTGATAAATTGTCTAATTACCCAAATTTTTTGACAAGCTTACTGTGTGTTGAAATTTCAATTCTCTATTAGGACTTAAATAAATACAAAATGGAAGTGATTTAGTCGATAGCTCTATACCTATTCAAAATTCTTTATTCTGATACATATTAAATTGAAAGTTTATTTTTGCTGAGAGTAGCAGAATTTTTATAAAATGAAGGAGATAATAAGAGTGTGTCTTCTACGAGAAAAATAAATTAAAAATTTATTTTTCCAGCAGAAGACACACTCTTTTATTATCTCCTTCAACTCATACTACATATTAATTGTAATGCTTTAAGGTTTCTAAATAAAATTTTGTTAAAAGCAAATATTGATTTTATAAATTACAAAATGATTTATAATAAACAGTAGAAAAAGTTTAAAAAATACTTTTCAGTGGCTGCCACATGATTTAGATATGCCTAATCTAAGGTCTACAAGCTATGCAAAGGAGGAATTCTAAAATACCACAATTCAATGTTTAATTTCTTGCCAAATAAATTAAAAATGCTACATATGTAATCATGTAGATAGATGTAGATTTGACCTTTATTAAAAAGACTGAAACAACAACAGACGTCCATTGTCCATATTAGTCCTAAAAGATATATACCTATATGAATTTTAATTTATCGCAGACACTAGATTTACTATAAAGCGTTTTTTTTTAATAATTTATAATTAAAAATTGCAAATCGAGAAAAATTGAATATTTTGCATTGCAAATTGGGGGTGACCTTGGATGAGTTTCAATGAGTCAATCAAAATAAGGTGCGGTGGGGTTTATATTTCCCTCATGATGAGAGATTTATTCAATTCAGATCAAGTGAAGATATAATTAAATTATCAACATGAAATTATTGCATTTTTATTAATAAGTATTTAGCATACTTACTTACCTATATGAATTTTAATTTATCGGTGAATAATAAATAAATACTTGAATATTAATATAAATAAAAGTTAAAAACCACATTCCTTTAATTTTTTTTAATATTATTTATATTCAGGCCATTGGTTCAGTACTTCAATCACATCATCTGAAGTGTAAACATTTCTTAAATTAATTATTAATTAAACCAATTTTGGTTAATAATTTAAAACACACAATTATATTATAAATACAATAAGTAAATATTATTCAATCTTGATGTGATAATTTTTTTGTTGTAGGTATATATATATATTATATGTTGCATTAAAAATCCGTTTTTTAGTAAGGAAGGGTTCTTACTAGTTAAAACGTGTTTCACTGAATACCTTTGTGGCAACTAGAATTTACTGATGTTGGTTGAGTTTGGTCAGAAGGTCTAGAATCTTCATTGTTGACCTTCCGCCTCATTTTAAGTGTTTATTTTTCAAAAAATTTTAAACGATAATGTCAAAAATTAGATCTTCATTAAAAGCTAAGTAAATTTTTGACTTTTTCGTTTTAAAATTTTTTGAAAATCAATACTTAAAATGAGGCGGAAGGTCAAAAATGAAGATTCTAGACCTTTGGACCAAACTCAACCAAATCAGTAAATTCTAGTTGCCACGAAGGTATTCAGCGAAACGCGTTTTAACTAGTAAGAACCTGTTCTTACTAAAAACGTGGTTTTACTGCAACATATATAAATAGATATGCAATGAAGTCGAACTAATCACTTTTAAGTGAACTAACAAGAATTTTCGTTAAATCGGATAGGAAAACTTTTGATTAAAAACAAGAAAAGCCAAAAATCCCTTAAGCCTATTGGATTATTATTGAGTGAGTGGGAGAATCGAGCGTTGAAACACAATTTATGTTGCAACCAAAGAAGAAGGGGGCGTGAATTCTTTTCGATGCTCTTTACTCGAGCTGAAATGCAGCTGCCCTCTCGATCGGACTGACATTTAAAGGGAAAAAAGTAAAAAAATCGAAGACCTTGCTTTCTGTCTGCATGAATAGACCATAATGCTTTTTTAAGCGAATTGTTCCAGACTAATCATAGAGTTAAGACTTTTAAGCTGTCATTAGAACAAGGGAGATAAAATGTAGCAGTAAGCGTTTCTTATCTTATGATATTATCCATGAAAAATGATTGGTTTAAGAAACGTGTATGTAGGTATCTCGAAGATTTGATAATCAATTCAATTTTTAAAAGTAGGACAATTAAAATTATTATTATTATCATTCATTCCTAGTATGAGGAGGTATCTTTTATATAAGTACAAAAAAATTGGTGCTTTTGATGATTTTTTCAAAATATCCTCCAAATAGCCAAACAAATTTGAAGAGAGGGGAGTCGTGTGGCCGAGCAGGCTTGAGAACAATAATCGATTAATATATTTAAATAAAAAATATTAAACATTTTCTAAAAAAGGGCAAAAATTTTAGTTTTTTCCTAGGTGGCCAAAAATATTGTGCCATCATTATATTTTGATAGAAAAATTTAGTGAAATTATAGCCTTACAAGATGTAGTGATCAACAAAAAGTAATAATTGCAGAGATAAATTATTTTTTAAAATATCTCTGAGTAGGTTTTTTGAGAGAATAAAATTTCTGTGCTCTAACTCAAATATCAAAATGAAATTTAATACTAGTATTTAGTGATTTTTTATCGAGAATAAGAACTGATTAGATTTTGGTTGGAGTAGGGATATTTATACCTACTTGAAGAATTTTTAAGATAAAGTAAGCTAAAAACCCTGAATTTGTTTAATTTTTTATGATAAAAATTTATTTTGATGATATAAAACAAGTGCAACTAATAAAACGAACTGAAATGTGAAACTAAATTGGTTAATATTATCTCTTAGTATTTGTGAAAACAAATAGAATGAATGTATCAAATTTGAAGATTATCTTAGAAGTTAATAATCAGCATGGCATTTTTTGTTCTGAACCTTGAAATAACATTTGAAGATGAAAGTCGAGCCAGTGCTGGTAATTTGAAGGGTAAGCTGATGTTTTCTTTTCAATTCAATCCCTCTCCAGCTTCTTTTACTTTTGATTTGATTGAAATTCCTCCATGAATGTTTGGAGAAAATTGTTTTATGATGATTAGTTAGTAGGCGAATATCAATATAGATGAATGATTGATGAATATATTGAATAAATATTACTATTATACATTTCTGAAAGAGTACCGCCACGATGATGGAAGAGAACACTCAATATCTCCTCTCTTCTTGTAGTGAGATATAAGGATTATCATTAAGTGTGTTTCTGCTTCTGAAGACAGTGACAGTCAAAAAATTGTAAAACAGCTCGCGGGGTGTTCTATCGTCTCATTATTTTAATTTAAAAACTAAGAAATAGAGGACAATTTAAATCCTAGTTTTTGCTAGATATCTATGTTTCTAATTTATGTATGTCTGGTGTTGAACCCAAGCGCCAAGCTTATTTTCCAGGCAATTGCATTTGGCCTATCCATAGAAACGAAATTTTCTTTTACAAGCACAGCCTTTTTCTAGAAATGATTGTCCTATTCAAATAATAATAATAAAATAGTAAACTCTTACATTTAATGAAATTTTTTAGTTTATAATTTGTATAACTCTATTAAGGGTGACTAACACTAAATAAACAAAATTAATATATAATAAAAATATACCTTTGAGAATACTGTACCTATATTATTATTCCAAGGAATTGTCACCCGGTTGAAATCTTATAAAATAACAGGGTTCTTTCATTTCATATTTTTTGCTTCAGTTGAAGAAAAAAAAGAACAAGGCAACTTCAGACAGTCAATCAAAGGTAAATAAAACTTGCTAAGGATATTTCCTAGTGATGATGATGACGGGTGATTATATTGGTGTAAGTAAAACTCGATCTCGTGTTTTCTCGGGTCGTGTTAGGTGCTAGGATGTCTTTCTCTCTCCACATTTAGGAATCCATCATCCATTTTACCCGACCACCGAGGGACATCGCAATCTCCTCTTTTTGATTATCCAAATAATAATAAAAAAGGGTCAAAAAAGGTTTTTACTGTTTAGAAATTAGGAATCAAAAATAGAAAGGTTTGTGGTTTTGGTCTAATAATGTTTAGTAATGTATGTATCCATTAGGAGAAAATACTACTTACTATAATATCTAGGGAAGGGTTTTCTTTCTATCTTTCTTTTTTTTCTCTTTGGTGTGAAGTGTGTCTATGTGTTTTATTTTTAAGTATAACAGACACATACATTTATTAAATATTAGTATAACCAACCACAAACATACCTTTAAAATTAGGATCAGTTTATAATACTGATAATCCGCGAATACATCTTCTCCTAGGGGAGGAATTAGATGATAGGGGGCGATTTTAGAATTAAAAAAAATTTCGCCAACGATATAATATTATAACTGAAGTTTAGGCCTTTTAATTTTTAATTACGGATTTTCCGATTTACTTAAGTATAGGTTGCAATGACAATTGGAATACTCAGATATGTCTGGCGTAGGTGTTGTAATATAACCCCATAGGTTCGCGAATGTGCCGGGTTTTCTGGATGCCCGGTTATAGGCGAGGCATATTATTACTCTCCAGCTATCGAGAGGGCTCTATTATATACTATATATATGTGTGTTTCTTTTTAAAATAAAATCCATTCTTAATTTTGCCAAAAAAATCTACTTTATTATTTAACTAAACTTTTAACTATAAAGTATAATCAAATATTTAGATTTATTTGTTCTCTTAAAGATTTAATAATAATCGATAAAAGTGGTGGCCACTGCTGTTAATATATCTTTCTATCTTGAATCGATAAATTATACATCAAATCAAGAAATAAAATTAGTATGAGACGGCCTATATAGGTTATCTTTATGAATATTTTTTCCCTCAATTATTTATAGTAAAACCAAAATTTTTGATACCTCATTTTTAATATTATATATAATGAATGCAAAATAATTGTAATTATGATTGTATTTTTCATGAACTAGATTTTGCAAGGATCTTTAGGAATTTTCTTTAACTCACGATGTTTACGAAACTAGTCTTACTATCTTTCAAATTTCCACATCTTGTTCGCCTCTTGCCAATGTAATCCATTCAAATACTACAGGCATTAGTTCTGAAATGTTGTCTCCTTATCCTTAAGCAATCAATGGACAACAAAATCATTTTTCATGGGGCCTTCAGGAAGGACAGAAGATCTCGCGAGTTTCATTCCACTTACCAAGCCTTGAACTTGAGGTTATTTATGCTATTTGTTATATCCACAAAAATATGTCTAAAGGTCTTGAATATTTGACTATTTCTCAAATAGCATCCATAAATGTATACAAAGGATGGCTTTTAAGCTAGGTTCGCTATTAATTAAAACGCAATGTTTACTAAAGTTGTGTAAACGTTCTAAAATTTTCGTAAGACAGATTATCAAAAATCACATATAGGTATTTAGTCTCAATCAAAAAATAATTAAGATATAAAATTTCAATAATGTCTCCACGGGCGCCTAACTATTGTATGTCTCTTTGTTGTATAAAATAAATTAAATCATATAAATATAAATGTTCTGTTGCAGGTTGCAGTACTAGTAGGCGTAAGGGTATCTATCAATCTTTGGGGAACACTAGAAATCATTTGAATACAAACATTCTATTTACTAGTATTATTACAGTATGACAAAATTGTAGTAAACTGATAAGGACTCGTTATTAAATATTAAAGCTCTATAATACTCTGAGGTATATGAGTCAAACCATTGACTAAGATGTAGTTGTCGGTTGCCACAGGGTACTTCTCCCATAAGAAATGAAAGAAATTTTTTCTGTTTTTGGTTCTTATATATTTTTTCAGGAAACGTTTCGACAAGTATGTCTTGTCATCATCAGAACTACAACAACCGACAACTACATCCTATTCAATGGTTTGACTCATATACCTCAGAGTATTATAGAGCTTAAACAAACATTCTAATTTAATCTAAAAATATTTATGAAAATAATTATTTAAATTGTAGTGTAAAATAACTTCCAATTTCAGTAAATTCATAGATCACGGGAAGAATATTTATATAGCAACATTGACATTCAGTCGGATACGGCCATTAATTCCAAGACAGTGCAATACTATTTTTATTGGAATGCTTTATTTGTTCCACCAATTAAAAATTATAAAATAATTTATAAATGTTATATATATTATAATATACCTTTAGAAAAGTTAACTTTTTCAAAGCTCGATAAACCGTCATCAGTTAACCCTCCGTCAGGGACAATTGAAAAATCACACGTTCGGGCGCAATGCATCTATTAGATTAGTAAAAGAAAACATCAGTTTTTTTTAAGGGGTAGAATACCATTATTATTATTATTATTAAATAACAAACAGGCATTTTTTATAATAATAAAAAATTACATGATTATACATAGAATACATAACAAAACTTCATCTGATTCATATCTATTTACACTTTATTCGTTCATTGTCATTTTTGACCTATGTTTGGCTACCCCAAAATTCAGTTTCGCGATCCATAGTCTAAGCTCTAAGAAACACTGATTTAGTAATAGAACTTTTAATTAATTTATAATAAACTTTTCAAAAATCATTTTTTGCCTAATTACAATTTAAACTTTTAATTGTGATATATAATTAATTCTTTGTAATAAACTATAAGTGGATTTTTTCTTCTAGTGCCACACTCGATTCCGAGCGTCGGCGATTACTATGGAGAGTATCGTCTGGATTGTAATTTTCCTGAGAAAATTTTAAATAGAGATGGTTTCCCATTGCCTTCCCTAAGTGGGTTTTAAAATAAGTAAACTTTGATGAAAGCATTTTTTTTTCAAGATTTGGTAGATGTAGAACGGTATCAATAAATAAGGTAGATACATATAGACCTATATCATATCCTTCGTAGACCAGTTTCGATTGATATACATTATACAATCTAATTAATAAAGTTTTTATTTTACCGAGTAGCATAGTTGTTGATTCATAGCGAGAAGCAAAGAGGTTCTCCCTGATTTTTAATTGTCTGGCTCACAAGCTGAGAAAGAAGGAAAATAATTTTTCAATATCCAAACGGATACTGATCCCATGAAAAATAATATTTATAATTAAAAAGAGATGACGTGGGCCAAGCCTTCGAAACTATAGTCTTAAACAAATAAATACTTAATATATATTTTATATATGTGTGTATGTTTATAATTAAGTAATGGAGAGGGATTCAACCAATGGGTAGCCTCTGCTGAATAAAAAACTCCCAATTATGGAAAACGTTTCGGCTTTAATTAAATAATTGCATCATCAGTTCCTAAGAGCTGAAAAAAGCGATAGAGCACACATGTAAAATTACAATAAAATTTTTTTACAAAAAATCCAAACTTGTTAATTACAAAATTATATCTTACAGTATTAGGTGACACAATTAATTTTATGTTTATTTGCATCAAACAGAGAACAACAAATGGCTTAAATACCAACAAATTAAACATGTTAAGTGTAATGTATCATATACCTAATTATCTATATAAGAGAAATAAAATATTTGGGTTAAATAAAATCAATATAAATTATATACTTTGTCATATCAAAATATATGAAATCCAACATTATGTTATTTAAAGTTAAGTAATTTATCCTGTGCTATGTATGAATGAATATAAATCAATAAATCCTTCTATATATAAAAATACACGTCATTGCCGGTCAATTAGAAGACTTTTTATAAAGTATGCTCAACTAATCTATATCACGGCGGTTATTGACCACAATATGAGAAAGGAATTTTATAACAAAACATATTTTCTAAAACATGCGAATTAATTGATTTTTCACCTAGAACCAACACCTAACTCCTTAAAAGTTACTAAAATATCTGCATTTATAAAATTAAAGTCTTTATTTTTTTCAACGCCACGTTTAACCAGGGCTTTGAATATAATTTTAAGATAAAGTAATCTCAGTTGTTATACGTTATACCTATATATGTTGATTTTTTTAATTTAAGAAGGGATCCTCCTCAAGAGTTGAACCCATCAAGCGACATGGTGGAGTACTTTCTAACATCTATTAGTCAAATATTTATATTCTACTAGAACTAGTTAAATTTTTGCAATGAACTGTTAAATCTTGAGGTAGTGAGCTCTTTTACTATTAAAAAAATAAAATATATCTATTCGCAGGGTGAAATTTTATACATTTCCAGTTGCTAGTTAGAAATTAGAAGAACGGAAAAAATGGATAAATTCAGTTAAGAGAAAAAATAAGTAGCGCATAATCTAACTTAAAATTGGTACCGAGACATTTTGTCATGATATATTTTGTCTGAAGGATATTTTGTCGGGAGATGAAATGTCGCGGAATCCTTAAAATTTACCAATTATAATTTGAAAATTTTAAACCCAAGGATAATAAAAGAACAATTTATAAATTGAAAATAAATGATTATTTAAAAAATTCAGTTGACTTTTATCAAGTTTATATTTTATATTAAATTACATTACATCTAATAAACGCGTGTTTTATTCACTTATACCTAATCCGCTGTCGTTTACTCGCTATCAACTATGCTGATTTTTTTTATTTTTAATAACACCTCTCATGTTATTACAACCATCATTTGCATTGGTATCGCCGGATAACCTTATTCCAATAATAAACTTTACTACTTATTAACACTCATCCATACTTACTTTGTATGTTTGAATATCTTTTATTCACTACCGATATTGAACTTTTCCTTTGAAGTTCTTAAACATATTTATTAATGCAAAATAAATTAATTTTATAAACATTTAGTACCTTTTTCACGGTTCTAGAGCATGATTTAATGCAGCCGTCAGATGTCGTTTTCGTCGCGCACCCTGCCAATAATATTGGAAAAATTAACATCATTACTTGTTAAAAATTATAATTAAGTTAAGATTTCAAATTTTAAAATAAATAAATAAATAAATAAATCTTTATTCCTCGACCTGCTTAGAGGCACAAGTCCTCGGTGGCTAGGTCCCTCCAAACATCAATACAATCTAGCTACAATACATTAACAAACATCAATACAAATTAATTACAACAATTTAACAATTAATAAACAAGTAAAAAAAAAAAAAAAAGAAAAAGAAAAAAATAGAAATGTATGCTCATTAACAAATAACATGACCATAGATTTCCATCAAAAGACAAAAAGTAATTTAAAAATTCCGCGAAAAAACCCGATACCAGGAGCAAGCGACGCATTAGCCATCCCGGCATTTGCCATAAGTTGTTAAGGAAACCTGGTCAAAACCTTAACAAGGATGGTATGACCTCTCTCTACCTCAGCTAATCTCTGCTTGTGAGAACTAAATAAAATTTTGTACAACTCTAGGACTTTAGGACTTGACAAAATTTATAATTGATTTAATCATAGGAGGCAGAATACTATAATCCCAATTAGTAATAAATAGACAGACTTCAACAAATCAATGCCAGATCCTACAAATGAATGCAAACCTACATATTAATATCTGAATTAACCAACTTGTAGGAACCATACTGTATTTAAATTAATACCATTCTTCCCTATATCCTTATAATCTATATAACCATCTGAATCATTCTCATAAGAAAAAAACCACCACTGGTTTTAACACCTATACTTCTACCATAGTCCCAACCCTGAATTGACTATCCTTTTTAACCATATTATCTAAAAAAAGAAAAAATATTTTAAAAATAAACAAAATATTTACCTTAGCAACGCAGAGATTTCCTTATTCCAGCCTAATTTCAAAACCAACTCTTGCTTTTCCTATCTCTAAATGGAAAGAAGAGTTAACAAACCCCCTCCCCAAAAGAGACAAAAAAAGAACTAATAAAAACCTACCAAAAAGCTTCAAATTCGCAAGACAGCTTTTTGTTTACCCACCAGACTTCAAAGAGACCTAACTCCATCCAAATAAGAAGTTATAAAACTTTAAAAAATATCAAAAGGCCTAAGGTTTTAAGCTGTTATAGATGTTTTTTTTTATTTAATATAGGGGGTTTCAGCAGAAAGGTATTTTTTGATCAATAACTCAACCACTGAACAATCAAATCTTTTGAGTTAGAATATCTTAAGCTTAAATTTTGTTTAGAAAAATAAAATTTTATTTTCCGGCTTATATTTGTTGATATTTTGAATATCCAGTTAGATATTACATGGGGGTACCAAAATGGTTCTGCTTAGGGCCTCTAAAGTTCCTAATCCTTTCCCAGGTTTGACGAAAGTGAGCCTTCAAACGCTCCCAAAGAGGAATATCGATTTCGTTTAAGGTGTCAAATTTCATTTAAAATAGCTGGAATATTATGAAAACAAATTAGAAAAAAATAATATTTAAATGCATATATAGGATATAATAAATAACCGTTTATGAAAAAGATATATGATCTTTGATGAATCATTATTTTCAATTGAATCGTCAGTTCTTTTTTTAGATTCCGATAAGGTGGTGATCCATTATAAGCAGTGTATATTTATCTTTTTTTCCGACTCCTGGACACCTCACTCATCATAAAGATGAGCAGGTGAAAACGCCCAGGATTTATTCTTTCAATTGATAAGATTTCAGCGGTTGTCTTTATTCTCCCATTTGACAAATGGAATTTGATACTGAAAACCAACTGCAAAATCCGCTTTTCTCTCTTACATTGACCGACATTTCGAATTCACCTAATAAATAATATGAAAATAAATTAGAACATCAACAAAAATAATATTATGATAACGTCAATCTCTTTTGTAATATATCGATTTCTCTCGATGTTTACATGGTTTATAAATTGTTACATGGTTTTATTTAACTTTAATCCTCTGATTATCTTTTTATTTCTAGAATCTTGTATCTAATTTTGACATAATTCCAGTCGATTTTCTTGAAATTTGCAAAACATTCGCATTTGCGATAATAATAAAGTATTTCATTCTGAACCTTTGGGGACAGGCACGTTATAAATTTGCATGAAGTTACAATTTTTATTTTTGACAAGGCTTGGTTCGATCACATATGTGTACTGCATTTTGTGTATAACTCCCACTTAACTGAAGATGGCCAAATAAATTAACCCAGCACATCCAACTTTGGCTGATACCTCCTGCTTCATCTAATACCGTTTCATCACAGCCACGAACTCTAACAAAATAAAGTATTTAATCAATTTCAGGAATTGGAAGAGAAATATATAATTTAACCCTGAGTTACTTGTATAGGTGTTTTTTATAGAGTCTTTCAGCCGCTAATTTGTGAAATGGTATGTTTCAGTCTCTTTATGAATGTACTTAATGTTTTTTTTAACATTTATTCATTCTATATTCTTACAAACGAGGAATAATATTCTGGGACTCATCTCCGAACACCTTAAACTATTCATTCTGGTAGTCTCAATACCGTCAAGATGCAATGAAGTTCAGCGCTGTAATACTGCGAAAACAATAAAACTAATCCTATATATTTACTAAATTACTTTGCCTTAATGTTTTACTCTGGTATTTGAGGTCATTCATTAGATTCAGTGGCATGGAAGTGTAAGAGGGGGAGGGGGGGGGGGAATTGATCCACACTGACTTAAAAAAAAATTATGAATCAAGAAATCATACTCATTTTTCAATTTGCTCTTCAACAACAGATTTGTTACAATGTTTATAAACTGACTGAAATTTTTTTACGCCCCCCCCCCACCTATGGGAAATCCTGGTTTGATCCCATATGATTAAAAAAAAGTATATATTGTAGGTATAAATAAATCAAGAAATCATTTAGGTTTCCCTTTGCTATGCAACAACAGATTTGTTGCAATAATTGGAAATTCTATTATGATAAATATATTGATAGAAATAAAAATTATGAGACTCAAAAGTGTTTTATTGACCCAAAAAGGAGAAAGGGATATGGATGAGCAGAGCAAGCCTGCAGAGAAAATTTCCCCGGGCGATAGGGGCCAGCTCCTTCTAATTTTTTTACAAAATTTATCGTAGATATTTCTCTTTATAGCTAAATTTAAATTTAAACTTCCTAATATCTCTGCGTTGCTAAGGTAAACATTTTGTTTATTTTTAAAATAATTTTTTTATAGATAATATGGTTGAAAGGGGTAGTCAATCCAGTGTTGGGAATAGAAGTATAGGTGTTGAAACCAGTGGTGGTTTTTGTTATGAGGATGATTCAGATGGTTATTTAGATTATAAGGATTTAGGGAAGAATGGTATTAATTTAAATAGGTCTGGTTCCTACAAGTTAGTTAATTCAGATATTAATATGTAGGATCTGGCATTGATTTGAGGAACAGTCTATTTATTACTACTTGGGATTATAGTCCTCTGTCTCCTATGATTAAATCAATTATAAATTTTGTCAAGTCCTTAAGTCCTAGAGTTGTAGACAATTTTATTTAGTTCTCACAAGCAGAGATTAGATGAGGTAGAGAGAGGTCTTACCATCCTTATTAAGGTACCACATACATACATACCATCCTTATTAAGGTTTTCACCAGGTTTCCTTAACAACTTATGGCAAATGCCGGGATGGTTTATGCGTCGCTTGCTCCTGGTATCGGGTTTTTTAGCGGAATTTTTAAATTACTTTTTGTCTTTTGATGGAAATCTATGGTCATGTTATTTGTTAATGAGCATACATTTCTATTTTTTTCTTTTTTTGTACTTGTTTAATATTTGTTAAATTATAGTAGTTAATTTGTATTAATGTTTGTTAATGTATTGTAGCTAGATTGTATTGATGTTGGACCTAGCCACCGATGACTTGTGCCTCTAAGCAGGTCGAGGAATAAATATTTATTTATAGCATGTTGAAAACATTATACACCCTCTTCTTAATAAGGGCTGGAAGGATATAGGTATTTTTTTTCTATACAATTGAATTTTCTAAAAAAAAAAATTATTCCTGATATTTATTGATATTTTTTAAATTTATTATTTGAAAAATTCAATTATGGGGTCACTACAACAACCCCTCATCCAATAATTAAACATAATTAGTATACTGTAAAAATATGCATTTGAGAATTCTTTAAATTATTTTTTATCAAAATTCAAGGGAATTGTCGCCAGCTCGAATCCTTATCGAATAACGGGGTTCTTTCATTTCAGATTTCTTGTTTCAGTTGTGGACGAGAAAAGACCAAGGCAACATTAGAGAGTCCATCAAAGGTAAATAAATATAAGTATGGATACTTTCTAATATAAATATAATATAAATATAAATTTCTTTTTAATGCCAATAGTCTATTTTTAATTTTTCCAAAAAATCTACTGATTTTTTACTTAATCTATTGAAATATAATTAAATATTTTGATTTATTTGGCTTTTTGAAGATTTAATAATTGAGAAAATATGTGTGAATATGACCCCTTCTTTCTATCTCGAATTAAGTTCTCAAACACTTGGCACTAAGTTTGAGAGCTTTTGTATATTTTTTCTTATAAACAACAGATTGCAAAAATAACTTTTATGCAACTGGAAACTTGATGTTGATTTTTTTAGTAGAACTAAAAATTACAAGTATTATGTGGGAATCTGCCAAAAGCGAAATAACCAGTCATTGATTCTTATAGATTATTATCTTTTGAAAAACTCCATAGGACACCCTACTGTTCCATGATTTGAAATTATCAGAGGTGTATTAAATTGTGGGTATTAATGGCGGACAAATGATTTCATGCCGACGAGTGATTAGACTTTTTCTAGCTATTTATTCCTTAGGAGTTTTGGAAAGAAAAAATCTAGAGACGAGAAATCGCAGATTAATTTAGTATTTTTTTTTTATTTTGTACATGTTTAGAGTAAGCTTGAAGTAATTTTTGGTGACGGACTGATAAGTGAATTGAGTGAATATTAATGAGGCAGTCCAAAATTCAAAAAAGAAGATAATTTAAACTATCTTTTTATTCATAAACCGACGTTTCGGAGGCTTACTCTGAAGAAGGGGGAAATAAGCCTTCGAAACGTCGGTTTATGAATAAAAAGATAGTTTAAATTATCTTCTTTTTGAATTTTGGACTACCTCATCAATATCCACTCAATGCTTAGAGTATTTGATATTTGGTAAAATTACTTTAATTGTTGAATAACCTGATAAGCATGGTTTATTAGGAGGGTCAAATTCTGAATGTTGACATGATGGTAATTTACTAAACATATGCTTTTTTATATGGTGTTTTAGTGGTCAACAATTGACCCAAAGACTTTTGTTACCTGATATTAATTTTAAATTAATCAAGTACGTTTGCAGGTAATTGGACAGGAAGGTGTAAATCAAAAAATTGTCATTGACTTATGCGACGTTTCGCTAACTTTATTTTGGCTTCATCAGGCGTCTAAAAAACAGAAAAAACAGAGTTCAGAGAAATCAACAAGTCACATCATTTTTTCCCTTCCTTTTTTTTTCTCTGACCAAATCAACAAACAACATTACATGTAACATACCTCAATGATTATGATTAATATTAAAATATAACAGATGTGCATATATTTATGAATAAAATCGATTGTAATTATTTTTTTTGTCCCGAACAATGATCCAATTTATATAAAAAATAATGATTCAAATGACAAGACTAATTATAGTATTTACTTAAATTAATAATTGATTTTAAAGTTTTTTTCTTCAAAAATAGTCCAAAATCAATTTTTTTTAATCTTTGTTTTTTACAAACTTTTTAGAAAAAAAATACAAAAAATTATTTATATACGATTTTTGAGTTTGAAAATATTTATCTTGTTTTTGAAACTGCATGTACTCTTCGATTTTTTGATAATTTTTAACTTCTATTCATTCTACATATTTTAAGAGTGGTCCTATGATAATTAATATTATTATTTTTTTTTATTTTGATTTTCTTTCAACTAAAATACTAATTATTTATTTGAAACATCTATTAACGATAAAAATTAATTTAAAATAACTAAAAAAAGAGAACTCAATACCAAAAAGTGGTTTTAACAATGATTAATAGCAAATAATTTTTTTATCAAATTTTCAAAAATTGAAAAAAATAGTAGGTAATTATCTTAGGACCAATCAATCACCAATCCAGTCTTAAAATTTGTAGAATTAATAGAGTTTAAAATAAAAAAATAAAAAAGTACAGTTTCAAAAACAAGATAAAAATTTTCAAACTCAAAAATCGCATATAAAAACACTTGAAATAATTTTTTAATATTTTTTTCTAAAAAGTATGTAAAAAACAAAGATTAAAAAAAAATTGATTTTGGACTATTTTTGAATAAGTTATGAGCGAAAAAACGAAATCTGATATCTTTTAAACAGGTAATCAAAAAAATTTCAAAATTTACCAGGAAGAGTTTTTTGATGGGTACTAAAAATATCAAAAAATGAAAGAAATCAAAAATTAAAATTTTTCAAACAGTCGATTTGGCGTGGAATGACACAAATATATTTTTAAACTTTGTTTTTTTTCTTTTTTTACTGAAGCTTCACGACCCTGTTACAGAGGCTTTGCGGCCCTACAGGAGGTCGCGACCCACAGGTTGAAAAACACACGATCGATTCTCATCTAATACTATAGGAATAACCTTATTGCATTCCAATTTTGATGTTTTGACTATTAATGGCAACCTCTACTGAAAACGTTGAAGAATCGACTTAAAATCAAAAAGACTAAATTCTTTTTTGGTAAACAACTCAAGCTCAAGTATTAGATGAGAATCAATCGCTATTTTTGGTTTAAAGTCGATTTCTCTGTGTCTTCAGCAATGGTTACCAATAAAAACCGAAACGTCGAAAATCCAATATAGAATGGTTATTCCTCAAGTATTAGATGAGAATCAATCGCTATTTTTGGTTTAAAGTCGATTTCTCTATGTCTTAAGCAAAGGTAAGGGATAAGAAAACAACGCAGTTGCTATGGTTACTTATAAAATTTCCTCCCAAATTTTTACCATTTCACAGCGAGAAGCCTAACCATTCTTACTTAAGTTAGGTTAAATGAGCTATATTAAAACTTTCAAATGAATAAATTTTAAAGAATTTTAAAAATTAAAAAAAGTACTCTCTTACTCTAGAGTAAAGTACTTTAAAATATAATTTTACTAAAAACTTTATTTAACCTTTTTGGTGGTCCCCAAGGTACTTAATTAGGATATTAAATTTCATAAAAATTGGTTGTCATTTTCAAGATATTTAGCAAAAACTAAAAAAGTACTTAAATAAAGTACTAATGTTTGTGGGCGGATATGTACCAAAAACTAATCAGCGCTTCATTTTGTTAAAAGAATGCTAGGTTTTCAATTTCATTTCAATCGGTGCAACGGTGTGGAAAAAATCGTGGGCCAAAAAACGATAACATACATCCATACATCCATAAATCCATCCATCCATCCATAAGCACGCACTAAATGAAAAAATCGCACTTTTTGGCCTCTCGACGAGACCCCATGTAATTTTTGGCAAAACCGTCACGTGCTAAAATTCAACCTAATTGAATACTACAATTTGTGACTTTAATTGAGTCCATGGGTTCCGTAGTCTTTACCTGAGGACCCTTTGAAGCCACGCTTGCCCCGAGAGCGATTATAATACTTTACCCATGCTTTGCATTGGATAAAGTAAAAATAAAAAAAGTCTTATTTATTTCTATCAAACACCAAATATGTATATACTTGTGAATGTCTCTAATGCGCTGTATTCATGTCAAGAGCTTTCTTGGTTTTGAAATTATTTGAAAAATGCTAATTTGGGTGCGTCGGATGTTGAATACTCACCTTTAGATCTAACTTGTACGAATCAATGAGCAATTGTCTTAATTCGAGTTGACTGCCAATCACGATCTGTCTATTTGCCTTTTCAGATTAACAATTTTCTCCATTCTATCTAAATGGAAATTATTTTCAAAGCATCCATTAATTTCATCTACACATTCAAAATGAATTTTTAATTGCAATAAAAAAAAAAAAAAAAAAAAGGCGAAAAATTAAGATATTTTATTTGTTTTACACTTGATAAAATTATTTCAAGTTTTTTAATTAAATAAATATGTATATACCTGTTTATTTGAATGATGATTATTAACGATAAATATGAAAAATTGGCTTGGCTCTATCTATTCTCGGAAAAACAATTCACATATTTGCACTCGTGGACTGTCTTACAGCTTATTTGGAGCATTTTACTTGTTATATTTTATCGAGAAGGAATTTATGTTCAGATTAAAATGCAGGAATAATTAAAAACATTTTCAAACTCGGTTACGCTCTCCATTAATTTAATACACATGGAGGGTGAGACTGTGCCGTTGCAGTCACTCCTAATTTACACCCTCTTCCTTTATTTCAATATGATTAAAATGTATACACGACTAATAACTTAAGACACTTGATAAGTACACAAATTTTTAAAAAATCAGTTAGATTCGTTTTTGAGAAAGAAAAATTGGAAAATCTTTCATGTAAATGTCAACTTCTGGTGTTCCGATTTCAACCTAATCGAATACTACAATTTGTGACTTTAATTGAGTCCATGGGTTCCGTAGACTTTACTTGAGGCCCTTTGAAGTCGCGCTTGCCGCGAGACCGATTACAATACTTTCCCCATGCTTCGCATTGGATAAAGTAAAATAAGATTTGAATTAATTTATTCCTTCTTTTTTGGCTGAAAATCACTCGATAGTACACCAACTTATTTGAATAATTTTTTTGGGTTTTTACTGCAACATATACATACATACTTACGCACACATATTTTTTGTCCCTTTTTGGCCTCTCGAGACCATAATATCTAGTTTTATGTTCTAAATCCGGTTTCAAACTATTAAGGGCATCGATTCCTTCCACCTAGAAGTCATATAAATTATATTTTTTCACCTTGGAGATAGAAGCTCTCAAAGTGTCAGGACCCCGGCAGGCGATTACAATACTTCACAATTCACATTATATCTTATATCATTGCATGATATACACTACGGTGCAAAAAAATCGAGCCACCAATAAAAACTTTATTAAATAGTTAATCAATTTTAATTTTTTTCTCAAGTAACCATACATTTACTGAAAAACGGCTTATTGAAAGTGTACTTGTCACTTGTCGTTGACTTAGCCCTTGATTAATTAGGCACACAATTTGAACTACTTGAACTTCAGAAATATCCATTTTGTATTTTATCTTTCTATCAATGATGTTTAATTCAAAATGATTCATTTTTTTGATATTTAAAATGGAATTTGATCTTTTTATTAAAACTTTATTTAAATGTAATATTTGTTTATACACCTATTCGACGTGAATCTGTGACGACTGGCTAAATGGGCATCAAGTTCCCGAGGCCAAGGGGAGAAAAAAAAGTGATATTGAGAAAATAGGATAATTTGTAATTGTATCTTTTAATTTAATTTTACTTATTTTTCCTATGAAATTCAAAAATTATCATCCATATATAATAGAACAAATTATATGGTTATTTCTAGCAATTTTAAAAATAATTTCTTATTTAATAAAGTTTTTATTGGTGGCTCGATTTTTTTGCACCATAGTGTAGAATATGTGAAAGTAAAAAGAAACGAGAAGTGACCATCGACCAGGATCGAACCGGGCAATCTCTTGTCTAAGGCTCATAAGTGCCTTAATCAATTAGACCAGTGTTGTTATTATTTAAAAAAAATGTCATGATTTTAATACATATTCATTGAAAGAAGACGTTTTGCATATCAGATGCAAAATGAAATAAATTGCCTTATATAAAAATTATCACGAGAAGGAAGTTCTCTTCCTTTTCCAGATTAGATTTGGAAACGAAATCTTTGTTAACTGTATCATTTCAAAGTATTGGTCAATTCTGTCAACGGTACCTAAAATTTCTATCTTCTGATGTCCTGTCACGCTCGTTAAACTTGATATATATGTACAATAGGTATAGTAATAATAATTATTGTTATGGTAACCTTGAGACGAGCTGGTTTAATCATAAGCGAACGTTTCGAAGTGAATGCAGAGCCTTCTAATTGAATTTGATTTTTGACGCCTCTGGAAGATGAGATCTGGAAACATCTTGAAATTGATCTAGCTGGTCAAAAGGCCTCTCGAAATGACCATCCACTTTTACTCGGAAACTTGACGCCTGTTTTGGTTCTCCAATGACTAGACATGTTTTGTGTTTTCATTTTACGAAATATTATGAATATGAGATGTCAAGATTGAGATCTTTTGAAATGAGCCCGTCACATGTTTTGGTATGCAAATAGTTTTAAATTTTAATCAGATTTGTTAATAAGCGTGCAACCAGATAGCTTTAGGATACGTGCTGCCTTTAGACCATTTTGGTATGGAATTGCATAGAAATTTAGTCTTTAGTTATATTGGGAAAAAAAATTTCTAGGATCATTTGGTATGGTGTGTGTATGCAAAATCTAAGTTTGCGACCTCGAAAGTGTGGGGGACAACTTTTGGTGGCCGAAAACATCGAAATTTTAGAACTTTTTCCAGTTTTACGATTATAACTCGAAAATGGTCCATATTTTATAAATAACCGTCCTATAGTAAATTAAAGAGGACAAAATTTCGCGTCGATTAAAAAAAATGCAAAATTGGTGCAGTAGTTCGATTTTTTACGGGGATCCAAAAACAGCCCTCCGGATCACTTTTGAATATCCCAAAAACTCGCACTTTTTTCGATTTTTTTTTCATTTTGATCATGAATAAGTATGTTTTCCACAAAGACCACCCTATGTATTGTAGCAAATTTAATCTAGTTTTAGTATAGAGTGGTCTTTGTCGAAAACGTGGTCCTTCATGGCCAAAATGGGAAATTTTTTTGGGATATTCAAAAGTGATCCGGGGGGGGGGGGATCTCCATTAAAAATAGAACTACTCTTTTTTAAACAATGGATCATTTCCTGTCATGGAAAATGCTGGATATCTATAAATCTAAGAGTTAACAAAAATGTGGTCCAAGTAAACGTTCAAGTCAACAAAATTTGTCCTCTTTACTATAGAACGGTTATTTACAAAATATGAACTGTTTTCGAGTTATAAGCGAAAAACTGGAAAAAGTCCGAAAATTTCGAGGTTTTTCGGCCGCCAAAAGTTGTACCCCATACTTTCGAGGTCGCAAACTTAGATTTCTCATACCCACACCATACCAAATGATCCTAAAAAATCTTTTCCCGCATTTAATGTAAGCTGAAACACCCCCCCCCTATTTACTGAGCTCTATGAGAAGATAATTTTTTTGAATTTTTTCAATCTGTAGTTTTCTTGATTTTTTAAGCATAAAATTAATCTCATAGCATAAATAGTTATTGAGATATTTACTCGATTTTTCTAGGGGGCATGCCCCCTTAACTACACGCATGCTGTTATTAATAATTCATTATAAACATGTGTTCCTTTGTTCTATATTTATATATAACAAAATTGTCTATATTTTATATAAAACTAATAAATATGGCAAAGAAACATCTGTTTTTGTACCTTTTTGAAAATCCCTAATACCGGTATTAATACTGGTATCCCAGTACAATGTTAAAAAAATATCGAATACCAGTATTGTATTTTTGGTCCAGTATTGCAAACCCTACTTACATATATGCAAAAAAAATTGTCTATATTTTGTATAAAACTAATAAATATGGGAAAGAAACAACTGTTTTTGTACCTTTTTGAAAATTCCTAATACCGGTATTAATACTGGTATCCCGGTACAACGTTAAAAAAATATCGAATACTAGTATTGTATTTTTGGTCCGGTATTGCAAACCCTACTTAGATATTTGCAAAAATAAAAAAATAGTTATAAAAATAGATAAATACCTACTTAATGAGGAAGAGGAGGCATGGAAAGTGAAAAAGCAACGGTACGAGTTGCGTGTCTGAAGAGAACGAGAGTGAAAGAAGAGGGGACTTAGCAAGGGGGACGACCTTGGCCTGCACTACTGCAGCTGCATCTCCATCTCTGTCTCTCGCAGTGCTATTTCAAACCAACTGTAAATAGTAAACAGTACCCACTTCCACTCGGAGCCATCAACAAGAGCCACTTTTGCCACATCTCATTCATTCATAACAAATGTCAATTAGAATTCTGGAAATTTTCTCTTGCTTTTAGTAATTTAATAAGTAAATAGCTGTGAGGCCCCCTGAAGGCGGGTCTCTTGTTCTCCGCGCAGTTCCCTGGAACAACGTAGAAATCTTTTCTGGACAATTTTCTGCTTTATATTTTCTATTAGTATATTAGTACATGGCGAACTGAGCTTCGTAATTTTAGTATATAATTGAAAAGTTTTTATTTTGCCGAGAGTAGCAGAGTTGTTGATTCATGAAGAGAAACAAAGAGGTTGTCCTCTGCTTGATGCAAATAAACATACATATATTAATATATATTAGAGTGGTCCTATTTTGGGTATTTTCGAATTTTTACGCTGGCAGAGGCTCATATGGTTCGAAATAAATAAAAAAATATCTCCCAAGTTTCAAAGTCCTATCTCAATTTTAACCTGTGTCTCAGAGCGATGCAAGTTTCCCATCTAAATAACATGGGGTTTTTGGCATTGAACGATCAATTTTTTATTCCGGCCAAAGTAATATTTCAAAAAATTTGAATCTCTGTAAACTTTACCCTTATAATAGTAGCTATCCTTCAGAGTTTTTTCAGATTTTTAGTTATTATAATTTTGGAGTTACAACTAGATAAAATACTGCCATATCTTAGTGTTAGTAAGTTATAGACTCCAAAATTATAATAGCTACAAATCTGTAAAAATTCTGAAGGATAGCTACTATTATAAGGATAAAATCTACAGAGTTTCAAATTTTTTAAACCATTGCTTTGGCCCGAATAAAAATTGATCGTTCATTGCCAAAAACCCCATGTTATTTAGATGGGAATCTTATATCGCTCTGAGGCACAGGTTAAAATTGAGATAGGGGCTTGAAACTTGGGGGATATTTTTTTTTATTTATTTCGAACCATATGAGCCTCTGCCAGCGTAAAAATTTGAAAATACCCAAAATAAAGGCCACCCTAATATATATATATATATAAAATATACAGGGTGATCCATAGAACTCGTTCATTAAAAGTTTTTATGGAAAGAGTTGAGAGAAAATTTATTAACAACTTTTGAACACTTTCTGCTTTGCCGCAACCGCTATCAACTTTCTTATTTTCTATGGAACCCCCCAAAATTTTTTGCATCATTTGATAAAGTGTTAAAAACTAAGATGATTTTGTATAATGCACTTAATGTCTAAAATTTATCATTTCTGAGTTATTTTATTTAGTTTGTAAAATCTACCAATTTATATCTTTAAAAATTAATAATAAACTATTGTATGTAGAATTAATTTGATCAATCAGAACTCCTAATTAGACACTAAAGAATCTTACTTAATCATAAAAATTCAAATTTTATATCCAGGATGACCATAATAATCGTTTATTTCTGAAAATCAAAAAATTTGTTAATACTCAATTTTTTCAAATGGAACAATGCATAATGTTAGTATTTTTGAATTCTACATAAAAATCCAATAGGAGTTTATTAAATATTCTCTATACCTAAAATGAATAGATTTTTAAATAAAAAATATTTTAAATTTCACTCGTCTATCTTAATTGTTTATTATGTATAATGGACGAATGAAATTTAAAATATTTTTTATTTAAAAAACTATTAATTTTAGGTATAGGGAATATTTAATAAACTCATATTGGATTTTTATGTAAAATTCAAAAATACTAAAATTTATGCCATGTTCTATTTGAAAAAATTGAGTATTAACAACTTTTTGATTTTCAGAAATAAACGATTATTATGGTCATCCTAGATATAAAATTTGAATTTTTATGATTAAGTAAGATTCTTTAATGTGTAATTAAGAGTTCTGATTGATCAAATTAATCCTACAAACAATAGTTTAACTATTATTAATTTTTAAAGATGAACGCTAAATTGGTAAATTTTACAAACTATCTAAATTAACTCAGAAATTATAAATTTTAAACATCAAGTGCATTATACAAAATCATCTTAGTTTTTAACACTTAATCTAATGATGCAAAAATATTTGGGGAGTTCCATTGAAAATAAGAAAGTTGATGGCGATTGCGGCAAAGCAGAAAGTGTCCAAAAGTTGTTAATAATTTATTTAAATAGAGTATATTCCAAAACATAAATATGTCAAAGTTCAAAATTTTCCTCAACTTCTTCCATGAAAACTTTTAATGAACGAGTTCTGCGGAATACCCTGTATATCAAATATATATTATTTATTTGTTTGAGACTATAGTTTCGAAGGCTTGGCCTTCATCATCAGTCTTTTGTAATTATAAATGTAATTGGTATTTGGCTCAATATCTGAAAGATGAATAGAATATATGTCCTTTCTATCAGTAATATAATAATATATTCTTTTATATATATAAAGATAAATAAAATATTCGTCTAGTTCCTGTAACAGGTATGACTATTCTTTTTGTAATGAACTGACAATGCTAATGGTGTCTGGCTCTGAGTGAGTTCCTATATTGGTCGCCAGAGTGCGAAGAGCCAAATACCAATTACATAAATATTGTTAATCATGGGGTCAGTATCGCGTGGATATTGAAATTTTTTTGTTTTTCCTTAGCCGAAAGCCAGTTAGAATTTTGCATCAAGCAGAGAACAACCTCTTTGTTTTTCTTTATGAATCAACAACTCTGCTATTCATGGCAAAATAAAAACTTTTCAATTGTATCATAGTCTATTTTCAAAATATTTATTTGTTCATAAATTTTAGAGCCTCTATTTTTCTAAATTTCCATTGATAAAGAGAAAATTTCTCTCGAAACCTTTGGATAGGGTGACCACCCGTCCTACTTTTGGAGGACATGTCCTACAATTAAACTTTTGTCCTACCTTCTAACGGAAATGTCCTACTTTCACAGATAACTACTTTTTCCATATTTTTATATTAAATAATGGGTACAATTGCAACAAAGAGTAGTATTTAAAACAAGAGTATATATCCTATATCAATTTAAAATTATTTACTAATCAATTTTTAGTATTTTGTGCTTTTTTTACTACCGATTTTTATTGTTTTAAGCTGGCAAGTCAAATGTCCTACTGGGATGGGTTATAAAACTCCAAATGTCCTACTTTGACTATGTCAATATCTGGTCACATAAACATTTTTAGATTGTTTCATGAACGAATTGTATTTATTTAGTGTATCTATATAAATAAAACAGATCAGTGACATAATGACAGACAACGTACAGACCAAACCGCTGGACCTAAAGGGCTGAAATTTTGACCGTGCATTCCTATAACCTTCAGTCTTCCAAGACCCGTATTATTCAGAGATACTTTTAGCTAAGACCCACTCCCTGAAATATCTTATTCTTTATTTTGAATCTATTTTTAAAAATAGAAATAAATTATTTCAATTACTAGCCATTCTTACCCTTTATATAATAGTTGTCATTTCCTTGGTTTTACCACAGTCTATATTTAGATCTGTATCACTATTAAGTGGTTTCACATTAACTCATTTGGTACAGGAAAAAAAGAGTATTTTAATAAAAAATATTTTATTTAATATTTAAATATTTATGTTTACAAAAAATAAAAATGTAAAAATATTTAACACAGCATTTCAATAGGAAAATATTTTAAGTCAATGTTTCTCTTAATTTATATAGGTAATTGTATTACAATGATTATACATAAGTTTGAATATTTTTATCAATCAATCATAAACTGGGTTAAATATCAATATTAATATCAATTTTCTAAAATAAATTGTGTGAAAATTGATATATTTGTTAATGTATGATTGTCGATAATATAATATAAGAAATACAAATGATAAAAGTTTTAAACAAACAAATTTTTGATTTTCTTAATTATAATAACTAATACTATTTTAAATAGAATGAAAAATATAGCATTGTCTTTCTTTGGTTTAGCAGTCTTGAAGATATATTTTTTCAAAGATAAGGCCGTTTTGGGTACATTTTTTAGGCCATTATGAAATCTTTTGGCAGTTTGACTAAAAATGTATTTCATGATGTACTTTTTTCCCAAAAGAATGTTAAACTTCAGAAGAGTAGTTTATTTTTTCAACTAAACTTTATATTTTTTTTTTGTTTAGTCTAATGTAATACATATAATAATAAATAAGTTGATAGTAATGAAGGTTCAATTAGCATGCTAAATAAAATTGAATCAATCCAAAATCACGATTATGCGTATCAAAAATGACAAAAAATATTTTAAAGTAAAAATATTTTCTAATTTTCGTCTCGATTATTTTTCTTTTTTGTTTTATTTTTAATTTAATTTTTTAATTATAAGTGTATTTTTTTTAAACTATTTTGAAATTAAATATTTTCAATTAACCGGAATGTAATAATACTCCTATCATATACCTATTGGTAAAATAAATTTTAAGACTTATTTTTTGTTTTAACTCCTTTTTAAAGAGACAAAAATCTACAAAATCAATAACGCTCAAGAGCGTAAAATAATTCCAAAATATAAAAGACAATTATATTAAATATTAATTCTCTATTTTTTGTTTGGATTTAATTAAGCCCATATCACATTTTTTTTTACAAATCATGACAGCATAATATATGTATGATAAAGAAAAAAGAAAAAGCATAGCTTTTATTATAATAGATTACCGACTTGTAATGATAAAGTAATACCAATTTGACTTTTATTTAAGTTTAAAGCACGATGTAAATTCACCCCCATCATTTATTGAGAGCAGTTTATGGCATCTCCATCGGTGAATAACAAGCGAGCTTCTCAAGTTAGTGCTAATTTACGCCAATTAAAATGTTCAGTATTTTATTATTAGAAACCAAAATATATATTTTAAATAGATAATAGGAAAAAATATGTTTTTATTTTCTTGTTGTATTTTTAAAATAATAAAAATTTTAAATAATAAAACTTGAAAATTTTATAAGTCAAATACTGATCGCCACAAATATAAATGGGATGTATATAAGTGCATAAAATTTAAAAATTTTAATAATAACCTCGAGCTTAATTAAAAAATATTTATTACAAATTCTTTCGTTTTGAAAAATAAAAAGAAAGTTATAAATGAAAGCGGAACACAAATGGTAGGACGAAAATGTACGGCTCCAGGAAAATTCATCGACCACAATTCATCGACGATAATTTTTCGAAAATGTCGATGAATTGCCGTGGATGAATTGTTGTCGATGAGCTGATCGTCGACTAATAGGGCGTCGGTCTATTGCCTATTCGTGAATTGTCTAATCGATGAATTATTTTTGATGAATTATCGTCGACGAATTGTGGTCGATGAATTTTCCGGATCCCGAAAATGTACACGTCGATATAACAGTGAAAATTTTTCGAATGTTTATATAACAGGCATTCAACGCTAAATCGGACGGTTTGAAAAATTTTAATTTTTGATTTCCTTCATTTTTTGACATTTTTAAGTACCAATCAAAAAACTCTTCCTGGTAAATTTTGAAATTTTTTTGATTACCTGTTTAAAAGATATCGCTCATAACTTCTTCAAAAATGGTCCAAATTCAAATTTTTTTTGTTGAAATTTTTGTTTTTTTTACATACCTACTTCTTAGAAAAAATACAAAAAAATTATTTAGTGTTTTTATATGCGAATGTTAAGCTTGAAAATTCTAATCTTGTTTTTGAAACTGTATGTACTGTTCGATTTTTTGATAATTTTTTATTTTAATCTTCTATTCATTCTACAAATTTTAAAACCGGGTTGATACTGATTCAATGATAATTACTATTTTTTTTCGATTTTTGAAAATTTAACAAAATTATTAAATTATTAAAACCTCTTTTTGATATTGAATTTTCTTTTTTTAGTTATTTTGAATTGATTTTTATGGTTAACAGGTGTTTAAAATAAATAATTAGTATTTTAGTTTGTTGAAAGAAAACCAAAATCAAAAATCGAAAAAAATAGTAATTATCATAGGACCACTATCAACCCGGTCTTAAAATTTGTAGAATGAAGAGAAGTTTGAAATAAAATTTTTTCAAAAAAATAAGAGTATATATAGTTGCAAAAACAAGATTAAAATTTTCAAACTCAAAAATCGTATATAATATTTTTTTTTCTATTTTTTTCTAAAAAGTATGTTAACAAAAAAAACTTGAATTTGGACCATTTTTGAAGAAGTTATGAGAGAAAAACCGAAATTCGATATCTTTTAAACCGGTGATCAAAAAAATTTCAAAATTTACCTGGAAGAGTTTTTTTTGATGGGTAATAAAAAATGTCAAAAAAATGAAGAAAATCAAAAATTAAAATTTTTCAAACTGTCCGATTTGGCGTGGAATCAAGGTAAAAAAAATATTTTTCACTTTAAGTGAGCATGTAGATGGATTTTGAGTTTGTCGGGTCGTAGGAAATTGATCTTGCAATAATCGCATGTGTAGGTGGATTTATCTGGAAAATGCCTCCTTTGATGCCGACTCAAGTTGCTTGAATTTGCAAAAGTAAAAGCACAGATTTTGCATACAAATGGTCGTTCCCCAGTATGAATTCGGAGGTGTTTGGTGTAATCACCTTTGTGATTAAACCCTTTAGCACATTTTACAAAATTGCAAATATATTTAAATTGTTGTTTGACAACTTGTTTTGGTTTCAGAATTTCAGAATCCTCCCCTAAAGGAGAGATTTCTTCAACAGAAAATGTATGTGAAAAGCCGATATATCTATCTGAGCAGTAGTTATCTGCATCTGGGCAACTAATGTCATATTTATATTCTTCCAGTTCCTCTTTAATATCCATTTTGTCTAAAAAAAGAACATTTTTCAATAAACATTAAGTATATATATATATATATATTTCAATAAACATTAAGTATATATATAATTGAAATTCTAAGACTAACAGAGCTGTCTAATTTATAAGAAATATTTAACATAGGAGTTTTTAAAGAGTTATAGTGGTGTTTCAAAAGTAAAAATAAAAATTTAAAAAAAATTAATTTTTTTAGTCCATCATCAGGAGTTTGAGTATACAAAAGACTCAGTCAATATTCATTATAAAAATTATTAAGATTTGAATTCATATCCCAATGGACCACTGAAACTATTTACTACTAGTAGGTACTAATACTACTACTAAAAGTAATTAAAAAATATTATAAATAAATAGTTCGCGGAACTAATTAATTTTTATGGGGTAAGTTTTAATGCATTTAAAAACGATCCCATTCAACTGCAACTTTGAATTAGTTCGGTACTAGCTTCACGAACACAGCATTATTTTTTGCAGAAACTTTTTTTTAGGGTTACTTACAAACTCTCTTGTCTCTCTCACTTCCGACTGTTAGACCCTTCAGACCTTCAAGACTCATGATCACATATACCTTATTCTACATCTTTTCTCTTAGGTAATGCAAAGTTCTGTCAAGACTTATAGGTGTTGCATCTTCTCGGCTCGCTCCTTCATGCATTCAAATGCAAAAAAAATCTAAAATCTGCCCCTATATTAGACTAAATAAGATACAGAATTGTAAGTTAAGTATCATGTAATTATAGGGTAGATTGGGGTGATACGCCGTATTTTACAAGATGCCCTATCACGTGTTCAGCCACGCCCATGCGGTAAAACAGCTAACCAGTAAGTTGGAGTGAAGGCACGTGCCCAGAGAGATTATACAAATAGTTTTTGTTGATTAATCACAGTTTTAAGTGTTGTTTTTAAATCCTGATTGCTCTGATAAGTACCCGAAATCATATCCAAACATACTTTACTTATTCATATTAGCCGTAGTTTTGTTAGAAGAGAAATAACTCTGTTAGTTTTAGTTTGAAGTGTGGGCTTTCTATTAGTCGCGTAATGACTACCCGTCTCCCACTGGGCCGGCGTCTTGTTCAATGCTTTGGGGGAAGACGACGAACTTTTTTAGGGGTAAGATGCAGTAGTTTTCGCGTTGGTGTAAGATGTTGGTTTGTATTACTATACATTTAAAATTAATTTTTGTAAACTATTCCCATGGTTTTTTTCCAGAAATGCCGCGGACTTACATAAGAAAGTCTAATCGAGGATCATGGAACGAAAATGACCTCCAAAAAGTTTCCAAAAGCGGAAATATTACTTAAAAGGATAAAAGAACATTTAAAATAAAAAAGAATGTTATTACATTTTAATGAACTGGAATTGATTTAATAACTCTTTGCATTGATTTAGCCATAAGGCATCTTACCCCAAAGGTATCGGTCATTTTACCCCATGATTGGGGTAAGATGCCGAAAACCAAACGTTTACAATTTTTTTTTTGGTAAAAAATAGTTTTTCAAAGCGAAACTTATTTTTTTATAAATCACAAAAGTACAAATATGGTTGATAAAATGGTTGATTAAAAATAAAACCAATGTGCTATTTTATAAAATAAAGTTAAAAACTAAGGCGTCTTCCCCCAGTCTACTATATATAATATATATACCTATATTGTTTTTTAATAATGCGTGTTAAAATTTTAATCGAGGGGTGAACCGCGATGGAATTAGGTGTACACCATCTTTGGAATTATTTGGAATTACTTTGGAATTCATCAGTGTTTCTCAAACTTTTTCGAATGTGGAACCCTTTTCCGTTTGGATGGTAAGCGTGGAACCCGACAATCTTGTGATGCGAGTTAAAGCGTTGTTATGGGAATGGAATTCACACAACTAATCCAAAACTGCACCTTCCTTTTGAAAGCTACAATTTTTTCACCTGCTGTGAATTTTTTTGCGGAACCCTTGGCGAGTTTTCATGGAACCCCAGGGTTCCGCGGAACACACTTTGACAAACACTGCATTAGATAATCTATTGTCTTCTACTTGGAAATGAAAGTGGAAGTAGGTGTACATGATTTTAGGTAGCGGTTCATCCATCGATTTTAATATAATGCTTATTTTGGAGAATCTAATTTTTTGATGGTCGATTTATTATTATATTTAGGTTGTGGAATTTTATTGAACAGAGCATAAATAGAAGAATAAGGTTATATTTTTGAAAATTTATTAAATTCAACTAAGACTCGAAATAGGGAGAGGGATTTCGAAAACCCAAAATCTGGCTAAGGGTTATCAAACAAATAAATAATATATATATTATCTATATTTAATATATATTATATAGGTGTGTATGTTTATTTGCATCAAGCAGTGAATAACCTATTTGTTTCTCTTTAAAAGAGCTATCTAATTGATATTGATTCTTAACATGAATTTCATATTTCAGAGGCGTGTTAACCATAGCAGTTAATGCGCCCTAAAACCTCCAATTTAATAATATTTTTCAAATTTCATTTACTTGAAATTTGCCATTTTTCCTATATGAATACTTCTTTGTATTTCACCCCTCTTCCTAATTTCAATCTTAAAGTTTAGAATTTTAAAAAATTCTATTTTTTTAATGTATTCCCGAATTTACAAAAGAAAAAAGCGTGAAAATATATATCAACAAACCTATCTTTGCTCAGCAAGATAACACCAGACGCCATTCTAGGGAATTGATGTGGATTTGTTGACCCAAGAATCAAAAGATTGATGGTGTATTCAATAGACACCAAATAGTAAGTAGGGGGCAAAACGTTTTCTTCGATACAATCCATACGCTTTCATCATTTTTTAATAAATATCGTAAAACTGTTTTTATCCAGATAATAATTTTTTCGAGGAGGGCAGTTTATATCTATAGATATAAAGAGCTATGTTCTATTGATTCATCAAGTAACAGACTAAATGTATATTTTTTAAGTATTGAAATTCACACAGAATGTTCTATTCATAACAAAACCACCGAGTAAAAGGGATTTTAAAAAATGTCATTACTAAAGGGTTGAAAGCTAGTAAAAATTATTCTCGAATTTGGTATCCAAGAAAATTGAAATTCAGGTGGTATATTTTTCTCATGAAGAAGCAAAATTTAAATTACAAGGGGTTGAAAAATCTTTAAAAAAAATCCACGGATTTCTTACATTTTCTGTGTATATATTGAAGTAAAAACGCGTTTGGCTGAATACCTTTATGGCAACTAGAGTTTACTGATGTTGGTTGAGGTTGGTTCAAAGTTCAAGCATCTTCATTTTTGACCTTCCGCCTCATTTCGTGTATTTATTTTCAAAAAATTTTAAACGAAAATGTCTAAAATTAGAAGAAAAGTTGTAAGGGTGTAATTTTTGACATTTTCGTTTAAAAATTTTTGAAAATAAACACACGAAATGAGGTGGAAGGTCAAAAATGAAGATTCTAGATCTTTGAACCAAACTCAACCAACATCAGCAAACTCTAGTTGCCATAAAGGTATTCAGCGAAACGCGTTTTTATGAAACATATACATATATAAAAACAACGTATTTCAATATAATGGTAATTTGGAACAATTTTCAACCCCCAGCCCGAGATTTTAATGATCCACTCTGCGTCTTAACCCTCCACCCCCATTGGGAAATGTTATATTTAAAAATCATTTTGCGATTTATTGAATTTTACATTTTAAAATAACATTTTTTTTTACAAAATTTCAGGTTTTTAGTCTTAGTAATATCGGAAAAATTATGATGAAACTGGATCAATATTCGATTTTTGGAAGTTTTTAACCACTTATAAATTTGAATGACATTTTTTTTCATGTCTTAAAACTAACCTTCAGTTTAATTTTCAAGTTATTAAGTTCCATAGATATAGAGAAATTGTGATCTCTTAAAATGAAACCATGTTTCTTTAATTTTTTAACTCAGATACGTCTCTGAGACTTATTGGTTGCATAACTTTAGGGCTAAAAAATTTAATCTATACATGTAATCTAATGTACAGGGGCGTAGCCACGGGGGGGGGAAGTCAGAACCTCTCCCAAAGGATAGGGTTCATGAGATGAGTGGCGGCAACCACAAACTGTTTCTTATGGCAAACTAACCGTAATTAAATAAAGTTTAGCATAGTTTAATCAAGAATTATGTTCTTTTTTTAATTTCTTGAAGTACCTATTTGTTTTAATAAAAAAATATTCGCACTAAATATTTTACTTTTTGGATTGAGCCCCCCCCTCCCCCCATGAACATTTTCTGGCTACGCCTCTGCATACGTTAATTAAAGATTGTAAAATTACTCATAAATTTATTAATGAACCGGTATTTATAAAAACATCTTACTGGAATATTTGTTTCCTAGCAAATTCTATAAGTCGACAAATATGGGACGGGGGGGGGGGGTGCTCATAGAGGGATTTACCCGAGCTATGCCAATATATCAGAATAAGGGGGAAGTAAACAAAACCATCAAGCCAGGTCACCAAAGCCAAAAATGGTCCTAGGGGTGCATGTTCTTGGATGATAAAAATAATAAATATATTTAGGGAAGATATCAAAGAATATTGTGGGATTTTATTAAATTAATTTTTTAAATAAACAGTTTAAACAAAATACATTTCTTATGCGTAGAAAATTTTTCTAATACTTTACTACCTAGGGCGGCTTTTTCTCTTTAATCTTGTAGGTTAAAAACGGATACAAATTAAATTTTAATTTTGTAAATCACTTTTTTCAACAAAGTTTAGAACTGAAATATTTTTGTTTGGACCGGAGATTACCATTTGTGTATAGATATTAAAAAAAAATATTATATGATTTAAATGAGAATATAATATATACGATATATATTACTATTGGTTGCGTATGTACCCTTAGGATCACGCAAAGCCCCTATTCATTTAAGAATGGATTTTTTAGATTTTAATTTTCCATGTGGTTTCTTCTCTTGAGTTCCGTGTCCCCTAGAATCTGAATTGCCCTATACCAGGGGTGTCCAACCTTTTGGCTTAGACGGGCCGCATTTGAAGTAAAAACAAATGCCACTGTCCGCAGATAAAATATACTAATTCTATTGATCTTTTTTAATCAAAAAAGATAGTTAATAATGTAAATTCACCATGAGAAAGAATCAAAAATGTCTTAAAAATATTTTTACCTAATTAAAATAAAATTAATAAAAAAATTGACAAAATTCTGATTATTTTTTTTGGAAATCTTGATATATTTTTTCACATTCAAAATTTAAAATCTGCCTTTGAAAATTTTTGGGAAGTTGATTTCTCCTTATTTTAGTAAAAAAGAAAAAAAATGTTCAAAGTGTATCAGATATGTTTTCCAGTAAGTACATAAAAAAATCTTAATGTTTTAAGGAAGTTTATAATTTTATGTTGGGCCGCATCATTGCAGTGGTGCGCCGCGGGCCGTGGATTGGACAGCCCTGACCTATACGGACGTAATACGATATATATTACATATATTTAAATATTTTATTAATTTGAGTGTAGAATCTAATGAAAAATCAAATCAAGTTAAATTGAATTTTTTGCAGGTAATCTATGGATAATTGATTAATTTTCCACAATATTTACACAGTTCAGGAAATTTCGACGTGTCTTCGCTCTTTCCTATTTTATAAATAGTATCATGACATGTGCTTTGAAGGTCTGAAGAGATAAAATTAATAATTCTCCTTAATAAACCTTGATTTGAGAATAGCTCGTTACCCACCACTCTTTCCAGGACAAACTTGTGAAGTGCTGATACAATTCATTCGCCATTACGTTAATCCCCATGACTTTCAGTGACTGTAATATTTCTCATGCCTTAGTCTTTCTCAAGTATTACAATATTTAGACCTTAGTGATACTCAAGGATGCACAACCTGAACTGTTTTTTGGTAATGCACTGGACTGTCAAGACCTATAGGTGCGGCATTTTCTCGGTACACATTTCTTAAATCAAATATATAAAAAAAACTGCGCTTTAATCAGTCGATACGTATTATTTGTAAATTTATAGCACTCACAGAAAAAGAATACTCGCCATCACAGATTTAGAAGACTAGATGATAGAATTAATAACATCGAATAAAGCCCAAAATACTGTAGAAACCTCGCAGAAATCTGAATAAAAATAATAATAAATTTGATTTAGTGTTATGTTTTAATTAAACAGGCTTGAAAGAAATGAAGATGAAAATATAACCTTTCAATTAATAATTAATTAAAAAATGGATTTAATTATTTCATTATTATAGTATATTAGTAAGTAGAGAAAATAAATAAATTTATTTAATTATAAAGACAAGGGGAGGAATTTTCCCGAAACGTTTGATATTTTAATTAATAAACATTTGAAGATTTGAATTTATTTATGCACTATAATTAAAATAATCAAAAAAATTGGAAAAAATCTTCAATTTTTTAACTATGGGAGTTTAGTGGTCATTGGATAATTTGTAACCTTTTTTTTGGGTGGGGGTCAGAACACTAATAAATGGATCGTTTATTTTGAAAGTGAGATAAGTCCATTTTTTGTTATTTCGAGATATTTGTATTTATATTTTTTAATAAATATTTACATAATATTTCGATATTTTTATTTTGACTAATTCATGAGAATAGAGTATTCCATTAACAGGAATATTATAAAAAAATTATGCAAAGATGACATCTATGTAGGTATAACTAAACTGACATTAACTCATTTTTTTCAAAATTGGACCAATTTCAAAATAAACGGTCCAAATAATAAAAAAATATTTTCTAAAAAAACATATGAGACCCTAATTTCCTGTCCCAGAGCCCTTGAAGGGAAACGAAATATTCTCAAAAAAAAGCTCCCACTGTGCCTAATTTATAAGCATGACGACCTTCCTCCCTTTTTTCTATAGTCGCAAAATTAAATAATAATTTTATTTATTTCTTGAAAATTAAAAAAATCTACCATTCTCGTCGAAATACAATAATTTGTTAATTTTTTATTTCTATTATTATACAACAAATAGAAACATAAGTTTTTATATGAAGTAAATTGTTTTTTTTTTTTTTAATCCCAAGAGACATGGGGGATTTTTAAATTTATTTTTCTAGAGTACTTTATTCCATGTTTCTTAATCTATGGGTCGCGAAGCATATTCATTAGATCGTGCAGATTGGTTAACCAAATATTTTAATATATTTATTTTCAATAAGTTTAAAAATATATTTTAGTATGATCTAAGAAAAGTTAGTGAAAAAATGTTAGCTTTTTTTTAGGTCGTGGTTCGCGGCTTATGCTTAAAAAGGTTGAGAACCACTCTTTTATTCCACGTCTCTTATAGTTTTTTCAACATTTCCCAATAACTAATTATTTTGATAAAAAAATTCAATGAACACAGGGCAATACACTTCAAAAAAAATTTTTAGGATACATGGCGGAAAAATTATTTTCTTCCAAGAGATTAATTTAATGAAAAAAAAGTTTTTATGATATAAAACTTTTTTTTTAGACAATAAACAGTCCAAAATGTGAACTCTATTGGAAATTCATCCACTAGTGGGAACAATTTTTACTTTACCATACAGGGTATTAGTCAAGTATTGTAATCGTGCATAAAAAAAGTGGTTTTTTTCTTTCTTTTTTTCGAAATATCTCAAAAACGGCTGAAACTATTTTGATTAAAAAAATTGAGTGAAACCATGGCAATTCGCTCTACAAAAAAACTCTAATAAGTTAACATCGAAAAAATTATATTTTTCGAGATAATAATTGTTTTGTCAAAATGTCTGTTAGTCTGTCCGTTAGTCTGTCTATTAGTCTGTGCGTTACCAAATTTTTGTGGACGAGCTAGCTCAAAAACTAGTTTGAATATCGAATCCAAATTTCACACGTAGTTTTGGTCCATTGAGTTTAAGAGCTGATTAGACTTTGGTGCATATCGACCCAAAATTAAGGGGAGGGAAGGGAGTTAAAAATTAAAAATCTAGGCCGTTTGAGAAAACTCAACTAAATTTTGTATACATAATCAGTGGGAGCCCAGAAGTCTAAAAATGCAAAAACTAACCGTCCAAAATGGGGGGAGGAGGGGGGTCAATAAATGAAAATCTTGGCCATTTACCAAACTCAACCAAATTTTGTATACATAATCAATGGGACACCAGAAGTTTAAAAATGCAAAAACTAACCCCCCCCCCCACCTACATGATTGTAAATAATTTTAGGGGCCATGTTGTATGGTAGTCAAGTGGATGGCCACATCAGTACACGTCAGGTTATTTTTTTTTTTATTTAATTTCATACTAGAAATTAACCTGTGATAAATAAATAATATCTCGCAGATACGTAGTCGGGAATTTGAGTCAGGGGAAGTCCCGTACAGTCCGCGCGTTCAGAATGGTTCAGATGGTTATCGTGCTGGGTAAAATAATATTAATCCATCCATTCTAGCCTTTTTTTAATTGTAATAATTAAATTAAATGATTATTTTTATGCTATTATCTTTTTATTATATTTTATAAAAGTTGCTGTCCGAGTGATGTGAGACTTCCTTGGAAAATATCTTAGGGTTTCTCCATAAATTACGTCACACAGTAAGGGGAGGGGGCATCTCAGATTTGCGACAAGGGGGCCCGGTGAACTTAAAAATTGCGATGTCACAAAAGTCAAATTAAAATTTTTTTTAAATTTTCAAATATATTTTTTAGATTTCAGGTTATTATTATAAATAAAGTTAAACTTAAAATATATTAGACCCCTTTAGTTGAGTATAATTTATAAAAAAAAATTCTACAATTATTAGATTATAGGGTATAAACGTGATAGTGTGACGTCAAAATAACTAAAAATAGAGAATTCATTACCAAAAAGTGGTTTTAATAATGATTAATAACAAATAATTTTTTTTTCAAAATTTTCAAAAATCGAAAAAAATAGTAATTCTCATATACTCTATCAACCCACTTCTTAAAATTTGTAGAATGAATAGAAGTTAAAATACAAAATTATCAAAAAAATCTAAAAGTACATACAGTTTCAAAAAACAAGATTAAAATTTTCAAACTCAAAAATCGCATATAAAAATACTTTAATAATTTTTTAATATTTTTTCTAAAAAGTATGTAAAAAAACAAATTTAAAAAAAAAATTGAATTTGGACCATTTTTGAAGAAGTTATGAGCGAAAAACCGAGATCAAAAAAATTTCAAAATTTACCAGGAAGAGTTTTTTGATTGGTACTAAAAAATGTCAAAAAATGAAGGAAATTAAAAATTAAAAATTTTGAAACCATCCGATTTGGCGTGGAATGCCTCAAATTTATTTTTAAACTTTGTTTTTTTCTTTTTTACTGAGGCTTCGCGACCCCCCAGGAGATCGTGACCCACCGGTTGAAGAACACTGGTATATATTATATTCTCATTTAAATCATATAATATTTTTTGAAATATATCTATGGACAAAGGGTAATCTCCGGTCCAAACATAAATATTTCAATGTTAAACTTTGTTGGAAAAAGTGATTTATAAAATTAAAATTTAATTTGGATCCGTTTTTAAATTACAAGATTAAAGAGAAAAAGCCGCCCAAGGTAGCAAAGTATTAGAGCCGCAGATCCAGCTATGTCCCTTTGAAAATGCATATAATTATAAATTGTTTAAGGTATTTTAGGTTTTAGTTGTTTCGCGACAATACTAACAAAAAGTTAATGTTAGAGTATATAGAACAGACAATAAGGATTCATAATTCATAAGCCCAAAACTTTTTCCTGTTTATGTACCACTACTGACCAATCCCGTGCTAGTTTGACAAATCTGGCAACACTGTCCAAGCTTGTATATATTTTATCATAGAAATGTCAGATAAAGTATATTATAAAGGAAGATTTATAAAACAAAAAGTTCTTAATAATCGATTGAAAGCTGTTGCGACAATGGCTGAAGCGAAAAAACGTCAAAAAAAGTACTAAAGTTAACCCACTTTTTAGGTTAAATAAATGCTTTGTTGCCAGCTTGTTTTTAGTGTAAATTTTTCATTATTAACAATGGTAAGAAGAGTTTCTTAATTATAATTAAATATGTATATAAACTTTCCGATATCCCGTATAGTGCATTGTATAAGAGTCTGAAAAACTATCTTTGGAATTTAATATCTCCGGAATTATATTGTTCATAAATTTCGTTTTGCGACCAATCGATGCAGAAGTATTTAAATAATAATCTGTCTAAATTTCAAAAAAATCCTAAGAAAACCCATAAGGTGAAACAACTACCTTAATTAAAAATGGAAAAACGTTTTTTTATAACTAATCAAAATGATTTTATATACTTTTTCATTTGTTGAAAAAAAGAATAAGAAAAAAGAATTACCTCCTCTCGTACCGGAGTGAACCAACGAAATGGTTAGGTACATATTAAAAACATTCAGACAGGTGCCGATTGAATGGCATGAGAGAGAGAGAGATAGTGAGATACGAGAGAAAGAGAGAGAGATAGCAACATGCGTTGTTGGATAGGTCAGTTATCAAGGCACTAAATTCAATAATTCCTTACTATTTCATTTGGTACAGGTATTCCTCGAATTACGACTGAGAGGTTCCTATACAAGGGCTCGAAAGTCTAGTTTCATAAAAAAAGAAATAAATAAAAAAAAGAATAACAACAAACCGATTGCTAGATATAAAATTCGGTATTTACGTATTAACGCCACCGCAGCTACAATTCCAAATAATTCCAAAGACGGTGTTCACCTAATTCCAATCGCGGTTCACCCTCGTGTTAACTGTTTGGGAACGCATTTTTTATCTAATCAAACCGAGATCATTAACCGAATCTGTAGCTGCGGTGGCGTTAATACGTAAGTAGCTAAAATTCAAATTCAAAACCCCGAATTTCCTATACCTAACAAACCTAATTCCCTAAAATATGTACAAAAACATAATATTAAATTTTAGGGAAATCCCCGCAACTGTTATTTTTTTTATTTATATAATATCCGCATGTATGAAATAGACAAATACAAGGTCTAAGTGCGTAGCGTCGTAGGTCGAGGACTACCTGTATTATTTTTAAAATGCAAACCAAGGGCTACTTACTAGCTCTGCCTGATGAGTTGCGATGATGTCAACTTGGCAGCTGTCAGCGGCCGATTGACTGCCTGTCCGTTCGCATGACTCGCAGAGGAGCCGAGACCAAGAGCTCGTTCATAAAAAACTATACACCCGCGCAGCACACACACACTCAGCAAACCTATCGACCTATCGACTCAGTCAGCTTTTTAAAAACATTTTGTGTTGACAAAAAGGCCTTGGTCAAAAAAGCCTATCCAATATATATAAACATAAACATTGGAGGCCTGTCTCTCTCTCGCTCCCATTCTCTGAATGCTCTGATTTATACTTTTTCCTTTTCCTTTCTTCAAATTTCTACTGCAGATATGTATTTATCTAAGAATATTTATTATCTTTTGCTTTGCTAAATATCACATTTTTATCAAAAAATATAATTAACTTATCAAAGATAATATTATTTATGTATATAAAATATGTATAAAAATGGTTTAATTAAAGTAAGCATATATATACCGCGTCATCCGGTAATATTTACCGGATGTCTTTTTTTACTTTACCATACAAGGTATGGTCAAGTATTGCAATCGTGCAAGAAAAAAATGTTTTTTTCTTTCTTTTTTTTTCAAAATATCTAAAAAACGGCTGAAACTATTTTGATTAAAAAAATTGAGCGAAACCATGGCATTTCGCTCTACAAAAAAGCTCTAATAAGTGAACATCGAAAAAATTATATTTTTCGAGATAATAATTGTTTTGTCAAATTAGTCTGGTTGTCTGTTAGTTGGTCTGTGCGTTACCAAATTTTTGTGGGCGAGCTAGCTCAAAAACTAGTGTGAATATCGAAAACAAATTTCACACGTAGTTTTAGTCCATTGAGATTAAGAGCTGATTAGATTTTGGTGCATATCGACCCAAAATTAAGGGGGATGAAGAGGGGTTAAAAATTAAAAATCTAGGCCATTTGAGCAAACTCAACCAAATTTTGTATACATAATCAGTGGGACCCCAGAAGTCTAAAAATGCAAAAACTAACCGTCCAAAAGGGGAGGGGGGTAGTGTAGGGTCAAAAAATGAAAATCTTGGCCATTTACCAAACTCAACCAAATTTTGTATACATAATACATAAGTGAGCCCAGGGTAATCTAAAAATTCAAAAATTTAACCCCCTCCCCTATATGATTATAAATAATTTTATTAAATATTATCTAAATATAAGCGAGGGGCCAGGTTGTATGGTAAAGTCAAGTGGATCGTCACATCAGAACATGTCAGCTTATTTTTAATATATAGGAAATTTAATGTTAAAATTTTCAATTGGCAATAAATTTTTCTGTGTTAATTTTAGAATCTAATTGTAAATACCGATGGGTGAACTGCGATTGGAATTAAGTGTACACGTCTTTGGAATTATGTGGAATTATTTTGGAATTCATTAGATAATCCCCATTCATCTATTGTCTTCTACTTGGAAGTGGAAGTAGGTGTACACGATATTAGGTCGCGATTCACCCCTCGGTAAATACAATAAAGAGAAATCAATTAGGTTGTCTTTTGCTCTTGATGCATATATTATAATATATGTCAGCGATTGTTTATAAAGGGGTCGCGAAATTATTATAATTTTTTAAGTTTTTATATCTTTAAAATAAAAAAATATGAGTTACTAGTTTTTATAAGTGATACATATGTAAGAGAGAGATGAATTTAATGACATCTCAATATTCTTAAATATGGTTAAACTACATGAAAACGTTGAACGCATACGTAAATTTGACCCAGACAGACAGACAGACAAAATTACAAGTTGAATAAAACCGTATAAATATTTTTTATAAGTCTAGGTTTATAATTTTTATACTATAGCAAATATACCTATTTTTCAAGAAATATGTTATTACTGATAATCTGATAAAGCATTTTTTGTTCATTAAAAAACGTTAAAAAATATACATAAATAATGTTATGTTAAGTTCTGGTTTTTTATTTATTTATGAATTATTGTTACATTTGAGTTTTTTTTGTACGGGTAATTAGTGTATGTTACCTAATGGTGGGGGGTACTGGTCGCGAAAATATTTTAGTAATTTAATAATAATAATATACTTTCGGATTTTAAGGGGGCCGCGACTAATAAAAGGTTAAGAACGACTGATATATGTGATAGTCTCAAGGAAAAGGGCCCTGGTCAAAATTGAGATAATTGCATATCTCCTGTTTCTAGAGAAACAACTGAACAAAACGCTTTTTGTCCCGACCAAAAATTCCAAAAATTGACTCAGTTATGAATTTTTAAATATTTAAAAGTAAAACAACGTAGTTTTGAGTTATAGCCGTTTAAATTTTGATAATTTTTAAGAAGACAAAAATAGGAAATTTCTATTTTTATCCTCGCTATTATTCTATTCCGAATGAAAATTTGCTGCTGAATTCAAATAATGTAAACAAAAATTATATTAATAAACTCACATTTTTACCATTCCTATAAAAACTGGTAGGTGAAGATAAGGGCTCTTTTCCATGACACCATCTTATATATCAAGACCGTAGCACGAAAAATATTCTGAGGGGGTTGATTACCCACCAAGGGGTTCGGGAACTATAGATTAACTCCATTACATGATCTCCAAGTTGTCCAGCTTGTTTTTTTAATTTTAATTGAGTGTTTATTTATATCATGTAAAACTTGTGAGGGGGGGGGAGCCAAGTACTATGCTTATTTAAAGTACAATTTTATTAGATCCTTACTTTGCCGCCAAATTTTTATATCATTAAAAGCGAACCTCGAGGGGAAAATAAGAAGATGTTCAGGAAAGGTCGGAAATAATAAAATGACCCAAATTTAGTTCATAAAGATATTGGGGTCTAGGGTATATCATCCGTCTTTTTCGGTTCTATTATTTATTATAGCGAAATGGTTAGACACATACAAAAAATATATTGTATTTGTAAGTATACTATAATTTTTAAGAAAAAAATAAAACCGACATCAAAAATTAAATGCAACAAATAAAATACACTAAAAGGTATAGAATAATTATTATCTTATTTAGTTACAACTAAACGACGAAATATTAACATGAAATTACTTTTTGAAGTCGGTGCCAAACATATACATTTTATGAATCGCACTCGGCGGATGTTACTTAGTAAGTTTGGCGGGTACGGTCGCTTATAGGTATAGTTTGTTTGGCACCGACTTCAAAAAATAATTTCATGTTAATATTTCGTCGTTTAGTTGTAACTAAATAAGATAATAATTATTTTATACCTTTTAGTGTATTTTATTTGTTGCATTTAATTTTTTTGAAGTCGGTTTTATTTTTTTCTTAAAAATTATTTTTATTTTTCTCTTTTTAGTGATGTTATTAATAGTGACTTAATATATATTTTTTATAAAAGATTTTATTTATTATAATTTCGATGGCTAAATGGTGTTCACCAAGGCCAAAGGAAAAAAAATTTCGATTATTTGGTCATAAGAATTGGAGATTTACTTTATTTCGTCGTTGATCATATCATCAGAACTTGACGAAATTAATATGGCACCATCCCTAAGATACCCCCTTTGCAATAAAAAAGAAGCATCGAAATCGGTCCATAAACAAAGAAGTTATGCCTGATCAAACCTAACAAAAAAGGTCTAATACCAATGAAAAAAACGGGACCAATCGGAAGCTAGACTGAACCCATTGCAAAAAAAAATTTCAAAATCGGTTTACAATTGGCGGAGGTATGAGGTAACATAGACACAAAAAAAAAATCAGTCGAATAGAGAACCTCCTCCTTTTTTGAAGTCGGTTAAAAATAAAGAATAAGTTTTAAAATATTGAAATTCCAAACATCTTTTTTTAGATTTTAAGTGATTTCAAAAAACGAAATGGCCTCCAATAAACTCCTCTCGCAGAATGTAAATAGTAGAAGTAATTCTGATTATCTCAAAAATATGAATTAGAATTTTTACTGGAAATTCAAATCAACAAACCCCACGCAGGGTCCCCTAGGGTTGCTAAGTTAGCATGCGTTTTTTTTTGTTAGAACAGCCCTAAAATTACGATAGATATCCTAGTTTCTATATGGAAGTTTAATTGTCATACTTTACCCTTGTAAATAAAGAAAAAAAACTTAATTTTCAACTTTATTTTAAAAAGTGCCAAAGAGATTTAATTAGTTTCGGAACGCATGTATAATTTTATGAACACAATCGAAATATTCTCTTACGACGAGCATGTTAGGATTCCGTACAAAAGTAAAACTGAAATCTATTGTTGTGAGCCGACAATATTTTCCTTAGAAGTATAAATATAATTATTTGTTTAAAGGTCATATTTTGCTGGGACAGGTAACTCTTATCATAAAGGACGTGCTTTTCAACAATAGACTAATATTTGGTGGAAATGGTGGGAAAAGCAATTGTAATAACAATAAATTTAGATTGACATGTTTAATACCTTAGGCCGGGTGACTCTTTAGTGCCAGATGTTAATTGAATTCATGGAAATTCTTCCAAAGTTGCCAAGGGAAAATCGTGAGAATTTTCTCTAGAAGGAATTCTAAAACTGGGCGTTTCAATTAGGTCACCACGCCTTGCTCATTAGGGTATTAACCAGTCAGGGGGTTTTTTGAAGTCGGTGAATTTTCAGGCAGCTTTTGGTCAGTGGAGAGTTTTGGCAGTTCTAATTTTGATGTTGAGAGAGAGAGTTCTAATTTTGCTCTTGAGAGAGACAGTTCGAACATGTTGGGGTGTTCAGTCGGTTGTCAATTGGCCGTAAGAGATGAATAAACAAACCAAATGAATTAATCTCTTTCTTTTAAAAATACACCCTTAATTCCTCTCTTCAAAACCAGCACCAAGGCTTAAACAGGCCGAATCGCTTGGGCCCGTTACCAGACCATTCTGCGGGGAGCTATCTTCGAGATAAAATCGACAAATCGTCAACCCTTTCTCTGGTCAAGAAGGGTTGCAACCAAAACCAACAGTGTGTCGCAACACTATTACTCTCGCTACAATGTATGTTTGTTTGTTTCATGTTTGTATTCTGAAAATCTCGTTGAACTTAAAAATAAATTGAACATTTTAAATAAAATTTATAATTCCAGCAGAAGACACACTCGTTATAAAAAAAGGCATAAGATGACCAACTTTTTCCATTTTTCCACTTCATAAAAATCACATACTTATTCCATAATAAGGGGCCTGCTTCAGATTTTGGGTCCCGGCCCCGAAATCTCATGTGGGGCCATGATTAAAATATTGAACAAAAAATTCACATTTAATATATTTTAGATAAAAAAAAAATGACTTCATGACAAAAAGCAGACGGCATGGTCCATGGATAGAGGGGACCCAGCAGCCTCTCCACATCAAAGGTCAGGGGGGGGGGCTTAAGCACCCTAGCCCCCCCACTTTACCCGTGTAAAATAATGGAAAAGGGCTCAATGTCATATCTGGTATGAAAATTCATTTACCTGGTTATTTTAATTATATACATTTGATAAATTATATGAAGAAACAATAATTTTTTTCTTTTATTTTTCAAATCATTGATGGGTTCGAACCCCCCTTAACTCTGGTTATATGCCACTGATTAAAGTCCCCAATAAATGTCCTAGCTTTTATTTTTTTATAAATTAAAATAGTAGATTTTATAATCATTTAACATATTTTCATGTTAAATAGTTCTGTGATTTAATTTAAATTTGAATTTGAAATTTAACTAATTATTGCATTCTTATTGTTAGGGATTGTTGAAGGGGTTTGACTTCATTTCGGATGCTACTACTTCAAAAGACATATTTCTAGATAATTGGGGTCAATCATTTTAGAAATTACTCTAATCTAATTTTAGTAAAGGTAATAAAAATTATTTTTCTTTCAAATACATTTCCCAAGTGATAATTTTAACATAAGAGCTCACACAATTGCTAGTTATTTAAAAAGAAAACTTTTTTTATGATATCACTACATAATATAGAAATATATTTTCACTTGATGAAAAATATTAATTAAATTTAATATTATTACATTTTTTTATTAAATTTTATTTGTTTATGATAATTTTATTTTATTTTAATTGAAAATATTCTTCATTAGGTGTTGAGCCATCATAACCTCTTTTCTATTAATAATGCTCTTCAACAATGTAGAAATATAACTCCATCAATCAACCCACTCCAATATACAAATATACATACCAATTTAACTATTTCAAATGGATATGTAAGCGGACTAATAATAATTTTTAATGCATGTAAGTTTTACATTAATATACATTTTTATAACTTTACCATACAGGGTATGGTCAAGTATTGTAATCGTGCATGAAAAAAGTGTTTTTTTTCAAAATATCTCAAAAACGACTGAAACTATTTTGATTAAAAAATTTGAGCGAAACCATGGCATTTTGGTTTACAAAAATGCCCTAATAAGTGAACATCGAAAACATTATATTTTTTGAGATAATAATTGTTTTGTCAAAATGTCTGTCTGTTAGTCTGTGCGTTACCAGATTTTTGTGGACGAGCTAGCTCAAAAACTAGTCTGAATATCGAAACCAAATTTCACACGTAGTTTTGGTTCATTTAGATTAAGAGCTGATTAGATTTTGGTGCATATCGACCCAAAATTAAGGGGGGTGGAGGGGGAGGGGGTTAAAAATTAAAAATCTCAACCAAATTTTGTACACATAATCAGTGGGACCCCAGAAGTCTAAAAATGCAAAAACTAACCCCCTTCCCTACATGATTATAAATAATTTTATTAAATATTAAATATAAGTGAGGGGCCAGGTTGTATGATAAAGTCGAGTGGATGGCCACATCAGAACAAGTCATTTTATTTTTTGTATGTTTTAACCATTTATGAATTTCCTTTAGAAGTTAATTCAGAAATCCAAATTCTACCAGTCAGTTATTTTAGATAATATTATATAATGTCCTGTCCTCCAATGCCTCCAATTCCCACATCAAAATTTATTATTTTATAAATAAAGAGTAAAGAGAACATCAGCATTTTTGAATGCCATTTTAAAAGAACTTTATTTCATATTATATAATAATAGAATAATACATTAATTTTAAAATCTTTTATATAAATAAATTTTAATAGTTAAAATCATGGCTCCCACAAGGGGTGGGGGGTGGGGGTGGCAGATGAACCTGTGGGTCCTGGGCTCGGGCGTGACATTTTTATTCAAAGGGGTATGTTAGAAAAAAGGGCCTAGGACCTAAGACCAACTTTTTCCATTTCATAAAAAATACATACTTATTCTCGAGGGGTGAACCGCGACCTAATATCGTGTACACCTACTTCCACTTCCACTTTAATTTCCAAGTAGAAGACATTAGATGAGGGGCATTATCTAATGAATTCCAAAATAATTCCACATAATTCCAAAGACGTGTACACCTAATTCCAATCGCGGTTTACGCCTCGCTTATTTCATAGGGCTCGCTTCACACCCCGGGCCCGAAATTTCATATGGGGTCCATGGTATCACAAACTTACTATTATATACTTGTGGATGAATATTTTTGTGAAACCTATCTAGTATTTTATATTTTAAATTTTAAAAAGATCCAAAAAATTTTCTTTACTTTATTTAAAAATTTTCATGGGGATCGTGAAAAACATAAAACAAAATCACCAATAATATTAAAAAAAATAAACTGCAACGGATCGTTGCTAAACTTTATCCAAATTCATTTGAAATATTAATATGTTTGTTCCTTTATTATTAATCAGATATGACTTGCAATTTGTAGTTCATATTGAAATTAATTCAAAAATAATTCTCATTTAATAGTCGAGGAATAACCATTCTACATTGGATTTTTGACATTTCGGTTATTATTGTAACCATTGCTGAAGACAGAGGAATCGACTTAAAATCAAAAATAGCCATCGATTCTCATCTAATACTTGAGGAATAACAATTCTACATTAGGTTTTTGACGTTTCGATTATTATTGGTAACCATTGCTGAAGACATGGAGGAATCGACTTAAAATAAAAAATAACGGTCGATTCTTATCTAATACTAGAGGAATAACCTTATTGCATTCCATTTTTGATGTTTTGACTATTAATGGAAACCTCTACTGAAAATGTCGAAGAATCGACTTAAAATCAAAAAGACTAAATTCTTTTTGGTAAACAACTCAAGCTTGAGTTGTTTGCCATAAAAGAATTTAGTCTTTTTGATTTTAAGTGATTCTTCCACCCTAGTAGAGGTTTCCATTAATAGTCAAAACATCAAAAATGGAATGCAATAAGGTTATTCCTCTAGTATTAGATAAGAATCAATCGTTATTTTTGATTTTAAGTCGATTCCTCCATGTCTTCAGCAATGGTTACCAATAATCGAAACGTCAAAAACCTAATGTAGAATTGTTATTCCTCAAGTATTAGATGAGAATCGATGGCTATTTTTGTTTTTAAGTCGATTCCTATATGTCTTCAGCAATGGTTACCAATAAAAACAGAAACGTCAAAAATCCAATATAGAATGATTATTCCTCAAGTACTAGATGAGAATCAATCGCTATTTTTGGTTTAAAGTTGATTTCTCTATGTCTTCAGGAATGGTTACTAATAAAAACCGAAACGTCAAAAATCCAATATAGAATGATTATTCCTCAAGTACTAGATGAGAATCAATCGCTATTTTTTGTTTAAAGTCGATTTCTCTATGTCTTCAGCAATGGTTACTAATAAAAACCGAAACGTCAAAAATCCAATATAGAATGATTATTCCTCAAGTACTAGATGAGAATCAATCGCTATTTTTGGTTTAAAATCGATTTCTCTATGTCTTCAGCAATGGTTACTAATAAAAACCGAAACGTCAAAAATCCAATATAGAATGATTATTCCTCAAGTACTAGATGAGAATCAATCGCTATTTTTGGTTTAAAGTCGATTTCTCTATGTCTTCAGCAATGGTTACTAATAAAAACCGAAACGTCAAAAATCCAATATAGAATGATTATTCCTCAAGTACTAGATGAGAATCAATCGCTATTTTTTAACCGACTTCAAAAAAGGAGGAGGTTCTCTATTCGATTGAATTTTTTTTTTTTTTTTTTGTGCCTATGTTACCTCATATCTCCGCCAATTGTCAACCGATTTTGAAATTTTTTTTTGCATTGGGTCCAGTCTAGCTTCCGATTGGTCCCATCTTTTTTCGATTTTTTTTCATAGGTATTAGACCTTTTTTATTAGGTTTGTTTAGACCTAACCTCTTTGTTTATGAACCGATTTCGATGGTTCTTTTTTTATCCGAAAGGGGTGTCTTTGGGATGGTGTCATATTAATTTGGTCAAGTTCTGACGATATAATCACTATTAATAACATCACTAAAAAAGAGAAAAATAAAAATTTTTAAGAAAAAAATAAAAACCGACTTCAAAAAATTAAATGCAACAAATATAAAAATACACTAAAAGGTATAAAATAATTATTATCTTATTTAGTTATTGCATTCCAACTTTATTTAATCTTTTTTGTGGTCCCCAAGGTACTTAATTAGGATATTAAATTTCATCAAAATTGGTTAAGTCATTTTCAAGATATTTAGAAAAAACTAAAAAAGTACTGAAATAAAGTACTAATGTTTGTGGGCCGATATGTACCAAAAACTAATCAGCGCTTCATTTTGTTAAACTAATGGTAGGTTTCCAATTTCATTTCAATCGGTGCAACGGTGTGGAAAAAATCGTGGGCCAAAAAACGATAACATACATACATACATCCATACATACATACATCCGCACGCACTAAATGAAAAAATCGCACTTTTTGGCCTCTCGACGAGACCCCTTGTAATTTTTGGCAAAACCGTCACTTTCTAAAATTCAACCTAATTGAATACTACAATTTGTGGTTTTAATTGAGTCCATGGGTTCCGTAGTCTTTACCTGAGGACCCTTTGAAGCCACGCTTGCCCCGAGAGCGATTACAATACTTTACCCATGCTTTGCATTGTATAAAGTAAAAATCGCACTTTTTGGCCTCTCGACGAGACCCTTGTAATTTTTGGCAAAACCGTCACTTGCTAAAATTCAACCTAATTGAATACTACAATTTGTGACTTTAATTGAGTCCATGGGTTCCGTAGTCTTTACCTGAGGACCCTTTGAAGCCACGCTTGCCCCGAGAGCGATTACAATACTTTACCCATGCTTTGCATTGGATAAAGTAAAAAAAAATATGGGACGAAGGAAAGATTTTTTATTATAGACAAAATCCTAAAAATTTATTATAGACTGATCCTTTAAATCTATAATAAAAAATATTTTCTTCGTTCCCTAATTTAATTTAATTTATCTTTCGACGCGGCCTCGTTGTGATTGCGCCCCGAGGTAAAGAAAAATTATTTTCGACCATTGAGTTTGTGATCGATTGGGAGGCGTTTGAATATAGATTAAAAAAAAAATTCTGCACTTTTGAATCAAAAAATTGTGAACTCGAAAACCCCAAATCTTATCAGCTCTTCGAGTGGATAATTGAAAAATTTTGGCACCAGAATAATTTTCTACAATTTTCTCTTCTTGATTGATCAGGGGTATTGGAATTTCTTTTTAATTTAGAGAAAAAAAATCCCGGGCATATTCCCACAAAAAAAAAATGTTTACGTCTCTAAAAAAATTTATCCATCTCCCTGTGCATATTTTATTTCATCTTGGTAATAAAAAAATTGAGTAGAAATGTTTATTTGCAGATTCGTTAGAAAAACTCTTTATCGAAATTCAAGGGAATTCTTTACTGGTGGAAATGTTATCAAATGGCTGGGCTCTTTCATGCTCACTTAAAGCCAGGCAGGCAGAGAAGAAACCTCTTATCGTCAATTAAAGGTAAATCAATTTGAATATTAATTACTTTCTAGTTTCCTAATACATACTTTCTCTTGCTCTAACTTATTTAATTAATTACATATTAAAATTAACATTATACAAGGCGGTCAAAATTATTTATTATAAAACTATGTATATACAGGGCGTTTAAAATTTAATTACTATAAAACTATGAATATAAAAGGTGGCCGAAAAATTTATATAATAAAAAATTATGATTTTACAGGGTTGTTCAAAAATTTATTCACTAATATTATGATCATATCGTATGCCGAAAATTTATTAACAATAACAACTTTCGAATCGACAATAAATGAAGACTATGAAGATGGAAAATAAGAGGTAACGCTCAAACTTTTAGGGCTTATTGAAAAATAAAGACAAATCAATGAGGTTGTCCTCTGTTTAATGCAATATAACATGTACATAATTATATATATACATATAATATACAATTTATACATTGGAGCCGTTTATTTTGAAAGTGGCTTAAGTCTATTTTTGTTATTTCGAATTAATTGAACGTTCAATTATTATTAGTATTGTCTTGTAAACTCCTGATGATGGACTAATAATCCGAAATATATTGAGTTTGTATAAACCTCTTTGAGTTTTATTTCATTCACTGTGAAACTACACACCCTTTACTCTATTAACTAACATCATGTTTCACCTAAAACCTACACCACTTTCCATAAGTAAAATTAGTAATAAATGGACAGACTTCCACAAATCAATGCCAGATCCTACAAATGAATGCAAACCTACCTATTAATTTCTGAATTAACTAACTTGTAGGAACCAGACTGTATTTAAATGAATACCATTCTTCCCTGTATCCTTATAATCAGTAGAGATTGTGGTGTTGGTGCAAGGTGAAACATCTTTAATAAAGATAAGGGTAAATAGATATTTTATTTAATATGGATTTACTATGAGTTAATCAACTTTCTAGTGACCCAGTATCCTTAACTCATAGTAAATCCATATTAAATAAAATATCTATTTACTCTTATCTTTGTATCCTTATAATCTATATAACCATCTGAATCATCCTCATAAGAAAAATACCACCACTGGTTTCAACACCTATACTTCTAGGCCCAACCCTGGATTGACTATCCCTTTTAACCATATTAAATAAAAAAAAAAAAAATATTTTAAAAATAAACAAAATCTTTACCTTAGTAACGCAGAGATTTCCTTATTCCAGCCTAATTTCAAAACCAACCCTTGCTTTTCCTATCTCTAAATGGAAAGAGTTAACAAACCCCCTTCCCCAAAAGAGACAAAAAAAAAAACTAATAAAAACCTACCAAAAAGCTTCAAATTCCCAAGACAGCTTTTTGTTTACCCACCAGACTTCAAAGAGACCTAACTCTTTTTGGACTTAACTTTAACTTTAACCTGTGCCTCAGAGCGATGCAAGTTTCCCATCTAAATAACATGGGGTTTTTGGCAGTGAACGATCAATTTTTTATTCCGGCCAAAGTAATATTTCAAAAAATTTGAATTTCTGTAAACTTTACTCCTTATAATATAGCTATCCTTCAGAGTTTTTTTTCAGATTTTTAGTTATTATAATTTTGGAGTTACAGCTAGATAAAGTACTGCCATATCTTAGTCTTAGTAAGTTATAGACTCCAAAATTATAATAGCTACAAATCTGTAAAAATTCTGAAGGGTAGCTACTATCATAAGGATAAAATCTACAGAGTTTCAAATTTTTTAAGCTATTGCTTTGGCCCGAATAAAAAATTGATCGTTCAATGCCAAAAACCCCATGTTATTTAGATGGGAATCATATATCGCTCTGAGGCACAGGTTAAAATTGAGATAGGGGCTTGAAACTTGGGGGATATTTTTTTTATTTATTTCGAACCATATGAGCCTCTGCCAGCGTAAAAATTCGAAAATACCTAAAATAAGGACCACCCTAATATTTATATGTATATTGCTATATTTATTTTGACAAATTCATGATGATATTGTACTCTCTATTGACTGTGATATTATAAACATGAAAAGAAGACATCATGTCTAACTGGCATTAGAACATTTTTATCAAAATTGGACTAAGGCGACTTTCACTTTCAAAATCAACGGCTCATATATAATTAATTTGTTTGAGACTATAGTTTCGAAGGTTTGACCTTAATCATCAGTCTTTTTAATTAGATCGAATTTCGTTTTCACTGAAACTACTGATTCTGATTGATTAAACTTATAAAGATAATTAATAAAAAAACATTGATTGTTTTAATTACCATGTTATGTATTTTATGATATAGATATATATATATATTCAATTATTCATAACATTTTACTAAGTTTGAGTTCGATTTCTCTCCTAGTTTATTACTTTATACGTTTGGCGATCAAATCTCGCTGGCCCGCCGGGGTTTTTGTTTATTTGTGTTTAGAAATGTTTGTAAAAAAAATATATTTATTTGTCTGGAGGTCTGGAATACACAATAACTCAAAAACAGTAGTCCATAGGAAAAGTTCAACTGTGCCAAAATGTTTCTATTTTCAAAACATCAACTAGTTGAAACTGAATATTTATATAAAATTTTTAAATAATAAACTGCATCTTGGTGCTAGGTTTCACTTATTGAGCTCCAACCTCAGACTTTTCATGATACATTTAATTTTTATTCTATTATATTCAGTGTTGTATAGCCTATTATTGGGTTTGAATTTAGACCTCCAATTTTTTAAAATATATATTAATAAATAATAAAATAATAATTAATAAATTGCCTATTCACCATAGCGCTTATTGAGTATAAAAAAGTTTTCACTTTTTTCTTCAATTGGTTATTGATTTATAAGTTCACTAAAATATATCAAAACATAATATTTGTATAATTCAATGTACCCAAAAGCCTTGATAGTTCGAAAAACCACTTTCCCCTCCTAATCTCATTTGCATCGAATGATTTGAAAACTTGTCCCCAATGCAAAGTAGTTAGCAAAACAGGTGCTTAATGATTGCAAATATAAAAAGTGTGTGGGCCGAAAAATTGTCGTCAGCTAGGGCTTTAGACTCATTAAAAAAACAACCTGTCGATGGCGACAACAACATCCATCTGTTTATAATCACGATCACTTTCAAAGTGGTGTTGCATTTTTCTTCAGGGGTCAAACGACACGCTTTTAACTTGAACAAGGAAAGAGACGACATTGAAAAAAGTGTGAAGCGTCGTGTCGTGCGGTGAAAATTTGAAAAATGTTTATTGGACAGGCAAAGAAAGTTCCTGGATACAACCATTTTTCATTTTCTAAATAGTACTATCATAGAAAAACTTCACGGGTCAAGTACTTATTTGGTTATACAAGAAGTGAAAGATTCAATATTTATTAGGTCTCAGTCGTAGATATAAGATTTGAAATTAATATCTATTATACCACACAAGGCAAAACGAGACGATCATCCATCCAAGAATAATCACCTCTTGTTGTTTGGGGACGTAGCCAGATGGTGTGCCAAGGTGGGCCGGACCCACCCTCTAAAATAATTATGGCCCACCCAATTTCCAAGGCAAGGAACTGTATGTATGTATGTAATATACTAAAATTGATAATTCAACGCTTTAAATTATATTTTTTCTCTAACGATGATAAAATTTTGTATTGTTATTGCAAATATGCCAATGTATAGAATTTCTACAGAATCGGCTGAGAAGAAATAAAGTGAAATTTGATTACAAGATTCTACCCATCAACTAAATCGACAAAATAAAAGAATTTAAAAAGGTTTCAATATTCCACAGGTTACATACTTATTTGATTACCGGGGAAGGGAAAGATTTAAGTAGACAAAATATTTTTTAAACCAACAAGGACATATCCTATATAGGAGTGGAGAACCGTTAATCTGACCCTTACTATTTTGCTAAACTCGGTAATCCGAACGCCCCCCCCCTTAGGTTAGTGATAAAACAGATATTAAAAGCGTAATTTTATTATTGACTAAAATGTAGTTTCTAACACTCTATTTGATTAATATAAATGGATGAAAAAATGAACTTTTTTAATACTCTGGCTGCTTTTCTTAATAAATTATCCACAATCTATTTTTCGATTTAATTTAGGATTTAAATAATTAAATGGCGAATCAATGGAAAGTCAGCCTAAAAATAATGTGAACCTCAAATTCCGAATAAAACAATTTATTAGAAGGCCATTTTCATCCTTTCAAAAAATTTTGCAGGATCTTACCTTCTTCTTCAGGGCTTAAAAGGGTCAACGAAGAAACCTCCTTCTTGTCTTTTTTAAAACACTGATTTTACTTGACTTGTGTTAGAGTTTGCATTAACTTTAATAGAATATTTTAATGGCAACTGTAACAAAAAAAAAAAAAAAAAAATGAAACAAGGTGTAATATTTACAAATGTTTTTTAGATCAAAAATTTAGAAAATTCAAGGATTAATTAGATTAGAGTCGAATGTACATGAACTTAAATATTGATGATGAAAATATTTTCACAAACCTGTAGCTTCTTCTACTTCTAGATGATATTCTCTGATAGATTTGGGTTGTAGATAGCCAAATATATATTTATACAAGATTCATCCGAAAAGACTTTGGGTTGTGAGTGAACAGAATTGACACGAAACTAAATAATGATCTTAAATAATTTTGGCTTAACAATTGCTTGAGCATCTCGCTTCACTCTCTTCTGATGTTGAGCAAATAGTAAAACTGCTCCCGAGAGAATCCCTTTATTATTAGGTAATTTTCATAGTATGCGTTTCTAAGCTGTTGAACTGCACATTTAGCTAACTGAGACTTAACTGCATAAGCAAAATTCTCCTTTCTTGATAGTGAGATAAGATTGCTCTTTAAAACCAAGTTGTGTCAGCTGACTCAGGATTTCTGCATCTGCTGCTAGTGCTATCTGCTCATATTCTATTTTCTAATATTATTTTATATTAATCTATCTTTATATTCGGCGACTGTGGGTCAGTGGTTAGAGTGTCGGGCCGTTGATCTGAAGTACGCTGGTTTGGGACCTAGTCTCGGCTGATCCTCTTGGAAAGCAATGACAACCTACCAAGAGTATACTTGTCTAGTAAACCTCTCCAAACTAGCCGTTCGGAACCGGCGTTAAAAAATAGGTCCCGTATATCTGTGTAAAATAACTAAACACACTCAGCACATGTATATGTGGATAGTCGCCGACGCCTGTTTCGGGTATGGCACTCTAAGAAGAAGATATTCGTATTAATTTGTAAATTTTTTGGCTATGAATGTTATAGAATCCGAGAAAAAGCTAAAGTTTACGTCTTCAAAATAATGAATTTATAACGAGATAGAAAAGGTTTTGAATAATGCAACTTGATGAGAAAAATTCATAATAAATAAATCCATGATGGGATTCCTGTTTATATTTTAAAATTTTCTATATGGATATAGATATTTTAACTTGAGGTAAAATTAAAACAAAATTAATTTATTATTTATTTGAAACGTTTCCAAGCTAATGGTTTCATTTGTTAGTCTTAATAACCATTCTTTGTTAAAAATAAATATACAATTATAGATAGATCATTCATAAGAATTTATACAAAATATTCATCAACTTATTGCCTGATTATTTTTGGATTGAAGTAATAAATAACATCCATTATAGGAGAGGGCAAATGTCTCCTTGTTGATATCCCTGTAATGAATGATTCGTGAATGCACCTCTCTAACTTCGGTTATCATATAAATATCTGTGATTTTAGTTACTTTTATTTAACCCTGTCTCTCTAATTAAATTGTTTTCCTAGGTAAAATCGAAATGTGACTTACTACTACTATGGAGCCAAATTTATGGACATTTTGTACACATACTTATTTCCGATACATTACAATATTTCATTAATTTCAAGAATTAATTGAGAAAATTTTAATTAAATTTTAATGTGTACAATGGGACTGCATTTATTGAACAATTTCGCTACTTGCAATTTCAACTTTAAAAGATAAGAATAAATGGATATTTGTATAAAAAATTCTTATTTATTATTCATTAAATAATCACGGCATACCCCCATCTAAGGACTCGCGTACCCCACTTTGGAGACCACTGTTCTAGATAGATAGACGACAACCGTCGGATAAATGCAATTAATATATGAATAAATACATATGCATGTCATACTCGATCCTCATAAATAATTAGTACCTTTAAAAATTATGTTAGAGGTCTTGGAATTTTAGATTGTGAATTTTTTGGTTCGCAATATCTAAAAGGTTGCCTACCGCTGATCTAGACCACCAGCAAGATGAGCAAGATGGCTAAATACATGACCGTAGTCAGAGGGGTGGTAAGGGTGTCAAACCCCACCCCTGCGAAATGTTGAAGTAAACAGGATATAAATAAAACGTTCGATAAAAATTTAATAAAAATAATACTCTTATAAAGCAACCAGGGCGTCAGGGAGGTCATGTCTTCCACTCCTAGGAGTATATCCCTACTCCCTTAACCACTCGGCGGGTAGCTAACCCCCCCCCCAAAAAAAAAATTAACTAATTTTTATTTTTCTGGCTACGGCTTTGGCTAAATAATATATTGATACTTTTTCGGGAAGTGGCTTAAATTAAAATTATTTTAAAAAATCTCTTTTTTAACTCGCACTTGGCTGGCTTGTAAAATGAAAATGAATCACAAGTTTCCTGTATTTGATTGGATCGCGAATCGAATGCGGATGATTTTTGTCAAATATTAAGTGAAAATAATATCCGAATTTATAAATTTCTAACTTGAAATAATGAAGTTAACAGATCGAGCAGGCTGAACTGGGAGATTGAATATATAACATCTCAGAATACAAATCCATTTGATGATCCATATTAGTGTTTGATATAAAAAGCGTCATGCGGGCTAATCGCGAAATGATGCTGGATTATAGCTAAATGGATCACATCTTTTTCATTCTCTCTTGGTCCAGACTTAAGACTCAGCAGACTCCAATAGCCTCAACCAGCAGTAGTCTCACGATATATATCTTATTTGAAAAGCGCGATCAAAAACAATTATCGTTAATGTATTAATTATTCTTTGATATATTAATAAGAAAATTAATTTCACTATTTAAAATGGAAATGTTTTTTTTAATAAATATTTTTAATATTAACATGTCAAACAAAGAAACGTAGTTGTTCGAGCCATGAATGAGACAAATAGAAAATTCTAAACATTTGTTATATATTTTCATTGACCAAGACAATTTTAAAATGAGATAATATATTCCATTTCGCGTATATTAGCGGCACGCGTGTGTTTCCTTCTGATTCTGCTGCACGCCTGGGAAGAAGAAGCTATACGAGCCTGCGACCCTCAACCTAACAATCTTCAAATCACTGTTATTGCAGTAGATGGACCGGTGCATAAATCCAAGATAATCGTAGCGTCTGACAGCTCCAGGGTTCTCTCACTGCATGACTGGATTTGCATTTACACTACTACACCGTTCAAAAGGGCATAAAAATAATATATTGAAGAAGAGTCTCAGCTATTTGGCGCTGGCTGCTTTAACAGATAATTTATTATTTCTAAATTTCAGCCAATTTTCAAGGATAAAAAACATTAATCAAAAAAACAAGAATGTCACTTTCCCTTATATCGTATATCAAAATGTTATTCATCTTTTCAATTTCGACGAACATTTTATATGCTTCTCCAAGTCATATTTAATCAATCGAGATTCATTCACTTCACAATATATTTCTTTTAAGTTTATAGTTTATACAGATTGGTCGTGAGTTCTTGATAACAGAGGAGGCCCTAGTTCCAGACTATACTAATATGTTTTAAAAACAATCGTATTTTGAACTCTATAGTTTTTTTTTAATGATAATCGTTTATAAATGCAATATAATTCTAATTTATAAGTTATAATTATATTTATAAGTTAATATTCTATTTATATATATAATAAATTATATTTATATTACATTTGTAACTATAATTATAAGTTTATATTATTATTTAGACTAAGTATACTAATACGTTTTAAAAACAATCGTATTTTGAACTCTATAGTTTTTTAATGATGATAGCTGTAACTATACATTTTAAATAACGAATCGTTTATATTGCAATATATTTATAATTTATAAGTTATAATTATATTTATATATTTATAATTTATAAGTTATAATTATATTTATATATATTATATATTTATATTTATAAGTATAATTATAAGTTTATAATTTGTTGCTATATAACAACAAAACACATTTTCTATATTCAATCGGGTAATGGACCCCATGAGAAACAACAGATAAAATATTTCTAATTAAAAAGACTGACGACGAAGATCAAGCCTTCCTGACTATAGTCTCAAAATTTATTTATATTTAGTATGTATATACTTATATGAATATGTTTATTTGCATGAAGCAGAGGACAACCTCATTGTTTTCTCTTTATTAATCAACAACTCTGCTTTTCAATTTTGCTCCAAGTGAAAAAATATATTTTAAATTCTTCCAAAACTTAAGTGTCTTATGTAGAATTTAAATTTGATAAATTAAAGGTTTTTTTTAGTCACATAAAATAAATACATACATTAATTTTAATCAATTATTATTATTTATTTGATTGATTAATCAGAGAGCTTTGATCACCCCTGGTTGACCATCTTCACTAGTACTGAAAATTGAAACATTTTATAAGATTTTTTATACAATTACACAAAATAAAAACCACACAATTTCACATTTATACATACAATTTCGTTAAAGATTTGGAATTTGTCACTTTGCATATATAACTCCTTCTTAAATTAGTAACATGGATATTTCAATAATTTATAAACACTTGTCAATGATTAGAATCTATTTTGAACTGATGATCAATTTAATATTTTTTATTATATTTTACTCGGATATTTCAATAATTTATTAACACTTGACATTGATTAGAATATATTTTGAACTGATGATCAATTAAAGATTTTTAATTACATATTTTACAATCAAATCTCAATTAACTATATCTCTCATTACATACTCGTAAATTTAAGATTTCGAATTGGGTGTTTTTATTTTTGATTATTTATATGTATTTTTTATAAAAGAACTTGAAAAAGTTCCAAATATTAAAACGTGACGTTGCTATTAAATCAATTTTTGATTTGAAGTCCAATTCTCTAAGAATTTATATTTTACATTTTTAAATATACCTATATTTGCATTATATTGTGTATAAATACTTTAAAATCAAATACAAAAGTATCTAAGAATCCTTATTTAACATTTCTAAATATAAGATTGGAGTAATTTTTGGAGACGGACTGATAAGTGAAATTGAGTGGATATTAATGAGGCAGTCCAAAAAAGAGGATAATTTATACTAAATTTTTATTCATAAACCGACGTTATTATAATTCTGCTGAGAATGAAATACAATATATTATTGTTACTGCCACTGAAAGAGGAGACAGGGGAACGTAACATTGGATTTCCATCAGTGACTTCTCAAAACCCTGAAGAAGGAGTGAATAGCCTCCGAAACGCCGGTTTATGAATAAAAAGATTTTTATGGACTGCCTCATCAATATCCACTCAATTTCTAAATATATTTGCAATATATTGTGTATGAATTCTTTAAAATAATCCAATTTCCCTCCTGCCAGATTGATTGGGTCGCGCTTATCAAGTCCCAGTTCGCGCCTTCCTGCTGGCTTCTTCAATTCATTTATCTACTAGCGCTGAGTGAGCTTGACCAAGCTGTCGACCGCTTAACCTTTATTATCACACCTGCGTGGATTCTTGAGCTCTTTGGCATTGTCATCTTGTAAGTACATACCAATGAATATCATTTCTAGTTCTTAATATTTATTAAATTCTAAAAAAATAGAAAAATTGTTCCTATATTATCTCTCTGACTTCCAGATTATTATAATGATTAATTTAATTTTTGCTTTTTCCTAATTGAAAATTCCTTTATCTTAATATTATATAAAAAGAGAAGGTGATGTTTAATCATTCATTCATCTATCAACGTACAGCCTAAACCGCTTGGCCTAGAAAGATGACATTTGGAGTGTATATTCTTTCAAAGATTTATGAGTGTGCTAAGAAAGGATTTTTGAAATTCGAACCCTAAAGGTGGGAAAGGGCCCCAAAATGTGTTTTCAGAGTTTTTCAAGATCTCTTAAACCAGAAGATATGGGTTTCCTTTAGAAAGATGAAGCATTGAAATACAAAAAAAAAAAAAACATATTTGAGTATTTTGCTCTATTTGTCCCCGAAATGGAGATATATCCATTTTGGGGTAAATTTTTGAAATTTTTAAAGTGCTCTATATTCTCGAGTTTTTAAGTTTTAGCATTCAAATTTGGTACATACATTTATTAATGCTAAATCTCGGGAAAGTTTTTTTTATTTTTTAAAATTTGACCCCTGAACTGGAAAATTGGGGATTTTTGATTTTATGGTCTAAAACAAAAGGCTTCGTATCTTTCTTGACCTTGGACCAAACTCAACCAAATTTTGTATACATAATCTGTGGGCCTCTAGGGAGCTAAAAATGCAAAAAATGGGTGCCGGGGTGGGGTGCGGGAATTGAATGCAGGGGTGGGGGTGGAATGGGTGGGAAGGGTGCGTAGGGGGGGTGCAGGGTGAGTCCGGAGGTGGAATGGGATTGGGGTGCGAGTTCGGGGGTTGGGTTGGGGGTGGAATGCACGGGTGGAGTGCAGGGAGCCTAGGGTGGGGGTTGGGGTGGAATGTGTGGGAAGGGTGCGTAGTGGGGTGCATGGTGGATAGGGAGTTGGAATGGGGTCAGGGTGTGGGGTTGGGGGTCCAGGGGGCCGCCGAAGGCGGGCTTCTCAGCTAGTAAAAAATAAAATATCTTATTTTCATAAATCTAATTCTATGATCTAAAATCACGAATGTTTAGATTTAAAAAAAATATTATTACCTTTTGAAAATCTATTTTTTTTTCTTTTTTGAATGATACTAGTATTAATGCACAAAGTTTCAACCCTTAGTCCGGGGTTGATACTTACATTGTAAAAGAAATTACCGGGACTGAATCTTAATTGGATAGAGTTAATTATTTTAGATATACAGTAAACTCAATACTATTTAATATATTTTTAATTTTGAAACTTAGGTTTTAATAATTGTTAGGGAACGTGATGTTGATTATTAGTGAAACATTATTTAATAATAGTTAACTAAGTGTATAATTAGTAAAAAAATATTTATTTTAAACATGGATAGATTGTTGCTATTTGAACTTCCGTTAAATCACAACAAAAATAGTTAAATAATGACGTTTACTCTCTTTATTTTAGACTTTTCCAAGTTCTTTATCGTTTCACATTAGTCTTAATAGAAACAATTCATATTTAGGAGCTTGAAAAAGTCTCAAATAAAGACACAAAACGTCGCTATTAAATTAATTTTGCTTTGATATTACCTCCTCATTGGTCATGCAACACAAGCCATCAAACATGATTACAAACTTTAATTATAGCATGCCATATATTTTTCAAATGGGATTTATTTAGTTTCTATTAGAATATATAGGATGTTCATATGCAGAAGGTCGAATTCTTTACTGGGATTGAAATAAATATATTTTTTTTATTAAATATGAGGTCTAAGATATCCTTCTAAAAATCTATTTAAGTGAAATGAGACTGAATTTTTTTATATTTAATTCGCTCTAAAATGACGGTGTAAGACGGTCCAAAATTAGGTATATTTAGATGATTTGTATGCCTATCAGAGGTGACCAAATTTAAAATTATGAAAAATGTTCACTTATCAAGGAAAAATAAGAACGAATATGCTCTTTCTAGCATTTAAGAGAAATAAGGCACCAAATCTCTTGGCATGCGAGCCCTAATCGCACTTACCGGATTTTTTTTTTAGTTCATTTGTGAAAAGTTTTCCAATTTTTTTTTAAGTCACTTTTGAGATTGATTATCCACGTCTCATACATTCTTAAGATCTTATCGAGAAAATTAATTTCCATTTAGTTCTTTTTCTTTTTCTCAATGGGCCTGATGATGAAAGTCAAGCCACTCGTAAAGGCCATAGAGTCATTTCTAAGTGACTCGGAAATCAAATATTATAATAATAGAATAAGTGATAGAGACATGCGAATGAAAGAGCTCGATCATTCCTCGAGAGCCGGAATTTCGATTGAAGTGAATCGAAACGGACAGCGTGGATGCTCGAATGCGTTCTCGAAATAACTCCTTCGTAGTCAATTTGTTGCCGAGGAGGGACCATGATGGGCAGCTGCTCTCGATCTATAGCCGGTAACGAAGCCATTCTTCTTGCGGAGGTTCGAGGTCGAAGGTCGGCTTGCGACATCCGTGTCTTCGGCGGCCCGGACGGAACGTCCATTGCGTAAGCCGGAATCCCTCATGGGGTGACCAGGCACGGCCCTTTAAGGTCCTTAAAACAGGCCCGAAACCATAAAGACCACCACGGGATTCCACTAATGAAATTGGTCGATTTGTGGAATTCGACACTAAAACAAGAATCGGAAAAAATAAAAATCGATAAGTATCTCTCGAATATGGTTAAGATGAAATTTTACTGGAAATTCAAAAAGTTAAGCTTTTTTTAAAGGTCTACCGGATACTATTTTTAAAATCCTTTTCTATTAATTTTCTAAGAAATTTTCCTAATTTGGCAATCGGGTAGTAAAAACAAAAAATTTCTAATACATTGGAATTTATGATTTTTTTTAAATATTAGATGATTTGATCATCATGAACGCCGCCAGAATCATTTTAGGAGGATTAAAATTTGTGGACCTCCACCCATTTTGGTTGAGTTTGATCCAAAGGCTTGGAACTTTAATTTTTATACCCCCCTTCCCCATTTTGGGTGGTTAGTTTTTGCATTTCTGGTCCTCTGGGGGCCTACAGATTATATAAACAAATTTTGCTTTACTTTGGTTGAAGGGGTAGAATTTTCATTTTTTTACCTTCCCCCCTTTTGGGTGGGTTTTTGAGGATTTTTTTAAGTAAAAGTTGTCAGAAATCTCATCTTCTACAACTTTGCTTCTGACTGAATTTGCTGTAGATTTAGTAGTATAGATGTTATTTTATAATTTCCATTATTGAATCCACAAAACCCCCTTTTGGGGTCAAAATATTAAAATATTCTATAGCTTCGATTTTAAGTTAGAAGACATCTGATTCAAACACAAAATTTCATAAGAATAGCTCCAGCCGTTTTTATGCCAAGTAGTAAGGAAATTGCGAAGACAGACAGAAAACAGACAGGAATTTTTTTGAAGGTGTTTTCTTTGATAGCTTTGCTTGAAACATGTCCATCCAAAATTTGAGGCGATTTGGACCAATGTACAGACCTAACCTTAATTTTTATATATATGGTATAGATAGATATATAATATTTATGTATAAGTATTGATAGAGTTTTTCTTTAGGAGACGTACTGGTATAAATATACAATTGGATGTTGATGAAGGCAGTCCAAGGTGGTTGTAAAAAATAAGACTATATCAGTTTTACTATTTTACATTTATTCGATAACCGACGTTTCGGAGATTTACTCTCTCCTTCTTCAGGGTCTATATAATTGAGGGGAAGACGAACATCAATTAGTATTGGGATTTTCATATGTCATTCACAATACATAAAATACAAAACAATATATACAAAATAAAATAAGAATTATAGATCTACTTACAACGAAAAGTCAATGAAAGTATATCAATTCATAATTACTTCTTGTCTCCTTTGACAATGCCAAGAAAACATTTTAAAATTTCATCTCGATAGAAAAAGCAATTGATGATTAATGTGTTCATGAGATATATATAAATGAATGTATAACATGTCCCCTCCAAATCACTTGATGCGCAGCGTATCGTTGCGCATATATAGTTTTTTTTTTATATATTACAATTATTTATATAATAATAATATCGTCATCATCAGTCCCAAAATTTTATAGGTATATTTATTTGCATCAAACAGAAGACAAACTCATTAATTTCTGTTTATGAATCAACTACTCTGATACTCTTGTCAAAACAAAATCTATTAAATTAATAATAATAATACCATACATATAACATTTCAGAAAGCCTTAGGTTCCCACCCCCGATATACACCATATATGTACTGTTATTGCAATGAATTAAAAAAATAATAATTTAAAAAAAAATTAGATTATAATATTATATAAATTCTAAAATGATTATCCTTATAATTTATAAAATAAATAATTACTTAAATAATTAAATTATTTTTTTTTTTTTTTTTTTTTTTTTTGGCTTTTCGGCCTTTCTAGCCATAAGCCCAATTACGATACTAGCTATATTTTTAAAATTTGTCTCTACCCCCGGGGGTCAGATTTTAGCTGGCTGCCTCGAGTCGGATTCGAACCCGGGTCCCCTGGTTAGCTCGCTGTCACGCTACCGCCTAGCCTACCGACCCCCCAATTAAATTATTTTATTTATTTAATTAAATATTTTTTAAAGCTCTTTGAACCTGATTGTCTTGTCTTAAATGAATTCTCTTTGACCCGCTTGGACAGGCGCTATCATTGCATTGCTAATTATCAGTACTCTTAGACTCCCCACTCTCTTTGTCTATCAATCCCAGGTGCCCGGGCACAGCCCGTCCCCCAGTAGCTGTGACGCCATTAACTAGAAACTTAATCTCGTGTTAAAACTTGTGAATACTCAACAATTTTTCTATTTTATGTGAGTTCTAATTGATTTTTATAAATATTTATACTTAATAGTAAATATGATATGAAATGAAGTGAAATCCATGCAATATAAATAAGATTTTAATCGATTCTCACATTTTTCTTCACAGGCCAGGATTTTCTCAAACAAATTTCGTACGATTTGGTCAATTAGCTTCTAATCTGCAAAGATCTCGCAATTTCTTCCCTTTGGTGAGTGTTAAATTATTGTTTTCTTATTTAAGAGTAATGATTTAGTCCTTATAGTACCTATATTAAAATAACAACAACATGTGAGTGTGTGTGTGTGTGTGTGTGTATGTGAGCTGGACTCGAGCCCATGTCTCCAGCATTGGAATCTCTTAGCCAACTTTATGAGCTTAAAATAATGAGAGGAAATCTGTAAAGCCAAAGCTTTCTAAACTAAAGTCTCTAACAAATAAATCATATATATTCATATATATATAGGTATATATTTATGTTCATTAAGCAGAGGACAAGCTCACTGATTCAATAGAAAATATCTTTTCATTTTTAAAATAATGTTTTTTTAAAACGATACATATTAGGGGACATATTGAAAATGCTTTTATATAAGTAATTTTATATGTTCAAGCTAAATTTATAATTTTAATTATTTTTCTTCAATAATCAGCATGCAATGATGATAAAGACGCCCTATTATAATTATAAATATTTCTTTTCAATAATCACCATGCGATGCTTATAAAAGCGCCCTTTCTTGGTTTTATTCTTTTCGCTTAACCTTACAATTATTTATTTATTTCTTCAAGCCTATATGAATTATCAAAATAAAATTAATTTTCTGGTTTATTAAATACATAAGATGTTTCTTAAAATTTTCATTATTCTAAAGAAATTAAATCAATGAAAAATCAAATAGTTTTTGTTGAAAAGATTTTGTTTTGAAGCGAGTAGCAGAGTCGTTGATTCATAAAGAGAAATCAATGAGGTTGTCCTCTGCTTGATGCAAATAAACATATACATATAATATACCAAATATAAATATGTATAGAGAATTGATGGAAGGCAGCCCAAGGATAATGAAAAAATAAAATTCCGATAAAATAAATTTATTTGAAAGTCATTTTTATCCTCTTAAAAACCTACGTTTCGGAGGATCTTCCCTCCTTCAAAAATGACTTTCCAATAAATGTATCTTATTCGGAATTTCATTTTTTTCATTATCCTTGGACTGCCTTTTTATCAATTCTCCATTGAAAAAGGGGGCGTAGGGTCAAAAAATGAAAATCTAGACTCAACCAAATTTTGTATACATAATCCGTGGTATGAGGTCAAGGGTCTGAAAGACTTGGATTCACTGATCAATGCGCTCTCGGTTTAAGGATATCCAAGGCGCAAGATCAGACCGATTTAGTAAGTTAAGAGGCATCACTCGGCTAGTTTTTGGGTTGGTTCTAGTGACCTCTCTCTTATGACTATTAACGGGTTCATGAGAGGTAATATACCTTCGTTTAACATATTAAAAGTTATAGGTATTTATTATTATGTTATAGGTATTTTTCAAATTCATTTAATTTTAATTTTTTTAAATTAATAATTAATTTTTGTTGAGATTTTTTTTTTTTTTTATAAATTAATAAAATGTTTTCTTTAAACATATAAGGCTGCAGGGAAATAATCCACGGAGACGATTTTATAGCAGAAGTGGGAATAATGCTTATTTTGTTTAAATTCCAAAACCCATTTGAGAGACACCTATTCCTCCACCCTTACACTTGATCAACTTTCCCTTTTCTTTGATAATGCAAGGATCTTTTCGAGATCCATAGGGACTGCAACTTACTGATTCACCCCTTCTTGCACTCGATTCCATTAAAAAAAAAAAAAAAAATAGTAAAACTATCAGTCTAGTGAAAGAATAGTTGTATTTCCAAAACAAAAAGTATAAAAAAAAAGAAGAAAAAACACTAATACATACTTATATAAGAAGCTCTCGTACGGTTGTAGCTCATGAGCTGAAAGCTGCATCGGCATTTAGTTTTAATAAAACTCAAAGCCAATATTCACCTTTATAGCCAAAACCAAAAAAACAAATGCCAATTCATCAAATTTTGTAAAGAGCATATCGAGGTTTTGAAAAGTTTTCACATTTTACTTCAATAAATTAGTATTTTTTGGATATTTTTCTAAATAATTTCTTCTCACTTTTCACATTACATATATAGTATGTAGATTATTTCATTGAAAATATTTCTTTATTACTTTAAATTATAAGCTCTTTGATTAATTTTTTTTTTAAGATCGAGTGGCTATACTTTGAGCTTACTCGGGATCGAATTTGGCTTCAGTCAGAATAATTTTCATCTATGTCGACAATACTACAAATTTCAATAAATTCAGAGAAAGGCAAAGGAACACCACTCTTGTGAACAATTTCCCAGGAATCGTCGACTAAGTCATTTTGAAGGATAAGGTCATCGGCTGCCTGCGAGATTAACATCCTATTTTAACGCCGAGGTTAGTACCATATACTTAATCATTTATTATATTTCTAAATTTTTTAGAAAAATTAAAAAAAATATAGGAGAATTCAAAAATCTTCTCATATAATAGTTTTATTTTTTTCAAATTATCAATCAAATATCAATGATTAAACTCTTTGATTTACAAATTAACTTCCCCTTGTCTTATAGAGTCCAATGCTTTAGTCGAATAAATTAGATTTATCAATCTTTATATGTCTATCTTACCTCCTTTATCATCACATTTAATATTCATTTGTACAATTTCTTTTTTTCTAATTTATTTTTTTCATTTTCTTTTTCATGGATCCACTTCATTGATGTCTCGATGTTGTTCTTCCTCCGATTCATTTATATATCAACAGTCACCAAACTTGAGTATATCATTTTTTTATATAATTAATTTTTAAGTGCTTTTTTTACAGGATACCCCTCTAGTTAGAATCAGTTATTACTTTAATATTTAATTTATTTCCATTAGAATAAATTCAATTTAAATTTCTAAATTATTGCTTTTATAATTTTTATATACTACTAATTTTCAAAAAATTTAAAAAACTTAAGTAAATATTCAGTAAATTCAATTTTGAATCAAATTAATATCAATTACTTATATAAGTACTAAAATTTGTCAAATTTAAATTTTTGGCAATTCATTAAATTAATGAATAAAAATCATTCAATAATTTAATTTTTTGATAATTTTCTTGAAATTAATCAATTTTTAAGATAAATAGAAAATTAGTATTAGGAATTTTCAGTTCCCCATTTACCATAATGTCGCCCAACGAGGGATTCGCTTTTGGATCAAATCAGGTAATTTAAAAATTATATTTATAAACATATATACTGTAACCTGCCCAAACTTAACCTTCGACTTACTGACACTCCAATAGCTCACGAAGTGTGCTATTGAAAGTCTCGATCAGTCCGGCCAAGTTTGGTGGTTGTCTATCCGCCCTATTTAAGATGTTTAATATATCAGTAACCGTGGGGGTGTGCGCTTACACTATATGCGGATAGGGTTACTGATAAGGCTATCGAATAAATTCGATAGATATAGTCGAATTTCGCTTGTTGATCAAGATTAATAGACGATCCTGGAGTCCTCTGTGAATTATTATGGTAACGATGAGATAGGAGAGTTGGATAAGGTTTTTGGGTCAGTAAAAAGAACACAATTTATTTAGGTTTTAGATAACTGATTTTAGCAGTATTCAAGATTTTAATGATGAATGTTTGGTTCAGCACCGAATAATTCGATATAAGCGACAATACAACAATTTTATAAAAACAACAAAATTCAATTATTCTTTTAAACTGTTTGTTTACAATCTTATTATAGATTAATAACAATACTCTTTAAAAACCACAATTTTACTTATAACCAGATCGGTTATAAATTATAGTTATTAAGTAACAATATTTAACAATATCAGTTATAATTCCTATTTATAGAAATTTCAAATAAACGACGTATTTTATAACAATGACAATTTAAAAACTATTTATAGAAAAATCCTTTTATAAGGTGTATTTATGAAAATATCAGTTTATTATGGTTATTTATAGAAGATTCTAAAGATATTTATTTGATTTAATTTTAGATAAATTTTACGATTTATTTATAAATAATCTATTTATAAATTCTATTTATAGAGTACAACTATTTTTAATTGTCTATTTATAGAATAAACTATTTATAACTGTTTAATTATAGAAAGTTTAAAATATTTTATTATAATCCAAATTTTATTGGTTGTTATACAATCCCCTAATATAACATCTAATTATAGCAACAATCTATTTTTATCATATCAATTCTATTTATAGATTTTTATTTCAATTGTTGAAATCAAAATTTCATTGTTGAAATTGAAATTCTATTGTTGTAAATTCTATTATTAGAATTGTCTAATTGTTGTAAAATTTATTTATAAATTTTATCTAAAAATAGATTTATAACTATGGAGGGATATTGTTCTCCTTTGAGATTAAAATTTTATTTTGAATTTTAAAAATTTCTATTTATAGATTTTATAAATAGTTTTTTTAGTTATTTTTAGCTTAAGGTTATTAATAGCTTTCTATAAATAAACTATTATTCTATTTTAATATTTTTAAAGTTTATTTATAAATTCAAATTATAAGTTCTCTATAAATATCTTAAATTTTATTTTAATAATTTTTAAAATTATTTCTCTTTTTAATAATAGGTTTTCTATAAATAGCCCTAATAGACTTTTGAATTTTAACTTTGATTTTTAATAATCGTTTGAATAAGTTTTATTTGAACTTTATTTTAAAATTGATTTATTAATAGAATATTCTATTTTTTATAATTCAGTTATTATTATTCTTTGGTTTTAAAATAATTTCATATTAAATTCTATTATTGATAAAATCAGTATTGTTACAATTATATTGTTGATTAATTAATCAGTTAATTATTTATTATTATGATTCATGCAGGTACCTGACTTATTTTATATAGGCCTTGTTAATCATTTATTATTAGTTAATTATTTTGTTTATAATCAATTATTATCAGTTCTTAATCTAAGCTCTTAATTCAATTTTTATTCTTTTTAAAATATTTTTATGCAATGTTCTTTTTCGAAACAAACAATTTAAATTTTCTATTTTCAAATTACAATTCAAATTACAAGTATTATTTTATTAATTTCCTTTAACAATCCCTTTTTAACATTTCTTTTGACGTTTAATCATATGTTTAAATAAAATTTCAATTATTTATTATTCTATTTATTTATATCAACTATTTAAAATAACTCGAGATTACATTTATATTTTCAATTCAAATTAATAATATCAAAATAAAAACAAACATTTCCTTAATCTTCAAATAGGCTTGATTTATTAATTTCCTTTTAATTTTAATAATTTTCTCTTTATCTAACTTGCTTTGTTTACCTTTTAAAAAAAACTCTTTATTTCTTACTTTATTTATTACGACTCATATTCAATTCTATTATCTCTTCAAATTTCTCAGTACAACACCAAAACAAATCGTCGCGCGTTGAAGCGAGGCATTTGATTTTCTTGAAAAAAACACAGCGTCGCTAGATCATCTCCTCTGATCGTTATCTGCTTCAGCCCCCTTGAGATACTCTGTACTTTTTTATCCCTTCTTGGACCACGACTATTAAACTCTTCTCCTATTCCCTTTTCCAATTTTTTCCTTCTATTCTCTATTATCTGCGTGGCGACAGAGATCCCTGCTTCTTCGCAGATGAACAAACTTACAGATAGATCATGTAGACGAAGTTCAAATCCGCGATATCAAAACTCGCCACACTCGATTACACATTGATATGCTTTAGTATTGTTATTATTACTCAATTAATTAATTATAAAATAGCCTTCATTGAATACTTCTAGGAAATGCTCTCTTACTAATAAACTTATTTAATTTTTAAATCATTTACTATTTTATTGTTACTTTGGTTAAATTTATAATTTAAATAATTGTTAATTATTATCCTAAACATATGATCCGTTTTATTATTTCAACATTTTACTTTAACATATTACTATTTACTTCAATTTCAATTAATTTTATAATCATTATCTGAACTTAACGTTTCCATTATTTTACTTTAATTTCTATTGTTACAATTATTTGTATTGTTTAATTAGGTTATTAATTATTGTATTATTACAATTAACATTATTACAGAATTATTACAAGAGCTTAGGATAAATAGCGTTGGTTGCCATTTGGAGAGCACTGAACAGCAAGCTAGTAATTCTCATCACATAAGAATTATAACTAACATTCACACATATTAAAAACTAAATAGTTAGTGTATTTTAGTTATTGTAAAGTGTTTCGTTTTGTACTTATCAAGATACAAGGTGTGAACAAGCCGCTTGGTTTTATTGCCCTTGAAGCACGTGTTCTTTCATCCACGTTTGGCGTCGTTTCTTTAATTCGGTTATTTGCGTAGATTTTTGCAAATCATTCACTGAACACTGCATTATGGGCTTGATGAACACTTTTGTAATTGTTATACTATGAAAACTTTATTATAAATCCCGATTACGTTGGATTATTAAAAGTATAACAGGTGTTTCTCTAAACTCGCTGTCCGTGACCTTGGCCTCTGTCCAACTGACCCACTCACGCTCAACCGATTTCCGGTCACTGATTCCTTTTCCACCCAGTCTGATGGCAGCACCAATCAAAGACTGATCAATCAACGTCACCTATCCCCCATGATTTGAATTATATTCAAATTTGAATATTCATCCGTCATTCGAATCAAGAATACTGCCTTTACTCTTATAAAATAATTAATTAAAATACTAATTTTGATGACTAATTAATTAATAAAAAAAAATGAAAAAAGTGGGCATGCAACATATCCCCCCCGGAAGTTTGGATGAAACAACACCGTTATTTCAGTCGAACTTCCCTATCTACCTTCAACCATTTTTTCCCTTTTTTTTTTTGTTTGGGTAGTTGGGCGTTGTCGGATGGATGTAGGATAATGTATGCAACTCCATGATTTTCAATTTCAAACAAAATAAAACCAACATCTCATTCAACTTGATTGGCTTTTTGCCCAATACAAGTTGTTGATTCAGATTCTTTCTTCTGAAATGTTCGAACCGTCTTGGTTCTTAAATACTAAATTTCCTTAACCTAACTATCCTACTTCTAGACTAGACTAATACCTAAACTTAAACTTGCTAATGCCAACTAAACCTAACTAACTAAAATACTTACTATCTAACTTATTACCTCAGGGCTACTTATTTGAGTAGTCCCTGGGTTTTCTACCTTACATTAATTTCTTACTAACTATATAAACTAAAAGAAAACTAACTAAACCTAATTAACTAACTTAAATACCTAAAAACCTAAACTTAACCTAAATACCTAACGTCAAAGTCTGTCTGGTCCGTCGTCTATCGTTGGTCAAAAAAAATTGTTCTATTAGGGACATACTTTAATTAAGGTCATTGTCAAAAAAAATTAACCTAGTCCTCTAAAAGGGGTGGAATTACTAATTGGCTCGTTTTGGAGGGTCAAGTGAAATCTCAGCCTGTTTCTTACTCGGTTTCTAAAAGAAACCTAGACCCTCAACTGTCAACGACTAGGTGGATTATAAGTTTTTAACTGTCTGATATTATATGTCCCTAATACTTCTTGTCGTATGCCTCTAATACTACAGGCCTTGCTTCCTACTACTCCCGCAACCCTGCGAGGTCCTCTACCAGACAAAAAGAATCCTAGGCCACCTCTCCCCGGCCTCAAAATTCCTAGTTCCTTGTATAGGACCTGGTACTCATTCTTGTATTTGTCCTTCATTTTGAATTTATTCAGACCTTGGTATTTTCGTTTCATCCTTCTGGCTCTCTCTACCACTAGGGTATCGAGAGTCAATTCAGGATTTGTATTTAATTCTTGAAACCTGTGTTGAGTCGGTTTCAGTTTGGGTTGACCGTTGTTTAGCGTGTAAGGGGTCATTCCCTTTCCCGCATGCAAATTGATATTAAACAGGTATACCACCAAATTGCTACCTTTATCACAGGAATTGTGTTGACAATAACTGAAGGGACGAAACAGTACAGCTAGCTCTCTCATTATCCTCTCCACCGGATTGAGTTGTGAGTTTTTATGGACGTTAGCCTACTCAGTATTCTGAGATCAGCTAACGTTCTTTTCTCGAGAGCACTAGAGAATCGATCCCCTCTGTCAGTCAACACTCTTTCTGGTTTCTGTTCAGATTGTTGTTCAACTTGGGTGGCCTCTACTGATTGTTTTGGTTGGTCGATAGACTCGTCAAGTAATTCAGGTTTACTGTCTGTTTCTTTTTCTGCCAATATGATAGGCAGTGGAAGTATTTCCTCTCTGGTAGAAAATTCTTTTTCAGCTATAATAAAAGTATTGACACTTTCAACAATGCTTTTCAGATTGTAATGTGAACCAGAGACGGATGTACTTTGGCGCAGCCCTGTTCTTGACATTATTCTTTTTGTATCGTTCGTTAAATCCTGTGCCATTTTTTTGGCCAGATTTCCGAGATTTTTGATGTCTTGTTGTACTACCTGGAATTGTTCCTGAGTTTGTTGGCTTGCTATTTCTTGTTTCTGAAATCTGTGATCTATTGCTTTAAATTGTTCTTGAGATTGTTGGCTTGTTGATTGAATTAGTTCCTGAGTTTTTTGGCTTACTAATTCTTGTTTCTGAAATTGTTGCATCATTGTTTGTTGCATCATTGCTTGAAATTGTTGCAACATCAGTGCATTTGGGTCTTGTGGTGGGATAGGGGTTAAGCTTGGGACGGGATGCTGTGGGTTTGGCCCTAGTGCTGATGTTAGGTTAGGGTTGGGTAATAGCTGGTTGGTACCCTGTTCTACTGGCGGAGTGATGTACACTTGAGCTAATTGCTGTTGGATTTGCTCATCATCCCCCAATTCGCCCATTGTATTATCTAGCAGAGCATCAACCGAGAGTTCAGACTGTATAACGCTGTCTGCGTTTTCCTCAGTCGATGTCTCCCGCTGTTCCCTATACTCCCTGTACTGACTCTCCCCCATCTCCCTCTCTCCACTCTCATCATCACCATGTTGTGACATTTTGTTGTTGTTTATGTCACTTTTCAAAGAATCACTCCAGGCCCTCTCTCCCGATCAACAGCGAAATCCCTGGCACCTCCACCAGATGTAACCTGCCCAAACTTAACCTTCGACTTACTGACACTCCAATAGCTCACGAAGTGTGCTATTGAAAGTCTCGATCAGTCCGGCCAAGTTTGGTGGTTGTCTATCCGCCCTATTTAAGATGTTTAATATATCAGTAACCGTGGGGGTGTGCGCTTACACTATATGCGGATAGGGTTACTGATAAGGCTATCGAATAAATTCGATAGATATAGTCGAATTTCGCTTGTTGATCAAGATTAATAGACGATCCTGGAGTCCTCTGTGAATTATTATGGTAACGATGAGATAGGAGAGTTGGATAAGGTTTTTGGGTCAGTAAAAAGAACACAATTTATTTAGGTTTTAGATAACTGATTTTAGCAGTATTCAAGATTTTAATGATGAATGTTTGGTTCAGCACCGAATAATTCGATATAAGCGACAATACAACAATTTTATAAAAACAACAAAATTCAATTATTCTTTTAAACTGTTTGTTTACAATCTTATTATAGATTAATAACAATACTCTTTAAAAACCACAATTTTACTTATAACCAGATCGGTTATAAATTATAGTTATTAAGTAACAATATTTAACAATATCAGTTATAATTCCTATTTATAGAAATTTCAAATAAACGACGTATTTTATAACAATGACAATTTAAAAACTATTTATAGAAAAATCCTTTTATAAGGTGTATTTATGAAAATATCAGTTTATTATGGTTATTTATAGAAGATTCTAAAGATATTTATTTGATTTAATTTTAGATAAATTTAACGATTTATTTATAAATAATCTATTTATAAATTCTATTTATAGAGTACAACTATTTTTAATTGTCTATTTATAGAATAAACTATTTATAACTGTTTAATTATAGAAAGTTTAAAATATTTTATTATAATCCAAATTTTATTGGTTGTTATACAATCCCCTAATATAACATCTAATTATAGAAACAATCTATTTTTATCATATCAAATTCTATTTATAGATTTTTATTTCAATTGTTGAAATCAAAATTTCATTGTTGAAATTGAAATTCTATTGTTGTAAATTCTATTATTAGAATTGTCTAATTGTTGTAAAATTTATTTATAAATTTTATCTAAAAATAGATTTATAACTATGGAGGGTTATTGTTCTCCTTTGAGATTAAAATTTTATTTTGAATTTTAAAAATTTCTATTTATAGATTTTATAAATAGTTTTTTTAGTTATTTTTAGCTTAAGGTTATTAATAGCTTTCTATAAATAAACTATTATTCTATTTTAATATTTTTAAAGTTTATTTATAAATTCAAATTATAAATTCTCTAGAAATATCTTAAATTTTATTTTAGTAATTTTTTAAAATTATTTCTCTTTTTAATAATAGGTTTTCTATAAATAGCCCTAATAGACTTTTGAATTTTAACTTTGATTTTTAATAATCGTTTTAATAAGTTTTATTTAAACTTTATTTTAAAATTGATTTATTAATAGAATATTCTATTTTTTATAATTCAGTTATCATTATTCTTTGGTTTTAAAATAATTTCATATTAAATTCTATTATTGATAAAATCAGTATTGTTACAATTATATTGTTGATTAATTAATCAGTTAATTATTTATTATTATGATTCATGCAGGTACCTGACTTATTTTGTATAGGCCTTGTTAATCATTTATTATTAGTTAATTATTTTGTTTATAATCAATTATTATCAGTTCTTAATCTAAGCTCTTAATTCAGTTTTCATTCTTTTAAAATATTTTTATGCAATGTTCTTTTTTCAAAACAAACAAATTAAATTTTCTATTTTCAAATTACAATTCAAATTACAAGTATTATTTTATTAATTTCCTTTAACAATCCCTTTTTAACATTTCTTTTGACGTTTAATCATATGTTTAAATAAAATTTCAATTATTTATTATTCTATTTATTTATATCAACTATTTAAAATAACTCGAGATTACATTTATATTTTCAATTCAAATTAATAATATCAAAATAAAAACAAACATTTCCTTAATCTTCAAATAGGCTTGATTTATTAATTTCCTTTTAATTTTAATAATTTTCTCTTTATCTAACTTGCTTTGTTTACCTTTTAAAAAAAACTCTTTATTTCTTACTTTATTTATTACGACTCATATTCAATTCTATTATCTCTTCAAATTTCTCAGTATAACACCAAAACAAATCGTCGCGCGTTGAAGCGAGGCATTTGATTTTCTTGAAAAAAAACACAGCGTCGCTAGATCATCTCCTCTGATCGTTATCTGCTTCAGCCCCCTTGAGATACTCTGTACTTTTTTATCCCTTCTTGGACCACGACTATTAAACTCTTCTCCTATTCCCTTTTCCAATTTTTTCCTTCTATTCTCTATTATCTGCGTGGCGACAGAGATCCCTGCTTCTTCGCAGATGAACAAACTTACAGATAGATCATGTAGACGAAGTTCAAATCCGCGATATCAAAACTCGCCACACTCGATTACACATTGATATGCTTTAGTATTGTTATTATTACTCAATTAATTAATTATAAAATAGCCTTCATTGAATACTTCTAGGAAATGCTCTCTTACTAATAAACTTATTTAATTTTTAAATCATTTACTATTTTATTGTTACTTTGGTTAAATTTATAATTTAAATAATTGTTAATTATTATCCTAAACATATGATCCGTTTTATTATTTCAACATTTTACTTTAACATATTACTATTTACTTCAATTTCAATTAATTTTATAATCATTATCTGAACTTAACGTTTCCATTATTTTACTTTAATTTCTATTGTTACAATTATTTGTATTGTTTAATTAGGTTATTAATTATTGTATTATTACAATTAACATTATTACAGAATTATTACAAGAGCTTAGGATAAATAGCGTTGGTTGCCATTTGGAGAGCACTGAACAGCAAGCTAGTAATTCTCATCACATAAGAATTATAACTAACATTCACACATATTAAAAACTAAATAGTTAGTGTATTTTAGTTATTGTAAAGTGTTTCGTTTTGTACTTATCAAGATACAAGGTGTGAACAAGCCGCTTGGTTTTATTGCCCTTGAAGCACGTGTTCTTTCATCCACGTTTGGCGTCGTTTCTTTAATTCGGTTATTTGCGTAGATTTTTGCAAATCATTCACTGAACACTGCATTATGGGCTTGATGAACACTTTTGTAATTGTTATACTATGAAAACTTTATTATAAATCCCGATTACGTTGGATTATTAAAAGTATAACAGGTGTTTCTCTAAACTCGCTGTCCGTGACCTTGGCCTCTGTCCAACTGACCCACTCACGCTCAACCGATTTCCGGTCACTGATTCCTTTTTCACCCAGTCTGATGGCAGCACCAATCAAAGACTGATCAATCAACGTCACCTATCCCCCATGATTTGAATTATATTCAAATTTGAATATTCATCCGTCATTCGAATCAAGAATACTGCCTTTACTCTTATAAAATAATTAATTAAAATACTAATTTTGATGACTAATTAATTAATAAAAAAAATGAAAAAAGTGGGCATGCAACAATACATTTAAATTCATAGCTGTTTATTTTTATAGAAAGAAGCCATCGTTTCATCGAGATGACCCCAGTCTGTGTCATCAGGGTCTCTCAGGTATGTTTCTATTACCTATATATTTTTTATTTTATATTTATTACAGTTTAAAGGGCGCCTCGACTGCGTGGTCATTTGCGCCACAGATATTAAATGCGTTATATTTTCAATTTTTAAATTTCTTTTACATGTTTGGTTTTATAGTTAAATATAAAAGTGAGAACTCAGATATTATCATAAATGTTAATGACTCTCAAAAACTCGAACAAATTATCATATCCTTCCTCATTTTCGAGTATTTGTTTTAAGTCTTTGTTCCCCATTGAATGACATTTTCTTTCCCTTGCGTAAATTGGGCATTCCACTAATACATGATTTACATTTATCCTAACTTTGCAAGCTGGACATATCGGTGGGTCATCCTTGTTCATTAGATGGCCGTGGGTGAATAAGCAATGACCCAATCTTAGGCGGGTCAATTTAACTTGCTCTTTTCTACTTAGATCTGAAGCTGATATGGAACCAATGATGGGTTTTATCATCTTTAAATAGTTATTAGTAACTTTTTCCCATTCTAGCTTCCAGTTACTTATAGTTTTGGTTTTAACAAAATTTTTAATGTCTTCAGGCAGATTTTCTGTGAACTCATAATTTTGTTTATTGGCTCCCCTTTTCGCCTGTTCGTCAACAAGCTCATTACCTGGGATGCCTTTATGGCTGGGAACCCACATAAAGTGGATTATTTTCCCTCTTAGAATAAAATTATGAAAGGATAAATGTATTTTCTGTATGAGTGGATGCTGAGTGTTATAATTTTGGATTGCAGAAAGAGCACTAAGCAAATCGGAGATTATAAGAAATTTATTGTTTGGGTGATGACTGAGGGTTGACATTACTAGTTCAATAGCTTTGATTTCAGCATTGTATATGTTTGTTACAGAAGATAATTTGAAATTTCTCTCTGATTCTTCAATTTTAAAAGCACATCCTACCTTATTTTCAAGTTTGGACCCGTCTGTAAATATTAGAGAATAATTTTCGAATTTAGAAATTATATTATAAAAAGCTTGTACATACATGCAAGGGCTGGTCGTTTTCTTATTAAAATTGAGAAGCTCCCATATACAATTTGGCTTTTCTATAAGCCAAGGTGGATAGGGGGGGTTGATAACTTTCACGGACTGGTCCAATTGATTTTCAAATTCAATTTGAAAATTTAAACTTCTTATTGCGAGTGGCTTAGTGCTCCTTGTACGTTGTACATATTTGTTCACATTTGTGGGAGAAAATAACATTTTAAAACATGGGTGATTGGGCAGGGAATTTATTTTTATTAAATAGTTATTTGATACCTATATATATTTCTATAATAATAATTTCAAAAGTAATTCTTGGATATAATATTTTAATAGATATTTCTCATTAGAGTGTTTTCTTTTTCAAATTACAAATTTGATTTATAGATTGTTTAATTTTAAAAGTCCCTCTCTCGATATAAGTATATGTAGTATACTAATTTTGCAATAATTTTTTTAAAGGTGATAAAATCATTTGAGCAACGAGATCATCGGCTGTCTGCGAGTTTAGCCTTTTTCTTTTAACGACGAGGTTAGTATTTATTCTATAGGTATATCTTTAGCTTTCGTAATTTCAAAGATATTCTCATGAAGATTTCATTATTTTTAATTATCCCTCAAACCTTCTTGAGTTACAAATTAGACCCCCTTATTTCAGAGATTTCAATGCTCTTTATTCAAAATTCTTATCAAAAATGCTAGTATAGAGCAAATTTCTCATTTAAAAATTAAACTTCATTCAACTTCATCTCATTTAATATTATATTTTATATTATATTTATAATTTCTAACATTATTTTTCTCTTCTTTTTCATGAATTCTTCACTTTGGTGACATTTCGGTGCCTCCTTTCATCACATCCGACACATTTATGTTATTACTAACAGCGCACCATATATGAGTATTAATATTTTTAGCATGGCATTTAGTTAAAGCTTTCAAAGGGTTTTTTTATAGCTAGATTATAATAGGCAAAGAGTTAGGATGTTCCTCTTTTTTTCAGCATCCCCTCTAGCTACAATCAGTAAATGTAATACTTATATATTTTCATATATTATATTAAAGTTTTCCCTTTCAATTATAATTTAATAAATTTTTAATCAAATAACTTGGCTATTAAATGTTTCATGAATGCAATTTTAGCTCAAATCAATCTCAATCATAGCTTAAATTGATTTTCATTTTTTGCAATTCTTAATATCAAAAATAAATTAAATTCACTCTAATCATTTCAATTTTCAATAATTTGTTTTTCTTGAAATTATTCAATTTTTAATGTAGGTAAAAGAAAATCAGATTAGGAATTTTCAGATCCCCATTTCATCTGTGGTGAAGCAACAAGAGAACCATTGGAGGATCTTCCCAAAGTGATTATAATAGTGGATTTTGCTTAGGGATTTTCAGGTTTCAACGCCTCGACCACCGATGGGATTCATCGCTATTTTAATGTCATATTTAATTCTTAGATTCAGAATAACAAAAATTAAATTCACAGTTATAGTAGATTTAGTATTCAGTAGTTTAGAGGGAGGGTGGGATGATATGCCATGCCAACGATGACGATCTCTCTTTCTGTATTGGGGACCTGCACTCTTCCCTTTGAATACCTTCCTGGAGACAGCAAATGCGGTGTCGTCTATCTTAGACCTCTTAAGGATATTTTGTGATGTGTTTTTCTCTCTTGTGCCCTCTAATTTAGTTTTAAGGTTATTTTAGAATTAAGACCCGCAAGAGAGCTAAAATCGACGCCACCCATTTGTTGAGCCCATGAACGAGTCAATAGGGGAGTGACCGATTCGATCGGATTTATAAAGATCGAGGTCCAGGTTCGTGCATGTGTTTGCATGTATTGTGTCTTACCGAAAAGTCGTCGCTTGACGCCTTGTTCAAATGGAACAATGGGGTGGTAATGGGAGTCTGGTGGCTTTGTGTCTTTGAGAGCGGATTTGAGGTGGCTCTATGGACTAGAATGTGTAGACCAGAAGGTTGTCCGTTGCTTCCTCAGGACTAGCCTAAGGAAGAAGAGCGGCTGCCTTGTGGCTAGGGGCACGAGGGCTCTGCCGGCCGGTTGGCAGAGACGGTGCACTGCCGCCTGTGTTTCTCATATATTTAAACACTTGCCTAAAAAGGTTTTTCATTTTTACCCTATATCTGATAAATACATGAAATATGAACCTGGTATTTATAATTTATGTCAATCTTGTATAGATGATGCAAGTGTTAGGTAGGATCTCTTTCAGCTCGCCCTGGTCTCTCGTTCTATCCGTATTCCAAAAAATCAAGGCCACTCTCACTGATACATACGTCCTCAGGCTCTCTCGAAGTCCGATTATAACAATTCGAATTTTACTCTGATATTTCAAATTATAAGAATTTGATTTGGATGAAATAAAATTTGAATTTTCCGTGAATTAAAGAGATTTATTTCGTTTACTACATACGTCTTGATGACTAAATTAGTATGTAATAAAAGGGGGGGGATTGCTACTAATGTTTATGTCAAGTGTTATAGGTGTATTCACTCAAAACAGCTTTTCTCAACATCTGGAGACGATGAGAAAGACAAGAAATAGATTGAACACCCAGTGCATTGATGGTGAATATATTTTATATATATTTATTTTTGTCTCTTTTTTTCTTCAATAACTGGATGTTTGCAAAAATGATTCGCTAGTATCTAAACAATATTTTATACATACCATAAGTCATTTAAATGATTCATTTTTCGATGAGATATACCATATAATAGAATTTTATTTTTTATTATATTTGGTAATCGTCTAATCATTTAGTGTTGTTGTTACAATATACCAGTGTTTTTCAACCTTTTTCATGACGCGACCCCCTTAGTACGACAAAAAAATTCGCGACCCCCTACCCCCCGCTGTTTGTAACCTGTATTTTATTATGTTACAAATATCAAATCCGTAGAACATTTTTTTAATTTTTATAATTAGGTAACGGCTAAATACATTTTTTGCTGAGGCTTCGCGACCCACAGGTTAAAAAACACTGCAATATAGTATAACCATTTAATATACCATATATGCAGTGCTGTATTCGTAAAAACAACAGAAGATATACGCCATATATGGATAGTAAAAACCAGAGGGTGTACTTTATACATATAATAAAATAAATGTTTTAGTCGAATATTTATTATAAAATTATTATCTTAAAAGCAAATTTAAAATATTTGGGTGCATATTCAAAAAGATAATGTCTGAAAATTTGTTAAATTTTCAACTAGCACAGGATATACGCTCAGATCAAAGCACAGGGTATACGCTGTATACAGCCGTATACCCTCGACTACAGCCCTGCCTATATATATATATACCTGCAAAAAATCAATAATACTTTTAACCTTTAACTAGGACATCCCTTCAAAAAATCTATAGGTAGTATTTTTCACCTTGACCTAGGATAATGTTAATTGAAAAATCTATTAGGTATTTTTCGAATGCACTTCAGAGTAATCAATACCTTTACCTAAAACTACATTGCATGTGAAAAATTCTGAATTCTTAACAAACATAGACTTCAATTTACTTTTAAAATTCTACTACAATCTAAGTAGAAAGTTAATTAACGGCTTGAATAATAATTAATTGAACTTGAAGAGGAATGATTCCAATATATATTCTAGTTCTAGTTAATCTCATCTTGATATAAAATTAGAAGAAAGGGACGAGTTTTTTAAGTCTCGGTAAAATCATTAGTTGTTGTGGGAACTAGTAGAAAGTTCATTCTGATATCAAAATTTGTTCAATTTTTAATACAATGATCTGATTAGATTTGGACATTTGTTTCTTTATACTTTTGATTAACAAATGAAATTCTTGAATCTTTATATCTAATGAGCTGATTCGGCTCAATAGTAAATATTATGTTATTAATTAAACCTCACCCTTATGCCAAATTTCAGCTTTCTATTGTAGGTAAAACTATTTGAAAACGAAAATTTCCAAATTATAAAATCTTGTAAAGAGCATACTGAGTCTTGATAGAGGATTCAAGTACGTTGAATTTTTATTATAGGTATATATCTTAAAATCATATATGAATTTTAGGAAAAACATTTTTACATCCAAAGATTTTAAACATTGAATTACTGTTTTTTCTTTATTTCAAATGGGAGTTTTCTTATTCGCTTTTAAACTGAATCTTGCGATTGAAATTTGAATGTTTTTTAAGTAATAAAGATTAACCTTTTTCATATTTGTTCCCTTGTATACTCTTATTCCTCATGGTCTGACAGACCAGCATGTTAACTTTTTAAACGACCTTTTGAGACCCCCTGTATGTGTATAATGTATATATATAAATGAATATTTGATTGAAAATCAACCCAAATTTAAGGGAGTTATCACTTTTTTGCTTCTCAGTGTAATATAATATAACCAGCTGCGAAGCCCGCCTTCGGCGGGAATCTTTTGCTCCCCATCGGGCTATACTCCCTGGACTCCGCAGTGGGTTTTAAAATAATAATTTAAATTTTTAATAAATTTTATTTGTCATGAACGTTTAGTGGGTTTTAAAATTAAACAAATCACACATGTCGATTATAATAAGTGATTAATATAAATTTTAGTTTATAAAATACTCATTTTTAAACAGATTTTGTACCTTCTTATTTTTTCAAGTACTCTCAGTATACGATTCAAAATCACACTTGGGCGATTTTTAGAAATTTCAAAAAACATCAAAGATTTTCTGCAAGATTACATTATTCCGCTTATACAACGTATTCCTATGGTAATTTAAAAATTGAAAGAATGATTGATTCTTACATAAAATTAAAAAAGTAAAACATCGAATTCTTGTTTAGTAAAAAGGAAGTCGTGTAATATTACATATTAAATATTTTCACATTTAATTATAAAGGCATGATGTAAATTGAACAGCGCGATTTTGATCTCAAGTGCAAAGCTAGTTAGGAAGAGTTTCGCGAGAGAGGGAGAAAGAAAGGAAGAAGAGTCTCGTATTAATTGGAAATGAAATCAAATTCACTAAAATTCTGATCCACAAGTAAGGAACATGGAATAATAAATATGGCACCATTACTTTTTTACTCGGATGCCTTTAAGGTATGTACGCAATTATTAATTAGAGCGGCGATTTGTTCAACGGACGGATGAACTTTCAATTCTTCCTGAATGCGTGGAAAGCTCTTCGCCAAGTCGAATAACAAAACTTGAAGTAATAATTAAGTGGAAAAAGGTGAGCGAGCGATGAGGAAAGACCGGACGGACCGCGGCCTTTGGAAATTGCACAGGCGTCAAATCTGCAAATCGCATTGCTCGGCTTAAGAATCGCCGTGTTCACTTCCCTAGGCGAGGTCAAATCAACAGCTCATCAACAATTCCAATAATCAAAATTTTTATAGATTCCGTTTAAAAATTAACAAGATTTACCTTTTAAAAATAGCGATAATTTGGAGGAAAATAAGAAATTAAGCAGCCAAGTTCGATTTTTATTCGCATTCCGAGGGTTCCATACATTATATCATCAAAAATACTTGGAATTTCATATTTTTCATATTTCTCATTGATAAGAAAAGAATGCACGAATTTATCAAAAATGTTCATAATTTTAAGTTAAGCTATTTCTAAACTCCGACAGATACAAAAATCTCATAAAACTCTGGAGCGCTCTCACACTGTCATTTTAAAGTGCATTAAATTAAAAAAAATATTCCTATTTTACTTAAGATATTTTCAGATATGACATTTCATGATAAATTTTTTTTTGATTTTTTGATTTTTGATCTTAAAAAATTGACTCTATCCTAAATAATTAATCGATTAACATTTTAATAACGTTTTAGGGAAAATAAATATATAGGTTTTTAAATTTTAAGTTTGTATCTTATTTAGTTTGAGGTAGGTACAATAATTTCGAACATTTTAGCTGCGAGCCGAAATTTGACAAATACGTTTATAATAATAAATTGTACTTCAGCGTGATGTTCCAACTTTCTAGCACAAATCCTTTACTAACAGAGATTAACTAAATCACTAACATTAGCGGGTCTTGAAATTTTTTTCACTTTTTCTTCTAGTTAGGGTTCCATCCAAAAGTAAAACGGGACATTATTAGTGTCTGCCTGTAGGTTTTCGGTATACCATATATCACATACAAACTTGAAAATTACATGTTTTATCTATTCTTTTTCCAAAAATCAAAAATCGTTTTAAAATTTCAATCCAGTGAATAAGTTAGGAAGGGGAGGGGGGAGTCAAAATAAAAAATATTTTTTTCTCATGCGGTGTGAGATACCACCGGAGAGACCCCTTAAAAAGAATTAGGCTCAATTTTAGAAATTTTAATATACTTTAAAATGTGAAAGGACCGACAATTGGCTATTTTAGGTCATTTTTGAACCTGAAGGTGCTCAGAAATGATTTAAGTTAAAATTATGAAAAAATTCGTCAATTTACTCTCGATATGGGCTTTTAGGGTGGTATTAAATTTTGGGTATTTTCGAATTTTTACGCTGACAGAGACTCATATGATTCGAAATAAATAAAAAAAAATATCCCTCAAGTTGCAAGTCTCTCTCTCAATTTTAACCTGTGCCGCACATTGATTCAAGTTTCCCATCTAAATAACCTGGGGTTTTTGGCATTGAACGATCAATTTTTTATTCCAGCCAAACTAATTGTTCAAAAAATTTGAAACTCTGTAAACTTTATCCTTATAATAGAAGATATCCTTCAGAATTTTTACAGATTTTTAGCTATTACAATTTTGGAGTTACAGCTAGATAAAATACTGCTATATCTTAGTGTTAGTAAGTTCTAGACTCCAAAATTATAATAGTTAAAAATCTGTAAAAATTCTGAGGGAGAGCTACTATTATAAGGTTAAAGTCTACAGAGTTTCAAATTTTTTGAACAATTATTTGGCCGGAACAAAAAATTGATCTTTCAATGCCAAAAACGTCATGTTATTTAGATGGGAAAAGTTGCATCGCTTTGTGGCACAGGTTAAAATTTAGATAGAGATTTGCAACTTGGGGGATATTTTTATTTTATTTATTTCTAACCATATGAGCTTCTATCAGCGTAAAAATTCGAAAATAATCAAAATAAGGACGACCCTAATATGCATGTACGCCTTGGAGGTAGGCAAGACGGCCATAATATTGAATTGATTTGAATTTTTTTTCTTTTGGTCTATGTGTATAATAATGGTTGAATGGCAAAGGTAGGGGCGGGATTTCAGAAGATACTGTTTATTAATTTCATGGTCATCGATGTTTTTATTTTTTTGTTTCAATTTAATGACGTATAACAAAATATAGTAACCGAATAGCGCCAAATTCTAAAAATTTCACATTTTCAAATCGCGTTGTCCGATCGAACTCCAATTTTGTACAAATTATTTTCTTGCCATACCTCATAATTTGACCTTCTGTCCCAAAAACTTATTCGAAAAAAAAATTCACAGGCTATAGCTAAGGTCCACCTTAATGTGCCTGTCTGACTCGCACTTGGCCTGCTTATTTCAATCAGAGACCAACGTTCTTATCTGTCGAAATCCTGAATTCAATTTTTTTTCCTCCGACTTTCTTTCGTCATTTTGATGATAGCTCTAAATGAAAAAGAGGAGCTTAATTGAAACTAAATTTTGACAATCATTTTAGAGAATTTTTGTTTTATCAAGATTTATTATTAATATCTGAGTAAAATAATTTAAGATAATCCATGCTTGTGAAATCGGGTATTTGGAATTTCCGTGACTTCGGGAGAAAAGGGACGGAACTGTCAAGTAATTTGCCGGCCATGACTCGCTTTTAATTTAACATTTCGAAAGGTCACGCTCCCTGACTTCATCCCGCACACGTTTCTCCCTTCCGAAACCACCTTCACCAGAAGTCAATTCAATTCTGTGGTGAACAGAGGCGCCTCTCGAAATAATAGGGGGAGCAGGCCCTAAAATAAATCTTATTAACATCAGATGAGCCTACTTATGATCGTAATACGTGCCTGTATTTTGTAACCGAACCGCTTCTAACGAAAGGAAACGAGAGAAATTAAAAATTCCATTTATTTTTTATATATTTATTTATTATTTTTTTTGTGAAAGTAAAAAAGAATCCAAATGAAGACTGGATTGTTTTTACTGAGTCCATCGAGTCGTGTATACCTATTCTGACTTAAAGGGAAGATAAAATGGATACGCTTGTATTAAATTATTTTGAATTCTTTAATCTAATATATTACGCCGACGACGCAGTAATCATTGCAGAGAGCGAAAAAGACCACCAACAAATTAACAAATTCCAAGTCAAAGCTAAGGAATTTAACTTAGATATCTCGATTCCTAAAACCAAATCCATGGCAATGTGTAGAAGACCCACCAGATGCAATGTTGTGATAAACGACATAAGAATCGAACAAGTCTCGAAATTCAATTATCTCGGAGCCGAGGTGAGCAGCGGAAATATATACGGCGAGGTGGAGGTCCAAGTGATGAAGGCAGCAAAGGTCTCGGGATGTCTTCGAGACGTAGTGTGGAACAATAAATATATGTCCAAGTACTGTAAGACCCGCATATATAATATAAAACCTGCATACGACCCATCGTAACCTACGACGCAGAAACAAGAACAGAAACCACCAAAACCAAAAACCGACTGCAAGTAGCCGAAATGTAAGTCGTGAGATCAATCTCAGGACTCAGTATAAGAGATAAAGTTCGAAATGAAAACATCCGAAATTAATGTGGAATCATCGACATATTAAAGTGGACAAAAGGAAGATGCCGAGAGTGGTACGAGCACGTCATGCGAATGGACGATGAGAGGCTCGCCAAACAAGCCCTACTGTTCAAACCAATCACAAAGAGACCTCTTGGAAGATGGAGTGACAGTTGGCAAGACTCTGGAAATTAACAGGAGAAATCCTAAATTAGAAGAAGAAGAAGAAGAAGAATTCTCTATAAAGGAAATCAATATATAATTTTATATAAAATTAATTCGATAGTAATATTATAAAATAAATTAAAAAACTTTTTAAAAAGTCTTTATATCGAAATTTTCCAAAAACTAAAAAATTAATTTTTTAGATAATGAAGATAATTTATTCTTTACTTCCTAGATACCTATCTATACTTATTATAATCGGCTTGCGGGACGACGCCGACGTGATTTTTTTTTAATTTTAAAACTCACTTATAGTTCATGACATCTAAAATTTATTAAAATTAAGAAATTTAAATTATTATTTTAAAACCCAAATAGGCTAGCAAGATGCCCGGCGAAGAAGGCCTTGGCAGCTGGTTTATTAAATAAATAAATGAAATAAATAAAAGCATATGATTAATAAAAAATATTTTATTTTTTATTTAGACATTTTATTTAATTTTTGAAATTTGCTGTATTCACACCTTGAATTTAGGTGTGAAACAGCCAAATTTTTATTAAAGATTATTATTATTAGTTATAAAAAAATACCTTTCCTATTTATAATACCAGAGGGTAATGAGATTTTTTGATATGTTTATTTGTAATTTTTAAGGTTAAAAATTAAAGTCCCTCTTTTAATTCTTGAAAGTGATGGAATTATGTATTGTCATCAATATTTCAACTTCAAAATTTCAAAAAAATCGACTTTGTAGAAATGGGTCAAAATTTGATTACAAAAGATTCTACCTAGACAAACAAACAGAACAACCAAGTTATATAAAATTATATAAAAAATATTCTATCCTGTTTAGTGCCGGGGATCAATAGTAAACTAAAATTTTAATAAAATAATTAATAGTTAATTAAATTAAAAGTAATAAAATTTATTTTATTTAATTGATATGAACCGAAAACAATGCAGTGATATGTCAAACAGATTAAAGTAAATTTTTTTCAATGATATTTCAATTTACATATTATATTAATATTCATAATATTAATTTATTGAGTTTTGTTATATTGAAAGTTATAGTTTTCACAAATATTTAGACATATAACAATGACTTTTAAGGCTCTTTTTGGGCCATAGAGACGAGAGAGCGAGAGCTTTTCTTGAAAAGTTCCACTCTAGCTATCCTATCCTTGCACTTACTATTTGAAAATTGATTGAAAGTTAAATTGGTCTTATTGACTCCAGAAAAAACGTTCACAGAAATCCTATGAATACTTCACTTATTTTATTGTATAAGCGAAGTAAAAAAATCTAAATTTTTTTCTCAACCACTAGGGTAAGGTTTTCACTAAGAGGGAAGTCTATAAAATTATGTACAGCACCTGTATAACAATTTCTTTTTTATATTCTCCATAAAGAAAATATATAATTTATTATGCGTTTAATTGCATAGTAATATTATAAAAAAATATAAATTACGTCCACCTTATGACATCTTTTATGATATAAATGGCAATTAAAAAAAAATTGATAAATGAAATAAATTCATGTGATTTACGTCAATTCTTCGTATCGTAAAATATGTTTAAATTTAAGATTGATGTTTATTTGATTATTATTTAAGTCTAAATTAAGAAATTATAAGTCCAATAGCACTTCGAATAGCTAGGAGTAAATATAATATGAAAAATATAGAATTTGTCATGGTATGTTAAAATAACCGGTCTCTTCCTTTTGATTAGCCAAGTGAAGCAACAAGTGGGGCTAGTTCTTTGATGAAAACAGCTTGTTCTCTGTTGGCTTAAACCTTCGACATTTCTTGCATCCTTCTGGAATTGATTAATGAGCTTAATGAGAAACGATGCTTACGAGTCACTTTTCCAATATATTTATTTTATTTTATTTTATTTTATTTTATTCAAGTAAAGAAATTAAGCCAATTATATAATTTTATACTTTCATGGTCGTTATTTTTACATTCAAGCGTATAATAATACATTCAAATATAGATATATACAAATATAACATAGGTAGACTCTTAATGTGCAATATTACTAGGGAGAAAAAGTCTACAATTTGAGTAAAAAGTCTCTTAAAAAGTCTTCAGATTTTTAGCTAACTATAAAGGCTAGTTTACACGGGCTTAGTACTTGCCATTAGTACTATTCCATTTACTAAGCACTTAGCACACTAATTGGTTAGCTACTTGGTTAGACTAATGTCAAGTACTAAGTCCGTGTAAACTAGGTTTAAGCCTGTTTTTTGCAAAATATTATTTTTAAAAATAGCTCTTAATTTCACAAATTTTGGAACCTAAATAAAAAAAAATATATATATACCATTCTTATTTTATTTTATTGCTTCAGAAATAAGGCGAAATATAAATAAATAATTTTTATTTAAATATTAGAGTAAAAGTAAAAACTTTTTCCAGGACTCGGTATGCCTAGCTGAAACCATTCGACCAACCTCTTTGTTTCTCTTTATAAAACCATTCGATAATAAATCATTTTTTTTCTGATATATTACATTTTTAAATTGGGCGTTCTAAAAATAATAAAAATTAAAATATATTCAGGTCTTTGTATTAAAAATATAAACATTTTGGCACAAGAACGAAATGAGAAGATGAGATAAGTTAATTATAAATTAATTTGTGTCCATGTGTATTTTACGATAATTTAAATTTTCATAGGAACATGGACAACAAATTTGGTAACGCACAGACAAACAGACTTGCTAACAGACATTTTGACAAACCTATTATTATCTCGAAAAATATAATTTTTTCGATGTTTACTTCTTAGGACTTTTTTGTAGACCGAAACGCCATGGTTTCGCTCAATTTTTTTAACCAAAATAGTTTCAGCCGTTTTTGAGATATTTTGAAAAAAAGAAGCAAAAAAAACCCACTTTTTTCCTACACGATTACAATACTTGACCATACCCTGTATGGTAAAGTAAAAATAAATAAATAAGACAATCAATGAATTGTCGTCGAACATTTCCTCAATTCTTTATTTTGACTTCTTCATCAACTAAAATATATAGTACAAATTAGTTCCTAATAAAAATTTAAATAGTTTATTATAATTAAGTTTTTTGCTCAATCACCCTCCAGACTATCTGAAAAATTTATAGAGAGCTTACCTGGACTTAAAAAACTTTTCACTTTCTCCTTTAGTTTTGTAATATATAAACTTTTTGTGTATTTTATTTCTAAAACATTCTAAATATAAAGAATGTATAAAGGCATCGTTTTCATATAGTCTAATTAATATATTTTTTAATGTTTGAAAAATCATTAATTTTTTCTTAAATATATATTAATTATGATTTTTTTTCTAAATGTAAAATAAAATTATCTTTATTAAACGATTCACAATATCAGCGATTATTTATTTTTCGTTCATAATAATTGAAGAACCTACTTTGATATGAAATCCGTTCATTCCTTGAATTCGATAAAATAATTTCTTTTGCTCGAATATTTTGTCTTTATCCGAATGCAAATGTTCATTGGAACTATATCTCGATGAGAATTCTCATTTAATGGATAAAAATTGGCAAAATAAAAAAATTATAAAATGTGGTTTTCATATTAATGTTTTCCGAGGCGAGTGAGGAATGATAAGTTAGACGAGCTTACAGTTATTTAATGAAAATATATTTTATTCTTAACAGAGATCTTGGAGACGCAGGACCTACATTGGGAACCACGAGCCTTCTGCTTCTTCATCGGAGATCAACAGCAGCCTACCTGGTAAGACTATTTATTTATTTATTTTAAATTTAATTTAATTTAATAAATTTTAGGGTTTATTTAGCCACACAAATTAAACAGTTCAAATCATATTCTAAAACCAGATACAATGTTTTTATAAATTTTTATTATTATTTTCTTTTTATGAAATTAATTGAAATATCCATGTTAAATTAAAAATGAGTTATATGCACAGAGCAGTGGCGAGCGGTCCATGGATACTGTGGATGCGGCGGATCCCTAAAATTTCAATCACTTAGAGTATTTTCATAAATATATAAGGTCGACTTCAAAATTTCAGGAGGATCACTAAATTTTCAAATTATTATCCGTTATTTCAAATAACATAAATAATAATAATATTTCTATAAAAACATTTTTTGTTTTGAAAAGTATTTTGGTACTTGAAATGAAATAAAATCGTGGCATAGTTTCAAGGGGCAACTAAAATCAATGATTTTTTCGAAAAGTTTGCGGATAGAAGTTGAAGTCCCTGCCTGGTATATCTTGCAGTTCAAGCATGTCAAAGACAAGTCCAAACGAATTTTAGTCGAATAAAAATTGTTCTCGCTGAGAAATTATTAAAATAGTAATAATACAAAAAGGAATAAATAAAGATGATTCGAGAATCTTTGGACTAATTCATTTATAAGAACTCTCAATATATAAGATCGGAAATAACTAAGAGTGCTATAGACAAGTCATAGCTTGCTCATAGCAATATAATTCGCATTCGAAGATTTTCTTATAGGAGAGGCACATCCATTGTGGAAGATGGTCGATTTCCATCTCAGGGAACTGTGGAGTTTAAGTCACAAGAATTAATTTCTGACTCTTACCCTCACTCATACAAATCAGTATCCGTTTGGGGCGAAGGTCTATAGAATATATTTTTAAAAAATCTAATGTTAAATTTGAAAAATAACGAAAATAATGCCGTATTCAATGAAATTTGCAAAAAAAGCGAAGTCTAAAATAAAATTTCAAAAAATGAAGGGTCCTTTTTTGGACAGCATCCCCTGGTTGAAAAATCACTATCCGCCACCGGAACAGAGTGAAAAAATCCAAATTTTGAATGAAATTGTATGTATAAATATGAAATCGTAAAATTTTTATTTTGTATAATTGTATATAATAGAAAAAATCTTATAAAATGTTTCGTTTGGCCAGCACTACTGAAGATGGTCTACCAGTGGTGACCGAAACTGTTTAGTAAATCTATTAAATAAATATTGTTAATAAACTGAAATTACTCTACTTTTTTAATTTGTGTGACTAAATAAACCCTAATATAAGTTTTGGAAGGGTCTTTTAAATTTAATATTTTCCAAAAGTTCTGATATTCAAAGCCTCGTTTGTATGGAATCACGCAAAATGAAATCAAAACATTTAATTAACATTCCTTTGAAATATTTAATCTATTCCACCCTTGATTTTCTGTTTTGTATTTTTGAAGAGGGATTATTATTTCTCCCAAGTGCCATTTATAATACTTGTATTCCGTATGCATTAAAAACAAACTTAGAATGATATAAATCAATAAATTATTTTTTTTGTTTTGTTTTCCAGATGAATCTGTGGTTTTGGTTTCTCCAGAAAGCACTCTCCGAAGACAAACACAGAAGACTAGAACTAAAGGTTAGGAGATATTCTTTTTCTATTTCTTAACCCCTAAATGATTTTTGTGATATTACATATAATAATTATTCCTTTATCTTTCTATATATAATAAAATGGAGATGAATCTATCCATATGACTTTCCAATACCTCTGCCCTCTCTCGTACATTTATATATTCATATGATTTCCTTTCAATTTGACAACAAATTATGTTTATTTTTCTCATTTGTGCTATACTCCTTTTCCAACATTGGTTGTTAATATAAAAAATATTTTCTCCATGTTATGTTTATAGCCCAAGAGCCCACGACGGCCAGACCTTCGTTATTTTATAAAAGCTGAAAGTTTTTCCTGTGCATGCCCCCTATACAGGTAAGAACGACCAGTGACTATAGAGTTTGGGTTGTGGTTACTTTGACAGGTAACAGGTAATAAAGGTGTATAAAATAGTACTTTAAATTCGTTAAAGTATAAAGCTCAATTTTTTTATATTTTCTTCGGGATAACTTTAGAAATCTGGTCATCCATTGCCGGACACTTATGACAGTTGCTACCCCATGCCAGACACCCCTAAACTTTAAGAAACTCAAGCTTGAGTGGTTTGCCATAAAATAATTTAGTCTTTTTGATTTTAAGTCGATTCTTCCACGTTTTCAGTAGAAGTTGTCATTAATAGTCAAAACAACAAAAATGGAATGCAATAAGGTTATTCCTCTAGTATTAGATAAGAATCGATGGTTATTTTTGATTTTAAGTCGACTCCTCCATGTCTTCACCAATGGTTATCAATAATAACCGAAATGTCAAAAATCTATGTAAAAACCATTAAAACTGTCCGCCTATTGAGGTAACATTTTTTTATAGGTCGCCAGGTAACATATATAAAATTTAACTTTTATATTATAACGAAAGTATAATTATAATTTATTAAAGTTTAGGGGTGTCTGGCAGGGGGTAGCAACTGTCATAACTGTCCGGCAATGGATGACGAGATTTCTAAAGTTATCCCGAAGAAAATATAAAAAAATTGAGCTTTATACTTTAACGAATTTAAAGTACTATTTTATACACCTTTATTACTTGTTACCTGCCAAAGTAACCACAACCCAAACTCTATAGTCGCTGGTCGTTCTTACCTGTATAGGGGACATGCACAGAAAAACTTTCAGCTTTTATAAAATAACGAAGGTCTGGCAGTCATGGGCTCTTGATCTATTAGGAAATGGTTTCCATTCATCTTTCTCTGTATTTTGACGAGATTATTTAAAATATAAAAGTATTTACGTATATTTTAATAAATTTAATTATTTTTTCTAAAATAAAAGGTTTTCGTGAGCTTTCAAAGATGGAAAAAATTAGCTCTGCAAAAATGACATAATGGAAATACGAAAATGAAAGCGCCTTTTCCTGGGCTTTACAAATAAACAGAGGCTTGGCTATAGATTTCGTTCTTGGGTAGGCTAAGCGTGGGCCAAAAGAAATTAAGGAGAGCCAATATATTCAGCTACATACATTAATATTTATAATCTTATTATTTATTTATATGTATACGCATTTGTTCATATCCCAATTAACAAAATTTTCGTGTGATACCAATTATTCCCCATATTTTACTTATAGACCTGGCCTTTATTTTCACATTATTCAAATGAGGAATAAAAAACTTCCCTATCTTGAATTTTATGACTGAAAAGCATATTAAAATTTTAGTATTACGTTCAAAAAATAAATTTTGACAACACAATAATTTTAAATACGATACGTTTTTAAAAAAGGATAATCCTTTTAATTTTGTGAGTAGGGTTAAAAATATTAATTAAAATCGGATATAACGTTATCTGCGTTTTTTGAAATTCCATTTTTTAAAGTCAAGACTTATATTAATTAAATTTTCTGGAAAACATTATTTCTAATATGATTTTTAAAGCGATCAAGTCAAAAAATTTCACTCACAGGCGGAACTTGGTCTATGCAATAATACGGTACATAACTTGTAGCTTTGAGCAAAGACCTATTTATAAATTTTTTAGAAAAAAATTAATTTTATTTATTTAGAACTTATTTTAGAAAATTGCCGAAAATCTGAAGATATTTAATCTTTAAATAGAAAGTTCTTGAAGGGTTGTACCTAAAAGATCTTAAATTTGTTAAAACAGTATGTATAATAATAAGGTGGACCTTTCTGCAATATATGAATATTCTTTTCTTCATTCAACAATGTGAAAATCGTTAATTATACCTACCTATTGACCCTTGGTTTTTCATCCGTTTCATCAAATAAAAAAAAGTTAATTATGTGATAAATTCCAGTAGTTTGCAAGGCTACTCATTAGTATATTGAGAAAATACCCATGATTTGCATCAATATTGGTTTCCCAATAAATGTAACATTCATCATTATTTGTAAATATCTTCTGATTAACTGTTTTTTTGGAAAAAAATATGACTAGGTAAAGAGGATTAACCTTGCGCTAGAATAATTAACTACCTTGAAAGAGAACTGAGGCATCCGGCGATTCCTATTACGACATTCAATGATGAAGACGTGTAAGAAATAACCTACTTTTAGGATGAACATTTCATTCGATGGCGCGAGCCCTGGCTAAACGTTCACTTTTGCTAAACGACCCACCTACTCTTCAACAAAACGCTTTTTATTCTTTTTAGGGTTCCGTTTAAAACTAATACCAGACCCTGTTTGTGTTAATATTTATCTGTCTGTCGTCTGAGCATTTTAGCACGTAAACTAAATAGAATAAAACTTGAAATTTAGAAGTTATATGTATTTATTCTTCTTCTAGTGCCTGTCCGTTACCGGACGTTGGCGATCATTCTGGCAATTATAATTTTATTTACTGAGGCTCTAAATAGACCCGTAGTGGAAGTAGCAAACCAAGTTCTTAGGTTTTTAAGCCAAGAGATAAAGTAAACTAAATAGAATAAAATTTGAAATTTAGAAGTTAAATGTTTATAATTTACCGCGAATAAAAAATCATATTAAAATATTAATCAAATGGAATCCACATACTCTTCATCAAAACGTATTTCATTCTTTTTAGGGTTCCGTTTAAATACCGGACCCTGTTAGTGTCTGTCGTCTGAGCATTGTAGCACGTAAACTAAATATAATAAAATTTGAAATTTACAAGTTATATGTATTTAATTTACCGCAAATCAAAAATCATATTAAAATATTAGGTATCACTATAAAGATATCTTTAAATACGATAAGATTTAATTTAATTTGTGTATTTTAACATTTTTGTGCATAGTTAATTTGAATTAGAACGACTCGCCCGCCCTTTTTTCTAGACTAAAGAAAGTTATAATGAAAATTACTATTAAATATATCATTTTTAGAGATTGATTACGAGTGTATAATTATTTTTTGACAATATCAAAATAAACAAAGTGCGTGTTAACTCTTACCCAGTTTGATCATTCATTAAGATTATTTCTAAATTTTTAAGTGTAAAGAAATAATCTGGGTAGGGAGAGACATAGTTTGGAGTATATTTCACAAATATTGAAAAGGATATGGGATATGAAACTTTTCGAGAAGTGAAAGAGTGGCATGGAATTGAATTGATTGGATTTACGCCAAACTATTCTTAAGACTGTTTTATGCATACTAGGGTGGTCATTATTTTCAAATTTTTACGCTGACAGAGGCTTATATGGTTCAAATAAATAAATAAAAAATATCCCTTAAATTTCAAGTCTCTATCTCAATTTTAACCTGTGCCGGGCAGCGATGCAAGTTTCCCATCTAAATTTCATGGAACTTTTGCCATTGAAATATTATTCCGGTCAAAAAATTTGAAACTCTGTAGACTTTATCCTTATAATAGTATCTACCTTTCAGGATTTTCAAAGATTTTTAGGTATTATAATTTTGGAGTCTATAACTTACTAACACTAAGATATAGCAGTATTCTATCTAGCTGTAACTCCAAAATTATATTAGCTAAAAATCTGTAAAAATTCTGAAGAATAGCTACTATAGGGATAAAGTCTACCGAGTTTCAATTTTTTTGAACTATTACTTTGGCAGGAATAAAAAATTGATCGTTCAATGCCAAAAACCCCATGTTATTTAGATGGGAAACTTGCCTCGATGTGCGGCACATGTTAAAATTGAGATGAGGACTTGAAACTTGGGAGATATTTTTTTTATTTCTAACCATATGAGCTCTGTCAGCGTAAAAATTCGAAAATACCCAAAATAAGGACCATCCTAATGCATACTCTATCTTGATCTCTACATTATTTTCATAAACTTTGAATTATTTTTATTTTATTTTTTTAAATAACTTCCTCTTCTGAAAAACAAATTATCAGTTTACGATGTCTAACTCAGACATAAGCAATTAGAAATAAACTGCAACGGATCGTTGCTAAACTTTATCCAAATTCATGTTTTGCTGGCTTGGTGTGTACTGGATATAATTGGTTGGGGAAAAAGAAATCCATTATTTTTCGGTAGATGGCTGTAGTGATCGATATCTCGTAAATTATCGATCAAACAATTTCAAATTTATGCTCGTTGTCAAGGTAACAGTTCGCACTAAAAGAATTCGTTTGCAGTTTTTTGTTTTGTCCATTCAGTTCTGAGTTACACGGCGTTAAAGATGGAAGTCAACAAAGAGAAAATTCGGTACATTTTACAGTTTTTCTTTGATAAGGGCGAAAATGCAAGTCAGGCGGCTGAAAATGTGAATAGTGTTTATGGTCCCGATACTGTAACAGCTAATTACGCGCAATTTTGGTTTCGTCGATTCCGTTCGGGTATTTTTGACGTTAAGGATGCCCCTCGCACAGGCAGGCCCGTCGTCGAAAATGTCGACAAAGTCACTGAAATCATCGAAGTGGACCGGCATGTTAGTAGTCGTAGCATCGCCCAGGAGTTAAAGATCGACCACAAAACAGTTTTAAACCATTTGCACAAAGCTGGGTTTAAAAAAAGCTTGATGTTTGGGTGCCACACCAATTAACACCAAAAAACATGATGGATCGAATTTCCATCTGCGAAGCCTTGGCCAAACGTAATGAAATCGACCCATTTCTTAAACGGATGGTGACTGGGGATGAGAAATGGGTCACATACGACAACATTATGCGAAAGCGATCGTGGTCAAAGCGCGGTGAAGCAGCTCAGACGGTGGCCAAACCGGGACTAACGGCCAGGAAGGTTCTGCTTTGCGTTTGGTGGGATTGGAAAGGAATCATTTATTACGAGTTGCTTCCATATGGCCAAACATTAAATTCAGACATCTATTGTCAACAACTGGACCGTCTGAAGCGAGCAATTGACCAGAAACGGCCAGAATTGGCCAACAGAAGAGGTGTCGTGTTCCATCAGGACAACGCCAGGCCACACACTTCTATAGTGACTCGTCAGAAACTCCAGGAGCTTGGTTGGGAAGTTTTGATGCATCCACCATACAGTCCGGACCTCGCACCAAGCGATTACCATCTTTTTCTTGCATTGCAAAACTTTTTTAGTGATAAGAAATTGGCATCAAGGGAAGAGTGTGAAAATCAATTGCTGGAGTTTTTCGCTAATAAGGACCAAGACTTTTATGAGAGAGGCATAATGAAGCTACCATTAAAATGGCAACAAATTATAGAACAAAATGGTGCATATTTGACCTAAATCGGACAATGCAAAACATGTTAAATAAAGTCTTGAAGTTCACGTAAAAATAATGGATTTCTTTTCCCCATAATAATATTAATTATTTATCCTTTAACAATAAAAAAATAATATGTTTATTCCTTTATTATTAATCAGATATCACTTGCAATTTGCAGTTCATGTTGACTTAATTCAAAAATAATGATCGATTCTCATTTAATAGTCGAGGAATAACCATTCTACATTGGATTTTGACGTTTCGGTTATTATTAGTAACCATTGCTGAAGACATGGAGGAATCGACTTAAAATCAAAAAAGTCCTCGATTCTCATCTAATACTCGAGGAATAACAATTCTACATTAGATTTTTGACGCTTCGATTATTATTGGTAACCATTGCTGAAGACATGGAGGAAACGGCTTAAAAATCAAAAAAGTCCATCGATTCTCATCTAATACTCGAGGAATAACAATTCTACATTAGATTTTTGACGCTTCGATTATTATTGGTAACCATTGCTGAAGACATGGAGGAAACGGCTTAAAATCAAAAATAACGATCAATTCTTATCTAATACTAGAGGAATAACCTTATTGCATTCGATTTTTGATGTTTTGACTATTAATGGCAACCTCTACTGAAAACGTGGAAGAATCGACTTAAAAATCAAAAAGACTAAATTCTTTTTTGGTAAACAACTCAAACTTGAGTTGTTTACCAAAAAAGAATTTAGTCTTTTTGATTTTAAGTCGATTCTTCCACGTTTTCAGTAGAGGTTGCCATTAATAGTCAAAACATCAAAAATCGAATGCAATAAGGTTATTCCTCTAGTATTAGATAAGAATTGATCGTTATTTTTGATTTTAAGCCGTTTCCTCCATGTCTTCAGCAATGGTTACCAATAATAATCAAAGCGTCAAAAATCTAATGTAAAATTGTTATTCCTCGAGTATTATATGAGAATCGATTGCTATTTTTGATTTTAAGTCGATTCCTCCATGTCTACAGCAATGGTTACTAATAATAACCGAAATGTCAAAAATCCAATATAGAATGGTTATTCCTCAAGTACTAGATGAGAATCAATCGCTATTTTTGATTTTATGTCGATTCCTCTATGTCTTGAGCAATGGTTACCAATAAAAACCGAAACGTCAAAATTCCAATATAGAATGGTTATTCCTCAAGTACTAGATGAGAATCAATCACTATTTTTGATTTAAAGTCGATTCCTCTATGTCTTCAGCAATGGTTACCAATAAAAACCGAAACGTCCAAAATCCAATATAAAATGGTTATTCCTCAAGTACTAGATGAGAATCAATTGCTATTTTTGATTTTAAGTCGATTCCTCTATGTCTTCAGCAATGGTTACCAATAAAACCCGAAAAGTCAAAAATCCAATATAGAATGGTTATTCCTCAAGTACTAGATGAGAATCAATCGCTATTTTTGGTTTTAAGTCGATTCCTCTATAAAGGTAACGGATAAGAAAAGAACGCAGTTGCTATGGTTACTTATAAACTTTCCTCCCAAATTTTTAGCATTTCACAGAGAAAAGCCTATCCACTCTTACTTAGTTAGGTTAAATGAGTCCTATATTACCATAAACAGATCAAATGAATAAATTTTAAAGAATTCAAAAATCTTACTTTAGAGTAAAGTACTTTAAAATATAATTTTACTAAAAACTTTATTTAACCTTTTTTGTCGGCCCCAAGGTACTTAATTAGGATATTAAATTTCATCAAAATTGGTTAAGTCATTTTAAAGATATTTAGAAAAAACTAAAAAAGTACTGAAATAAATAATGTTGTATAATACTAATGTTTGTGGGCCGATATGTACCAAAAACTAATCAGCGCTTCATTTTGTTAAAATGATGGTAGGTTTTCAATTTCATTTCAATCGGTGCAAAGGTGTGGAAAAAATCGTGGACGAAAAAAACGATAACATACATCCATCCATCCATCCATCCCCACGCACTTCCAAAAAAATGGCACTTTTTGGCCTCTCGACGAGATTCCAGGTAACTTTTGGCAAAACCGCCACGTGCTAAAATTCAATCTCATTGAATACTTCAATTTGTGACCTTAATTGAGTTCATGGGTTCCGTAGTCTTTACCTGAGGACCCGTTGAAGTCGCGCTTGCCGCGCGACCGATTGCAATACTTTCTCCCATGCTTCGCATTGGATAAAGTAAAAACAAAAACAATTAGATTGAAGAATGCAAGTCAAATGAAAGTTACGATAAAACTTCAAAATATCCGTTGCTTAATAGAATTTAAAATAAGCTCTGATCACAGTCAAATATTTCTCTCGAACCTAAAATTTTTTCAAATTTTATTAAGAAAATAAAATAAAAATAAAAATGACAAATACTTAGATTTCAATAAAAGATTGCATCTAACGACAAGCCTCTTTGCCACCTATTAAGCCGATGTTAATAAAAAACATGCATGTTACTCAACCTGTAGTTAGCTAAAGATAAGGAGATAAAAACTAGTATTGCATCAGAGACCATGCTAGGGGCGAAATGGACGACACTTTGGTCCTATGGACATCCTCGGGAATCAGGTCACCACCGATCCTCCTCACCTCTGATTCATCATTCAGTCGCGAAACTTTCTTCGCCTACCAACTCCCATTATCTTACTCAAGAGTGTATAATTTGTCCTTCTCTATGGACCAGTAATTTGTCGGTAATAGACCATCATCTTAACATTCGGAATAAACTTAAGTTGTTTGAAGAGGGGAAGAGAGAGAGGAACTAGCTAGGTTGAAAACAATACGCTATTCAAACTAACGCATGCATACAAACGTAAATAAGACCTACTGTCCCTAATTTCCCATTTAAATCTTTATCTGGTTTAATACAATATGTATTTGCATAAATTATGATTTTTCAACAAGCCGACTATTAAGAAAATGCTTTCTCCGCTGCTGATCATCTCTATCTGATCCACACAGCACAGATTAGATATCTTTTAAAATGATAGGAAAAAGTCAAGACTTTTCAGGGACGCTTGCTTCTGAACTTTAATTGATGTTTTTACTAATGAGAATCGGAGGGAGGAGGGGGGGGAATATAAACTTTTTCAAAATTCTGTACGTTACCGCAAATTATTGTGATTTGCAATTTTTTTTCACCGAATTTTATGAATCAGGAAGTTTAATCTTTGCACAAAGGTGCAGTTTATAAACTCAAACATGAATGCCGAATTTCAGCTAAATATTATTTACTATCTATCACCGTATATGACAAATAGATTAGTTTTTCGTTTAAATTGAAATTCGAAGACTTTTCCACAGCACAATCAGATCGTCAGGCATTTTACTTCTTGCTAATATTCAATGTAAATTGAATATTATGAATTACACAAAACAGAATAAAAATCATTTTTGTTTATTCAAAAATATTTTTAAAGAATACATAGGTTACATAGGTTGAGTTAATACAGCAGTATAACTGCGTGCATGCGCTAGCCTCCCACTATACCCTGAGTAAAATATTTAACAAATGGCCCTCCGGAAGTTATACTTCAAAAAATCGAGTGAATTCATATCTTCCTAATATTTTTAATAGTAATCTATAATTTTAAGTATGAATTTTGAGCTGAAAAATAAAAGGAAGCCATCCACGTATTAAAAACAAACTATTCAATTGTTATTGTTTGAATTCTCAAGAACAATATAAAATATTTGGAAGTATAAATGAGAATAAAATGAATGGATTTATTTTAATTTTTGTCAACATTTCGATTCTTTACTCCCTTCTTTATCAAGAGAAATATTTGTTTTTGTAGCCAGTTATTAAGCTCATTCCATGGTACCTGCCAAGGGCCTAGCAGCCCTGATTGAAAGTATATGACCTTTACATTTCATTAAAATATATATGTAGGTGGTTATTTTTTACCCAGTACATCTGATCTATTCCAAATAACTTTTTTTAAAACTTGTGCTACTACAGACGGATCAGATCATTGACACGGAACGCCCCAGTGGCCAGTGACATAGTTGAGTGATGAATATCGCCACACTTAAATGAACAAATAGAATTGTTTATTGGTTCCTATAAAACAATAAAGATCATAAACTTATTTATTTATTTATTTTGTGAAAAACTCAATAGATTCTGCGTTTCGCGTCTTATTAGCTACACAAGCTTAATATTATCCAAGAGCTTATTTAAAACTAATTACGATGAACGGATTTTGTAAGAGAAAGGACATTTGAATCTACCAAAGTGGAGTTCAGATTTTATCGATAAAAAAAAAACAGAGTAAAATAGATTTTGCGAAAGGAGGGAACCACCTACTTTTCTCAATGGAATCAAAATAATCTAATTACAGATATAGTACATTCCTAGACACAGCGAATATTTTTTTAAGACTAATGATAGGACCCTGAAAACTAGGAAGAAAGTTCCAAACACAAAAAGTCATAGAGATAAACAGTGAAACACCACCAACTCCAACCTATTATAATTTAAAAATGTTTCACTATAAACCCACACTGAGTTCCCTAAGTTTTTTTATAAGCAGAAAGGTTTGTTCAACTTGACAGCAAAAGACTGTTGAGTGTTTGAAACGAGTGGGATTGATCTTATATAAGTGTTCTATTTCTTACGTTGATGCTACTGCACTTAAAATATAGCTGAGAATTTGAATAAATACATTTCAGATAATTATTTTCAAATTATTTATGTATTAGGTATCATTAAAAAATCAAATCAAATTAACACGTTGATCGATTATTCAGGGTTAACTGGTTCTTTTTATGATTAGTTAATTTTAATGATTAAATTTACATTTACTAAGCTTTGGTTGCTACTAAATCCACTGATTGATAAATGTTATGAATAATAAAAATGTCTAATTCTATCTATATTCCTCAGTATCCTTACGAAACTCGCCGAACTACCAGAAGTATTTAATTGGCGCGTTTTTTGTAGTTATTTGTTTTTCTTATTTTTTTTAAAAAATGTCTAAATCTTTAAAAAATTCATTTTAAACATGATTTTTATGTTTATCTGTGGATCTGTTGAATTCCAATAGTTCTATAAATCAAGAGCAAAAGAGAGTAGATAGTTCATTTTGGTACCAAGATATTTGCAGTCACAAAACAAAGAACTAATTAGATTTTGATCTTTTTCAACCTTCACTATTCTCAGATGGAAATGTAGTATAGGTACTGGAATAATCAAATCGATATATGTGGAAATATTTCGAAAGATTGCAGCTAATGAGCTGTAATTTGTTAGTAAATTTTGTATTAATAATCTTGAACATTGTATTGGTTAGTTTCATTTGTGACAAACGCTATAGTTTAATGATAAAATTAATTCAATGAACGTTGAGAAATATGGTCTAAAAAAATGAACGTCGAAAATAAAGTTTCTTCATTAATAAAAAAATATCACTAATCTAAGTTAATTGTAAAAGCAATATAAAAAAACTATGAAGATTGCCAAAAAACCAAATTCCTCTTCAAAACTTGCCAGAATATCGAATGATTATAATTCCACAGACAAAATAATGATTGAAAATGAGGATTGAATGGAAGGCAGTCCAGGGATCAATAAAAAGATGATACCTTATAAAATAATATTTATTGTAAAGTTTTCTTTTTACAACTTTTGAACAGACGTTTCGGAGGATCTTTCCTTCTTCTTCAGGCTTCAAAGGATCAATTAAAAGAAGCATGTAATAATTTTCCTTCTGTCTCTTTCTCAGTGCTTGTTGGTGTTGAAAAAATATTTTTTATCTTGCCATCATCGATGGAATTGATTAATTTTATTGTTGTTGACAAGACAAAAAATATTTTTCAACACCAACGAGCACTGAAAAGGAGATAAGAAGGAAAATTATTACATCCATCTTTTCATTGATCCTTTGAATCTTGAAGTAGGTAGTTAGATACTCCTAAACGTCGGTTCAAAAGTTGTAAAAAGAAAACTTTACAATAATCATTATTTTATTAGGAATCATATTTTTATTGATCCCAAGACTGTCTTCCATTCAATCCTTATTTTCAATAATTATTTTTTCTCCAGAATTATAATCATTCGATATTCTGGCAAGTTTTGAAATGGAATTGGGATTTTTGGCAATCTTAGTTTTTATATTTCTTCTTCGATCGACTTTTAGATATGAGCACGCTCAGAAATTTAGACTCTTTAGTATACTTAGTTAGCGTTTTTTCTCTCTCTCACTCTCATTCTTACAAATGAAGAAACTCTAAGATCAAATGTTCTTTTATTATCTTTGGATGCCAGTTAATCCGTTCAATTGGTCGCAGAGAGATCGGTCTTGAATGCTCTAGATTAGTGGTCTGCAACCGCTGGTCCGTGGCGTAATTTTAATGGTCCGCAAAGAAATTCAGATATTATTTAAGCAGCAAATGTCGCACTAATTTTTAATATATATTACTATTTTTGTGTTATCGTCAAATAAATGCTATTAAAATTATTAATATATGAATAAATATATAGGATATAAATAATTCATAGCTGTAAAAACTACAATGTTAGTGGTCATCGAAATTTTAAAAGGTCAAAAGTTGTAAAAAGAAAACTTTATAAAAATATTATTTTACAATTATGATACATATCGTCGCTATCTTACAAAACCTCTTAAGTCCGATTTTTGGTCAAAATACCGACCAACTTTTCGCGGCTCTGATGGCTATAAAGAACTATGATTCACAAAGAAAAAACCCTTTAGTCTTAAGAATCATTAGGAACTTAATCAACATTAAACAACAAAAACGAACATGCCGGTTCATTTGGGTTAAAGCCCATATGGGAATCCCGGACAACGAAAGAGTGAACCTTTTAGCCAAGGATAGCATAATGAGCTCGAGCTCTATACTGATCAAGGAAATAACTATTTTAGATGCCGTCAATTGGCTCAAATCAAAATTTCATAATAAATGGATTACGTATTGGAAAGAATGGTATACTAATCACCCGACTCACTATGCTCTTCTACATCCTAACATTCCAAAGAAGCATTGGCTTGATGATGTGCAACTTGGTCGAAATACCTACACTACATTAGTTAGACTAATGTTTAACCATGGACGCTTTCCTGCACATCTATTCAAAATAGGCATTTTTGACAGCCCGATGTGCATTTACTGCAACCTAGATGAAGGATCTGCCAACCATCTAATTTTTAATTGTACTAAATTTAAAAGAGAATCGAACAAGTTATTAAATTATTTATTTGCCTCTGGCTTGACTGCGCCTTTTAATATTACGAATCTGCTGGCTTTAGAAGAGGAAGAAATTTTACATAAAGTAGCCTTTTTTTCATCAGCTGCAAAATTGAGTTATAAATTAGATACATATTTAACAGTTTTTCTTTCTTCAATTGTACCATCATTTTTTCACTTTGAATTATAGAATCATTAATTGCGTGGCTGTATGGGCATAGTTCTCTAAAGCCAAAAAAAAGATCAGCGACAATATTTTTATTGCCTTCCATTCAATCCTCATTTTTCTATCTCCGAAGAAGTTTATTATTAAAAATTATTTAATAGTTTCGAATAGCATATCTTGTCTTGAAGAAGCTTACACCTTTTCCTTCGATTTGTAATTGTATGTATATCAAAATCAAATCTCGGGGTTGATCTTTGAAAAAAGAAGATGGTCCCAGAGGAAATGTAGCCGAAATGGTGAAAGGAATTTTCAGTTTCTCTTTCTATTCTAGGAGGAAGAGGGTGTACCTGCGGAGGCCACATGAGCGTTTGCAAAGCGGCAAAGGGAAAGTGGTGACCGCGGAGAGGACTCTGCGTTTTGCTGTCAGATTCGATGGTGAAGCGGCCGGGATAACAACCCACCTCAAACCCATGCTTCTTTCTAGTCGAGTGTCGTGACGAGTGTCGTGTTCTGTGACCAGTGTTCAAATAACTTAACTGACCGGTCAACTCCACTAGCAGCGATGTATGTTCCCGAGAGAAAGACCAGCATGTCCTCCAAGATGATATCTCTGTACAGGACAATCAAAGGCAACAATCAGCATAAGCGGCTCAGGAATAGAAGGCAAGTTACAACACTCAATGAACCCCCACAATAACTACATCCCAAGAGTTTAGTTAAATTTGACAATTGGTTTAATTTTATTATTTTTTTAATTCCATTTTTATTTTTTATATTAGTTATTCATTTATATTATTAATTTGACTTATATATTGTATATATTTCGTCTCGCTCCCCTTATTAAGGGTATGATAAAACCGGGAAGAGATGCATTGTCTTTTCAGTTTGTAAGTTGGAAATGAAAAGCGAAAATCTGTATTTGTAGAGAGCTTGGTAATAAAATAGGATTTATGATAAAAATGCGCATGTTCCTCACTCATTTGTGGGTCCAAAAATGCATATGTGGAGGCTCCGGTGGCCGGTTCAATGATTTTGGCGGGGATGCTATTAAAAATAGGCGGGTACGGATACAAATATTATTTTAATAATAAAAGAATATTTGAAGTTTTGACTGGTTTTAAAGTCATTTGAGGATTTTTATGTGTTTATACCTATAGGTATATAATATATATACTCTTTAAAATTTAGATTTAATTTATATCCTAAATTCAATTAGAAAAACATTTATTTATTAAATTTTGTTTTAAATTAATTCTTCTCTTTCTTCATTTGGAGGTTACTGTAGAGAGTATCCTCTCCATTGTAACTTTCCTGAGGACATTTTTCACAGGGGTGGTTTCCCATTGACTTCTCTTGAAGGGATCAGATTATACTCGGTTTTAATTAATATTTTAACTTAATATCTAGCGTTAAATAATATTTAACTTAATATCTAGCTAATTAATATTTTAACTTATTATTTAGAAAAAAATAGGTGAATTGTATAATTTTATTTATTTGTTTGTTTGCGAATAGCGAAATGGCAGAGCCTACGTCCTTGATGTCATTAATTTAAAAATTTGTCTGTGTTTAATCAACTTCTGCTTTATTTTTTGTATACCCACTTATTTTCTGAGAAAATCTAAAACAAGGGGGAAGGAATTAAAAATATTAATGTTTCATCCTCATTAAGTCGTTATAGAATGTTAAAAAATAATATAATTATATTGTATAATAATGTTTGTATTAGAGTTTTTGGCTTAAAAAAATTTGTATGTTTTTGGGATACACTTTTGCGCGTAAATTATTTGATTTTATTCTATAATGTCAAACCCATTGGTAAGAACGCCTAGCGCTTAGGCAACCAGTCCATACGATGCCGGTAAACAAATGGCAAATTATTATTTTTCGTTTTAATTTGTAAAACCAGGGATTTAAATGATAGATAAATTGATTGTTCTAATGTTATTTCTGGTTGGTATTTAACACTTTTCTTCAAGTATTATTTTTGAATTTGAAATTGAAATTATGTAAATAATTTTTTTTTTAAATCATCCTCTACTATTTTTTTTATTTTTATTTATTAATCATATACAATTTTATTCTTCTGCTTTTTAATCTTACATTATCCAAAAAAGAAGAAGAAAGAAATTGTATATCAATAATTTGAACAATCAGAATATTTTGATTTTGAATATTTATTATTATTTTTTTAACGTATACCTAGAAAGTGGGTATCTGAATATTCTATTATTTGCTTTAGGCTTTTTTCAATAATTAAATACTTTGGAACTATATTAGATATCTAATGAATCTAGTTCTTTCATCCTACCTAGTATTCCAAGCTATATGGGATAGTTCTTTTGTAGCAAAATATTTGCCTATTTATTTCAATCTAGGTCTTATTTTCTTCTAATCCTCAAATTTAACCCTCTCTTGATATCTTCAGAGACATTTTCAAGCAACTAAAGATACGATTCAGAAACAAGTAATTGAATTAATCGGAGCATCCCCACATCGTTTCATTTTTCTTTTAATGTGTGTATCTGTTCTGATAAAATAAAATAAAATATTTTCCCCAAAATTTTTTTGCCCAAACTTGGAAACTACTCACAATAACTCATTCGTCAATTCTTTTTTTCTATGATGCTTATACAAGTTTAAATTTCTGCCATCTATTTCAAGAGTCAAAGCACTTGAAGAATTGAAGATATACTTACATCCTAAAGGCATTATAATTATTTTATTTTCTGACATGCAAATGTCTATCAAGATTGATAAAATTATGACTCGGGTATGGTATTTTTGGACAAATCTTTTTAAAAGAAATAGGTTTTATGGCAAAAAAAATTGTTCAAGCTTTGGTGATTAAATTTTTGTTAACCATCTTCCACTCACGTTCCAGTGAGAAAATAAAGGATTGTTCCGGGTGATGTAAATCACCTTGTATACCTACTATACTATGTTCTTAGACAAAGTTTTGTGATTACCAGGCTCAACAGATGAAAACCTATTAATTTAACGATCTCTGAATTATAATATTTTAGAAGAGAAGGTGAGATAACTGCCTACCTTAAAGTAGACCAAAAAATAAATGATCTAATTATTTTTAATATAAAATTAATCAATTAATATCATATTCGGGATCATTTGAATAGAAATCGACGAATAATTAATGAAAAAATTTATTATTTGTCTTTTGGTCTAAGAAACAGAAAAAATAAAAGTTACTAAAGGTTATAGTATATCACTCCTAAATTTTAGTGCCGGGGCTAGTAAACCTCTGACTAAAATTGAATAGATGACAAGTGGAATTTACTAAAGACTTACTAAATTTTAGTTGCACACATATTATTTATGGTTAGCTGTCTTAATTGGCAGTCATAGATTTACCTGGATGGAAACGAACTAATTTTTAATTATTTTATTACTTAATTATTATATTATTTGTGTTCTTAAGTAATGGTTAAAATTTACCCATAACGAAATTGTTTATCTTTTTAAATATCGCCGTAATTATTTACCTTTGTAAGTCTTCTGTTGAATTTTGGGTAATTGTGGCGCATTTTCCCAGGGATCCAATTGAAAATTCTTTTGGCAAAACGACCTTGCTTAAAAAATTTACTTGTTAAAAAAATAATTAAATTAAAATTTTTTTTTACTCTGAATTTTCACTTTATCAGTTTGTTTAATCTCTCTTCTTGAGCTGAAGATTAAATGAAAAAATATGCGTTTTAAACAAATTAGGTACATACTTCCCAATTTTTTGTTAATTATTCTAATTGTAATCTAAAACGAAAATTATTCTTTGATTTTAGACCTTTTCACTAATTTATCTGTATAGTTTAAATTTCTAATCAAAATATATTTTAATTATCTGCGATTTTTATAGAAACCTCTCTCTCCGAAATGACTGATTTATCAAATATTTTTTTTCTATTTTGGTTTCATAATGTGTTTATTGTAACACTGCTTTATGTATTATATTGAGTTTTTTTAAACCATTGTTTATAATATGTTTTTTATTTAAGTAATAACATAACGAACAAGTTTTGCTAACCAATATTTGTTAATTGTATCACAACAATTGTTAATGAAGTTAGTAGAAAAAATAGTATAAAATACTGGATTTATTAGGTACATTGGGTTGGAGTTTTTTTTCTTTGTGTGTGTGGCTATGACAACGAATATTCAATATCCAATCGGTAATTGACCCCATAAGAAATAATAGATTTTTTTATAATAAATCTTACTCTTTCTTTAGGAAACTTGCCGCCATGCACCATATTTCATAAAAAAACCCAATCTCGTATTATAAAATGAGTCATTATAAAACTTGTATTTTATTGAAGTATTTTCTTATGGATTTTTTACTGTATTCATTAGAATATTTGGCTTCAAAATTTTCAAATGAAAGATCAAAATCTAAGGATTTCTTTGTTTCACAAATACAGGTAATTGTGACTCCAGAACGAACTTTCTAAGACCTTCTGTACTTCAGTTACTTATCGTGTGTTTCAAAATCCTCACAGACACATATACAGTCAGAAATAAATTAATGTTTGAAAAATTCACTTTTATAGAATTTTCAAAGAAGATTTTAATGTTCGTTTTTTATAAGTACTTGAACTGTTTGCAACTAACTCATCCTCTTTAAAAATATTCCAATTACTTTATTAAAATTTCTTTTTCATAAAATGTTTATTTAATGATAGAAATTCACTAATTTATATAAATATAATAATAATTAATAATACATATATAGACAGGCATGTGTTAATGTTAATTTGTATGTAGGGAAGTATACAAGTAAAATAATGAGAGTCAATTTATACTTTCATTATTTTGTTCAACCCAATAATTTTGTTTAGAATATATAATATATTTTATAATTAAAATTGCATTTCATAAATTCTCTTTTTTTGCTTCAATAGATTGTGTGTATCTCATAGTTTCTTGATCACGAACAGTACGTAAATGTCAATGGCAAATGCTGGGTTGCCAAAACGTCGTTTCGATTACACAATAAGTCGAATAGTTAAAACAGGTTATACTAAAAACGAGCATATCTTCTTTTAATTCATAATTTGATAATCAAAATGTTAAGTTTTTTCCATAGAAATCTTCATTAAAATCTTATATAAATCGACCACTTTTTGAAATTTAAAGAAATAATGAATAATTGTATTTGGAGACCTCGTCAAAAAATGAGAAATCTCCACAAAACAGTGATATTGATTTCAAATTTGCTTAGGTTCTTATGACGGAGTACGTTTAGATTTCATTTAAAAATTAAAAAAATATTTTCCAATAGACATTACTGTGACTAAAAAGCAATAACTCCAGGTGGCTGCATTAAGTTTTATTTCTTGATTTCTATTGTCATTTTCCTTTTTCCATTGTTTGATCAACCTTAAAAACTAATAAGAATAGCTGCTTAATTCCTGATCAGTTTTTTATTAGAATTAGATCACGCATTCTTAAAGTTTTTACGCAATGACCCTGTGTGGTAAAGTAAACATTAGCCAGCCCATAACAATTCAGCGATACAGGAGCCCTAAGTGGCCGCCTTCTGTTTCTTTGAATAATCCGCCACTGCTTAATAATTAATATTAAAAAAATAGCGTATTTATAGTATATACAATATTTTCATCACTAAAATAGAGATTACTCCGAATACTAGTTTCTCAAACTACGTACTAATTCTACGTAGAGTCCTATTCCGTGGATTATTTCTCTTGTCAATTTAGCCCTAATCTAAAATCGCACTTCTAATTATCTATTTCTTTTTCTTTCAAAAACATTTTCTATAGTAGAGATAAACTTTTACGATCCTGGTTAAGGAGATATCTCCTAAAGGGACAGCGATCCTACTGCGTCAACTCTTAGGGCCATTTGTATGTCGGTTGGTAAACTCTTTTTAAACATTGACAAAGGGTAAATCCTTAGAATTCACCTTCGGGCACAAGGTGAATTCTAAGGATTTACCCTTTGCCAACGTTTAAAAAGAGTTTACCAACAGACATACAACTGGCTCTTAGTTCTCTCATATTGTATTACCGAAAGGATCATGTCCTAACCTGTACTTCATCACTCTATACCAGTTTTTCTCAACCTTTTGTAGAGCGAGGAACCCTAGAGCACTTATATTTATTTCTAAGGAACCTCCTAGCACTAAAATATGAGGTATTCAATTTTTCGTCAAAATATCAACATCATGCTTCTTTTATAGCTTCCTAATATAACATACCCCCGCCGATGATGGTGTTGCCAGATTTTAAAAATTTGCTAAATTTTGGGGAAATTGGTTACAAAAAACATGCATTTTAACCTAACATTTTTATTTTCATGAATACCTAATATTATTATTACTTTTTTTTGGTAATGTCATTGGAATACCCATATGTCCCTTTCGGATCGGACAGGTTTTTTTTACATATTCAATGTACCTATATACTCATAAATAATATTCTCATCTATTTGAAATCTGATCTCCTATCAGTCTGATAGCCCGCCTCTGAATTGCATCCAAGGTCCTGTGATAAACTAGCCTCCTGTTCGAATCTCCGGGTAGGAACTACCTGAGAATAGATAATCAAAAAGAGAAGTAGAGGCGAGTACAACAATTGTATTCTTGATGTTGATAACGGATAAGAACTTTAGTTTCAATTTTTTGTTTAGTACATAATGGAAAAGTGCGAAAGAGCTTCGTAACGCTGTTTTCCTCTTTATTCCTAAATTCTAAAGGAATGTGAGCAGCAGAACTTGGATTAAAACACCACCCAACTGGATAACATCTCACAATAATATAGATGTTACTAAACTAAATACACTATAAATTACTTAACACCGAGGGGTGATCCGCGATTGGAAGTAGGTGTACACCTCTTTGGAAATATTTGGAAGTACTTGGAAATATTTGGGTTACTTGGAAATATTTGGAAGTACAAGTGGAAGTAGGTGTACAGCATATTAGGTCGCGGTTCACCCCTTGCTTAACACTATCGAAAAAGTTGTTTCCAGTCTATTGACATTTATGAATATTAATGTTTAAAAAAGGAATAAAAAGATATAATTATTTTTAAATAAAGATTAAAAAATTTCTTATTCAAATAAAAAAAGAGGATTTTTTCATGTCTAAAACAAACTTTTAATAAAAAAAGAACAACTTCCCGAATTGACCACTCACTTCTTAAATTCTCTATTAGTTACGGATTTATAAATTCGCTTTGCTCTCTGGCAAAATAGATTAGAATATTTTAGAAAACACTCCATGAAACGTGGATTTCCGTTCAAACAAATAAATTCCTTCGTATGAAGAAATTATACGTGCCTTATAAAGGTTTTATATTTATTTAGCTTTTTATTTAATTATCATTAAATTTCAAGGGGATTTCAATTAAAATATCTCTTTAAACTCAGTAATAAGTTTAAACAAAAAATCATTTGTGATAATTATCGATCCTTTACAAATCAAGATAGTATAATACTAACCACTGAGGCCTGAAATAGTGGGTTCAATCCTTAAGCTCATTTTCTAATCATCTTTTCGGAATATTAATTTGTTATGCTTCGACCCTTCTTCTTTTTTTGAATATTCCTAGAGATAGATTTTTATTTTTTAAATTGCATTTTTTAATGTAGTTTAAGTATTTTTATTGGAATGGGATAGCCAGAAATTCACTTTTCGAGATCTTCAAGATTACAATAGGATGAATTTGACTTTCACTTTTTCAATACTCTTTAAAAATATACGGTAATTTTTATATGTAGATTGTGAATTTTGTGAAAAAGTGAAGTTTTATAGCTCTCAAAAATACAGATTTATAGGACAGTCTGTCTGTCTGCTCTCATGATAAATGAAAATTTTTGGAAATAGAACATTTTACGTTAGAGAGATTGACTTCAAAGTGCTCTTTTACTTTTTAAAGTAAAAAGGAATATTTTTATATTTTTCTTCTATTTATTTATTTTTTAATCAATGTTTATAGATTGTATAAAAAAATCATATTTTTGAGAATAGTTTCATTGGAATGTTTGTAAATAGGTATATATGCACTAAAGGTTCTGGGTCCGATTTCAGGTCACATTATTTATTTTTTTCGTTTTTTATTAATAACTAGAGCTTAAAAATTACTTTCAAATAACTTTAGAATAAATTAGGTGTTTTCATTAAATTAAAATATTCTTTTATTATTTAATTTTCAATTAATATTAAAACGTAGAAATTCTCTGAAATTAAAAGTCATCTAACTGGCACAACTCACGCCAAATTTTTCTTCTTGGATAAAAAAGTCAATTCTGGCTTACTGGTATTGCACCTCTCGCATGTGTATAATTAGTAAAAAAAATATATTTACACTTTTTGTTTTGATTAGATATTACACCACCGTGTATTTATTAATAAATATTGCCAACTGGTTTGGAGATCCAGTGAAAGTTTCTTGAGGAGTGGAACAAGCCCAGTAGCCGTTTGGATATCCTCTCCGATTACTCAACCTGATGAGATAATTACCCAGCAAACATAAACTCTGTCTTTTTTTGTTGAATATAAGAGACTCTAAAAGGGATAATAACTCCACGTCCAGATTTACACTTGCACCCTTTGAGCAAAGAGGGAGTGATAGCAATTGGTTGAATCGGAAATTCTAATTAACGATTCCATATTATTAATAAATAAATTTGTAGAAAAAAATGTGAAAACTTTTCCAGACTGTGACAATTTCAATAAATAAAGGGTAATCCATGTAAATGTCTTGTAAAAAATGGGTTGAGCTAGAAAACTATGACATACTCGCATAGCTGCTAGTTTATTAATACATATTGAAAATAATTTATTTTGACGAAAGTAGAAGAGTTTTTTTTTGGCTTTTCGACCTTTCAAGCAATAAGCCAATTTACGATACTAATTAATTTTTATTAAATTTGTCTCTATCTCCCCCGGGGTCAGGTTTTAGCCGGATGTCGGAATCGAACCAGGGTCCAGTTGGTTAGCAGGCTGACATGCTAACCCCTAGCCTACCCGACCCCCCAAGTAGCAGAGTTGTTGATTCATAAAGGATAATCTATGAGATTATTGCCAATAAACATAAATATATATATCATTTATTTTTTAGAGACTATAGTTTTGAAGGTTTACCTTCATCAACAGTCTTTATAATTAGAAAAAATTATCTGTTATTTCACATGGGTTCATTTATCCAATTGGATAGAGTAAATTCGTTTTGTTATTATATGTACACATCGTTTGTTGAGATACATACAACTCTTCTGACATGTAGTTTAAAAATTAACCCTAACAACTCGAATACAATAGATAACAATCCCCTATTTTTTTTTTTTTTTTTTTTTTAGAAATCTTAAGTCTGATGAAATCGGCAATTCGAACTTGTATATTTACTCTTGTGTTCCAGCCTTTTCTAAGCACGAATAAACTAATATAAAATAAATACATAAAAATCGAGCTTTTTAGTGTGTTTAATCTGTATGCAATTTTCAAAAAATTAGATAATCCCCTTACAGATGTCTAGGTATACAATTAGGAAAGATTTACACAATTAAAAATCGTGTCATATGTAATAGATGCAGCAAATTTAAAGAAACTTGTATATGGTAAACAAACAGTTTATAGGAAAATAACGATAAAGATAAACACACTGGTAGATGAGTAATTCTTAATTGTCAGCAAGCAATTGCTCGTGGGATATTGTTACATTTTACCTGCTATATAATGAGGTGAAAATTCTTGTGAATTGAATAGTATGAAGAGTTCAGGGTGTGGTTTCAAAAAAATAAATAAATAATTAAAATTGATTTTTTTTAATCTCACGATATTATCGGTGATCCATCTTTATGATTTATAAGCATTACTCCATTTTTTAAAAAGCATATTTTATTTTATTTTTATGAAACAATACCTTGAATTTTTCACACTAAATTGTTATAAGTTATAATGTTAACCTAGAACAAAGACCTCAGTTATTAATTACTGCTGAAGTGAATTTTTTTTGAAGTTATTTGTTTATCAGTAGAAAAATTTGAGTTCATGGGAATATGAAAAATCTTGACTCCTAATCCTGGAGTATTAACAATTTCTGGAGATGACATTCTTTGACTAGAGGAAACTCCCTAGTGTTTATAAATGATTATACTATAGAAATGTCTACATTTGAAAAAAATATTCTGTTTTGTTTAATACTCTACATGAGAGGAATTATGACCAATATCTTGTTATAGGACCCTTGACTAATAATTTGATTAAGGTACGAAATTACTTTCCATATATATTCATATAAATAGTTCAAAATCTAATTTGAAAATTTAAGAGACTTTGAAACGTATCCTGCTTTGAGAAAAAACGGATTCCACCAAATTCACCTATTACTAATAGGTATAGTGATGATATGGGCGGGCGAAGAGAGTATTAAATTCATCCAAACCACAGAACAAATTAGATATTGAATTTTCTATCTTGAAACCTACCAGCAGAAAGAAAAGTGCACAAAATCAAACAAAAATAGATTCATTATATGGTAAACGGCTGTATCTTAAAGAGCTGAAAATCAGCACAAAAGTTTGTATTAATAAGCTGCATCTTCTAGTAGTTTAATACCCAAACTGTTCTCTTAAAAAAATACCAAATTACCAAAATTTGCGGAGAGTGTACAGTAGGGTGGGTCAAAAAAACTGAATTTTTTTTTCAAAAATACTTTAGTGCGGAAAAGTTGCCTATTGTAATAAGAAGAAAAACGGCATAAAAAATTAAAATCGGTTAACATCTTCCGCACGCGCATCGAACTAGCTCAAATTTTAAAAATATCCTCTTTAAAATCTGTATAGTTTTAATCACTTCCACAGGCGAAGAGATAATTTAATTATTAAATTCAGAAGCCTTCGAAACTAGTGAAAACTTTTATTATACTTATTAATAGATAGGGAAAGTAAATAAAAAAGTAAGCCGTTATTCCCATATAATTCTAACGGGGTTACCCGTTAGACTATCGCATAGTCTATTAAAGTGGAATCAAACAAAAATTATAACTATATAATTCAAAATATTTATTTTCAATTTATGAATGAAAATCAAATAAATAACTTGATAGTTTAATCATAAAACTATCTATTAATCTAGAACATGTCTTTTGTAAAGGAATAATTTTCCATTTGAAATTAGATTCCATGCCGTGCGGGGTTAGTCACGAAACACCTGGTTGTAATTGTTTGGAAAATTTATTACTCCACATTGCTCTGCAAATAATTTTTTTTTTTTTTTTTTTTTTTACATTAATATTTTCTTTTTATGGAATAAATATAGAATAGAAAAAGAGATGAATAATATTATCAATATCAATTAAAATTCTATAGCAAAATTATTATTATTAAAATAAAAGAATGCGAAAATTAATTTCCATTGAAAATAATTTTATGGACTTATAATTTTTTTTTCAATATTTATGAATTCTACTAACATTTTTATAAATTTTTTTACTTAAATATTTATATGGCTATATATTCACTATTAAATAATAATAATAAAAAGATTTGTAGTTGTAGAAATCAAAGAAAACTTTTTCAAGTTCTGGAACTCACATCTCAGACCAGGATCATTTATCATCCTTTGAAGACTTTGAGAAGCTATTTTCTTAAGTGTCAGAGCAATGTAAGGCTTTGAACTAAAAAAGTTAAACTTGAGGAGTGGCCTGTGAGAGCTCTAAGAATGTATGAAAAAATCAAATTACTCTGCGACCTGATTTCTTCAAGTGAATTTTATATATTTTCATCTTTGCTTTTTTCTGTCTATATCGTCCTAATATTAGTATATAAATGTTCTCGCCTGTTATTTGATTTGTCTAATGACAATATAAATATGCTGCATAGGTAAACACTAGAGATGTAATGCCTCGGGGGTTTAGTTGTTTATCAAAAGAGGAATTTCAGCTGAAACCACCTAGATAATGTGCATCCTAATGGAAATTTTTCATTAAATATACTTATATTATATAATCTAAAATTCTAGATGGTTTCAAGAGTAAATTGGAGAAGGGGCATCATTCTCTTTCCACAGTGGTTGAAATTAAGAAGAAAGCAATAAATTTAATAGAGGATTCGTCATTTTCTAGCTCGTAGTCACCTCGTAGAATCGTATCGACCTTTTATCTGTACTTATATAGATACAAGCGAGGGGTGAACCGCGATTGGAATTAGGTGTACACCATCTTTGGAATTATTTGGAATTACTTTGGAATTCATTAGATAATCTATTGTCATCTATTGTCTTCTATTTAGTGGAAGTGGAAGTAGGTGTACACGATTTTAGGTCGCGGTTCACCCCTCGGATACAACCATTTACTAGTGAAACACCACTATAGCCCTTTAAAAACTCCTATGTTTAATATGTTTCACTATAAACCAACACCGCTTTCCCTAAATGTTAACAACCATGAGATTTGTCCTGAAGAGATAAACTCATTAAATTACCCCATGAATCCTCATTTGCGGAAAACACACGATTTTTTAACACTCAATACCTCTTTGCTGTCAAATTAGATAGAAATCGAGCATTCGCCAACTCGTTTATCTCTATGATTTCTCAGTCTCTCTTATTGCCTTCGTCTTTTCTGGAACTTACCATGTTTGGTCGTTCAAGACCCGCATCCACAAACCCCTCGACCCCGACTCAATCCCTGAAATTTCTCCACTTCCCCTTCTTTCACAAACTAGGAATCATCCCTTGCCTATAGGAGTTGCATCTTCTTGGTGTAGCTCCTTCTTTCATCACTATTATTAAGAAACTACTATTCATGCTTAAATAATTCTTTAATTTCTTAATTTCTGTAATTGTAAATAGTGTATTGTCATCACAAATACGTAGGTAGATATGCGAATTTTCAAGTAAATCGGCCCAGAAATTCGATTACAAGATTCTATCCAGCAAGACAAAAATCAAAGAATAAAATCAAATGAAAAATTTGGTTTCATGTAATAAATACATGAAATACATAATTACGCTCAAAAATATATTTTCATTTTAGTTCAGTATATCTCTAAAATCAGTAATAACCCTGGAATTATTACCCGTGACAAATACTACTAAATTCCACTTTATAGCTATAACTATGCCTGTATTTTCGAAACTTCTACTAGTTTATGTATATATAATATTCCATTACAATCGTAAATTTCTTAATCATTCCAATTAATTATACATTGATTTATAAGATAAAATCACTTAGTGATGATGTAATTACAAATAGCTTTATCTGTGTCGTCGTTTTTTCTTTTCTTAATAATACAGTGTACTATGTTTCCGCAAAGCCTTGAGCTCCTCTCGTGTTTCATTCCTGCTCGTATACATGTAACAACCATTGTATATATGATACAATTGAAGCACGTAAATTTCCACCAATACGCTCCGCAGAGGTTCAATTTGATTTCTTAGAACCAGAGCACAAAGAAAAAAAAATCAAATTTCTTTCGAGAAAATTAAATACCTACATAACTAATTCGTTTTACTTTGGTTTCTATTTTACAATACGTAGTATGAAAATATATAGTAATCATGCAGAAAAAAAACACGCTTTTACTTCGTTTTTTCAAAATAACTCTTAAAACAATTTTGATAAAAAAAATCACTGTTTTAAGGCCTACTAAAACTGACACCATTAACTCGCTGGATCGATTAGATAAAATTAATAATCCCTCTCACTCAAAACCTTCTTTGCACATAGTGTAGGATTCGCTGACTTCTAAGATTCCTTCATTCTCAATCTAGAAAAATGTTTGATCAATACAAATAATTAATTATATTTTGAGCTCACTAACTACAGAGAACTTTCAGTTCAAAAAGACAGAAAATATAATTTTTAAAATAATTTTATTGAGATTTTTGGGTGTCATGATCCAATATCAATTTATTGAAACAATTAATTTATATCATCATTGGGATTCAGTTCCATAATTTATTAATGTAATTTTTGTTTTTCATCGGATGAGGAACAAAATAAGTGTTTGTTTATGACTTATCAATATATTATTATTGAATGTGTTTTTTTGATATATGTATTTGCTCCTTTGTAGAGCCTGAAGAAGCTGCAATAAAAGTGGCGAAACGTTGCAATTGATAAGTCGTAAACAAACACTTATTTTGTTCCTCATCCTCTGAAAAACAAAAATTACATTAATTTATATATTTTCAAATCCATTATAGTAATTTATTACAATTCATTATACATATTTTGAAATTAAAAAAATTAAATTAGAAAAAAAAATAAAAAAAAAATTGTTTAATATTCGTTTAACTTCAAGTTACCTACTTGTCACTCATTCGAAAAATATTTAATAATTTGATAAATTATTTATTTATTTATTCATTCACTTAACAGTTTCGGTTACCATTGGATGACATTCTTCAGTAGTTCTATAAGAAGAAATCATTAAAAAAATACTTGTTCTGGTATATAAAAATAAAATAAATCAATTATATTCATACATACAATTTCGTTTTAGATTTTGGAAATAGTCCATATAACATATAATCATCATGCTACGAACACAAATGAAGAATGTCATGGTAACAGGGACAATTTCCAAAAACTAAAATGCAATTTTAAATATGTATAGATGTAAAGATATATGTAAGAGTGTGGATTGGGTAAATTGAACGTTAGACGATTCTGAAAGTATAGTAGGGTTTTATTTATAAATGCAATAGATAATATACAAAATAAGTTATAAATGATAGTTACCTGAAAGTATAGTAGAATTGAATAAGAGTCCTTTCATCAATATACACACTCATATAATGTCATAACATGTGGTCTATTAAGAGTGAACATAGTTGAGTCGAGGACACTATGCAATACTACCAACCTCAGATAATTTAATATAATTTATATAAGCGGGAGATACAATTTACACCTCCCTTCGTTCGGGAGTCTTTTTCCTAGGAAAAGAGTAAGGAATTAGTTTTGATATATGGAATCGATTTGCTTCCTTCCCTCTTTTCTTGCTGTTAATTTCATAAATCGTATCAGAAATTTTCTCTTTTATTTCATATGGTCCTCTTCTGACTTCGTCTAATTTATTTCTATTTAATTTATTTCCATTGGAGACATAAACTAAATCACCCTTTTCTAATTTGTATGTTCTTCTCTTCTTATCAATTCTTAATTTGTTTCTTTGGTGACTGATTTCTGAATTTTTGAAAGCTTCTTTTCTGATTTCCTCAAGGTCTTGTTTTTCTTTTTGTATTTCTTTTGGAATTATTTCCGATGTTTCTCCTATTAATAATTCTGCTGGTGAAAATTTTGTTGAGCTATGAATTGACTTATTGTATTCCTCGATGCATATCTCAGCAATTTTTGTCCATGGTCTCTTGTTATTATTTTCATTTATTTTACATCTGATCCGATTAACTATTGTTTGATTCAGTCTTTCGTTCATTCCATTTGATTGGGGACTATCTACGGCCGTGAAGATTAAATTAATTTTCTTTTCTTTCATGTATTCTTTGAATTTTTTGATTTTAATGAGCTATATTGATCTACCAATAGTGTTTCAATTTTGTTTTCCTTTGTTACTAAATTAATTAATTTTATAAAATCTTCTGGGACTTGACTTTTCGATGTCATTATCCACGCATATCTACTAAAATGGTCTATTAATAGATGCATGTATTTTTTTGTGGAATTATATCCTTTAAATCCTCCAATTGTGTCCATAGACATTATATGATATGGATATTTTGCTGGTCCCAATCTTGATAATTCACCCAAAGGTTTACAACTTCTGGATTTGTTTTTTATACATATTTCACATTTTTTGCAGTAATCCTTAATGATGCCATCCATCTTCTTAAAATAATAAAAAGGTCTTATCTTATTTGCTATTTGTTTGTAACCTGTATGTCCATAGGATTTATGTATTTTATCTATCAGATTTATACCAAATTCTTTAGAGATGTATATTCTTCTCTTATTTTTCATGATTTTAAATTTTATGTTTCCATTATTCATTGTTCCTTTTGTATTCTTAATTTCTTCTTTTATTCTATTTTGATCATTGATTATTTCATCTATTTCGATCATATTCACTATTTGAATACAATCTTCATTATTTTCGTTAGTTTCTAATATTGGGTTTCTTGAAAGAAAATCTGCTTCTACATTATCCTTACCTTCTCTATACACCACTTTAAAATTATATTGCGATAAATAAAGCATTAGATCACCTATTGCTTCATCCGTTCTTGCTTTTGTTTTTAAGTTTACCAGCGGCTTATGATCGGTAATGACAGTAAATGATTTTCCTATAAGTAGGTATTGCCAATATATGATTGCCTCTTTCATGGCTAAACATTCTATAAACATCACTTCTTTCTTCATTTGACCCGGTGTCAATTTTTTTGAGAAATAGCCCACTGGATGTAAGCTTCCATCTTCTTGGACTTGCTTCAGCACTGCTCCTACTCCTAATCTGCTTGCATCCACCTCTAATACTATATCCTTTTTATTGTCAAATATAGCCAGAACCGGTGGTGTTATTAGATATTGCTTTGTTTCCAGAAAACATTTTTCGCATTCTTCTGTCCATTTGAATTTGGAGTCTTTTTTTAATAGATTGTAAAGTGGGCTCAATCTTTGTGTACAATGGTCAATAAATTTTCTGTAAAAATTTATCTTTCCAATTAGTTTACGTACCATTCTTTTATTCTTGGGTCTTTCTAAATCTTTGATGGATTGTAAGTTGTCCTTAATAGGGTATATTTTTCCGTTTTCTATAATATGTCCAAGGTATTTTATTGAATGTTTTGCAAATTCGCATTTTTCCATTTTTATTTTATATCCTTGTTTTTTTATAACTTCAAATAATAGTTTTAGATGTTTCATATGTTCTTCAAACGTTTCTGAGAATATTAGGATGTCATCTATGTAATTTACACAAAATTTTTCCATATTGTTTCTTCTTATAGTATTTGCCAAAACTCTTTGGAAGATCGCACTACTGTTTTTATATCCAAATGGTAACACTCTCCATTGCCAATGTCCTTTCTGGGTCACAAATGCTGTCTTCTTTTGATCTTTTTCTCTTATAGGTATGGACCAAAATGCTGAGTTCATATCTATTGATGTGTACCATTTACATCTGTTTACTTCCATAATTATATCATCAATCTTTGGAAATGGTTGTGCATCTGGGATTACGATTCGGTTCAATTCAGAATAATCAACACATAACCTTGTTTTTTTCCTTCTTCTCTCTTGTAAGCTAGTGTAACTGGGGACGCATATGGGGAATCAGATTCTTCAATTAATTTATTCTTCAGTAACTCAGTAACTTGATATTCTATTTCTTCTTGGTCTCTTGGTGAACACTTATAAGGTTTTTTTGCTATGTACTTATCTTCTTTAAGTTTGACTTGTGCTTCAAAATCCTTAATCTTGCCGACATCGAATTTGTTTTTTGCAAAACATGATTGATATTCGTTGATCATGTTCTTTAGTTCTTCTTGTCTTTCTTTATTTAAATGATCGATATTTATTTCTTTGTTTTCCATAATATGTGTGTTTGTTTCCGTTTCTTCTTGAGATTCGATTATTTTTTTTTTTGAATGTTATTATCATCTTTTATTTCTATTATTTTATCAATTTTTCTTTGTTTTATTTTCAGGTTTTCATCTTGAATTAATTTGAATTTTTTTATAGCATCAAGACCTAGTAACATATCATAATTAAATTTGTCATTTTTTATTACTATAAATTCTAGTTCATCTTCTATTTCTCCGATTTTTAGATTTAATGTAGCCCGGGTTTTATAAAAATCCATTCCACTTATAGACTTTAATAAGCTTTTGCTATTATATAATTTTGCTTTAATTGTTCTTATTAGCTTCTCGTTGATTAATGAGCACGTCGACCCATTATCGTAGATAGCTTTTATAAGTTTATTTTTGTCTATAATTACCTTTATTTTGATAAGTGGCTGTGGATTGGATTTTCCCGGGTTCAATCGTTTTTTTGTTCGTCCTCTGATATTTGTAAATATTCATTTTCCGTTTCTTCCTCATTTAAATTTATGCTTTTCTTTATGGAAGCTGTGTTGTTCCAACATATTTGGGTTGAATGGAAGCGGTTTTTATATCCTAATTTTTCACATATTGCACATGGTTTTTTGTTCGGTATAGTTAATTTCTTGAAGTCTTCTTTTTTTGTAACTTCCAATCTTCTTCTTTCGAATGTCGAATTATTTATTTTCTTTATTTCTATCATAAGTTTTTCGATCGATGTTATTTCTTCAATATCTAATTTTTCTTGCATGTGGATGGGAAGGCCCATTACCATTAGATTGATTTTAGAAGTTGTAGTCATCTTATCTTCTATTTCTGTACATAGTTTTTCCTTAATCAATAGATAATCTATCAAAGATCCTTCTATGTATTTGTAATTATATGCTTTTCTAATAGTTGACCAACCTTTTTTTGAGAAGTGGTTTAGAAATGAGTTTTTCCATTCTATCCATGTTGAATTTTTTTTGTTCTTGCTATGTAATTCATACCAAATTTTTGCTGTGTCTTCCAAAAATTGTTCCAAAATTTCTATTTTGTGTTCTTCTTTCATGATTTTATGTCTGGAGCATTCCTTTTCATACTTTTCTATCCATTCACTTGCATTATTTTTCTTATTATTAAATTTTTCCAAGATGAAGTTCTTTTCAATTTTTTCATGAATATAGAATTTTTCTTCCAGTCTCGTTTCCAGTTCTTTAATTTTTTTTTGTAGGTTATCCTTCTCTTCTGATATTTCATTGTACTCCTCTAAAGGAATATTTTGGTAGCATACATTCTCTCCTTCATCGAAATAATTGTCTATTATATCCTTATTTAATTTAAGACTTACTTTTCTAAATCCATTTATTGGTTTAATTGCTTTAATAGCATTTATAACAATATTATTTGCCATTAATACTTGATGGTTTTGAATATCTCTGTTCTCTCTTGGAAGAATATACCACTGTTTTTTGTCCATTGATACTCCAGCCAATTCAAAAAAATTTTCTTCTTTTTTCACTATGTGTACGTGGAATTTTTGGGTGTCCATGTTTGCAAACGACTTATTCAATTTGTAAGAGTGTGGATTGGGTAAATTGAACGTTAGACGATTCTGAAAGTATAGTAGGGTTTTATTTATAAATGCAATAGATAATATACAAGATAAGTTATAAATGATAGTTACCTGAAAGTATAGTAGAATTGAATAAGAGTCCTTTCATCAATATACACACTCATATAATGTCATAACATGTGGTCTATTAAGAGTGAACATAGTTGAGTCGAGGACACTATGCAATACTACCAACCTCAGATAATTTAATATAATTTATATAAGCGGGAGATACAATTTACATGAATATAATTTATATATTTAATGTATTCTTCCAAAGTAACTGTAGATTTAATATTCTTGAAATTTCATATGTTACTAGTCATAAATGAAATAAATACAATAATTTAGTAAATTATTATTATTTATTGGTTTTTATGCACTATACTATTTCGGACACCACTGGCTAAACATCTTTATTAGTAGATGTTCTTTATTTTGTAGATATTTTCATTACACTCAATTCATTCTCCTAATTCCATGAACTTTTCATTCTTACAAAATAAATTTTAAAGATATTTATTTGTAATACAACAAATAATATATTGTTTTCAATTAAATCTTTTCTTGAACATTTTATTAGCTCTGTTTGAGAAATTTTGGGAAAGGTGAGTAGGTTTTTAGGAATCGGGAGTTTCAATATTAAGTAATTTATATTAGTATTGTTAGAGTTCGTGGCTGTAATGAAACTGTATTAGATGAAGGAGGAGGTATCAGCCAAAGATGGAATCACTGTGTTCAATAAAATACCTTTAATAAAAGACGTTTATTTGGCCATCTTCAGTTAATTAAGAGTTATACACAAAATGCGGTACACATATGTGATCGAACCAAGCCTTGTCAAAAATAAAATTTTTAGCTTCATCTAAATTTATAACGTGCCTGGACCCAAAATCACTTTCATTCTGAAACTTTTGAGTCCAGGCACGTTATAAATTTACATGAAGCTAAAAATTTTATTTTTGACAAGGCTTGGTTCGATCACATATGTGTACCGCATTTTGTGTATAACTCCTAATTAACTGAAGATGGCCAAATAAATTCAGGCCGAAACGTTTTATTAAAGGTGTTTTATTGAACACAGTGATTCCATCTTTGGCTGATACCTCCTCCTTCATCTAATATGAATTATATTAGTATAGTGGAAGAGAGTAAATTGTAAAGTAAAATCTCGTGGTGTGTTTTAGCTATACTTTATTTTTTGAGTATGGGGTAGTGTATTCACCGGGTATATTGTACTTTCCCGGTGATTTAGCGAGTCATCTCTTAATCCCGGGGTGGATGACACCTGTTCGTCCTTGAACCCTTCGTCCTCGAGGTGACCGCCGTTGTACGTGATCACAAGGACCCAAACAACGGCTTTACCTGCACTGGTTGTTCACCCTCAGCTCCCTCACTCGATCCAGCTGCTTTTTATTCGATCCTCTTTCAAATTGATTTATTAGCCGGCTACAGCGATCTCTTTCAATATCTGGGAGCCTCCTTTAATCTTTCATTCCTTTTAATGGCCGTAGCTTTCAATTATAGCAATAACGGAGATGCTCGGGTGGACAAACCACACTCCCGATCCAATCAATCTCAATCTCTTTTGTTACCCTGTGTCTATCGACATATCTGGTACTAGGAAATTAAAATATGATGTCGTTAGATCCCATGTTTATTAGGTAAATCTAGACAGACTTTTTTTAAATATTTTTTTCTCTCCGGTCCATCCAAAAGTATCCTGAGCAGGCCCGGACTGGCTCGTGCGAGCTGGATGTTAAGATATTCAAAAATTCGCAAGTCGTTTGTTATTTTGATTGAGAGACAATGTTCTAAGTGTATTCTCTTGAACAAATATCCAGCTGAGACCCACCTATGGTGGTAAAGCTGCGTAGTAATTAAGTAAGGTATCCTATATTTTTTAATGATATTGATGCAAGAAGATGTACTGAAAAAGTGCAACTTCTGAAGTCCGGGATGGAAAGAAATAAGAGAAGAATTTAATGGATATGGTCAGAGTTGAAGATACTAGTACGTGTAGATGCGGCTCTTAAAAGACTGAAAGTGAATATTGTAGTGATTAACTAATTAAAAGAAATTGTTTAATTATGCCTTCATTATGAGAACGCCCTAAAATCATTCAAAAAATGATATTTTTTACATTTTAGAACCAGAATTTCTAAAGTTAGGGAGGCCAAAATGTAATATGTTTTCTAGATTCGAAATACAAACATAGTGGAATAATACGAAATTTCTCCGACGTTTTATAGGTATCAGAATTCAAATAAAGAAACACTGATAGGAAATATCAGGTTGGGAAATAATTTTTCTCCATGTTTCAGATGCACAATTATCAATAAAAAAAACCAAGAACGTTGAAAGCTCGTTTTGGATTCAACATGTTTGTATTTACAAAACGAATTACGAATTAGATATTGAGTTTTTATTATATATACTTCAAAAATGCACAAAGTCAGAAAAAAATCGAATTATATGGGAAGCTAAGTGTTGTAGCTAATATTACCAAATCATTCAAATTTGTGGATTTACCTACCGAGTTTTGAAACAGTTTCCACTTTTTGCTATAATTTTAAATTCGATTTCCTATCTTTTTTCGTGAAATATTGTTTCTTGTATTATAAAAAATAAACAAACAAACATATAAATAAATATATAAACAAATAAACAAGTAAATAAAGCAAAAACCTACTTTTTATATACCTTTAGGCATTATGTTGAAAGTTACCAATGATAAAATATTAATGTATACATGTAGCAATGTTTCGATTAGACATAAAAACCTGTTTATTATTTAAAAGAATACTTTTTCAAAATCACTAGGTCATGATATTTTCTTAAAAAAAATTGTTAACAAAAATGTTAAAAATACAGCTGGGTCCATCTCTCCTAGAGCCTAAAAATTACTGAGAAGGTCATAAGCACCAATAATTGATTTGATACTCAACCTGAGAATATAATACTTCAGTTGTTAATATTAAGAATATTTAAATATCTATGGTAAAAAGGGAAAGTCATCACTCCTACTCACTCACTCTCTACTTGGTACCTAGAAAACGAGATGAGATAATTTGGATGTAGGACCTCACTTAAAGAAATGTGTAAATTCACGGCGACCGGAAATTTCTACATATATTCAAAAATTAAGATTAAATGAAAAAATAACAAAATTTTAAAGTACTTATTAAAAGAGTGCGTAAAACAAAGAAAGTTCTCTACGGAAGTAAAATTTTTTTTTTTTTGTGCTGATAATGTACTTTCCGAGCGATTCTATATGAACTAATTGAAATCTTGTTTTCATAAATAATGTTGAGTTTTTAACATACCTTAGGTCTTAAGGTTCCCCTAAGTCCAAAAAATTTCTTTTTAGAAACTTATGTGTGTTATCAATTTTCCAGCTAGCCCATTTAACCGATAATTACAAAATCATTAATAAGTGATTTTTGAATAAAATAATGAAAAAGGGATTTTTAAAATTATTTTTGTGGTTTGATTTTTTAGTTTTTTAAATCTTTCAAATAAATAAATAAATAAATAAAATAAAAGCCTCCTATAATATTCAATATTAAAATAGTTACGTCTATTTTAGATAAATTTTGAAAAAATAAAAACTACTAGAAAATAAAGAGAAGCAAAGAGGTTGTCCTCTGCTTGATGCAAATAAACATAGATACATAAGTATATCAAATATACCATATATATTTTAATTCTGAATGGCTTATCGGCTGAGGATGAGCAAATAATTTTTAATACCCACGCGATTCTGACCCCATGAAAAATAATATTTATAATTAAAAAAGACTGATTATGAAGGCCAAGCCTTCGAAACTATAGTCTCAAACAAATAAATAATATATACATGTATACATACAAATATTTGATATATATGTGTGTATGTTTATTTGCATCAAGCAGAGGACAACCTTAGTTCCAGATCAACCACCAGTGATGAAGGAACACCAAGTTTTCAATATCCATATGATATTGATGCGTACAAAGCTTACTTGATGTATTGTTAATCGTTCTATTGTTTATATTTATATTTATATGTTTGTTGATATTATTGAAAATAAATGTTTTTTAATGAGATTACGAGTTCTTAATTAAAATGATCGTAATATTGGCGCCCGAACAATGTGAAAATGATAAGAAAACCTAGTAGACCACTAGCGAAGAGGAATAAGAAAAATGATTTTGCGAATATGGAAATAACGAGGGGGAGATATCGAAGATCAAGGATCATATAAAAAAAGGTGAGCATAGAGTAATGGATTTGGGAGAGGAGGTGAATAAATTAAAAAATGAATTCGAAAAAATAATAAAAAAATTAAAAGATGATTTGGAAGAGGAAAAAAACAAGAGGATAGAGTTGGAAGAAATAATAAAAAGGAAGGAAAATTCGGAAAAGGGAAGTGATTTCGAGATTAATAGGAATATTCAATTAGCAGACGTGGGAAAATTCCTTCCGGTGTTTAGAGCTCTCCCAGAGGAAGATCCGAAGTTATTTTTAAAAAAGGTCGAGAATACTCTATTAAAATATAAAGTACCGGAATATGTTTGGCTCATGGTGGTTTCGGATCAGTTGTTAGATAAGGCCAAGACATGGTGGCGGGTGGTCAATCAATTTCCAGCGTTGGATTGGAAAGATTTTAAAATGAAATTTCTCCGAGAATACGATAGTTTAATCGTAGTCTCAAAGTTAAAGGTTATGTTTTATGAGGAGAAACAGAGAAAAGACGAACCTATAAGGTTATTTATTGAGAATAAGATGGCTTTATATAAGAGAGTTTTTCCGGACGAAGATGCTGGTGCAATCCTTCAAGTTTTAGTGGAGATGATTACTCCACGTGTTAGATCGTCCATTAGGGGAATGAAATTCACTGATATTGAAGGGTTTATGCAGACGGTAGAAGAAATAGAAAGGGATTTAAAGGATATGGATAAAGAAGAAATAGAAAGGGATTTAAAGGATATGGATAAAGAAGAGAAGACAAGTCCCACTCAGGATAGAAGTTGCATTCAGGATAGACGTTTTTGTGGATTCTGTAGGCGGGAAGGACATGGGGAAGACACTTGCTTCAAGAAGGGAAACGAGTGGAGGGGCAAGGAAAAAGGGAGTTCCTTGTCCAAAAAGCAGTAGGATTCCCTAAGAAAGTAGGAATAGAAAGTGAGATCGCTAGTCATATTATTTGTTGTGTGAATAAATTTTCGGAAATCATTAGGCCATCAATGGAATTAGAAATAGAGGAAAGTAGAATGGCATTAACTAATGAAGATGATTTAATTCCGTACTGGTTGAAGGAAGTCAAGGAGGATGAGTTGAATATAATGGAAGAGGAGAAACTAGATGCTGGTCAGATGAAATTAAATCAAAATAAGGAAGAGTTACTTCATCAAATAAAATTATATTTAGAAGAATCGATGGATGGAGCAAAAATTATTGAAAATAGTCAAGAAAGGGGAAGGTTAGTTAAATATCATTCGAGTTATTTTAAACCTAGGAAGAAAGAAGAATGATCCTGTGGGAAGCTGCGTCCGTGTTCTAAGGAGGGGAGAATTGATGCGTACAAAGCTTACTTGATGTATTGTTAATCGTTCTATTGTTTATATTTATATTTATATGTTTGTTGATATTATTGAAAATAAATGTTTTTTAATGAGATTACGAGTTCTTAATTAAAATGATCGTAATAATATTGACTCCATGAAAAACATTTATAATTGAAGAAAAGACTGATGATGAAGACCAAGTCTTCGAAACTATAGTCTCAAACAAATAAATAATATATATACAGATATATCATCTCGATATATATGTGTGTATGTTTATTTGCATCAAGCAGAGGACAACCTCTTTGTTTCTCTTTATGAATCAACAATTCTGCTACTCTCGGCAAAAAACACAAATCTTTTAAACTACTAGAAAAATCAGTATTTACCTCTACTCTGGCAAACGATTGTATCTATCTATGGATTAATTTAGCCTACGAATTTTACGCCCTTTTTATAATAAGTTAAATAAGAATTTATCCTAATTGAGTACTTCATATCTCGTAATAAATTATTTGTTCACTATTTATCACAAGAATGCTTTTTGAAGACTTCAAAGCCATGTTTATTCATACCTATATTAAACTAATTAGAGCCATGTTCAAGCTTTTTTGACAAAACTAAAAAATGTACGGAATTTAAAATTTTCTAAAAATACCGTCATCAACAAGGGCCAATTTCAATTTACGGTTATATGAAATACAGAGTCTAAATAAAATATAGTAGGCTACTTCTGGAACACATTCTTCTCATCGAAATGAGCCAAGCTTTTATATTAACGAATCTTCTATTTATTTCGCTTCGTTGCCAACATGTCTCTTTGATGGGTCTAATGGTGATAATAATAATTATTATTATTATTGAATTTCATAATGGCAGCTATTTAATTTTTTAATCATTAATATCACGGTAAATCTTAGTTTTATCTAATTATATTATTTTATTTAAAAATTAAGCATTTTATTGTCTACAAAATAGACACCTCATTATCAAACAACCGAGCTACGACCGTGAAGGAAATGAAGACAGACACAGAGATTCACTTGACAATTTCTGTCATTTTTGTCACGGTTATTTGATATCTTATTAGAGCAAATAAGTTAGCATTTTGTTCTAACATAATGTGATAAAACTAATATTTAATAATGACATATTATTGAAAAAAAAATTTGAATTTAAAAATATAAATTACTAGGTAGGATTCACTAAATAAAAGACAAATTGGTTATGAGCAAGACTCTATACATATATATTACAGGTTACAAGCCCATCTACAAACTCCTGAAAGATGGGATCGTAACCCGGAATATATATAGAGTCTTGCTCATAAGCAATTTGTCTTTTATTTGTGAATCCTACCTAGTAATTCATATTAAAAATTTTTTTTATTTTATTAAACTAGTTTCACCTAGAACCTATACCAATTCTCCCTTAACAAAAAAAGGCATATTAATGATTGATAAAAGAAAAATGGGACCCAGTTTACAATTTCATATTGATAAATTTCCAAATTTATTATCATTTTTTTTCTATTCAGAAAATGATAATATCATAAAGTGGTCTAAATTTGAATATTAAATTGCGAATTGCCCAAAGAAGTAGGTACTATTAAAATTTCTAAAGAAAATCATGAGAGATTCAACTACTATAATTCCGAGGCGTTATGATAATTTTTATTACATCTCAGAACGGTTATATTCATCCCTCTCGTTTAATTTGCCGAAGGGGTGAATACAACCCTTCTGACATATAATAAAAATCACCCATAATAGTTTTTAAGGATTTGGTGTTGGTACTTGGTGAAACATTTTTTAAATTATTGGATAACAAATACTTGGTAGGTTTCACATTAAGATGAATGTGAAACCTACCAAGTATATTTTATCCGATAATCATCCATAATGCCTCAAATTCAATAGTAGACAACCTATCGTGTACTAAATTTCATTCAAAAAATCTTAATCCGCTCTTGATATTTGAATTTCTATTAAAAAAATAAAAAAATAAACAGGCACACGCCGACAGACAGATAGATAACTAGAAGATTCGTTAATAAAAGCTATTAGGCTCGTTTTGATTAGTTAAATAAGGTCTTGAAGTAGCCGCTCCAATTTTATTTAAGCCCTAAATATTAATTTTATTAAAAAGAAGATAATATATCACCCAAAAGCATTCTGTACTGGGAACATGGACAACCGTTTTCAATTTCAATATGTATATTTTAAAAGCCTTATTAGAATAAATTTAAGCTAATCCAGTCCGACGCGTGATGCTTAGATATTCTTGGTTGAAAGACTGAAGAAATGCTTAAAGAACCAGTTCGTAGAGCAATCTAATTAAATTAAATAGAATATTAAATCAAATTCCTCTGTTTTATCTTTTTTTTCAAGTCAACACGCTAGTATTATAGTATGGTATATTTTGAAAGCGCTAAAATGTGATGAGTTCTCACTTTTACCGTTAGATAGTTGTTTAAAACAGGTAAACAACAAATACTTCAGCTTATGCAAGTGAAAATTAAATTTTATTCAAAAAATAAAATAAAAAGTGATATTACATAATCTCTCAAAGGATGATTTTTGCGCTTTTTATAATAAATTTAAAAGATGATGTTGAAAAATAACATTTATTCTTAAATGATTGCTCTAGATCAGCGTTTCTCAATCGAGGTACCGCGAATAGACAGTAAAATATTTTCATGTTAGTTCCCTTTAAATTATAATAAGCATAAATAATTATGTATCATTACTTGCATTTTCTGAAATTTCTGAAAATAATTCGATAAATGTTTATTTTTCTTAAAAACAAATCAATGAGGTTGTTCTGTGTTTGATCCCTTCCCAAAAAATTCGACCTATTTTCTAATCTGCTGTAATTCTGGGATTGAAATAAGACCCTAAGTTCAAGAGAGGTCCTTATTTTGCGTATTTTCGAATTTTTACGCTGACAGAGGCTCATGTGGTTCAAAATAAATAAAAAAAAATATCCCCCAAGTTTCAAGTCTCTATCTTAATTTTAACATGTACTTAACAGCGATGCAACTTTTTCATCTAAATATCCTAGGGTTTTTGGCATTGAACGATCAATTTTTTATTCCGACTAAAGTAATGGTTCAAAAAATTTGAAACTCTGTAAACTTTATCCTTATAATAGTAGATATCCATCAGAATTTTTACAGATTTTTAGCTATTATAATTTTGCCGTCTATAACTTACTAACACTAAGTTGTAGCAGTATTTTATCTAGCTGTAAATCCAAAATTGTTCATATAACATTAATTACTTAAAATGACCACCCCAACAATTTTTCAAAGTTTTTTACGCATTGTAAATCACACTGTATAAATATGTTCAATTTATCTTATACCGGCATTTTTACAGCCTTCCCAATCCCAGCCGTGTTACGTGCATTCTATTGGAATTAATTGGTAAAAATAGTGGAAGGTGCGACTATCCCCCTTCACTAGCTATTCTTTAAGACCGTGGTTTACAACTATTTAGTATTTATGCCTCTTTCTCACATCGATTTCAGCTGCGCCCTCTTCTAAAAACTTTGCTAGCTAATGAAAATGATAAATGTTTTTTAAAGATATATGAGAAACATTTTATTATCAGAACGTATTGTTTATTTCCATGTTGTATGTTGATATACTATAAAATCTACAGACTTTATATTTTATAAGATTCCACCTGAAAATGTCTATTCCTAATTTTCTCAGATAGGAATTAATTATTTATTCTTGATTTGAAGTTAAAATGGTATATAATGTTGAGTGTAATGATGAAAGAGACCAAGCAATTTATAGAAGCTGTGTATCTTGAAAGGCCGTAAAGCCGATAAAGTTGCTTTACTCTTCTCTTCCTATTTGGGTTGTTCAAGTATGTGAATACTGCATTCGGAACAGTTCGCTATCTATATGGAATAGAAAACACTAATTATCTCACACTCGAGTGGACCTTGGCTGAATCCTAAATTGGTCTATATCAACATTTGCCTCCTAAACGAGTCTTCATTTCTTGTTAATTAACTGATGCTTTCCTGTCAATTATCACTTCATATATTCCTATGTTGTAACAAATATTATTCAAACCAAAGGGCAAATAACATCGATATGAATTGGAATTAAGCAATTAATGACTAATTTAGTCTCAAGAGAAAAGTTAATCAAACAGTTCCATTCTAATGACCAGTTAAAATTATTATAAACGAATTTTATCTTCGGAGGAATTTTCAAAATTTTCCAAATAAGCAGGTACAGGGCCCTGATTTGCTAAGGGTAGACTTGGGAAATTTCGGATATAAAAATGTAATTATCTATCAGCTTATATATACTCAATATACCTAAACTAAAGTGATTCTGGCTACAGAGGCTAATTGGATGAATAACGACAACGACAAACCGTTTCTTATGGCAAAGTAACCGTAATTAAATATATTTAATCAAAAATTATGTTCTTTTTTAATATTTAAAGTATCTTTTTGTTTTAATAAGAAAAATTCCACTAAATATTTTGCTTTGAGGATTGACCCCCCCCAATGAAATTTTTCCTGGCTACACCACTATGTATGGCTAATAAGGTCAAAGAGCCAAGTCCTTGTCGAGTACAATTTGTGTTTTTTAAACAGAAAACCTATTAGTTTTTAGGATTTCTAGCTAGAGAACTTCCATACATTTTCGAACCCCACGATATTTGAAATAAATTTGTTCTTATGCAAAAAATTTTGTATTTATAAAAGGAATAATTAGTTAAATTCAGAAATTTCTAGCTTCCCAGGTTCTAGTTCAAAAATTCAGAAAATCAGAATAACATCAGATTGTTAGATAGGAATATATTGAACGTTTATAGTTAATGAACTGAAAATTAGCACATATTTTGTTTTAATAAACTGAACTTTTATGCTTCATAGATTAAATTGGTTGCCTTAAAAAAAATTAAAAAATCACTGGAATTTGTGGAAATCGTATCGAATCTTGAAAAAGCTTCCACTTTTTCCTTCAATTTTTATTTGAAGTCCCTTTAGTAATTAATCATTATAATAAATTTTGCAACAATAATAAATACATTTAGGTTGCTTTATCTATAGTTCATAAAGCTAATGCGAATTTAACGTGGACCGATTTTCAAATGATTATGAAAATAAAATGAAAGTAAAAAAAATTATGGTATACATTAAAATAATTGAGGCGTCAAGTTCTAGGTCTGACAAAGGTCAGACCTACTTGTTCTTTCTAAATTACTCCCTCTAATTTATGTTATATTCTAAGTAATATTGCAGGTATTTGCCTCATGTCATTCTAATTTAAGTAATCACATTAGAAATGCTATAAAGAAATTTTAGAAAAGATCCTAATTATAGGGTTATTTCTAAAGGACACGATTTTTTAAGTTAATAATCTTAATGTAGGATTATAAAGACTAGATTTGAGATTCGTGAGTGAAATGTGATTTGCGCTAAATAGAATATTTCTACCAATTCGTTTCAATTCCACATATTAGGAAAAAGGCCTTTTTGTCCAAATTATCCAAATTCATACCCTTTAAATTCGAAACTGCTCAGACAATGAATGAAAATTTATTTCTATTCCTATTTACGAAGCGGATTGGTATAATTCGGGCCGGTAGAGATAGAAATTACATATAAAATGATCTTTTAGGCTTCCTCTTTATTACCATGTTTGAATTTCCTCTGAATAAAAAATGTAGAAAGCGAGTAAATTCTACCGGTTGTGTTCGTGAAGCGATTCCTTATTACATTTTGAATTTAAACCTCATTGGTAATTCACTTGATTTAAAAAACATTATTCCCACTTTAATTTAATTCAATTTTAGAGATCAATAATTTTATAAATAATGAATTTATTGTTTATAGAACACATGACTTTCACTTATTTTTCCTTGAATTAGAAAAATGTATCATTTTAAGTTAAATTTTTTATAAAACAATACCCAAATATACGTACAAAGCAGTGGTGGTTGTTGACTTTTCAACCAGGGGATGCTGTCCAAAAAAGTACCCTTTATTTTTTGAAATTTTATTTTAATCTTAATTTTTTTTTTTTTTTGCAAATTTCATCGAATACGGTATCATTTTCGTTATTTTTCAAATTTAACATTAGATTTTATAAAATTATATTTTAGGACCCGATACTTCTTTGTGTGAGTGTGGGTAGAAGTCAGAATTTAAATTTTGTGACTTAAACTCTACACACCCTGGATTGAAATTGTCCAAATTCCACAATGAAAATCTTAAATTTCTCCTAATTCTAATGCTATAAGCAAGCTATGACTTTCCTACAACACTCTTAGTTATTTCCGATCTTATATATTTAAAGTTCTTAGAACTGGATCAGTCTAAATATTTCCGAATCATCTTTATTTATTTTTTATATTATTACTATTTTACTAGTTCCTCAGCGAGAACAATTTTTATTCGACTAAGACTTGTCTGGACTTGTCTTTGACATCCTTGAACTGGAAAATATATCTACCAGGCGGGGACTTGAATCCTTCTATCGGCACCATTTTCGGAAAAATCATTCATTTTAATTGCCCCTTGAAACTATGCAACAATTTTATTTCATTTCGAGACCCAGTATACTTTTGAAAACAAAAAAATGTTTTTTATAGAAATATTTGAAATAACGGATAATAATTTTGAAACTTAAAGATTCTCCTGAAAATTCGATATTTATCAAAATACTCTAAATGTTTGTAATTTTAGGGATGCGCCGCATCCACAGCATCCATGGGTCGCACGCCTCTGGTACATAGGTATATATTTAATATGCATTTTAAATAAAGGAATAAGTTCCGCTCGGATCAGTTGTTTGTACCTATAAGATTAAATTATTAAAAAACAGTTGAAACCTTACATTGAACTGTATATAGTTAAATAATATACACACAACAAAACATCTATACTAATTTCCAGCTCACTACAACCGTTCGATTCAGAATTTATATTTTTCTTGTGCCTTGTGTTTTCAGTAGGAAGTTTTTAATCTACTAAGTCCAAAATCTAAGTACTTATCCGTTTTCAAAATATAATAACGTCGCCTTAGGGCGTTGTATGTCGCAAAGCATTTACTTTGCGACATACAACCGGCCCTTAGAGTGTAAACCTACTAAATCCATTTTTTATCATATATGACATATTAATACCGTTAGAAAGAAAAAGAGATGCAGCATCGTCCAAGTAAAACGGCTACACAAAATTACGATCGTAACTTTGTGGAAAAAATGTGAAAAATATTTCTTTCCATAACAACTAATTAAATTTTGTTTGTTTTTTTCTGCCCTGTAAAATTTCCTTGTTGTGAGTTAGCAGGTTTACACTCTAAGGCCGAGTTGTATGTCGCAAAGTAAAAAAGCATTTACTTTGCGACATACAACCGGCCCTAAGGCGACGATATATTATTTTGATACCAGAATAGATTTCTAACAATTTTCCGTTTTTGAGTTATCGTGGGTATCAGAAATCATCCAATTCACTGAAAAAAATTATTATGTTTGAAAATGATTTTTCTCCTCATTTTAGACATTTCTAAATAAGATTAAAAAAAAAATTCGAGGCAATTCAATACCGACTGGACTACCGAGTAATGAAGAACTAAGTTTATAGACGCTACTAGCCGATTAATTAAAGTATGAATGCTGGCAGGAGTGGGAGGATTGAAGGATTAATTAATTTTGCCATTACAAAAGAGTTGATTTTAGAGATGTACTGGACTAAAATGAAAATACATTTTGAGCATTATTATATATTTCATGTATTTATTACACGAAGGTAGATTTTTACATGGTTTTATTTAAATTTATTTTCGTGTCTTGTTGGATAGAACCTTACAATCAAATTTTGACTCATTTTTGCTGGGCCGATCTACTTGGAATTATTCACGAATTTGCAATGAAAATACAATATTTCATCAATCCCAGGAATTAATAGAGAAAATATTATATAAACTTTAAACAATTGAAGGAAAAGGTGAAACATTTTCAAGACTCGGTACGGCTGCTACCAGTTTCAGTGAACTAATAATTTTTTACGCCATTTCCTATCTAAAAGGATTACTTAATACTGAATAACAATTTTTTCAGACTAACCCTATCATTTATTCTCCTAAAGTAAAATTTATTCAAAATATTTTTGTAGGTATAAAATTTATTAAATGGTAATTCAGAACAAACCTGTTATTTTGTTTATTATTTTTACTTAATCCGTTCGAAGCAGATAACCCGTATGGAAATAAATAGATTTTCGAAATATGTTTTTTATATATTTTTAGAAAAAATATTAAAAATATAAAAATTTTGTGCTAAATTTATATAAAGTTTATGTTCTTTTATATTTTAATATAATTATATTTTAAGAATATATAGAAAACATAAACTTTATATAAATTTAACACAACATTTTTTTATTTTTAAATATTTTCTAAAATATATCAAAAACATATTTCGAAAATCTATTAATTTTCATACGGGAATTTACCATATAAACGGATTAAAATCTCAATAAAACCATCCACAAAAATGTTTTCTGCATTTTTGAACACGAAGCTCTAAAGCTAGAAAGTCAAAAATCTAATCAATTATTCTCTTTGAAAATACAAATATTTTAGCAAAACAATGAACTTTCTACTACTTTTCGTTTTTAAGTATCATTGGTATCTGAATCCAAACACACAGTCAGAAAAAAAATAATGGTAATAAATGTTTTTTCTCCACGTTTTAGACATTTTAAACACAATGAGCAAAAAATGCCTATTTTAGCGTGAATTCAATACTAGGGTGAGCCTGCTAGGGTGTACCAATAGAATGTAAGCATCTATAGAAAATCTTAATTATCTTATGGCTTTCAAGATACCTATACTTAAGTCAAAGAATATTTCGTATATCTAATAAGCTTTGGAAGCAAAATATTGTACCTCGGCTTACCCTTTCAATATTTAGTTATTACTAGTAATAACTTTAAACTTATTTATTCTTTCTATTTAATATGGAGAAAGAACACTCCTAAAAACCACTTAAAATCCATAGATGGTGACTTAAGACTTTTTAAATTGCATAGTTAGTATATTTTACGTAACATTTATCTATAGATATAATATGCATTGATTCATAAAAGTTGGGAATTTAAATGATTCATTTGTTAACCAAGTTTAAATGTCATATTTTGAATTTTGATTATATTTTTTCTATTTTTATGCAAGAGAAAAATATTAGGTCAATTGACACCAAGGTGTTTTAACATATACACAAAAGAAGACATGCCCGAATTTATTCATACTCACGTACATTATGATTTCCCAACCAATACAAATGACTCTCATCCTGACAGAGAGTAGCTTAAGAAATTGAATGTTTCTATGCTTGGATAACTCGCATTAATAAATATTTCGTTTAACATTAACCATTATTTGTTAACTTAAATTGTGTTATTTTTAAAATGAATGATTTTACTAATCTTTGTGAAATTTTTCAAAAGAGCTGAAAACACGAGTTTTATCATGACTTTGGAGACTGTCTCTTAAATTACAACATTCAATTTCATACCTTTTCAACTTATATTGGGATTAATCAATTTCGAAATGATATTTAATTATTTCTAATTGGGTATAACAATTTTCAAATTTTATTCAATTAATACCATTTTGAAAATTCCTAATTCCATTTTTGAATTTGATTAGATCCAGTGCTGCTGTTACAGTACAAATGTATTATTTACAATACACTTTTGCTTGAAAAGTTCAATAGTACATTAACATTAAAATAATTTAGTTTCTAGTACATTCCATAAAATATCTCAAAGATATTTATGATACATTACAGTCCTAAATAATCATAGACGAAACAACGGACGTGTATACTAAAAATTTTTAGCTATATTTTTAAGATATTATTCATTCGAAACCAAAAAAAGTATGTGATTCGTTTTTAGGTTTTGTAGAATTAGATAATTGTAGTTCTGCAGCCGGTATTTATGAAGTTTTAAAAGGTTTTTTAGTTTCTGTGGGGGTTAATTTAGAAAATCTAGCTGGATTCGCTACAGATAATTGTGTGACTATGATGGAGTTCAAAGTATTTTGTTAAAAGAACATCCACATATAATTGTTGTAGGTTGCACATCCCATTCTTTCAATCTATGTTCTTCATATGTGTGTCAAAAACTACCAAATGAGTGTTGATGTTTTGGTGAGAGACATTTATTCTCACTTTGCCCCTAGTTCTAAATAAGTAAATATTTTAAAATACATAATAATAAGAAATAATAATAAAGTACTCGATTTTTTAACCCATTAAGTACAGTAGATACCTACATTTTACTAAAATGAATAGTATATTCGAATAAAAGCTCGCGGCAGTACTGATGGAACTATTTTGGAATCGATTATTTCCAATTTTAAATTTATTAATCCCATTTCAAAATTGATTATTTCCATTTCGAAGTTGAAAAAAGATTAAGAAGGAAATCATATACAAACACAGAGAATGATGTTTCCTTCCTCCTAGATTAGGTTTAATTTTACTAATTATTCTTCTATTACGTTGCAGTGTGTTTTATTTATTAGTATATGAAGGATAAATTGTGAGTTCAAAAAATTAATTTATTTTTATAACTTGAAATATTTAAATTAAACTGAAAAAGAATTTAGTCTTATTGATTTTAAGTCCATTCTTCCACGTTTTCAGTAGAGGTTGCCATTAATAGTCAAAACATCAAAAATGGAATGCAATAAGGTTATTCCTCTAGTATTAGATGAGAATCGATCGTTATTTTTGATTTTAAGTCGATTCCTCCATGTCTTCAGCAATGGTTACCAATAATAATCGAAACGTCAAAAACCTAATGTAGAATTGTTATTCCTCAAGTATTAGATGAGAATCGATGGCTATTTTTGATTTTAAGTCGATTCCTCCATGTCTTCAGCAATGGTTACCAATAAAAACCGAAATGTCAAAAATCCAATATAGAATGGTTTTTCCTTAAGTACTAGATGAGAATCAATCGCTATTTTTGGTTTAAAGTCGATTTCTCTATGTCTTCAGCAATGGTTACCAATAAAAACCGAACCGTCAAAAATCCAATATAGAATGGTTATTCCTCAAGTATTAGATGAGAATCAATCGCTATTTTTGGTTTAAAGTCGATTTCTCTATGTCTTAAGCAAAGATAACGGATAAGAAAACAACGCAGTTGCTATGGTTACTTATAAAATTTCCTCCCAAATTTTTACCATTTCACAGCGAGAAGCCTAACCATTCTTACTTAAGTTAGGTTAAATGAGCTATCTTAAAACGATCAAATGAATAAATTTTAAAGAATTTAAAATAAAAAATTAAAAAAGTACTATTTTACTCTAGAGTAAAGTACTTTAAAATATGATTTAACTAAAAACTTTATTTAATCTTTTTTGTGGTCTCCAAGGTACTTAATTAGAATATTAAATTTCATCAAAATTGGTTAAGTCATTTTAAAGATATTTAGAAAAAACTAAAAAAGTACTGAAATAAAGTACTAATGTTTGTGGACCGATATATACCAAAAACTAATCAGCGCTTCATTTTGTTAAACTAATAGTAGGTTTTCAATTTCAATTCAATCAGTTCAACGGTGTGGAAAAAATCGTGGACGAAAAAAACGATAACATCCATCCATCCATCCGCACGCACTTCCAAAAAAATGGCACTTTTTGGCCTCTCGACGAGATTCCAGGTAATTTTTGGCAAAACCGTCACGTGCTCAAATTCAATCTCATTGAATACTTCAATTTGTGACCTTTATTGAGGCCATGGGTTCCGTAGTCTTTACCTGAGGACCCTTTGAAGTCGCGCTTGCCGCGAGACCCATTACAATACTTTCTCCTATGCTTCGCATTGGATAAAGTAAAAATTAAGTAAATAAATATGATGATGATTTTTGGCATAAAAACTGAAAGGGATAAACTCTATTAATATTAATTGGATTCTCGAGTTATGCGCTAGTTGTACTTGAACGAGTATCAAGAAAATGAGGCCAGCTGCCCCCAGGGTCATTTCACACACGCCTTGCATTCCTAATGGGTGATCTGACTGACCAAATTTTCGTCCACTAATCGCCCGTCTGTCGCTAATTTAAATTCTACCTTATAATCCAAAAGGTGCGCTAAAATAAATTTTTAAAATCTTTCTTATCTTTATTTACTTCTTAAGATGTAAAAATGAAATAATCTATAAAAGAAGGTGGGGAAATTGCTTCACTAATCTTCCTAAAGCAGTAGAGGATTGGAATTGATTTTTAATGGTTCTCTATAGATAGAAGAAAAAAATTGTCATAAAATTCAACTGTCAGGATTAAATTCCGAAGTGAAGGTCTTCGCATTCTTTCTCTATTCGGACAATTTTTTTTATTTTAATTTTTTTTTTATCTAATTACCATTATAGTAAGAAATTATACTAATCGTGCCCTTGTACTTATTCATTCGAACTATGTTTACGATTTCTTTTGATGTTTAAGTATTGCTAATAGAAACCGAGAAATCAATAAATCCCGTCAATCAGAGCAAAAAATAGCGTAAAGAAAAAAATTATTGTAAACACAAAGAAAGTTGGAAAAGAATTGCTAACTTTTATAGTAATATACCGTATAATAAATAAACAACATCATAATATATATTATTCACCATATTATATTGAAAAAATCAAATCAGATTCTAAATTCAATGCCAAGTATTTATACATTATTTTATTTATCTATTGAAAATTGTTGAAATATCCATGTTAATAAATTGAGAATGAGTTATATCTATGCAGATTGACAAGTTCCAAATTTTGAACGAAATTTACTACTGAAGATGGTCTAGCAGGGGTGACCGAACTGTTTAGTAAATCTATCTAATAAATAATGTTAATTGTCTAAAATTACTCTATTTATTTTATGTGACTGAAAAAAATTGTTATTTAAAAATAAAATCACTAAATAATATCGAGTTCATACCCTCAAATATCTCCAAATTAATAAAAATAAATAAATAAATAACTAGGACACAAGCATTCCGGGATAAAATTCAATTTTAACTCAAATTTAACATTATTCATCCTTGCAAATTTTTTAGGTAGAGAGGATATTTAGCGAATTGCAGTCCTGTGCTATACAAAAAAAACGTTTTCTAAGGTGCTAAATCAATTTTTATAGGTTCAAATTTTAAAAGAAAAAAATTGAAATTTTTTTTTGTGAAAATTCATGATGGCAAAAAATAATTATTTAATTTTAATTTTTTTTTATTTTGAGTTTTTTCCTTTTTTTGGGGCTTTGTACAAACATACAAAAAAAACCCCATTAGTTTCCCTAAGATTGATATCTGTCTGTGCGTCAGTGAGTCAACGATTAAATAAAAAAGTTACAGTCAACTAAGTTTAGGTGTTTGATTCCCTAGATAAAAAAATATAAAATAATTTTGAATATGCTTGGCCTAATTGAATTCAGTTGAGCATTTTTTTTTATTCTTATTGTAGTTAAAATAATTTTCTAGCAGGATTTGTTATTTATGTGTATGAGTGCCTGGAGGATACCCACGATAACTCTTGAATGAAATGGTACTTTTCAAAACAAAAAACTGATTAATAATTGGGCTTTCTATCTTTAAAACTTTTCAAGTTAAAAATTGAAGAAAATATATTTTTCTTTTCATCTTTTTTGAGATATTCAGATGAGGCCAAGAGTAAACCATTAAGGAATAAACAAGCGTTTTAAGAAATGAATTTTGAAGAGTCAATTATATTTAATTATTATCACTTGTTAGCTAACAAGAACAAATAGTAATAAAAAATAAATTCTCAATTTAAAAGTTTAAAATAAAATTCTTATATTTAAAACAGGAAATAGGTACTTAGTAGGGATAAAAATTGAGTAAAATTGCGAGGTAGTTTTTTTTCCTGAAACCTACCAATTTTTTTATTATATAAAAATGTTTCACTTAGAACCAACACCTATCTCCTTAAAAATTACTTACTAGGGAATTTGATAAAATTTAAAATATAGAGTTTTTAAATGGGCCAGACGTTTCGTTAATTTATTTTGACTTCCTCAATGATCAAAAAACAAAGAGTGATAAAATGAGCCACTGAGAAAGTCAAAATAAATTGACGAAAATTGGCCCATTTAAAAAAAATTATGTTTTTAATTTTATCCAATTCCCACTATTCACTGTTTCAAATTTACTATGGATTGGATATGAATGATGTAACCTTATATTTAAATTTATTAAAAGAAGAGCTCTACCCTCTAGCTGCCTGAGATAGAACAAACCTCTTCCCCACCATATTCCAAATATGCAGAAAGTATAGCTTGAAAAAGCCTTGAAAAACTTCACTCTTTTTCTTCCAATTTCTATTGCACTAAGAGTAAACAAGTCCCTTCAGGCGCGAACCTTATGGAATAAATTTAGTAAGACTTGTGGTAAAGTTGATTAGAATTTACTTCAGAGTTAATATTATGGTCAGTCAAAGAGAGATCAGACACTCATCATTGGCAATTTATTACGTAGCTTTGAAATATTTCTTAAATAAATGTTGAAAAGATTTCTCCCAGAGCGCCTAGAACTTAGACAACCAGTAATGCAAAGATTCATTTTTCGATAACATCCATTCAGGCTGGGGTTGGGCCAGCTTGAATAATTTATATAATAAAAAATATTATTATATTATACTCAATTAACCAAAGCATTTTTAAAGCTTTCTTTGCATTATCCAAACGTTTATAGTTTAACTACTGATAATAATTTACTTAGTGATAAAACATTATCAGGTTCAGATTAACAATATTGTTTCATTAAAACCTTAATAAAAAAATAGAGGAAAATTTATTTTAATAAGATGATTATTATTATACTATGTACATTTATTATTGAAACCCCAAAGTACGTATGATTTAAAGTTTTTAATAAATACCAATTAAAAGAATTTCAAAAAACCTATTTTTAGTAAATAATTTATATTTACTTAAAAAGGTTTAATGCCGAAAATAGAAGAGTCGATTTTATTTTATTAAAATACGAGTATACACTGGTTATTATATTACTCTGAGACGCTAAAAAATATAAATAATATTTTTTACATGTAAGAAGGGTTAAAAAGCTAACTGGCCTAATACCTATCGAAATTTTAACATTTTCTATTTAAAATATATGGAATGAATGTATATATTTCTAATAATTCATTAGAGTATTTTAACGATATTTGACTGAAACCTAGTTGATTGATAATATATACCATATTTCGAGAGTTCGTCCCAAAAAAATCGTCTCTGGCCCGGACAGGTGTTTGACTTTGATTTCCAAAGAGACGACAGCCCTTTTTACATGTAAAAAAATTTATCTATAACATCCCAAATTAACCGACGGACAATCTCTTTAATTTTATCAAATAAATTTATTGAATTACTTATTGAAAGAACTAGTAACTAAAATTGTTTGGTATTGATTATCTTGACATTGATCTTTTTAAATATAAACCAATTTGTAAAATATTAAAAAATAATCACCTCCAGAATACCATACATTTTGTTCTCTCTGTTGAATTTAAAGTTACAAAATATTAATTACTACTTTTCTTTGTTTCAGGTATGTACTGCTTGTTTTTCATCTTTTAAAGAAAACTTTTGAATATTTTAAATGTAAGTAATACCTACATTATTATTTAATTATTTTTAGTAATAAGGTTATCTTAATAAATACTATTTGAATCAGATAGTGGAACTTATACGTCCCCCAAAAAATTATATATTTTTTACATCAAATTGCTGTTTACTTGAGATTTTTACGATTTATCATTTATATAATCTCTAGTCACAATCATGAAATTTTTGGGGAAAAATTTCTCAAAAACACACGATTAGACAAAATAAATTTGTATGTACTCCCAGAATTTGAATTTTTTTTAGAAAAAATATCCTCATTGGAATAATAATATATAATAAAAAAACTATATATACATGTATCAGTGTGTAAGTTTGAAGCATTGATAGATCAAACGGTTTTCAGTAGCCGCAAATTAAAACTATAGCTGTTTCTCTATCGTTATCTCTCTTAAAGATAATCAAATAGCGGATGCAGTTGTTAATTAATTTCTTCAAAACCATAATATACATTATTGTACATTATAAGCATCTGAAACCAAGAAAAGACCTAACTTTAAGACAATCGGTAGTTTTTTAAAAATGTAAAATTTGTCTTCACCTGAAGTTTCATTCTTTTATTTTTCACTTTTATGGATGCCAATTCTTTTATACCAAGTTAATGGCCTTCCTCCTCTAAATTAATTCAATTTATTTTAAATTGCAGAGTAATAATTATTATGTTCTCGCAGTGATGTTAAAAATAGATCCATTTCGTGATCCGATCGATCCTTTATTTTTCATCTCTTTGTCTACCTCTGCCAATTCAATAAATTCCAATAAAGTCATTCTCTTATCGGTTGGTATTTTTTTCTAGGATTTTTTTCGCATGTTTTCTGATTACCTTAAAAGATTCAATAAATAGAGAGAAAGGCATTTGTTGGATTTGTATTGACTAAATCAAAGACACACAAAGCAAGATTAAGTGTCAGTGAGTCAACACGGTCGTTGTACTTTACATGTTTAGCTTGGGGGAGGGGGGGGGGGGTTCCAAGACCATTGATGTCATCATCCATGGGATATTTGCATCTCTCGTTGTTTGACACATGAGCCGTTCTGCATCGATATACACCTGAAAGCCTTGACATTTCACTTCAGAAAAATTTTGTATTTTCAAATTTTATGAGGGTACAGAGACATTTATTTCTACAACTAACTGTCCAATGTGCATCCTGTTTGTTACCAGGCTCTTTTTTATACACCATTTCAATTTGAAATCCTAATAATTCTCCTTGAAAGAAGGCGTAGCAATTTATTAATAATATACCTAAATGTACTTAAGTTGTAACAGTTCTATATATTCAATAGAATCCATGTAAACTACTTCCCGTTAAGTTCAATTGAATTGTATCTAATTGTTTTATACAATTAAATCAATCTACGTGTCGCGAGAAGAAAGGTCATGTCTAATTGAAATCTAACATTGACCTTAACGAATTGAAGGAAACAAGAGGAATTGTGAAATCGCGATATGATATCATTCTTGGATCCAAAATGTGTGGATTTGGTACTTGAACCTATAATAATCTGGGCATATTTTCCCTCAAGTCATTATGCCTGTGCCCCCCAGGATTTTAAAAGTTTTCATCGAAATTCTGGTACAACTTATGAAATAGCCTATTTGGGAATATTTTGCTTGTTAAGACTTCATTAGTCAGATTTATTTATTTATTTATTTAAATGATGCTCTTAGGCGATTCGCCTCATAGAGCAGATAACAAAAGTTATTATAAGACTTAACTACGATTAAGAAAACAACTCATCTTAAGAGATCATTGTTAGTCCTAGTTGGTCCTATATTTATTATTATATCTATTTATCAAAGCGGTCTTAAGAAGCCAAAATTTTGGGAATACAACTAGAAACTTGTCTGTTGCGTAAAAGGTATTCTTGCTCTAAGTCTCTGATCATAATATTGACTTTTCTCAACAAAAACCGCAAGAGTTTGACTAATTTGTGCATAAAAGACAAAAAACAAAATTAATTAAAATAAAATTTCAAATTTTTTATAATGTTAACACATTTTACCTTGAAAATACTAATAATAATAAAACTTTTTTTCCTTTTTTGCAAATTTTAAAGAATTTTTCTAAACATTTTTTAAATACCGAAATGTTTAGAAGAAAAGAATAAAAACAATTGAATGTATTTAAAAAAATGAATATTTGTTTCTAGACTTATTTAGAATGCAGTAATTAAATATTTGAAATTGTTTTTTCATATATTTATTAACTATCTAGGTAGGTACTATTATATTATAATGATAATAAATTCTACTTCATTTTCCAATTATGGGGCGTTGCTTATAATTTAAGTAACCATTTACATTTTACAAATAATACATAAAATATATACTTAGGTACTCGATTATGTACAATAATGAACAATAAATGAAGAAATTGTATAGGAATGAAAGGCAATGATTACTACAAAAATAAATAAATAAATAAAAATAAAATAAAAAGTAAACAATCATCAAACGTTAATTTAACATTATTTGAAGAAATGGGTAAGATAATACGAGTACTATTTAAACTCTAATTATTCAAACACCTCTCAATTAGTAATTAATGAGATGACCCTTATATTCGTCTTATTGTTCGACTGAAACAATTTGTCTGTTCTATTGTAAATATATTAGCGAATGTCTTAAATATTGAAAAAAAAATCGTGAAAATTTTTTAGGTACCCAAAAAAAAAATTACCTAATTTAGAAAAAATCTTATTATAACGAATAATATTCTTCCTATGAACCCTATAATTTAAAAATCTATCAAATACTTATAGATAATTAATACAAGCAAATTTCTAAAATAAATACTAAGTCATGTCTAATAATAAAATATTTAATTCACTCCACTTTAGAAGTTGATTATAGCACATCTTACTGATAATTACTGGGTAATTTTGTGAGCAAGTTTTAGTTCCATTAATTTAACTTACACTAGGTATAAATTTAAATCCACGGAAATCTAATATAACAATAGAAAGAAAGAAATGTTAAAAATATTTAAAGACTACCTATATGTCTAATTGTCTATCTAGACTTTGAATAAATCTATGCTATTTGGCAAATTTTTGTCAGTGAATAGTTATGCTAGAAAGTTGAAACTTGGGATCGACAAGTCTGCCAAATTAGTTGAAAAATACACTTTTTAGCACCAGAACAAACTTTTCCGATTTTCCATTCTTAAATTATCCCAAATATCCAGAAACAGAAAAAAAAACACAAAATATCAAGCTAGAAAATTATTTCTCATCATTTTTCAGATATTTCACGATGAACAAAAAAAAAATATTGTCTTATGATTTAGGCCTGTCTTGGCAGCGAATTTCAGCGAGTAATTTTAAAAATATTCATAAAAATAAATCAACAAGTCTCCTCTCGGCAAAACAAAATCTTTTCATTTAAAAATAGTATTTACTAAAACTTTTTTGAAAGTTTATTATAGGAAAATAAGGACAAGTTTTTATGTGTGACTTTTTTATTTATCAGCCAACGTTTCGTCTACTTTGCCGACTTCTTCAGGGCTTCAAATAGTCATGCCACACATATCTGAAGCCCTGAAGAAGTCGGCAAAGTCGATGAAACCTTGGCTTATAAATAAAAAAGTCACACATAATAACTTGTCCTTATTTTCCTATTATAAACTTTCAAATTAATACAAATTATGGACTGAAGTCATAATAATAATTTACTAAAACTTTTATTCCGATTTTTAAATTAATAAATACCTACTTTGATATTATTAAATTTTGATGTTTTTTGCAAAATAAATAAATAAAAAATATATTCCCTCGTTTTCGAAAAATATTTCTGTGAACGTGCGTGACCGGTTTTGTATACCTAATTTAAAAAAGATTATATGATAATAATCATTGAATTCTATCATGGTGATTCATTCATTGTTGGGGGACCACCTTTTAATTTTTGACTTTTGAAACATCTTGGCATTTCTATCTCCAAGGAAGGTTGCTCCTTTCTAAATCCTGCACTCCCTGATTACACGCACACTAACTTTTCCCTCTAAGATCCTGGTCCACTGGATGATGAACCCTTTCGCATAGGAGAGTATCGAATGTCCTTGTCAAGGACGATTGTTCTACCTGCATCGTCCTACGCTCTGCTGCTGATGAGTCACTTTTTTATATTTAAATTTAATGACTTGTTTCGAAGCAAAAATCCCGGTGAACTGGACCGTTTCTTCAGAGGCTGCCACTTCCTCCTCCATCGCACTCCAGAAGACCTTGTGACAATACGCTGCTCTCGCTGCGTTAAAACCGTGATATCATCGTGAAAGACCGAAGGATATTTCAAGATAGATATCCGGAAGGTTTGTTTGATTGGACCTCATCATGAGAGTGTAAAGAATCAACGCGTTAGTTACATTAAGAAAGAATGCGTCCTTAAAATTCCTACCTTGAACTAGGAAATATGTAACGCAGACGTATGTTTTACGATTTCAATTGATTCACAAAGTCATTCTCTTTTGCAAGGGGCAAAGTTCCGATTAATTCTTTTGTAAAAATCTCTAAAAGAAATCTTAGGTTAGAAATTAAACTAATTATTTAAAATGATAACATCATTAATAAAAATAAAATTACTTTTTTCAGCATTAAGTTTTGGGTTTAAATGAAAAGACTTTGTTTTGACGAGAGTAGCAGAGAATTGTTGATATATAATCAGTGAGATTGCTCTCTGTTTGTTATATGACCAATTCACTATTATAACAAAACGAAAAACATCCAACCGGTAATTTTAACCCTTGAGAAATAATAAATAAAATATTTCTAATTAAATAGACTGATGATGAAGATTTAACTTTCGAAACTATGTATATTTTCTAATAAAAATATCATATATATGTACCTTTATATAATGTTTATTTGCATCAAGAAGAGGATAACCTCGTCGATTTCTCTTTAAGTTTGGATCCCGTAAAATTTTTATGTATCTACTTACTTGAATCATATAGAATCTATATACTTTTCTTCCAATGCTAATATCTTTCAGCTCTACAAATCTATTCTTTTATTATTTATCGAACTGAGAATTTACCACTGCTCGAAGCCCCTAAAAACTTAGTAAATTGGATATTGGATTGTATCTAACTTTCTGAGATTTGGCTCGTGATCCCGGCTTCTTTCCTTCTACTCTGTTCTTTTCACGATGGAGGGGCCATCCCATACAGGCCTTTAGGGGATGCACCTTCTGGTGTATCTCCTTCTCACATCAATATCATAAAAAAAATTCTACTTTGAACCTCTAGAATATTTTCTAATTCCATTCTAAAATGAGAATTTATTAAGGATATCAAATATGTTATTACGTTATTAGTTAAGTTTGATTGTAGGTCTGAAGAGATGCTGTGATCCTTTCCCCTAGGTAATCGACTCAAGTGCCTAATATTCTATTCTGGCATTTGCCTATTCTTTGAATCGAACCACCTCTCTTAAAAAATAGCCAAATGTCCGGATAAAGTTTTTGGTATTTGATAGCGATTTCTGAAGGTCGTCAGTCACCCCTTCTGTCATATAATCAAACATATCTGATAAATATTTAATAATAACTAATATTAAAATTTAATTTTAGTATGAATTTAGTCTAAGGGCTTATGGTAGACTTCGAGTAGAATTTTGGAAAAATTCAATTTTTCGAAAATTGAAAAACTCACTTGATTAAACAGGGTTTTTAAATTGAATCAAAAATTAAGGTGGGTCTTTCATATAATTTTTATTCAAAACCCCTTCCCCTCCAAGTTACAGTCCTCTATAGTTAGGGTTTTTTTTATTTATTATATCCACTACGAAAGAATAACTGATGCTAATAATGGCAGTTTTTGACGATTTTTTAACCCTAAAATGTTATCACAAGGGGATGAAAAAATCAACCACTATTTTAGTTTGAATCAAAACTTTTTAATGCGTCTTCATTTTCCTATTTAAAAACTTGTTTTAAAAAAGAGGAATTCAATCTGCAACTTTTTTTTGCCTTGACTTTTTTCTCATAAAATAGTTTGTTTGGTCACAAAAAAAAAAAAATAATAATATATACTCAAACCCTTTTCAGATTGGTTATTATTTGTTTAAAAAAATCAAGTAGGCTGGTGTCAAATGAAGTCATGATGACAAATATTTTTATTGTTCTGATTTTCCCCGAGTTATTTTTTAATCTTTGGAGAAGTAAACACAGTAAGTAAATAAAATGGCAAACTACACAAATGCCAAAATGGCAGACATGCATTTTGTATATGGCCATGCTAATGGAAATGGATTAAAATGTCGGATGTTTTTCGCTGGGTTATATCCACTACGAACATTACCCTATCATAACAAATTCGCGCGTATTCATCAACGTCTTATTCGAGAAGACGGAAGTTTTTCAAGAACTACTGTAACTGTTTTTGCTGAAAAATCAGCCTTTAAAATATTTCGAATCAATTTAGAAACACCCTGTATTTTCTAAAGCTTTTTTGACTCCCTTTCCTAACCTCTTCCTTCTAAGGATATAAAAGTCAATCGTGACTTTTTGCTTCTCTATTATTAAAATAAATAAATAAAATCAGTCGATTATTATAATGTTGATGATTATATATTATTATTATATTAAATACTATTTAAAATGTTTAAAAAGGTATGCATCGTGAATCGCTTCCTTTTCTTATCTTATGACATTGAACAAACACAATACGTTTTTGTTGCCATCAAAATATTATTGTTTTCACCAGATGGATTACTTCAGCTGCGGCTGTTGCTTTCTAGAGCGTGCAGCCGAATTCCAGGCAAGGCCGGACTTGCAAATCCACCGTCTCCTCTTTACAAATGAAATTTTACTCTTTTTCCGGCCTAAAGGTTTAGTGTGTTACCATTTAAGACCAACGAACAGAAAACTTTCCTCTTCCCAGGCAAAAACAGCAGGACTATATTCGCTCGCAAGGTGCGCGCAGGGCAGTTCCTACATTCTAGGTTACTCCTCAAATGACCACAAATTTCAATTACGAACACCTGACTTTCTTTCACCTGAAACGAGACTATCATTTGCGACATAATAATAGGCTTAGTGAACCTACTTGGAACAAAATGGACAATTGTTCTTACCTATATAGAATTCATAAATAATATATTAATTTTTACCTTTCTCTTATCATGTTCTATGATGTATCCCTATAAAGATCTCGAAAGCAGATGATCTACCATATATAGTGTTGTCAACATTCTTTCTTCACATATTCTCAATACATTATTAAAGGTACTATATACATATATATTTATATTCAAAATAAACAGGGACACGATAATGTTAAAATCACTGATTTAAAACTACTTTTTAAAGGACACTTTTTCCTAAGTTTAATTTTAGGGTTCCCTTCACAAGTAAAGAGGAACTCTATAATCGATATAATTTGTTTTTGTGTTTGTGTTTTTTGAGCAAAGTAGCTGGAAAATTAAATGATACCAGCTTGAAATGTATATTTATTCATTTTCGCAAAATCAAATAATCCTAATAGATTAAGTAAATTATGTGGAGCTTCGAAAATAAAAAATACTTTTTATCATGCTCTATGAAATATCCCTATAAAGATCTTCTTAAGTAGAATGAAATGAAATTCTTTTAAAGTTAATTCACTCTTAAATGGCGTTGTGACAGGGTCTCATTCGGCCATTTTCAGGTGGTTAGCCTGCTTTCAGAAATGGCTTAAATTAAAATAATGAAAAAACTCCAGAAATTCGATTATTATTTTCTTATCAATGACAAATAAAAACGAATTTTATATTTCAAGTATTTTGAAAGTTATACGTCACAAAACCATGGGTATGTGAGTCCGTTTCGTAGTTGACCGGATTATTCTTAAAATTTTTACAATACAGGAATTTTTTATTAGCACTTATTGTTCTTGAGTGTGTATACATTTTTGTATACAGTTTGTCTGTAGCCCTGATAACTCTAGAATGAAAACTCATACGAAGTTCGTTTAGGTGCCTTGTATTTTTTTACACAAAGAACTGATTAGATATTTGTGTTTTTAACATCAGAACTTCTAGTTGAAAAATGTGGGAAATCAGAAAAATATTTCATATGGAGAGCTATCGAATGGTTGATTCTTACTTATTAATTATAATTAATTGAAATTTTAGACACAAGTTTCTATTGTTAAAGTGCCTCTCTGTGCCAACTTCTGACTCAAATTTTTCGTTGACGAAAAATTGCCAAATCAGTAAAATTTTCGGATATCTTACCGAGTCTTGAAAAGTATCCACCTTTTCTTCCATTTCTTCTAAAAACAATTTTTTTGAAGAAAAATTCAATTCTATTTTGTTTTCCAATTGTGAAATAAATACAATATTAGTATGAAATAAAATATTATCAAACATTTGAATATCGCTACAGTAATTAATTCTCTACCTAGAATATGTATTTTTAAATTTATTTGAAAACATTTTGATGAAAACATTAGGCAAAGAGCAGTCTTGAAGTTTTTATGGCTACACATACTGAAATGCATATTTTATAAAATAGGTATAAAATAACCACTTTTCAAAATTAGGAAATTATTAAATTTTATAGAAAAAAAAAGATTTAACATATCTTCTATAACATTTTATATTTTCCTTTTTTTATACCGACCATCTCCATCACTTTTTAATATTTTTTTTTAAGAGCTTGCTAATTTTGACCCTGACAGTGGAATTTGAATCAATTTGAATAAAAATTACATGCCAAGTCCTTGACTTTTTCAGAATTGGACTGCTCCTCTCCTTCTGGACACATTGTTCGAAAAAGTTATTTATGTATCAAATGCACAAAATTTATGCTCGTAAAGAATGTTGCATTTTATCTATGTCACATAAGTTATTATTTCTTGTACTAATACATTACGAGCTGAATTAAATTTTTTATTGAATTCATTAAAAAAAATAAATAAAAGGGCGAATTTTCAAAGTAACAGGTAGGAGATAAATTCTATTCAAATCATTTAAATACATTTTAGAATTTATCTGAGGGTGTCCACTGTCGAATCTTATCTATTTGTAAATAGTCTAAAATTGTAAAGGAGCTAGATGACCTTACATATACAATGTTTTAATAGGTAAATAAAATAATTTTATATAATAATAGAGAAATACTTTAAAAAAAAACGAATTATAAATAAAAATACTTGTAGAAACTTCACCAGTCGTTGAAGTATGTAAAGCCCAAGAGAACAGCTATGTTCTCAATGTAAAATATATTTTTGAAACAAAATTCATTTTCTTTTAAAATTTAATAATTAATTTTTAAAATTTTTTATCTCTTAATGTACAAGACTTTCTTTTTACAAAATGAACCAAGTCCACTTGGTCCCATAGTATTTTTAGTTGTGTATCTTCTAAAACTCAGTGTAATAAATGTACTATGTCGATTTAATATTTAATAAATTATGAAACGTTTTTGACAAACACTCTTTTCCATCATCAGTCTAAAAAACACACAGGAAAATGTCATAAAAGTATCGCTCAACATATTATTATAAAAGGTACATAAACAACAAATGATAACGGCCACCTTTGTCATTTTTACATTGTATTGAATATTGTTTACGAATCTTTTATAACAATATGTAACTATATTATTAAGGCATTTTTCTATGTGTTTTTTTAGAATGAAGATGATAGAGTGTTTGCAAAAACTGTTTCATAATTGCTTCAGCTGAGTATTGGAGTGATCGAGTGATTCAAGTCCACATATCCTTATTTTAAGAAATTGAAGTTCAAAGTTTTCAGATCGATTGTTTTTAAAAGAAGTGAATTTTATTTCAACTTATTGGAAAAAAAAATATTTTACATTGAAAACATAAATAACTGTTCTCTTAAATAATTCCTGTGTTTAATATGTTTCAATATAAACCATTACCGCTTTCCCTAAACTTTATGTTCTCTTAGGCTTTACATATCTCAAAGACTGATGAAGTTTCTACATTAATATATGCGAAGTACATGTAGTCTGCTTTTTTGTAATAAAGTTTTTTTCTTTAAAAAATTTTTAAATATAAATTTTTTTCATCATTTTAACTGTTAAAATGTATTTATTTATTTATAATTGGTATTTCGCATATATTCATGTATAATAGAAACTTCATCAGTCTTTGAGATATGTAAAGCCCAAGAGAACAGTTATTATGTTCTCAATGTAAAATATTTTTTTTTCAATAAGCTATATACTATATAAGTTATAAGTTATATACTCCCAGTCAACTTCTTATACTGTATAAGGCTCAAATTCGTCCCTGTCTCGAATATGGCTCTCATCTGTGGAGGGGTGCCGCCAAGCATTCTCTTGCTACTCTGGATGCAATTCAGAAGCGAGCAATTAAACTAATAGGAGACCCGGCTCTATCCAACTCACTCGACTCCCTAGCTCACCGAAGAACCGTTCCTGCCCTTTTCCTGTACTACAGATACTATCACGGTGTCTGTTCAGTCGAGCTGAAATCAATTATCCCCCTTAATGCCCCCTTTACGAGAAACACGCGGTTTTCTAAAGCTCAGTCAGCCCCCTTCGCTGTCAAATTGGATAAAAGTCGAACAAGCGCTTTCGGCAACTCTTTTATCCCTATGACTCCAGAGACTGGAACTCGCTCCCTGCCACCATCTTTCCCGCCACTTATAACCTTCAGCTATTTAAGACCCGTATCCACAGATACCTTCGACCCCCGCCCAACCCATAAAATTCTTTCTTCTTTTCACGATGGAGGGGCCAACCCAGGCCTTAAGGGGTTGCACCTTTTGGTGTAACTCCTTCTCTCATCATTATCATAAAAAAAGTTGTAACAAAATAGTCCCTCTATCTTCTTCAAAAGTCAGGGGTGTTAAGCTCCCGACCACCCAGTTCTGGAGAAGACTATTTGATTTAGCTTTTATAAAATTATTTTTTGAAACTTGAAATCAAATAAGAAGAGACAAAAAGTCTAATTAATTTTTTTTACTTTTTGACTAGACAAGGCATGAAAAATCACCAAAACACATTATTTATTAATCTTAATATATCATTAGGTCTATATTATCCCATCAATTATTTATAAACACTTAGTTATAAGTTCGAATGCTTTAGGTCTATTCCATTCATTTATCTAAATGATTTTTCTATTGGGGAATCAATATGCTATCTATTTAGGAAGAATGTCTACCTCGTCTGATATAATTAAGCAATCAAAAGAAATAAATTGGGGGAGGCTGGCTCTCGCTGTGGGCGGATAGGCGCCTCGCCGTTAAGGCAATGGACCTGTGGGGCAATTGCCTCACCCGAGATTCTTGCTTAACTAAGTGGCTCCAAACACAAAATAAAAAAATGAAGGTTACTTTTTCGCTCATTTAAATATTCATTCATTTAATATTCCAAGAGAAATAAATAAATGTTCAGGTATTTAAATAAATGTATTTATTGGATACCAACGTTGACAACGGTTATTTAATTGAATTTTTCTGTTCGCTATCAATTCATTCTTATTTAAATTTCAAACTCAATGTCTCTATCGGATTTTATTTGCGATCTGAAAATGAATCACATGACATATATATACTTAGAAATTAATAATAAAAATAAAAGATAAAATTTTTTAAAATTTTATGAACTCATAAAAATAAAAACAAATTAAAAATAGTAAAACCAGACCAGTTGGAATTTTGAATTAATTATATTCACTAAAAATATTTAAACAAGCTGAGTCAAAAATGAATTGACACATAAAATTTTATGATTGATTTTTTAATCCAAATTTTAATCGCCTCTCTTGAAACATATGATTCTTTGCGCTGACAAGTTCTATTATCAGAAGATATATATATATATATATATATATATATATATGATAGCCGGAATTCGATATATATATATAATAGCCGGAATTCGCTCCAGTTACAATAAATTGTTATTTCCCTCATCCTTTGGTCCTTTATTTGAACATATAAGTCTTCATAAAAAGTAGCAATAGCTATAAAATGCAGCTGATTTCATTACATGGGAAAATATCTGGATTTTTAATTTTAAATCAATAATAAATATTTTTTAAGTGAAACTTTTTTAGCGACGTATCTGTTTGATTTTTTGTTACAATAAAGGGGAAATGACTCAATAGAGGGGAAATAATTTTTTTAAAACCCACTAATATTTAATGACAAATAAAATTTATTAAAATTAGGAAATTTAAATTATTATTTTAAAACCCACTAATATTTCATGACAAATAAAATTTATTAAAATTAGGAAATTTAAATTATTTCAATAACATCTACGGCTAAAGTTTCACTTCTCCCGTGAACTTATGTGGATGAGGCTCACACATATTTTTTTTTAATCTAGAATTTGCTAATTGTGAGTGACCAGCTTACTATAACAACAAAACGAATTTAAATTTATATACCTCCATCCAATCGTGTATTTTCACCCAAGAGAAATAACAGATAGAAAGAATATGACAAATTAAAAAGACTAGAGATAAAGATCCAACCTTCCAAACTATAATTTCTAACAAAGTTTTTTATATATATTTTCAATATATATATACAAGTATAAACAGGACCTATCAGAGGGGAGCTCAAAAGGCGCTGGTGCCCCGGGCCTCATAATACCTGAATTTGCTAATGTTTCTGTTAAATGAATAAATGTGATAAGTAATTTAATAAATATAAAATAAAATATAAATTTTATAAATTAAAGGTTTTTTTAATCATATAAAATAAATAAATATAGTAATTTAATCACTCAAATAAATAATAATAATTGATTAAAATTACCTTATTTATTTATTTTATGTGACTAAAAAACTCTTAATTTTATAAAGTTTAAATTCTACTAAGTCCCTTAAGTTTTGAAATAATTTTATAAAATTGTTTTTATTTTCTTGTCCAGAGTTAAATTTTGAATTTGATACTCTCAAAAATAATATTTCTCCCGGACATCGCATTTTCTCTGAAAGGCCCTGTCTCTAAATGTTTATGTTAATTTGCATCAAACACAGGATAACCTGATTAATTTCTACTTATGCTTCTATGTCCCTTCCAGAGATGATAGCCATATTCTGAATCTGTTGAGGTAGATTGTATAATAATTTCACACCTGGAAGTTATTATAAAGATCTCCGCCTTGTTTTATTGAATCTTTCAAAGGAATTGACTTTTTTAATGATAGATAATCACTTGATTAGCATCATTTATCGCGGGAGTCGAAAAACGATCATGCAGGGTGATTGGCACTTGAAGGATCCACCGGAAGAGGACTCGACCTCGAGATTTGGCCCGCCCGAAGTACTTAACCGATTTCCACCCACTTCCCACGCCCAAACACTCACGCAACAAAAACCCGAATTCGCTTCCCGGTCCCCGCTAGGGATTGTTTGTGTTTTGTTGTCTCGGCAATGAATTTGAGGGAATTAAAATATTTCTTCTTTTTTTTCTACTTTATCCATTTGCCAAATAAAGGAGACTCGTCGACCTCGTGGTCGACCCGAGACAAGCCAAAGATGGACAATTGGAGGAATTACACAAACGCTTCTCGTTTCAACATTCTTTAATCAAGATTGATCGAACCTAAGCGAATCAATTAAAAGAACCGATGCATCTAATGAAGAGAATTTAGAGCTTTTCGATGTATAGGGACTTTCTTCTTCTTTCTCTCTCTACACACCTTATCACTGAATTATTGTTCTTTCTAAATAAATAATATTTTTATAGAGTAGCACATTTTTTCCACTCTAAAGAATTTTTTAATGGACCGATTTAAATTTTATACTTTATTCGTTTATATAAGAGAGAATAAAAAAAAAAAAAAAAAAAAATGAAAAAGAAACAAAATTCGGTCATTATATAAAATTAAGAATTTTTTTCAGATTCTTAGCTTTTTTTTTAATTTATTAAGGCTTCTTCAATGAAAACTATAATGATCACTTTAAGGTATTATTTTAAATATAAATACCGATGGTTATATATGTAAAATCATTTGAGTATCTAGATTGGCTTATTATTTTTTATCAGCCTTAGTGCCAGAGGATGGTCACACACTTGTGAACTAACAGCTGCTTTTATCAGTGATTTTTTGAGAGCCGGTATTTTTTTGATCATACCGCGTGTCGTTGGCAATCTAAAGAAAGGTTATATTTTGGTGAGAATTCACAAAAAACAACTTTTTTCATCTAATTTGAACAAAGCCGATTTTAGCCCTTTTTGTGCTAATAACAAAAGATATAAAAAATAAAATCTGTTTTAATTGTGACATTTTTTTTAGAATGACTGAAATGATTTTTGACGAAATCTCAAAATCAGATAGTTCGATGTTTGTGGCTTTTTGTAACTTCAAGGAGAAATTTATGTAATTTGAGTAATATAAGTTCTCTTTTCTTTAGGTTCCGTTTAAATGTAAAAATAATTCTTATTAGTTTCATTAAAATTTATGTATATCTGTCTGCCCTCATTGTATTAACATTGTAATAATAATAATAATATACAACAAAGCTCTCGAAACTATAGCCTCGTTATAAATAAAATTTATAATTCCAGCGGAAGACACACTCTTTATTGTCTCCTTCAATAATAATATGGTTATAATGGAATTTTTAAGGGTTGAAAATTGAAAACATTTCTTATAGAAGGCGATCTATCAAAAGTACTCGAAATTATTACTATTACCCAGAATCAATTAGAAAATAAACAACGCCATCTATACGGTGTACTCTAAATTACAATAGTACAAGAAATACCTAGTTAAAATACAACGACATAAATTTGACTTTAACTACAATAAAAGTGGTTAAAAATATTTTCTACAATATAGACACATTTAGAAGAATTTTAAAAATACTTGGACAAAAATAAAAAAAATATTTATAGAGTCGTCTTAAATAAATTAAAAAACACCATTGATTACTACATAGTAATAGTATATTACTAACCAACTATGAAATCGATTAAAAATATTTAAAATAGTTTTCCCCAAAGTCAATATACTTAAATTAATTTTAGGCTAGAGTCAGTGTCTCTTTTTAAGTTAATTGTATTAAGCATTACTAGAGTAATTAAACAAATATTAATAAATAATCATTATGATATAATAATTAAGCGCCTACTTCAGGTTTGAATATATTGCTCTGTCAATTCATTAAAAAATCATTTATACCTAGCTACTGTTTTTTAATCGTTAAGGCTGAAAACTCCCGTACATTAACACCAGGGAATAGGACTAAAACTTTTTTCTGTTTCATTGTACAAAATAACAAGGCGAGAAAAATTACTAAATTATAAAAGGAGGGAAATTTCATTCTTGCTGCTAACGAGAATTTAAAAAGTTGCCAAATGATATTATATAAAACAACAATACAGATGTTTCATAAATTTTGTCACTGAAAATTTTTTCAATTTAGCCAGGTTTATATGAAAACTGAAACGTGGAGAAAAAATTCATATAAATATTAGGTTGATGCATAATTATGGAACGTTTTTTAAAAATATTTTTATTCAGCAAAAACAATAATAAAATTTAACAAAAACATGTTTAAATAATTATTCGGGAACGTATTCACCATCTAATTCAATAACTGCTTCCCATTTGCTTGGCAGTCGGTCGATTCCACGGGCAAAGAATTCACGATTCTTGAAGGCAATCCACGTTTTGACTTCGGGCACCAAGTCATCCAAATCGTAGTAGATCTTAGTCTTTAGCCAGTTTTTCAAAGAGCGGTTGATGTGATAGTCCGTCGGTGCTTCGGTCGGTGAGTACGGCGGATGTGGGAGTAGATCCCAGCCCTTATTGGCGATGAATTCAACGACCCGGCGCTCAACATGTGGACGTGCGTTATCGTGATGGAACACGATGTGGTTCTTTTTGCGAGGTCTTTTCGCCTCGATTGTATTGTGAAGACGGTCAAGCTGTGCCAGGTACCCAACCAGACAATTTCCATAACTTGCCAAGCTTTTTGAGGCGTCGAACGATCGTTGATTGGTCGACATTGAAGTCTGCAGCCAGCATTCGTGTTGTAAGGCTTTCATCCTCTTCCACGGCTGTCAGAAGTACCCGATCATCAAAATCCAATGGCCGACCTCTTCCTTCTTTATCCTCCAAACTAGTGTCACCTGATTTGAAACGGGCAAACCACTTCGGTACTGCACTATCAGTAATTGTTCCTTCGCCAAAAAGTTGAGATCGCGAAATGACTGTGCTGCCTTCCATCCTTTCTCGTAGTGGTAGAGCATAATATGACGAATATGAATATGGTTTTCGACATGCATTTTTATTAACTATAAATAGAGAAGATTGTTTTTATAAAAAAATAAACAAAACGCCATTTTTGGCTAAAGAAAAACGCGCCAATACAAACGTTCCATAATTATGCATCAACCTAATAATAATGGTTGCTTTCTAAACATTCGAGAAACCACCTTTTTTTTTTTTTGAAATTTGAAATTACCATTGATAAAGCAAGAAATTCTCCCGAAACGTCTGAGTTAATAAAACGTTTTTAAGATTGTTTTTTAAAAGATTTGTATTTTTTTATAAATAATATTAGGCAGAATATTAAAGTTAGGGGAGGGCAAATTATTTTCCCAGTTCCCTTTGTTTGTTATGCTCGTGAACGGAGATTTATGGGATGTAAGCGTTGTGCAATAATGTTTTTTAAGAATGCAATATTTATTTAAAATAATAAATTAGATATTTCTCATGAATATAGTTTAATATATGTAGGATTATTATATTTTCAAAATACTAAGTTATTACTGTCAAAAGAAGAAAGTTGTAAATTAGTTCATTGAGGAGATCGTGGACAACCATATATACTGTAAACATTTCGTGTCTTTGATTTTTTTTCAAAATTGACCCTTCACCTCGCTGGCTATTTTATATAATACCTTTTGAAAAAACTCCTTTGATGAAATAGTAAAAAAAACGAGGACAGCTTAATTGAGACGGTAAATAGTATTTAACAGGAGGACTTTCACTATTCTTAATTTTTAAAACGATTAGTAAAAAAGCATATGATTTATTATCTATGTGTGGAAAGTTCAAAGATCCTCTTTTATCAGCAGCTGATGATCGATCCAGAGCAAACAATCTCTCTGAATCTGGTGAATTAATAATAATAAAGTGAAATATTCCAATTTATTTATTTTTATGTATATTTATTATTTCAACATTAAACATATTTTTTTTACTTTATATAATATTTTAAATATTTGTGGATATTTCTTAATATTTAACTCATGAAAAATTTATTACTTTATTTTTTTAACGCATGATTGAAAATTCAAAAATTACTTTTTCTAATCTTTTTTTTTTAAGAAATTCCATAAATGACATGACCGATCATTAGTATATTTATTTGCTTATTTTTTTTAATACAACCTTACATCTTAGTTATGACACAATTTACACAAAATTATAGGACATTATATTTCAGCTCATTTTTAAAAATTCAATAAAGACCATTTTTGCTTTCACTTAGGTATCTATTTGTAGCATGAAAAACCCCTGAAGAGAAAAATTGAAATTAATGTATTTTTTGGGAAACATTTAAAAAATTTTGGGAATTTTTTTCTGATTTACTAAATTGTACCCTATACAGCGATCTGTATATGAAGGGGGATAAATACTTAAATTGGTTTGGGTTTTTGGTGGTTATTTTTGTAGTATCGATCAACTAGAATAAACAAAGTATGGTCATGGTAAAACGTGTGTTGCTCCATCCTATAAGTCGTCACTGTTATATCAAAATGTCCTATGTCAAAATTACCAAAAAAAATTTTATTGAAGAAAATCACTTGTATTTGTTAGATAAATATGCTCTCAAACTGTTGTATGTTATCAGGTGATAGAACTCAAGTTACAGATTAAAAACAAAACGCCAGAGCTATTATTAGGGTTAATACAAAACGAAAACAGAGCTACTGAAAAGTGTAGATTTTTACATACCACATTTTGATATCACAGCGATGAAGTATTACAAATTTATCATAATTATTATATAGAAAATCATAAGACGGTGTCATCTATTAAATCCGATGGAATGGAATATTTTTAATTATATGTCAGAGGGGTTGTTTTTCACCTCTTCGGAAATGAACCCGAGTGCCAGTAACAGCAATCCGGGCTATCTGGCATATAAAAATCGACATATAATTAAAAATATTCCATTCTATCAGGTTTAATAGATGACACCATCTTATGATTTTCTAGAAAATTTAACTATTACCATCGGCAAATTGAAATCTTTCATAATTATTATAAATAGATTAGAATAGATAAAGTAGACCCCTTCGAAGGCCTGAAATATAGACGCATCCTTAAAAACAATCTATTGGACCTCTGACTATTTCTTTGTGTTTGTTTTAACGATATCTCGAATTCGATAAATTGATTGATTAAGTGTAATCAGAGACTAAAGTAGCTATCGGCTTCAAGTACCACAAGGTTCGGTTCACTTGCCCCAAGTTCTCTAACTAAACGTCTAATTAAGTGAATATTTAGACTTTTCCTTATTTGGAACGACTACGAGAAGCCAAAGTGTTTTTCATTTCATTTGATTGAACGGCGTGGAAAAAATCGTGGACATAACTTTGTAAATATTAAAAAGATTAATAAAATATTAAAATTCGTCTGAATTTTCAAATGTCGGGATTTCGACATTCGGGATTTTGGGTGCCACCCACTCGTATATACATCCCCATGGACTATATTAAAAAATCGAACTTTTTCGGCTCTGGAGGAGACCCCATGTAATTTTTGGCAAAACTGTCCGGTCATAAGGTTCAACCTAAATGAGTACTAACAATATGTGACTTTGGTTGAGACTATCGATTCTGTAGTCTTTACCCCTCACAATACTTATCTGTTTCGCATGTATAAAATAACATTTCAAATACAAACTCAATAAAACAAATGAGTGCATTTAATTTTAGATAATGCTAATTTTACACATGCCAGCTCTATGACCTATGTTCACTAAAAAACTATATTTATATTCATTCTAGAATAAATAAATTAAATTGAATAATTTTGAAAATGGTCGTCTTGGGAGAAGAATCTCTGTCTGGGAAAACTCATTTGTTTCTTGGTTGAACAGTCTGAGCCTTTGATGATCCGAAAGTGACTTCATTAATCGAAAGGGCATAGTTGCGCCTAGGGCCTAATCAACAACAAAAGATGATGGACGGAGACTCTTTTGACATGAGATGGATAACTGTAAACAAAGGTTACCTTCCATCTTAGAAAAAGAAAAGAAATTGACAAGCATACGTTAAGAATCTAACTAACATGTTTTATGTTACTCATTATATCCAAAGGTGAAATGAAAGGAACAAACGCGAGGCTAGTGCTGCCGCCAATCGGACTGATAGATTAACTAATTAATTCTTTAATTAATTATAGATTCTTTTAGGGATTACATTCATTCTAATAAGTAAATGTTTTAGACTAATTTAAATTCATTTTTTAAAAAATAGTAAACATTTAGCATTGGTTAATTGTGATGATGCTGGCCCTGTGAGTTTATTTGATTAATCTACTTGATGCTCTTTTACTCGGTCAAAACTCATGATGGACGGTGAATATAAAAATAAAGTATTATATTATTTATTATAAGAGGTTTTTTTTACACTCGAATAGGTCATGGAGGATTTTTATGTACAAAATTGGTGTTGAGTAATAATTTGCTAGAAGAAATAGAATTATTTATTTGTTTGTGTTATTTACTGTGAAAGGATTGAAATTGTTCGGTTGATGATTGAATGTTCAAAAAAGAGGGTAAAATAAAAGTTTTATATATAATTTAAATTTAAAGATTTGACAGGTCAAGACATATTTTCTCTTTCAGAACAAAGAAATGATTTTATAGTTATAATGTTTTAGGTGGAGTGACATTGATCATTCGATTATCATTTTGAAAATAGTTTTTAATATATGTAAATACTAATGAAAGGAGAAAAACTTGTATCTTTATGATCTGTAGTCTGATAAGAAGAAAGGGCAAAAATTATAGAAAGAAATGCGAGAGGTAATTAGATTAATGATATGTACATTAGGATGCTCCTTATTTTGGATATTTTCGAATATTTACGCTGACAGGGGCTCATATGGTTAGAAATAAATAAAAAATCGTATTCCCCAAGTTTCAAGTCTCTATCTCAATTTTAACCTAGTACTACACAGCGATGAAGTTTCCCATCTAAATAACATGGGGTTTTTGGCATTGAACGATCAATTTTTTATTCCGCCCAAAGTAATGGTTCAAAAAATTTGAATTTCTGTTTACTTTATCCTTATAAAAGTAGCTATCCCTCAGAATTCTTACAGATTTTTAGCTGTTATAATTTTGGAGTCTATAACAAGATATAGCAGTTCTAAATGTAACTACAAAATTATAATAGCTAAAAATCTGTAAAAATTCTGAAGGATAACTACTATTTATACGGATAGAGTCTACAGAGTTTCAAATTTTTTGAACCATTGCTTTGGCCAGAATAATAAAATTGATCGTTCAATGCCAAAACCCCATGTTATTTAGGTTGGAAACTTAATAGTCGTGTAGCACGCACTAGATTAAAATTGAGATAGAGACTTGAAACTTGGGGGATGTAAATATTTAAAAATATCCAAAATAAGGAGCACCTAATGTACATATTGTATTGTAACAACCAATAAGACATTTTTGTAAAAAATGGTTCTGATGAAGGCAGAGTAAGCCGAAACGATGTAAAAATTGGCCACCATTGTTAACCTGGAAATAAAAAACCTCTTATAATAATTAATCTAATTATTTATTTTTATACTCACCGTTCATCCTGAGTTTTGACCGAATAAAGATCATCAAGTAGATTAATAAAATTTAGCTTTGGATTAACAAAAAATAATTATTTTATTACCACTTAAACAAAACAAACTTATCAACTGACCATCACAATATCTTTAAAAAAAATTAAATATCCCTATTTATCATTATATAATTACTAAAATCAATTTTTTTCTAGCATCCATTTTTTTAATTGGCTTTTTCGTCCCGATCCCTTATGATTCGTTAATTATTTCTAACTTGATGACGACAATAGCTTTGAATGATTTATTTTTAAACCTCGAACAAGGTGCTCATGGAAATGATTCAAAGGGCAAGAATGTCGGACTGTCATGACCGATTGGCAACCCCAACGTAACTTATGGCTAACTCATCGGTTACGAAATGCTCTCTCTTGGCTCGTAGATCTAAACCCCTAACGCAAGCGAAATAGAGAACAGCTGCGCTTGAGAAATTGCATACCTTCCAGGCGTTCTGTGAGAACGGAAAGCATTAACTAATAAATAAATTAGCCGATAATTGACGTTTTAAAGGAAGTTTAATAGTTTTTTTTTGATTACGTATATAATATATCACTATATTATTTTCCTCACAGACCATAATACGAGTAATTCTAATACTAATAATAATAAAATAAAATAATGGAAACTAATATAAGACTATAATAAAATCAAGATATGAATTTAAATTTTAGTAGTATGTGATGATATAGGTACAGACATAGGGACAAATGCCCTTTAGTAGCCCCCTGGACCCCACCTCGCAACCTCCACCCCTGGGGGGGCGGACATAGGTTGTTACAAACAGAGACAGGCACAAATTCCTTTAGTATATGATTAGCGTCAAGATTTAAAAATCTTGTTGAGTATCTTTTTTAAAAAAAGATGGCCTTTTTCAAAAATCAACCCAAGTTAGATACATAACCATTATAATATTAAGAAATAAATTTAAATTTTATTTAGGAACTAATCTAAGATTTTATTAGAAATATTTTTACATTTCATATCAGAGGAGGGGGACGAAGCCCTCTGATATGGAATGTAAAAATTTTTCTATTAAAATTTTAGATTAGTTCCTAAATAATATTTAAATTCATTTCTTAATAAAATAGGAGACACTTGATTTCTTAATATTATAATGGTTATGTACTTAACCTGGGTTGATTTTTGAAAATAGTCCATCTTTTTTTTAAAAAAAAGATACTCAACAAGATTCTTAAATCTTGACGTTAATCACATACTGCTAAAGGGCATTTGTGCCTGTCTCTGCCTGTAATAACCTATGTCCGCCACAGGGGTGGGGGTCGGGAGGTAGGGTCCAGGGGGCTACTAAAGGGCATTTCTCCCTGACTCTGTACCTATGTTTGTATGTCCGCCCCACCCCAGGGGTGGGGTCCAAGGGTAGGGAGTCAGGGGGTGTGGGTCCAGGGGACTACTAAGGGGGATTTGTGCCTATGTCTGTACCTATATACCTCTCTCAGGTTGGTAGGTGGGGACCAGGGGTGAGGGTGTGGATTCAGGGGAAAGGTGAAGTTCATGCGTGGGGAGTCCAGGGGGTAGGTTTAATGGGTTGGAGTGTGATCAGAGGGGTAAAGTTCCGGGGTTGGGGAGAGGGACGATGGGATGGAGAGTGGTTGAAGATGGAGGAGAGGGAGTGTTCAAGTGACGGGCGGTCCAGGGGGCGAAGCCCCTTGGCTAGCAAGAGACCCAGCGAAGCCAGGCCTTGCAACTAGTTATTATAATAAAATCGTTTGTTGTGTGACCTGTCAAGTATTACGACAAATCTAATTTACCTAAATCCAATCGGGCATTTGAACCCATGAGAAATAACAGATAAGGTATTTCTAATTAAAAAGACTGATGATGAAGGTCAAACTTTTAAATCTATAGTCTCTAACAAATAAATTATATAAATACATATTTTTACTCGCTGTATTATATATGTATAAGTTTATTTGAATCAAGCAGGGAAAAACTCTTTGATTTCTCTTTATGAATCAAAAACTCTGCTACTTTCGGCAAAACAAAATATTTTCAATTAAATTCAAGACTACATATCTACGATTTCTATAAATTTTAGTTATTTGACTAGAAAGCTGAAATTTTTCATAATGGTTTAGTAGCTTGCACCGAATTTCAGCTCATTAACTACAAGCAATTTTTATGAAAATTTTGAAACTAGTGAATCCAAAATCTCATTTCTTATTTTGGAGAAATACAAAAATTTTCACACCAGAATGAGCTTGTTATTACTTTTTTGAGATTATTTATTAGTCAAAGACTATAAATAAACAGAAAAAGTTATACTTGAAAACAACTTTACTCCATGTTTTAAATATATCTAGCCCAAATAAATATAAAGAATTTACAATTTTCTTGCAATTAGAGAACTCAATATTCCAAATAAAATTAAAGTCAATAGATCTGTTAGGGCTGTTTACCGGATGATCCTAAAAGATTGCAAAATATTTTAAAGTGTGTTTGTTTCCTTGCTCTATATTGTTAGATAAAATATTCTTGAAACATTTCTCTTAAAATGCTTCGTTTCTGAGATAACGAATAGCACAGAACGAATATAATTATGTTCTTTTCTAAAAATAAAATAAAAAATTTTAATCTTTAAAGGTTCTGTATCAAAAAATATACAAAAGAAAATACAGAACTATTGTGTCATTTCATTGACTCTCTGTTCTGCAGCTGATGCCAACCACTGTTTTTGTTTATTTTTTGGCCCCAGTGAATCTAAAGTGTACAACTCAGACTAACTCTTTTTTAGAAATTGAATAGTACTGAGTACACTAATTCGATGTTTGTTTTTTAAAATCTTGATGTCAGCCTATGCGTAGAATTTTCGCCAGAGAAAGTGTTTGCTTTGTTATGTTAAAGTGAAGATGTCAGTCACTTCGTGATTTTTGCTAGTTACTGTGAAATGTGAGGAAATTATTGCCATTTGGATTCCAGGCTTTGATTTTTTAATGCAATCAAATGCAAAATGGGTCACATCAAGAATACGCATGTCTTGATAATCCCCTGAATTACCGGAAAAAGTGAAAGAATGCAGACGAATGTGTTTGTGAAATAATAAGAGTCTTATTAAATGACTTAAGATTGTAATACTTGATGAAATCTGGAGCCGGACAGAGTTCTAATCCCCATAAGTCATGACTAATGAACTGGCTCAGCACTTTTCCGATTTGACAACGAAGGGTGTTGGAATCGGCGAATCACGTGTTATTTGCCAAACAAGCTTTGGGGGAATATGGAATTTGATGGAAAGGCAGCTCAAAATAATTAAAAAATATACAGTGGGTGGCCAAATTATTATACTCATTTGAAAAAGTATATCTTTCATACGTTTACCATATAAGGGTTTAGCTTACTATTAAACTCATATTATCGTTTCAATTGTTATCTTTATAGGTTTACGTATTAGCTTAGGACAATATAAATTCAATAATACAATTACAATTCAAAACACAATTTAAATATTTAGTGAATCCTCCCTTTCGAGCAATCATATTTTGTTATAATTATTTTATCTTTGCAAATTTCTTTTTTAGGGCTGCCTATTCATTTTCAATCGGGTTGAGGTCTGGTGAGTTGCCAGGGCAGTCCAAAAGGGTTATGTTATTAGACTAGATTACTACTAGATAAAATATGAGAAGAAGAATTTTTAAATATTCGAAACTTCAATATTTTTTTGTCTTATATAGTTGAGCTTATAATTTTGCTTTTAGTGAATTTTATTCTTGAAAAAAGCTTCACATATTGTACAGTTCACGTATTAGCTTAGGACAATACAAATTCAATAATACATTTTCAATATATAACTAAATATAACTAAACTTCTTGAGGATACAAATTCTCATTTAAATAGGTGTTGGTTTTATTCTTTTTTGACAAAAAACACATTTTTATCATTTATTTTTCTTTATTTTTATATTAGTTATATATTAAAATAAAAATTCTCAAAAACTAATCAAGAAATTAATACAATTTCAATTTTAAATATTTAGTGATTCCTCCCTTTCGAGCAATCATATTTTATTGTATTAATTTTATCTTTGCAAATTTCTTTTTTAGGGCTGCCCATTCATTTTCAGATGCCAGGGTAGTCCAATAGGGTTATTAGACTAGATTACTACTAGATTTTTTGAAAAGTTTGAATAAAATAAATTTACTTGATAAAAATCATTTGAATATAATAATTTGGCCACCCACTGTATATATATATTTAAATAAAATAATTTATTTATGAGAATTATTTTGGTGTAACTTCTTCGTATATATATAAAAAAATAGATAAATAAAATCTAAATTAAAATAATAAGAAATTAAGTAAAATTACGAGGTAGGTTTCAAATCTACCTCGTAATTTTACTAATTTCTTATTATTAAAAAATCTTTCACATTGAACCAACACCTATCTCCTTAAAAGTTACTAAATTAAAATATTTTTATGACTAGTTTCGCCAATGTTTGGGTCATCAGATTATATTATATTATTAAAAATACAAAAAATTTTGGTTAACAAAGCATCACTGAGGAATAAGCTGAAGGAACAAAAATGGTCAAATAATTAAAATACATTTTTACAATAATCCACATCTTAATATGTAGATGGCTCATCATGAGTGGACCAGCCATGAATAATTGATTTAAAAGACATTTTCAACCTCTTAAAAACATAGGTTTTGGAGAATTAGTAACAGAAATAGTAGAAAATTGGATAAAATTAAAAACCTAGAGTTTTTTTATTAAATGGGCCAGACGTTTCGTCAATTTATTTTGACTTCCTCAGTGGTCTATTTTATCTCTGTTTACCAAAAAACAATTTCACTATAAATTTTTTTAATTGTTAAAGAAAAGTCGCTTCCAAGATTGTTGATTAATTTGAGTCAAGAATATGTTAAAGAAAGATTAATGATGTTTTGTCTTATAGTGAAATTGTTTTTTGACAAAGAGTGATAAAATGGGCCTCTGAGGAAGTCAACATAAATTGACGAAAACGTTTTGCCCATTTAATAAAAAAACTGCGTTTTTAATTTTATCCAATTCCTACTATTCCTGTTACTAATTTACTATGAATACGAATGATGCAACATTTTGGAGAACGTTCTCTCCTTCTTCAGAACTTAAAGGTTCACTGAAAGAACCCAATTTTCTTTTCCCTCTATCTGATTTATTTTCATTTTTTAATTATATTTTTTTTATTTTTTTGTTTTAACTTGTCATTGCATTAGAAGAATTTTGGGGGAATTATTGATTTTATTTCATCTGACCACATGCTATGGAATTGTAGTACAAATAAAATAGAAAAATTGCGGACACGCTTCTTCGATGCTACTTACATTTCACTAGAATTGATTGATGAAGCCTAAAAGGAAATACTGCGAGTCACAACTTTCTATTTCCACACCATGTTAGATTAAAGTTTAGAGTTAATTGTCTATTAAACTACGCCGTCTAATTTTCGCGATTAGAGAATCTGGAATTTTCACACCTCAAGGCCGTTAGCTTTTATAATTATAGTATATTTTATGGAAATTTTTAGCGGTCTGCATAAAAAACTAAAACATAATCATGTGTAAAAAACAATTTAATTAATTTTAAATTATCGAATGCGTGGTATCTCTCGGCAAACAGCCATAGATATATTATGCAAATAGATTTGGATGCCGGGCTGAATTATTTATTACCTGTTCGATATCTTATTTCGCTAAAAAGGAAACTAAATAATGGTCCCATACAATTAAAAATCCCGAATTTATAACGCAATAATTTGTCAGAAATAAATTTCCACTTCTGTTTAAATCAGCCAACCCATCGTTTCCCCTTTCACTTCTATTTGATTCAACAGCTGTTTAAATTTTTCTATTAGTAATATTGAGTTAATGATTAAAAAACGATTTGAGTATGCCAACATTATTAAAAAATATTGTGAATGACGATTCAATATAATGAATACTAATTGGGAAATTGGAAGTTAATTTAATTTTACAATTATTGTCAGTTGTGAAATAATTGGATAATCCGCTCAAAACTAATCATATCGCCGATTGTTAAATATTTAATTTTATTTAATCATAATTTCACTTGTGGATAGAAAATTAATTGCTTTAAATAAGTATTGTAGATTTACCTACTAAAAAACATTTTTATTTTATTTTAATTCAAAGATAATTAATAATTTTATATTCCTATTTTATTTTCTAAACATTTACATTAAAATAATGAGTATCGAATTTGCTACTTAATGTTTAAATTATAGATTTTATGAGCTTTAAAAACTAAAATATAAATATAATTAAATTGGTAGAAAAAGTGAAATTTATACGTTTTCTGGAAATTTTAAAGGTACATTTTTGCACTATAGGGTGGATTAAAACCGATTAATCTGCTCATTAGTTATACCCGAGGGGTGATCCGCGATTGGAAGTAGGTGTACACCTCTTTGGAAGTATTTTGGAAGTACTTGAAAATATTTGGAAGTACAGGTGGAAGTAGGTGTACAGCATATTAGGTCGCGGTTCATCCCTCGGTTATACCATTCTATTAAAAATTTTGATTTTTTTTCTGATATTATTTATTTTTTAAAAGGTTCACGGATATAATAATCCCTGACTATCCATGATCTATTGACATCTAAGAAGATCTAAAAGACAAGTCCTGACAAGTTTTAGTTCAGGAGAGAAATTATCAATTAATTGTGATTGTTCTAGAAAACCCCAATTCTTTTATTATTTTTTAAAAGGGTCACGGATATAATAATCCCTTTTTATCCATGATCTATTGACATGTTAGAACGTGCAAATATCTAAAAGACAAGTCCTGACAAGTTTTAGTCCCGGAGAGAAATTATTGATTAATTGTGATTGTTCTAGAAAATCCCAATTCCTCCTGTACTAAAATGATAAATAAAGACATGTTAGTGTCGTAGCATATAAATTACGAAAATAATAAATATTTTAGAAAATGAAAATATGAGAAGAAGAAGAATTTTTAAATATTCGAAACTTCATTATTTTTTTATCTTATATAGTTGAGCTTATAATTTTGCTTTTAGTGAATTTTAATTTTGAAAAAGCTTCACATATTGTACAAATGTACATTCATATTTCGAAAAAGAAAATAAATATATCTCTACATATAAATCTCAATATTTTAAGGAAGTTTATGATTTAATGTTGGGCCACACTCATTGCAGTGCTGGGCCGCATATTGGACTGCCCTGACCTAGAGGGAACATAGAGCGTTCGCGGCGAGGGGTGGATTGGAATTAGGCGTACACATCTTTCTGGAATTATTTTGGAATTCATTAGATAATGCCCCTATATCTATTGTCTTCTAATTGGAAATGAAAGTGGAAGTGGAAGTAGGTGTACACGATATTAGGTCACGGTTCACCCCTCAGTTCGAGGGGATTTATGCTCACAGTCTACCTTTTGTAATAATTACGAAAGCACGTAAAAAGGTGTCAAAATGTGTGCATTTTGATGAGAATATCTAATCACAAATATTTATTCTAATTGGTTATTTTTTAATAAATAATAAATCGAAATCCATATTGTATAGATTGATGATGAGATTATTATTTTGTGGGTATAATTACAACACTAATAGTTCAATATGAAGACGATTAGTAGGCAGTGAAGAAAAGAAATCACCGGATTAACCTCGATTTATTGGAAAAGAATGCAGGGGAAGTGTTGAACCAGATCCTGGCAGTTACGTGCTTCACATACCACTCGCCAAACCAACACTTTGAACTCTATACCTCTTACAATTTGTCATCTGTAACTCGATTTGTTTAACTTCATTCCAATATGGAATCATTTTTAATTTGTCTCGTCCTCTCTTCTTATAAATCCATGTTTCATGTCGTGTTGCCAAATAAGGACCGAAAGCGGATGGCAATTTATGTTTATCCACACTCTTCACTCTCTGCAGAAATGTTCTCGGGTTCCATTCATATTTCAAGTTTATTACATTTTTCTCTCTCTCTGAATCGCTTGTTGCACAATTGTTTCGAAGTTTGGGTATCATAAATCTCTAGCGATTCGGAATTTGTAAAGGACTTCGACAATACTTACATTTTCAACATAACTCTTAATTATAACTATTATTTTTAACATATCAAAACGGAATTTCTATAAGAAATAATACGAATCTAGTTTTTCTATAATAAAAGCTTAGAGTTTTACAAATCTGTTGGTATATTATATGTGGGTGTATAACTGTATATCCCAACTTTCCGGCTACATCGTTGAATATATAATTAAGTAGTTCTTATATAACAAAAAGTAAGTTTTTCGAATTTTTATTGATATTTTAAAAATTTGCTCAATATTATTGACCTTCAGTAACGATATCAGGGATGAGTGGATTAAAAAATTTTCATAACATTGATAAAGCTTTCGTTTTAATTTATATATAAAAAAAAACTATTAATGTTTTAAATATTTTTTAATAGCCTCATCCCTGATAAAGTTACTGAATATACATAAAAGAGTGGATATTTATATTATAATTCTCAATATTAATTTTACAAATAAAATTAATCATTTAAAGGCAGTATCAAAGACCTAATCTGATTTCTACGTCAGAAGGGCTCACTTTCTCGGGAGTCAAATTCAAGCTCCTAAATTATAATAGAGTATTCGAGTAAGTTGGCTAATTAGAGAATTTTGAGTAGAGGTTTTAGTTATACCAAAATGTTTTAAAGTGAATTTTTTTAGAATACATTATTCTATCATATTTTTTATTTATTTTTTTTGAAATTTATCATAAAATACTCAAAAGATTTTAATAAAAAAATTTGGGTCTATTCTGGATATAATGTCTACATGATAAACCGAAATTAATAATTTTTTACACCATTTTAAATTAAGAAATGCTTGATTTGTAGTTTTCTATCTATCCAAAATTTTTAATCAAAATTATTTTACTCTTTTTTTGAAGTAGTTTTAGAAAAACAAAAAAATATACTAAAAAAATGACTATTTTAAAAAAGATGATCCCCAAAAAGACAAACATTTTTATTACAAATTGAGCAAGGTAAAATTTAGTAATAAATTTAATTTGATTTATTTAATGTCCTCAAAAACACTTTTTTACTCTATATACCATAGATAAAAGACAACAAAAACACATAGCCACGGCACAAAAAAAAATCAATACAAAAACATTGAAAGAAAATAAAAGTTCAAGCATAGGTACATATCAAATAAAAATATTAAATATTATTATTTTGATTATTTATGTCCATCGATTAAATTAATATGTTGTTGTAGGAAATAAGGACAATAGCCTTTGATTTTTAGAACCCTGAGGAAGTCAACAAAGTTGACGAAACGTCGGCATAAAATAAAAAATATTTGCATAAGCTATTGTCCTTATTTACCTACAACAACTTATTAATTAAATATTATGACTTTATTTTAATTTAATAATATAGTATGAATGCATTCTGTAATGGGAATCCGTTTCTTGTTGGGGACCATTTTTTCACTTTCACTAATGCACGATTGATTTGGAGTTTGGGTGACATAAATCTAGCGATTATACATTCGGAGAGGACAGCTATTATTATTTAAAAGTTTAAACATAACTTTTAATTTTTATCTTTAATTAATTGGTAATTTGGTAGATTTAAATGAATTTCTAGAGCTGAACTGAAATTTACGAGCCGCAAAAAAGAGAGTGAACTCATATTTTATTTTTTCATTTTCATATTTTTTTATTAATTGAAAAATGAAATTTAAACACTTGGCGTTGAAAAGAAGATGCAAATCTGAAGATCTGTGATAAGGTGTTTTACATATTTAATTTTCTTCTTATATATCATGAAATAAAATAAAATATTTAAAAGGCTATATAATTTAAATCTTGCTTCTAGAAATATTGCCATTTCAGAAACTTTTATCTATTGAATGGGTTCCTGCGAGATACCGAGCTGAAAGTGTCATTGCTTTTAAGGCTAGGTCAATTATTTTCTCTTCTTTGCGAAGACCTAGTGCTGAGTAACTTCAATCTTGTGATTTACTGGTTTATGTGACCTGGCGCTATAAGAGAATCTCTATTATCTAGTCATGTCGTGAGATGTTGTTCACGAGGGTGGTTTTCATTTGTTTCGCTTTATCATAAAAATATTAATAATAAAAATAAATCTACTCAATTTTAAAATGTTGCTAAAATTTAAAACAAAAAGGAGTTGTTAAATAATAATTAACTTTTTGTCAGTAATATTAATTTATTTACATACTTATTTATTTACATACTACCTAGTATTTAAAATTCTATTTTCATTTAAATAAAAATAAAATCGAAGAGTTGCTAAAATTATAAGAAATAAATAAAATAGTGTCTTCTGTGTAATGTAAAGAGCTTTTAGATTAAAATGCGAAAAATTTTCAAGATTCGCAATACTTTTCTTATACACTAGAGATTCGAAAAAATTTTATGAACCAAAATGAATTAAGCGAAAAAGATTAAACCTAGAATGAAGTGCAGCTTAATACATATCGTAGATGTGTATCAAATTTCAGCATCGTTATAGCTCATTGATGGGTTAATTAGCTCAATCTTGTCAAATATACATAGAGCTACTAGGTTTATATGAACCGTTTATTTTGAAAGTGGCATAAGTCCATTGTTTTAATTGAAAATTTTTGTTTTGCCGAGAGTAGCAGAGTTGTTGATTCACAAAGAGACACAAAGAAGTTCTCCTCTGCTTGATGCAAATAAACATACATACATATACTAGTATATCATCTCGATCTCTCTTTGTGAGTCCATTGTTTATTAGATATTTGTATTTATATTTTTATAAATACATACATTTATATAGTATATTTCGATAATTTTATTTTGATGAATTCATGAGAATATTGTAATCCATTGACTGAGATATTATAAATATGAAAAGAAGACATCATGTTGTCTAACTGAAACTGACATTAAATCATTTTTTTTTCAAAATTGGACTTATGCCACTTTCCAAATAAACGGCTCATATATTAAAAAGGTTAATACAATATTAAAATATGTCAGAATTTTCACATGTCGGGATTTTGACTTGTCGAGATTTTGGCTGTCTGGATTTTGACATTCGGGATTTTGGGTGCCACCCCTCATTGATACATCGCTTTTGTTTTAATTTCCAGAATTTTTAAAACAGAAGTCTTCAGGCCAATTCGCTTGCCAGAATATTATATACTCTGTTAATTCTACTGACGGTTTACATTTTTCATAATTTTCTTAAAATAGATTGAATATAGTACTCTAAAATTGTAAATTAAATCCTAAATAATTTAATTGATTAGCTTGAGAATTAATAGCCCAGAGAACCTCCTCCCTTGCCCTTTTTCGTTTTATTAAAAACAATCTTTAATCCTTTTTTGTTGCTTAAAAATATGTGGTCTTTTTCTAATTGATTAAATCTGCAAGATTTATAGGATTTTTCAAAAAGATTTAACATGAAGTTGCTTTTTTCTTTGCGAAATTGCTCCGATTTTTTCAGAAAAGATAATTTTTTACAATATAAAAAAAGATAGGAATCGGTGTAACTATATAAGCAAGAATAAGGAAAGATGTCTGAGAAATAAAAAAAAATATACATATTTAATGAATACGTTTACACATAAGGGAATAAACAATTTGATGTTTTTGTTTTAAGGTGTAACCATTTAATTTTTATTTGTTTAATTCTTAATTAAATTAAAATATTATTTTTCCAAAATTGAAAGAGTTAATAATTTATATGGAATAAAAAAAATATTTCTATTAGTAGAAGACACACGATATTTCATTTTGATAATTTTTCCAATTTCATTTTTAATGTCCTCTATCTTTTCTTTAAGCGAAACAAGCTATCATCCTTGGCAATAATTTATACATACCGTTGTAGAAACCCCTTAGAGGTAGTCAAATGAGCATACATTATCCAGGCAAATAACTTTAATACAAGTGGCCCTTTCAGATAGAAAATGGCCACTGTGTAAAAATACGAATAGAAGAATATGTGGAGCAAAGTAATTTTCAAGAGATTTTTTTGTCTGTATATCTGTCTGTATGATTGTATAAATATCTGCTCATCCTGATTACCATACCCTAAATTACTCAATTGGTAGAAAATTCATTCGAAATGAAGAAATGCTTAAATTATAGGCTTTCTACATATAGTTTCAGGACTTCTAGATGAAAAAATAAGAAAATCTAAATAATAATATGTAATATTAAAAAAAAATTGTTTCTGATCGTACGATCAGGTGGAATCCTGAACAAAATAACAAATTAAAATATAATATGGTATATGTGAATCACATAATAATCAAAAGTAAAAATTATAAACAGAGATAAATATTTCATAAAAAATAGTACAAATTAATTTAACTTAAACAAAATAGTCAATCTTATTGAGAAAATATTCCCTCCGCAGCCCCCACTTCAATATTCTCTATCTTTTTTTTGAGCAAAATGTTTTTATTTTCAAATTTAAATTTACATACTATATTTATTATTTTTACAATAATTTTGCATCGAGCAACACTCTCCTCCCATGTCCATATTTATAACAATGTCTTTTATTATTTTAATCACTTTTAAATTTTTAATTCTAATCAAGTGGACCCGGGTTCGAATCCGACTCGAGGCAACCGGCTAAAAATCTGATCCCCACATAGAAATCATAATTAAATAATAGTATCGTAAATTGACTGATGCCTAGAAGGGCTGAAAAGCCAAAAAATATATTTAAATGTGGGAAAATTTTTGTAAAAACCCAAGACTATTTTCGCAGACTGAAGTCTTTCAAATTCATGGGCAGATAATTAAAAAAAAAAAAAAAAACTCGTCCCGGAGATGGTGAAGAATCTCTTGCAAATAGTAAGATTTAGTTTGGGCACAGTAAAATTATGTCTAGATGGGATGGAATCATTATAGCTCTAGAACAGTTGTAGAAATTGAACTCAAATTTGACACATGATGTATTAATAAGTTTTACAAGTTTCAAATTAGTAGCTCAAACCGTTTATTGAGAAACAATTGCCAAATTATCACAATTTTCAACCAACTCTAAAATCGCGTCCTGAAAAAGTTTTAATTTTCAATTTTTCTTTTTCTTTTTATATAAAATTTAAAAATACTAAACGCTTCTTTTATTCACATTTATTTAAAATATACAATATTTTAAATAATCAAATTTTTTAAAAATGACGATTTTTCTTCTCTGAAAATGTATCTGCCTAAGAGGGATCAGAAACTTGTGCAAACGATCATGATTCATGGGACAGGCAGCTGTTCAATAAAATAAATTGATTAATAAAGCAATGTTGTTTTCTATTTTAATCTTAATAAAGAAATTGATATTCCGTGTAGGTACATAAAGTGTTGTTGCTAATCATGAGATTTAGATTACATATCCGAGGCTAATGTTGAAAGTTCACCAAGCCATTAATTAAGCCCCAGGTATAGTGGCTTATGAAAAATCAAAATTAATTAATTGTTATTGTTTGCTGCTAATGAGTCCAGGTGGATGTCAGTCGAGAGTGTGTGGCAAGCGCCCTCAGGCCCTGACATTTGACGCCCCTAAGGTAAATTTTACCAGCTGAGTCTGTGGTATCCCCTAAATAAAATCTTCAAAACATTAAATACATAAGGACCAAGAGACCGAAATTCAGTAGAGATAAATTTTCTTATTAAAAACGATGTTTGGATACTCCACGAAATTCGGGAATAGGGAATTCAAATATTAAATCTATTAAATTTTTAAGACTAAAAAATATTGTCGTCTTTTTCATTGGGAAGTGAATCCGAATTAGAATGGGCTCAATAAATCTAAATTATTAAACCTATCTTATATTAGCATAAAATAAAGCAAGATTAAACTTACCAGATTAAAAGTGTTTGTGTATATTCTACAAGAGCTCGAAATAAGGGATTAAAAAATTAATATTATTATATTATTAAATTAAACTTAACCTTGGTTTCTTTTTTATGGAAATTTAAGACTTCAAATGTTGAAATTTTTTAGACTTTTACTAATATAATATTAATTATAATTAATTATTATTATACCCCCCCCCGTGGACCGGGGTTAGAATTGGTCCACAGTATCCCCTGCTTGTCGTAAAACTCAGTGTTGCCTTATTTCTAGGCGCGTCGACGAGAAACCTCCCAAACATATCATTCGACTCAAACTCACTAGAATTCAGGGATAAAATTTCAATGCTAGGCGTAACTCTAGGGTCTGACCTTTCATGGAATGACCATATCTCAACCACTGCTAAAGCTGCAGCGCGCAAGCTTGGTCTTCTATTTAGGTCTAGACGCTGTTATACTCCCAGTCAACTTCTTACGCTGTATAAGGCTCAAATTCGTCCCTGTCTCGAATATGGCTCTCATCTGTGGAGGGGTGCCTCCAAGCATTCTCTTGCTACACTGGATGCAATTCAGAAGCGAGCAATTAAACTAATAGGAGAACCGGCTCTAACCAACTCACTCGACTCCCTGGCTCACCGAAGAACCGTTTCTGCCCTTTCCCTGTACTACAGATACTATCACGGTGTCTGTTCAGTCAAGCTGAAATCGATTATCCCCCCTAATGCCCTCTTTACGCGAAACACGCGGTTTACTAACGCTCAGCACCCCTTCGCTGTCAAATTGGATAAAAGTCGAACAAGCGCTTTTGCCAACTCTTTTATCCCTATGACCTCCAGAGACTGGAACTCGCTCCCTGCCACCATCTTTCCCGCTTCTTATAACCTTCAGCTATTTAAGACCCGTATCCACAGATACCTTCGACCCCCGCCCAACTCATAAAATTCTTTCTTCTTCTTTTCACGATGGAGGGGCCAACCCAGGCCTTTAGGGGTTGCACCTTTTTGGTGTAACTCCTTCTCTCATCATTATCATAAAAAAAAAAAAAAAGAGGCGACTAAAAGGGGTTGAGCTTTCTCTTCATAAAAAACATTTTTGTTACGAGATCCCTAAAAATGTAAAATGCGTGTACCGAAATTCTTGAGAAGGCCATGGCACACAGTAGTTCTAATTCTAATGATGATGATTATTCTATTTTACTAAGATAAATACTTAAAATCTTCAACAGTGTCTGAATTCTCTTCTCTCTTAAATATTTCCTCGTATTTAAGCCTCCAAACATTCTCTTGTTATCTTCAATTCAGAATCGAGCTATCAGATTAATTGACAGTTTGATCCTTACCAACTCACAAGACTTGCTGGTTGTAAAAACGTCTCCGTCCTTTCAAGACTTGCTGGTACATTGTAAAAACGTCTTCATTCTTTTCCTATTTTATTGAATCTATTACGGCGATTGCTCTGATGAGATAAAAATCAATAATACCTCCAAAAGCTTACTTGGCGCACAGTCCCCGATTCACAGACTACTAATTCCCCTTCACGATAAAAATTTCTGAATCTGTTCTTTCGACAATACGTTTATCCTTATTACTTGCATTATCCCCGGTTTTTCTCTTTTCCAGTGCAGGATTTACGTATAAACTACACAAGCTATAGCTTAGGGCCCCCACTTGCTTCAAAATAATTTTTGTTTCTTTTTACCAGAGTTTGCATTTTTAAGTTTGTTATGAATAATTAAAGATTTATTATTTCACTATCTATAATCTATATACTTCTTAATTGTATTTCAGTTTAACCCTCTAGGTATCCGAAAATCATATTTGGCACTGACATATAATATCTGGACTTATTATAAATGGCCCCATATTTCAAATAGCTTAGGGCATTATCAACTCTAAATCCAGCCCTGCTCTTTTCCTACTGTTACAATTTCCAGTCCTTCAAGATCTGAGTACACAGGCATCATGATCTTCAGTCTCTTGACTTCAGTAATGTAAAGTTCTCTCAAGACTGCATTTTCTCGGCGCGACAGTTCTTAATCGATCGATAGCATTAAAAAAGGCGCCAGGTCATACTTTCAGCTTGTTATTAAATAAATAATATTAAATTATTTTCCATTTTGGTCTTAATAAATAAATTTATATTCCTTTTAAATAAAATGTTGCTAATTCATGGGAATTAGTGTATGTAGCCGAGGTCTATGATGAAAGTATACCTAGCCATTAATTAAGCCTCACGTATATAGGTTTATGAAAAAATCCAAAATAATTAATTGTAATTGTTCGTTAGTAATGAGTCCGGGTGGGTGTCAGCCGAGGGTGTGTGGCAAGCGCCCCAAGGCCCTGACATTTGGCGCCCCTCCGGCCAATTTCACCAGCGGGGTCCGCGGTCCCCCCTCCAGATTGATTGGAGGGGACCTGGGCAGGAGTGAGAGGCCTCTGCGGAGGCCAGTCCTGACTCGGACCTCGGCAAGAGGACTCTTTCACTCTCTCTTTTCTTCATTTCTCTCTTTCAAGTGCAACAAGTGTTTTATCTTTTTTGAAAAAATATGTGCATATTATTTTAAGTGAATAACCACTAAAAAATTATTAAAAAATAATAATAAAATAAAAAATTAATTAACAAAACTGTGTGTGCGCGTGTCGTGAGAGGAAATTTTGAGATACTTTTTACTCTTAAAGGTAAGAAAAATCATCGACCTACTTTTGATTAATACCTACCTTTAGTTAAAAAAAAATATAAATTTTTTTTCTAATGAAAAATTTCAAAAAGATTAAAATTAAATTTTAATGATTTTACTTTCCACTTACTCTGCTAATAATTTATTATATTAAATATTATATTTGAATTTTTGTTATTGTGAATTATATTTCATTTGTGACATGAAATTCTATATGCTTTATTAATTAAATTTATTAAAAACACAGATTTTCGTACGATCATCCAAGTTAAGCTACTTGTAGCGTAGTTAATTCTTGGATGGGTGACCATATACAAGATTTGTTTAATTTTTAGCATATACATTATACATCCTTTCTTATGTCAGTCTTGTTGTATGCATTCCACTGGAATTAATCTGGGATGCTTGAAGGGGGATAATGGGTGTTGCGACCCTCTACCCCCATTAAAAACAGCCAATTATACTCCGTAAAAGTAGTCATATATCATTATCGGTATAGGGGAAGTTAGTAGATTGAAAGTTTATATATATTTAAATTTTAGTGCTCCTGATGAAAACTTAGAAAACATCGAAAATTTGATTTTTTGCAAGCTGTATTTTTATTTCATTTCCATTGCCGTTTCGCTACTGATTGATGTTAAATCAAAAGAAAAATATAAAATTGAAGAAAAAATACTGACAATAGCATAGAAGTTAATTTTTAGGAATAAATGCCTTCAGGCATTAATCCGAGAAAACCCTCTTGATTTACTCTAAAATAATATAATTTTTCCTTTTTATTCTTCTGAAAAACCACGAAGAATTATAATCCTGACAAAGGTTCAACACCGAAACGTTTGATTTTGAAAGCTGTTTTTTTTATTTCATTTTATCAATTCCTACTTTATTATAATAAATCTAAAAATACAAAATATAATATAACCAACAAAACCTGAAATTAGAATAGTCTACGATAATAAGCGATAATTAAAGAAAAGATTACACAGGCATTTTGAAAAATATATTTTTTCTTCATATTTATAATCCACCCAATTTTCAGTTAAAATTTCTTTAATCTTCAAATTTTTTCAAAAAAGAAAAGAAAAAAAAAAGATTTTTATGAAAATAAATTAATTTAAATAAAGTTGAGTAAGATAAAAAATTTAAAAACAGGTAGCTGGGCTGCTTAAAAAAGAAATCTGTTCTTTGTTTCGTATATACGATATATCTATATATTCTTTTATTTATTTTAGATCATAGTTTCTAAAATTTGGCTTTTATTTTCGCTATATTACCAATTTTTCAAATAAATAATTTAAATAATGAATAAAAAATGGAAAACCTTTAAAATTATAGTCCCAAATAATTAAAAGATTTACAAAGTTACATGAAAATTCATTTATATCAAGTAGAGAATTTATTCTTAATAATATTAAGTAACATTCCCGCATGGAAATAAATAGATTTTCGAAATGTGTTTTGTTTATATTCTTGGGACATGTCCGAAATATATTACAAAAATATATAAAAATTGGCCGTTTTGGATATATTTTCAGATATATTCATTATATATTTTAGGGATATAAAAAGAACATATTTTTTTTTTATAAAAAAAACATATTTTAAAATTATAAAAAGAATATACTTTATATTTATAAAAAAAACATATTTTGAATTTATAAAAAAAATGTATTTTAAATTTATAAAAAAGAAGTATTTTGAATTTATAAAAATAATATATTTTAAATTATATAATTTATATATTAGAAGAATTATTAAATGAATATTATATTTTCTTAATATATTTGGGTTATACTCAGGGAAAGAGAGGGGTGTAGGTTTTAAGTGAAACACAATGATATTTAAAAAGGAAGGGTAAATGAGAGGTATATTGTTACACAGTAGTGTAATAAAACAAAAAGTTTTCACAAATCCGATTTATTTATTTAAAATAGATTTACAATAGATTTATTTAAAATAGATTTACAATGAATCCTGAATGTCTTCAGCTGGGGAGGCAAATTTTCTTTTTTTTTTCTCAGACGCTCTGAATCTGAGCGAAGTAATTTTAGAATTTACTGCTTGCCCAAATTCAGCATCCGTAATTTTCCCGGGGAAAATTTTGTTGACGCTATCTAAAATTGGGATAAAAAATAAAATAAAACTTTTAAATTTGAGGAAACAAAAAAGAATAAGTATCAAATAAGACATTGATGTCTTATACCCACATTTCAAGGCATCAAGAATCTTTGGATCCAGGCGCTTTTTTGCCGAAATATTTTGCCCCAGTTTGTTTTTTGGGGCACCTCCTTTGTAATTGCTCTCAAGGAGAACATCAATTTTAAACAGACATGGTAATAGGGCCTTTACCATGCCTATGGCATTGTTTCTGGAAATGGCGGACATCCATTCCAGTTCATCCACTTTGACACCGCTTCCAGATATGCCAAGTTCAACCTGTATATTATAATAGTATTAAAGTTCTTTTATTTTTTATATAAAGTTTAATTGTTTTTATTCAGTTACCTGTCCCACGTGAAAACCGCCACTTTTATTTGGTGGAGGTGATATGTCTTTGCTTGTCGTCGATTCATCCAATTTTTTTGAATTTTTGATATAGCATCAAACATATATGCTATAGTCTCCGACAAAGCGGAAATAGACTTTTGCATGACATCTAATTCTGTAAACAAGTGAATTAGTTATTTCACATGCACATTTAAAAATATTAATAAAATTAACTCAGATTATGTATGGTTTTTTACTTTTCGAAATCTCCCCGATGGAAGACTCTCCATTAACTTCAGGGGCAATGGTATCTGAACCTGCTATAAACAGATTGAGATCTGATTTGTCCTCATCCTCATATCCTACCTTAAAATTTAAATGGAAGACAAAAAAAGTAATTTAAAATAAATTCTAATAAATATATATCTAAATGTATAAAAAATTATTATATATTTTTATATATAAAATACATTAAAAACTTTAAAGTAAGCGATATTTTTGATAAATTTACGATTTTAATAAATTACCATGTTAATTATTTCGGGGTTTTTATCTTGAGGTTTAGCGTTTTTTTTTTTATTCAGATTTTTGCTTAAATTCACCTCTTGATTTTTCTCTTTTAAAATAGATGTACTCTGCGAAAAATATCATAAATTTTCATTAACATGTTATTTTTTTTAATTATAATATATATATATATATATATATATATATATATATATATATATATATATATAAAATATATATATATATATATATGCATATATATACAGATATAAACCGGGTGAGTTTTTTATCTTGAGACAGTCTTATAACTCCAAAACAGTGCATTATATGAAAAAAAGTTTCAAATAAAAGTTTTTTTATATCAAGGGGAAAATTAAACTACACTATTTTTTGTCGACGTAGAACAAGCTTTCAAGAGTATTTTGAGGTCAAGTTCTGTTTTTTAAATAGAAACCTATATGTTTCTGTACATATTTTGAATCTACCAAAAAAACTGAACAACTTTTATTAAAACTATTTTTTTTATACATTTTATACTGTTTAAAAAACAGAGGTTGACCTCGAAATACCCTTGAAGGCTGGTTCTAGGTCGACAAACAATAGTGTAGTTTGGTTTACCCCTTGATATAAATAAACTTTTATTTGAGACTTTTTTCATATAATGCACTGTTTTTGAGTTGTAGGATTGTCTCAAGATAAAAAACTCACCCGGTATATATATATATATATTAGGGTGGTGGTTCTTATTTAGGAAATTTTCATATTTTTATGGTCCTAGTGGCTCATATTGGTTCGAAATAAGTAAATAATAAAAATATCCTCAAGTTTTAAGACTCTCTATATCACTAGATATCTTAACTTATGCTGAATGCACATTGTTGTAAGTTTACCATTTAAATAGCATATGAGAAACTTATATAACTTTGCGGGTAGAGTTAAAATTGTCATAGAGATCTGAAACTTGGGGGATATATTTTATTTTTTATTTTGAACCAATGTGAGCTTCTGGGAGCATCAAAATGAGAAAATACCCTAAATAAGGATCACCTTATATATAAAACTTACCGGTTCTAGGCCTTTTGCACACCTTGATATAGGGCTAGTTTCTTTATCAGATTTTTTTAATGAAAGCCTATTTTGAATTTGCGAATCACCTTCACATATGGATAGTGTCTTATTCAGCGTTGACTTCTTATCTATTATTATTTAAAGTAGAAATTTAATAGATCAATATTTCAATTAAACATTAAATACAGGGTGATTCATACGTTCATTTTGGTACGTTAGACGTTTATGGAAAACGGAGGGCAGGATTTTTCTGAAAATATAGCAACACATTATTTAGCATAGCATACATTTTCTTACTTGTTCTATCGATCTAAAATATTTTCAGGATTGCGACGTTTCGGCTTCCATCGAAAACTCGTATCAACTCTATTTTTTTTAAATGGAACACCCCGTATATTAACACGTTTTTATAACCGCCCTTTTATTAAAATACTTTTTTCTTAATGTTTTCCTATACCTTCGATGGAAGCCTAAACGTCGCAATGCTGAACATATTTTAGATCGATAGAACAGGTAAGGTGCTAAATTTTCAGAAAAATCCTGCGTTCCGTTTTCCATAAACTTCTAATGTGCCATCGACCGTGAATCACCATGTATAGAGGGCGAAATTTTTGAAGGTTTTTTTGGCAAAATTTAAGGGGGGTCGATCATAATATTATTTGAAAGACTTCCCTTAATTTTTGGTAAAAAATCATCCTTTATGGTAGTTGTTCCGCCATATGCATTTTCTTAGGATTTTTTTGAAATTTATACAGATTATTATTTAAATACTTCTGCGTCGATTGGTGGCAGGGTGAAATTTATGAACAATACAGTTCCGGAGATATTAAATTTCAAAAATCGAATTTTTCAGTCTCTTTAACATTGCACTGTACGGGATATCGGAAAATTTACATACATATTTAATTATAATTAAGTATCCGTTCTTACTATTTTTATAAAAAACTAAACCAACATTAAACAATAACCAATACATATTTTAATTCATAGTTACAACACAGTTTCTGAGATATTAATGAATAAATAATGAAAAATGTATAAAAATAAGCTGACGTATTCTGATGTGGCCATCCACTTGCCTTTACCATACAACCTGGCCCCTTACTTAGATTTAATATTTAATAAAATTATTTATTTTCATGTGGGGGGGGGGGTTAGTTTGTGCATTTTTAGACTCCTGAGGGCCCACTGTTTATGTATACAGAATTTTGTTGAGTTTGGTATAAGAGACTAGATTTTCATTTTTTGACCATACACCCCCCTCACTTTTGGGCGGTTAGTTTTTGCATTTTTAGACTTCTGGGGGTCCACTGATTATGTATACAAAATTTGGTTGATTTGATAAATGGTCAAGATTCAAAAATTAAAAATCTATGCCGTTTGAGCAAACTCAACCAAATTTTGTATACATAATCAGTGGGCCCTCAGGAGTCTAAAAATGCACAAACTAACCCCCCCCCACATGAATATAAATAATTTTATTAAATATAAAATCTAAGTAAGGGGCCAGGTTGTATGGTAAAGTCAAGTGGATGGCCACAACAGAATAAATACGTCAGCTTATTTTTATACATTTTTCATTATTTATTCATTAATATCTCAGAAACTGTGTTGTAACTATGAATAAAAATTGTTTTACAATATGTATTGGTTATTGTTTAATGTTGGTTTAGTTTTTTATAAAAATAGTAAGAACGGATACTTAATTATAATTAAATATGTACGTAAATTTTCCGATATCCCTTACAGAGCAATGTTAAAGAGCCTGAAAAATTCGATTTTTAAAATTTAATATCTCCGGAACTGTATTGTTCATAAATTTCATTTTGCTTCCAATTGACGCAGAAGTATTTAAATAATAATCTGTATAAATTTCAAAAAAATCCTAAGAAAATGCATTTGGCGGAACAACTACCTTAAAATATATCGCATCCATTTAAAAACCCCTTGTATAAATATCTAATAAATAACTCAATATTTTACCTGAAACAGCTACTATATAGCCATTATAAAGCTTCCAACCTCCTTTTGGGGCTTTATGTGTATCATGCCACTCAATGGCATAAGTTTGAAGCCTGTCTTCTTCAAAGGTTTTTTCGTTAAAATCCCTAATCCATTCTATTGGGATTTCACTTGTATACGTTTTATCGTATACGCCTCCACACCATTTAACCAACGCAAACATTTTATTCATTATGCAAATTATATTATAGAAAAACAACTGAAATAAATATACAAAGAATTAAACAGTGAATTGAGTTTTGTATCATCTCGGCTTTGAAATTGCTAGATGAGTTGAAAAAATTTTAAACTATTTTTACTTAGGCTAATTTTTTAAAGCAGCAATGACGAATTATATTATTCGATGTACTTTAATTAATAAATTAATAAAGTAAAGGGGTGTGTAGTTTCACAGTGAATGAAGAATGAAATAAAACTCAGAGAGGTTTATACAAACTCAATATATTTCGGATTATTAGTCCATCATCAGGAGTTTACAGGTTAAAACTAATAAATTTTGAACAAACAGACAAAGATATAGGTATACCACTTTCTATAAGTAAAATTTAATTAATAATTTGTTAAAAATATAATATCGATGTACTTACTTTTGATATTAAATAATATATATGTATATGTTTATATATGTATATATAAATTCGTCAGATTTCTCAAGTTGTTTCTTGCCTTTGTTCAACGTTCCAGGAATCCCTCACCAACTCTCTGAGCCTGTGATAATGAAACGTCATAGAACTTTGGATTTTATCCCAAACGAAAAACTAGAAATTTGTGCTGATATCTCAAAATATTTATTTATATGTATATTTATATAAATAAAATTTTTTAAGTGTTTTCTAATCAATATATTAACAAATAATTAATATATTAAAGAGAATTGTTTTTGACCGCGTTTTTTAAACAAGATATATATAAATATATATCAATACTACCGCTATTGAGGCGATTGGATCAACTGAATCTTAAGTTCATCCAAGAGAGGAATGAAAAAGATGTAATCCATCTAGGTATGGATCCAGCATCTTTTCGCATTAGTCTGCATACGTTTTAACAAACGACTGATTGATCAAGACATATATATATATAGTAATAAAAAACGCGGTAAAAAACAATTTCTTTGGTATAGAGTATATAGAGTAGGAAGCGTCCTCATATAAATTCAAGGTATTTTGAAGCGTATACGAGTTACATTTTATATCGTATACTGAAGCAAAATGGCGGAACCATCTCATCGAGGAAAAATTGCGTGACGTCACACAGCGGATGATTCAAAATAATTATCATGGAGCTGAGGCAGAAAAGATTCAGCCACGAGGGACAAAGACTGCTTGAGAATACGGAGCTCGGATTTTTCGAAAATTTAGCACCTTGTTTTTTGGTCTTGCTCCATCGATCGAAATATTTTTCAGCCTTGCGACGTTTTTGGTCTGTTGAAAGCTCACAGCAACTATATTTTTTAGATAGAGAGAACAGGTAAGAAAATGTAGCGGTAATTTTCAGAAAAATCCGACTTTCTGTTTTACATAAAACGATAACGTCCCATCGACCGTGAATCACCCTGTATATTAACGAAAAATTATTAATTGTTTTGTAATTAAATAACATACAAATCTTTAAAATATATATATAATAAAATCAACAATTTTTATTAAAAAAAAACTTTGGCAAATAATTAATGTAAAAGGATTTAACGTATCTTTTTTGAGTTTCTTTTTTGAAAATAAATTTAATTAGGATTCAGGGACTTTGAGGGACTAGGAGGAAATTCATATATAAAATAAATACTTGAAAATATTTAAAATTAACCATTTTTTTATTTAGACCCAAAAAATGACATTACAAATATTTTAATAAATAAATACAATCTTTTCAATGAATTTTGTAGATTCGCATTCGTCAACATTAGTTATTTGAGGAAAACCTTCAAAGAATCACCTAGACACTTAAAAAAATAAACAATATTTTTACTTTATTTTCTAATTGAAATGATCTTTTTTTTATTAAATTAAAATAAGATATATCTATTTACCTATAAAATATAGGCTATTCTTTATTTTAATAAAAATATGTATATATATGTTGTGACTTGGCACAAAATCTAATGAAGAGCCGGTGCTTTGGAGACCTGTGGACTGGACGGCTGAAATTGATACGAAATCACTTCATTCTGGAGAATCTCTGCTGCAGACTGGATATTTTTTATAAATTGTTTTTGATTAAAAATTATCAGAACATATAAGAAATATTTATTATTTTCTGGATATCACCAAATTGACACCAGCGTTTAGCTCTATAATTAAAATTATTCAGAATTAAAACATAAAAACTCAAAGAAATAAATTATTAATGAATTTTAAATAGGTTACTTACATTTCATTGTTTTTAGAGCGTCCAAAAAAAGATATAGTTCTTTATCTGATTTTGTGTCGCGAAAACAACCTTTCACACAACATTGACGTCGAGAACTAGCCATATTTAGAGTGATATTTTAATAGATAAATGTGTACGCTAGAAAATTTTCTACAATGAAATGTTTGATATAAACAAAGCCTGTAGGAATCTTATCTATGACAAAACAGAATGTCAGACTCGAATGTCATGTGACAATATGCTCTATGAATGGCTCTTAAGGACTAAGAGTTTGAGCATGACCCGCTAGAGTGTGCTTTTTCCAAATGCAGAAGCTTTCCTCTCTATATACTCTATGCTCTTTAATATATTAATTAGAAAACTATTTAAATTCATTATTTCTTACACAGAAATATATAAAATCAGATATTATTATTACTTAATATCTGACAAAAATCACCTACATTAGATTCGCGATTGAATCAAATATAGGAAACTCATGATTTATATATAAAAAATACCTAAGTATATTCAACTAATTATTTACCAAAAAAAAGGAATAGTTCAACAAATTGTAACATTGTTTAAATCATATATTATTGATATTTTTAATAACTTTTTCAAAAAATATCTCAGATAGCCAAAGATACAAACATCTCTTCTTAAAAACCATATAAACATATAGAAATCATGGATTTGCCAAAGTATAAATTGTACAATGCAGGAGGAAATATTTTCATTACTGAAACCTATCTGAACGGATTTGAATATAATATAATATAATATATAATATATGTTATATTCAACGATGCGTTCGATCTGTATACAAATTTGGACCCCACCAGAAACAATATAGCCTATATGTATGTTGTGATTTGTTTCAAATTTCATCAAAAATCATTTTTTGTTTTTGGACCCCACCCAAAAAAATATAAGGCTATGTTTTTTTCTGTGAATCAAATTTCATAAAAAATCATTTTTTTATAATTTTTTGTTGTTGGACCCCTCTTGGTCAAATTGGACCCCATAAAAAATATAGGCTATGTTTTATTTCTGTGAATCAAATTTCATAAAAAATCATTTTTTTATAATTTTTTGTTGTTGGACCCCTCTTGGTCAAATTGGACCCCATAAAAAATATAGGCTATGTTTTATTTCTGTGAATCAAATTTCATAAAAAATCATTTTTTTATAATTTTTTGTTGTTGGACCCCTCTTGGTCAAATTGGACCCCATAAAAAATATAGGCTGTGTTGTTCTGTGAATCAAATTTCTTAAAAAAATCATTTTTTATCATTTTTTATTTTGGGACCCCTCAGCTAAATTTAACCCCACCAGAAAAAATATTGGCCATCTGTATCAAATTTTATCAAAAATCATTTTCATCATTTTTATGGGACCCTCCAGCCAAATTGGACCCCACCATAAAAAACATATGCTATATGCTGTTCTGCGAATCAAATTTCATAAAAAATCATTTAGCATTTTCTTATTTTGGGACCCCTCAGCCAAATTAAATACATATATTTATTTTTCAAATATCTTATTCAAAATATATCATTTAAAACAAAATTTATATAACCGATTCAGAATATATCTTTGAAATATATTTAAAAACATTAAAAAATTTATACTGGAGAGATATAAAAATAATTTTATTTTAAAAACATATTTAAAACACATAAAATTTATATCGAATTCTGAATATATCGTTGAAACATAGTTACAAACATTAAAAAATTTATACTAGAGAGATATAAAAATAATTATATTTTAAGAATATATGGAAAACATAAACTTTACATAAATTTAACACAAAAATTTTATATTTTTAATATATTTTCAAAAAATATATAAAAAACATATTTCGAAAATCTATTTATTTCCATACGGGTTATCTTCATATATATACTATATGTATTATAATATATATGAGAAAAATTCAGTTCCTTTTGGGCGAAGAATAAAACTCATTTCCGGTTTAATCCTCGGTTATCTGCACATCAGCTAAATGGTAAGAAACGGCTCGAATGGCACACTGGCACATCGCCGACCAAGTGAACTAACCGGCTCTGTTTCACGAGGAGCGTCTTAACCATATAATTAAAGAGGATATCTTTTTTTCATTCAAAATCCGAAACCACTTCTAAAAGCCAACTCTTTCGATGGATAGGTATATTTATAAAACCTTCTTCTAATTTATTATAGCCACTAGACCTTTTCATTGATGAAAAATTCGACCTAGATTTATTTAAGAAGAAAAAAATGAAAGTCCTTCACGCAGAAAACTCTCATCTTTTCATCTCTGTAAACGAGAGAACCTGTTTTCAATAGAAAATTAACAAAATTCTTACAAATTATAGTAATCTAACACAAGATTTATACTTATCAAATTAAATTCATCGCGGTTTTTATTTATACAAATTTCTAATAATTTTTAACAAACTAAAAAAATGTAAAAAATAGAGACATTACTTAAAAAAATATATATACGTATAGCTTCAGATTAATGATAAAACTTTATTTTTATTTATAATATTAATTATAGTATTTTTAGATTTAATTTTTTGATAGATTTAAAATAAATACTTTTTAAAAGGAGAAAGTCCCTTCCCTAACTACCGGGTTACAAGTTTTTTATTTTTTAATTAGAAACTAAATTAAATCCTTAAATGTTAAAAAAACTACCATTTTTTCATTTTATTTTAGACTCTCCTAAAGCTTTATCCTTAATAATACTTAAATATGTTTACTATTTTTTTAGTGAATATATAAATTTCTTTAGAGAGACTATCTATGTATTAAGCTAGGATTTTTAAACTAGGACTTTTTAAAGCTTCATATAGTAAAATAAAATTAAACAGAGCAATGGTAGATGAATTAATTCCTTTCATTTTATATCTTTTACTTTCGAGTTTTTTATTAATATCCAAATATTAAAATGTGTAAAATTTTACTCTAATAATCAGTTTATCAATAGAGTAAAAAAATACGCTCTCATGATATTTACAAAATTTTGAAATATTATTTTGGTGAAAAAAAGTAGAAAATAAGTTTTAATTTATTCGTAAGCTAAAGTTTTGATTTTTGGTTTCTTCAAAGCTTCTAAAAATGTATCAAATTTATTTCTTTTAATTAATATTATAATAGTTTAATTTAATTTTACAATAACTCTTTTTCAAAAGCTTTATAAAAACTCAATTGGTGAAAAAGTCTTTAATCCACTTTTTTCCCAGTAAAAGTCAAAGTAATTCGGGAAAACATTGGAGAAATAATAAATATAATGGTTTTATAGCCGTAATCCACCTGAAATTATACATCAAAGTTTAAAAGACTTGGAAAATACATTTGTTCTTTAGTTTTCAATTTTCCCGCATAGGGACGCTGTTTTGATATTCGCGAATTTTGCCTACATTTTAGGCGTACTTATTTTATTTTTCTTCTCATTAGAACAAATATCTATAAAAGAGATAAAAAGCGGAAACGGCTCTTTGATGGGCCAAGGGGTCAAGGAAGAGAGACAAGGCCGAAACTTCTATTAATTCAACAATTCCTATATCATTTCTCTCATAATATCAACAAAATCGAAATTTCACGACTTTCACTTTTAGTATTTTGATATGAAAATTTTAAGCCAATATTTTTTTTTTCAATTGTCATTGTTTCAATATCTAAAGATGTTTAAAAATCAAAGAGGGGATTTTTTTTTTTTTTTTTATTTTAGGCTTTTAGGCTTTCTAGCCATAAGCCCAATTACGATACTAGCTATATTTTTAAAATTTGTCTCTACCCCCGGGGTCAGATTTTAGCTGGCTGCTTCGAGTCGGATTCGAACCCGGGTTCCCTGGTTAGCTCGCTGTCACGCTACCGCCTAGCCTACCGACCCCCCCTCAAAGAGGGGATTTAATCACTAAAAAAAATTACAAAAGAAAAAACAATTCTTTAAAATTTATTCACCTTACCTCTAGAATTTATTTATACAAAGCAATCAACTCTCAAAAAATATCTAGTATCAAATATTACACTACCAAGAAATACCAGAAATTTGTTTTTTTTACTAAAGTGTCTTTCTAGCAATTCTTTTTAAAATTCCTTTTTTTCAAAAACTTTCTCCATAAACTAGATAAAGTGCGGTTATTAAAAGATACTCCCTTCATTTATGTCAGAAACGTCACAAGCGTGTCTCTTATAAATGGGACATCTCCCAAGAGGAAACTATTCCTCATCTATTCTATTATGATTGTTGAGATTTATTAGAATAGGGTTCGTTTTTCTTAGAGAGTGAGAGAAGAGAATCATTTGACTAGGAGAAATGAAATACTATATAGCAAAGTAAGCTGCTCGTCCTCTTCTGGGTCTCCTCGGGAAGTTACCTTTTCCCTCCGAGTTTCTAGTTTATAGCAATTGCGATCTCGTAAATTGATAGCGAAGCTTTTGTTCCTGGTTGAAGGAACGAGACCGACAAAGAAACATCACTCCATTCACTCTATCAAATCTATCTTAAAATTTAAGAATAGATTATGATTATGAATTAGATCAATTTATTATTGTAGGTATTTTCGAAATATTTCAAAACTGGTAAAATAAATACCGAACATCGGAAAATTGTAAGAAATTTTAATTATTTTGTCAAAATATCTGTAAGTTCCTTATTGTCTTTGTATATGTGTGAGTTACGAAATGTTATCTACGCTTAATAACCAATGAAGATATTAAAACAAAATCTTATATTAATTATTTTATATTGGAATTTTAAGAGCTGATTAGATTTTGGTGGAAATCGAACTAAAAATTAGGGGGAAATTGAACACTTTGTCCGATTTGGACCAAATTTTTCGCATACATGGGGCTGTATGGCAAAGTTATCAAATGGCCTCATCACATTTTTTTTAACTATGAAAATTCGTTTAGAAATTTTTTATTATTTTTTCAATTAACGCTGTTCATTAATTAACATCAGGGTATACAGTCAATCTCAAAAGTGATGTAGATTCAATTCATTTTTTCTAAATTAAAAAGATTTTGATTTCAGAATAGCAGTGTTGTTGATTCACAAGGGGAATCAATGAGGTTGTCTTCTGCTTGATGCAAATAAACATACATAATCTATATATAAGTGAATAAATATATATAGTGGAGCGCCGAGCGATTCTCGGTAACTTTTTGCCTCTAAATAGCTTAAGTTTCAAATTTCAAGGCTCTGCGACTTCCCGAAGACGAGATATGAACAATTAAAATATTTATTTTGCGACATAACTAATTTACACCTCTTCTTCCTTTATTAAAATTTATACACGACTAATAACTCATGAGACTTGATAAGTATTGATAAGTATAAGTATGAACCAATTTTTAGCGAAATCGTTAGAGCCGTTTTCGAGAAACCGATTATACTATATATATACAAGAATTGCTCGTTTAATATAATAAGATAATTAATTTGAATATACTATAATTTTGAAGTTTGATCTTCTTCATCAGTCTTTTTAATTAGAAATATTCTATCTGTTATTTCTCTTAGGTTCAAATACCCCCTTAAATGTAGATATATTCATTTTGTCGTCAAAGTAAGCTGGACAGTTCACAGACGAAATGATGATGAAAGTCAAATCTTCTAAACTATAGTCTCTAACAAATTATATATTATATCTAAATACTATTATATATCACTTATATATATATAGAGGTAAATGTATATTTACATCAAGCGGAGGCCAACTTCATAATTTTTTTCTATTTAAAATTAAATGTTCTAAAAAAGTTTATTTTTCAGAAAATCAAAAATGTCACTAGAACCTATTTTACATAATTTAAGAATGTTGAGAGATGTTTCGGTGATGAAAATTTTTTAATTTTTGCTTAATATAAATTTTGAAAAGAAACTCAAGATATTTTTATGAATAATTTTATGAAATTTTAATTCATTATGATTATGAAAAGGGTGTCATACATATAGGTATAATGGTATAGAGGTAGAAAAACTAATTAAGGAAAGGGACTTTTTACAATTAATCATTTTCTCTAGATTTTTGCACAATTCAATGAATTCGAAATAACTGAAGTATAAAAATGTATTTTTTTAATAAAAACAACAACAAAAAAGTATTTTAGTTGAATTTTTTTTGTTTTTTAACGAATAAAAAATAATACTTTCGATTTTAGAGGTATTTTTTTAAATAAATAAAAAAAATATATATTTTCAATAGATAGATAGAAGAGGCGTTTAATTGTTAATAATTTCAATAAAATATTCTATCGGCATATTTCTAAGTGAATATATTAAGATTTTTTTATTATTATTTCAAGTTTAATGCAAATTCCATTAATTGGCGCTTTAAATTTACTTCGAGAATACTACGGGTACCTATTAGATATTCAATTTTTCTTTAAAGCAATTTTTTTCTCGTGAAGGGCCTCCACTCCTCTCCCAAGAATTTTCAATCTTGATTTGACCCTAGATAGCACTCTGCATCTGAATGTCCAGGACATTCACATGCAAGTAAAGTTTCTTTGCAGCCAGTTTCTACAATGGTTCTTTTTTTGTAATCATGCTCTTTTATATAGATAGATATTTTTTTTCTAGAATTTCCACAAAAAGAAAGCCTTGAAAGTTTTACACCAAACTGCCAGAACGAATCGGGCTAGCAATTCTTTTAGATCTTAAAAATGAGAGTATAGATAGATCTAAGCGGCTGTGAAATGATTGGATTTTCGAATCATGATGCAATCTTATGATAGTTTCTTGAACGTATTACCATTTATATGTAGCTAGTTGATTCTTTTGAATAAGCTAGTTTTTCATTAATAGAAAATATTTTAATATCTATTATATTATAATAATGGGCTTGCACGACGACGACGACGTGATCTTTCTGATTGGTCGTGCTTTGGCGTTAAATAAATAAGGGAAAATTCAAAAATAATTTAATATCTAAAATTTTCAAAGAAAAACACTAGAAACCTGGGAACGGGGGGAGGGGGGGTAACCGGAGTCCACTGGGGCTTAGCTCCCTGATCAGAAAGATGCCCGCCATAGGCGGGATTTGCTGTTGATTTAATATAATATATATATGAAAAATTGATTAAAAAGAAACACACTGTTTTTATTGTCAATTCCATTTCTAATTTAGAAGTTCAAAATGTCAATTTTAATGTGTAAAATTTTGAAAAATTTGAAAAAAATCAACTTTTTCATGGTAGTACATATTTATTATGTATTTACCTTTACCCTATAAAACGAGTCTTTGGCCATCGGTTTGATAAAATTTATTTTTATAGCTATTACTTCAACAATATTACTATTACTAAATATTAGATTCCTAAGTGACAAAAATTCATAAAATATAGCTGACGATCGGACCTTTGGCCCGCGTCTCGTTCTGGGTTTTTTAAAAAATGTGCCAATCTTCTTGGCCAAAGAGGGTGACCACTGCCATCTATATGTAACTAAGTCATGTTTCCAGCCCTACCTACCAAACACAAATTTAATAATTAATTAATATATATATATATATATATATACATTTATTCAGCAATTAAAAATAATACCAAAATTAGATATAGGTAATCTGCGAGTCCACCATTTTTAATATTATTGAATAATTATCAATAATAAATTGATTTTCATCTGGAATCACTAGCTCAATGGAATAAGAGGATTCAATAAAGAGTCAACTTTTAGTATTTCTTTTAATTAAAAATTCCCTCTGACGTTTCGGCTATTGGTTATATTCTTCTTCTGATCTGGAATTTGGCAATAAGGATTACAATTAGAGAGCATTTGCGCGTCACGCAAAGTGCCCGGCTTCAAATCCCAGTCGGTCCTTTTATCTCTAATACGATTTTTCTTTATTCTCTAATTTAATTTATTAGAAGTTTTCGAGACATTGTTTACTGAGCATTTTATTGAATAATTTGTTTGTATAAACCTAAAAAATTCTATCTATTTCACCTGGTTTAATAATAAAAAAATAATAATAATAGCAATTATACTCTTCGAGGTAGGTAATTGATAAATTAAACTCATCATTAAAGTTAAAAAAAGTTTTAATTTAAATCTACTTTTTCATTTTTACCATTCTTCCTTGAATGACTCCGACTGATTGCCTCGTGCTTTAACAAGAAATACAATAGAAATAAATAAATATCTTAGAAAAAATAAATGAATCGGTAACAAATCTTCATCGAAAAATTCTACTTAATTCCCGGATTCTCCGCACTTATGTAAATTAACTAATCAGTCGATAAATAATCAGATTGGATGTCTTTAACACCTGCTTATTAAACCCCTTTATACAATCAATCGTGCGAATGATTTATTAATCAAATGGGTTGAAATTTCCTGGAAGACTTTTAATTATTTGAAGAATATTTTTGCCTTTATCACGGTGTTAAGATCGTTTTTCGCTTAAACCCCGTTTAATAAATGTAAAACAATCGCCAAATGGAAATTGATAATTTCGTTGTTTACAAATTAATTGATTACAACCTATTAAACCCCTTTATAGAATCAATCATGCGAATGATTTATTAATCAAATGGGTTGAAATTTCCTGGAAGTCTTTTAATTATTTGAAGAACATTTTGAAGAGTTTTCTTTTGCCTTTATCACGGTGTTAAGATCGTTTTTCGCTTAAAGACCGTTTAATAAACGTAAAACAATCGCCAAATGGAAATTGATAATTTCGTTGTTTACAATTATAATTGATTACAACCTGTTCGACGATGGGTGTTTCTATCTAGGCTAAAACCACTTTCTTCGGGCCTCGGAGGGTTTTCACTCTTGATGAGCCCCTCCCCTACTCACATTCTGCAATCATTTTCACCGACACACATCTAATAGATTGAAACGTGTGTATACATGTTATGCTAGTCAATATTAAAATATGCAAACTAAGATGAATAAGCAGATAAAAAGATATTAAATTGGAAAAAAAAAACTAACACACACAAATTAAGATAAACAGGTAAAAGTGTATAGATAGTTGTGATTCAATCTTCGCGATGATACTAAAGGTATGAAAATAACAATATTAAAGATTTCTTTCATTAATCAATTTAAACAAAAATAAATTGAATAAATTTGACGAGTAATTTCACTTTTCAATCAATTCTTGTTTTTCTTTTTATCAATTTGAAGTTTGTTGTTTTTTTAAGGAAGATCATCTTATGATATGAGACGAGTTCGATATTGCAACAATTGCATGTAACATTGTTCTTAAACCCCTAATATCAGCCAACCGAACCCCTAAATCCCAGCCCGAAATCTAGGTATACGAAATGAACCGAGCCAAACTGAATATATCCTAACCAAACCGGCGACGACTTTCACATATTTGAATTTATATGTAGGGGTGGAATAGGTCTAAACGTCTATTAACAGAAACAATTTTTACTGATTCCTTAGTTCAATCTGATTTTTGATATTGTTAATTAATTTATCAGCCAACCTAACCGCCTAAATTCCAGCCCGAAATCTAGGTATACGAAATGAAACTGAATATATCCTAACCGAACCGGCGACGGCTTTCACATATTTGAATTTATATGTAGGGATGGAATAGGTCTAAACGTCTATTAACAGAAACAATTTTTACTCATTCCTTAGTTCAATCTGATTTTTGATATTGTTAATTAATATAAATGTAAAAACACTACCTTAATTTATAAATTAATTAATTTAATTTTGGCTTGTCGGGATTTTGGGGTGAACCCTTATGATACAACCCCTAATTTTGAATGAGGGAGTTCACGGTTTCATATTATACGATATTTAATTGAAAGGCAACCAACGTTCAACGAAGGCCTACATGTTTCAGGAAGAAATTTATCACATTCTGATTATTCTTCCAATGCATTGGTAAATACGAGTATATACCATATTTATCAATTTTCTTTAGATTATACTTATTTATCTATACATTAACCATCTTTATATATTTGGAAATAGCCTTTGAAAACATTATAATACTTCTGAAGATGGTCATTCAATGAAGATATTTTTATTTCAATATTAGAACAGAAAATCGTTGAAAATTAACGAATATTACTATTATTGTTGTTTATTAAGAATTTAACAATTTTGAGTTTTTCAAACATTTTGATCAAGAATCCCCTCAATGCCAAAATAAAATTACGCAAATGGAGTCTCAAGGGATTTAGTTGACTCTTTATAATTAAATATTTATTTATTATTCTGAAAATAAATACAGCTCTTTCAAAAACTACCCACTTAGATGATTCAGCATTCTTAATGAAGATATTTTTGCAGAATGGACATCGTTTCGACACCTAATTCTGGAGTAATTTCAAGTATTTGTTCATTCATTCCAAGATACAGACAACGTTGGGTATTATTTGATGAGAATATCTCAGCAAAAATCTTTAATCTAAGTACTTTAAACGTAAACTTCTCGTTTGATAAACAATTCTATCACCAAAGCATCAAATCCGAAAGCTTTAAAAATGTATTTATAATAATAATACCTAAGAACGAAACCTCGTAGAAATACTGTTCTCGAGCCAAAATGTTTGTATTTCCAATGAAGAGAACTGATTAGGCTTAAAACATCCTGTTTGAAAATGTAGAAAAAATAAATGATTCTTAAATAATATTACTGATATTTTAAGGTTTTCTAATATTTGTAAGCATAAATAAACATAATTGATTTTTTTTAACTAACCATCCAAAATGAGGGGGGGGGATCTTAAAAATGAAAATCTCGACCCTTGGACCAATCTCAATCAAATCTTGTATACACAATCTCTGGGCCCGAAGAACAATAAAAATGCAAAAATTGATTTTTTTCAATTTTAATTAATTAAAATATTCTTATTTTCATTTTTAAAACCTAGAAATAGCTTATTAAAAATATTTGATCGTACAAAAATTAGTTAAGAAATCAAATGTTTAGCAGAATTAATTAAATTGGCAAATAAATGTTCTATAGTTTAAAAGAGACAATTAAAGAATGTGTCTTCTGTTTGAAAAATAAATTTTTAGATTATATTTATAAAGAAATTAAAAAAATATTTTTAGACGGTCTACACTCTTTATTGTTACTGCATTTTTAGACAATTCTTTCTTTTTCAATTTGAGTTCAATGGTTTAATTACTTTTCTTTATTTTTATTAAGTACCTATAGTCTTAAAAAAGCTTAAACTTTTTCCAATTTCATTAATTTGAAAATAAAAATAAAACAAAAAAACGATTTATTCCACGCTTGAAAGCGCCCAAAAATGAATTTAGTAGATCTTTTATATTTTCTACTTTTCATTTCTGATAATACCTTTTTCAAATCATAGTCTGATAAAAAAGAAAAACAGTGAGTTTAGTACTAGAAGGTCTCGAAAAGTTCGCGTTGTTACTACTATGTATCATTTCTATTCCATTCTGACTAATGAGATAGAATTTCTCTGGGAATTCGCTCTCTTTTCATACCTAATTAAAAAAACTCTCTAGTAGAAAAATTATGCAAAGAACTTCTTAATTGTATAATTTGATCTAGTGTGAAAGAACAATCGATGGGATGAATTCTTGCGATTATTTGAAAATTTTTTAATTCTGCATACTTTTGATTACAGGAGTATTTAAAAAATGGATTTGTTTTCTCCATTTAGCAAAAAATAGTTGTTTTTAAAAAGTTATTATAAAGTTTTTCAAATACTCTAGAGTAAAAAATTATTTCAATTGTATTATAATTTAATTCGAAAAGATCATTGAGTTCCAAAGTTAATTCTGCTTTTTTTACTCGAAACACCTATAATTTTTTAAATCAACTTTGTAAAATCTTAAATCAATTTTTACTTTCACTTATAAAAATGACAAATCCAGTGTCTTGCATTGCTGAATGCGAATTTGACTTTACAA